>OU342742.1:236058939-236658939 GCA_910589775.1 Avena eriantha | reverse complement strand
CTAAAACAATATGTGATTGACATATTTTTGAGTGGGAGTTTATACAGTGATTCTTAAGGGTGTTAAGAATAAAAGCGCAAGTACTTATAAATAATGATTTATAAGGTGTAGAAGTTGATAATAAGTATATTATGATATTATGTAGCATTCCTTAAGAGATTCTGAAAAGAGTTTCGGAATAAAAGTTGATTAAGGAGCTGGTCCTTAATAACTCAAATTAGGAATAGTATTAAGTTTAACATCAATGGTTGAAAGAAACAAAAGGATGATCATCATCAACTATGTTGAGACATGGGTTCTATCTTAGTAAACCATGATGATAACTTAGCATAATATGTGATCCAAATAAGGAACGTTTGAAAGTGATTAAGTTCGAATCACAGAATGTTGAGCTGAGTTTTGTTCGCAGAGTGTAATAGAGAACTACAAACATGTTTTCCAAATCCATAAAGGATGACATATCTTAAAACATAAAGGGTTATGTTATATGGAAATATGTTGGAAACTCCTGTAGATACCGATTAAAGTCAAGTAGGAAGTGAGGTGAACAAAAACATCGAAAGTTTCATAGAGTGCACTAGTGTTTCGATGACTATATTTATAATAATAGATAAGGGTACCATTTAAAGTGTTGCATAAAGTTATGGTGGGGCTAGTTCGCTTTTAACGTAGAATGATGTGTCCTAGGGTACAGTGCCCATGAGAAAGCCCTCGAGGTTGATCTAACGTCACTGTAGGCTCCTGGAATCAGGCCTCGTTCTACTGCCATAGCAATGATGCATGCACACAGATGCTATCATGTGATGATAAAGTATTAATGTAAATCAAGGTGACATTAGTAAGTTGCAAAGGATTTGGGACTGTAAAGTACAGACCCAAGACTCAACCTCTTCCATGAGCAAGCATGTTCAGGGTACCGGATATATGGTGTCAATGATTGAGAACAAATGCAGCTAGTGTATTTGTACTCTAGTGCAAGTGGGAGACTGTTGGAAATATGCCCTAGAGACAAATAGTAGTAAGGACAGGGGTCACATGGCCATCCAGGTCCCTCTGTTGATCATTGGTGCGGGAGTGTCCCGACCATGTCTGGAGTGTTCCCGAACCATGGGGTATCACGCTTAAGGGCTTGATGATGCTTAGAGAGTGTTTATAGGATCGGTAGAATCACCGAAGAATAGTGGAGAGAAAACCTAAAGGGTTTCGGTAAGTCCAAAGGATTTCCGGAGTGGAGGTGGAAGGTGTTCCATATCCACGGAGGTTGAATGATATGTGAATGAATGTTAAATATGAATTTAATCATTTATTCATAATTATTTAATAAAGAGAAAAATCACTTAAAATGGTCAAAGGCTTAATGGGCCAATTTCCGGAGGGAGAGGGCCCATTAGGGGAAAGGAGAGAGGGAGAAGGGGCAAGGGGGCTGGCCGGCTGGGCCTAGCCCCCCAGGTGGGGCCCACTAGGGTGGTCGACGGCCACCCCTCCCCCTCCTATCCTTTAGTCCCACCCCGGGACTTTGAGGGAGGTAGTACCTCCCCCCCTATATATAGTGGGGGTATTTGGCCAAATTAAATACACCAATAATCAATAAAGGTCTTCTCACTTTTGGGAGGACCTCCAGTTGATATTTTCTCTCTCCCCCTCTCTCTCTCTCTCGTGACTGTGGTCCCAAGTCTGGACTGCGCGAGCGAGAGACATCTTCACCGCGGAGCGCCGTCGCGCTGCGGGATTTGGATCCAGGATCTCTACTTCCGCAACTGCTGCTGGATCGGGGAAGCGGGAGTCATCGTCAGGCACCAGACGTGTGTAACTCCTCGCGAGGTCTCGCACCTGAGGCACTCAAGTTGTTGGAGCCAAAGGTGCGCAAGGACTTCATCACGACCTTGAGGTCGGCTTCGGCTTGTATACATCAACCACGCTCTCCTGAGCGTTGACAACGCTTTTCGTTCTTCAAGGGTAAGTTCGCGAAAAGCCCCTCCCGTTATTGTATTACTAATAGATAGGTCCTGGCAGCTTCAGGGGTTCAGGGGCGTAGAGTAAAATTTATTGTTTTTATACGCGGAACCCCAACAACCAAGTCACCATACCCTCTACGATCATTTAGTTTTCGACTTGTAATATCACTCTATGCTTTAATTAATAATGTTTTGTCGTTTTGCATGATTATGGCCATTATTGCTCTCTTAGTTGGTCGCTCCTAGTCTTTTGCTAGCCTCCATAACCAAGTATGAGTTCCACTCATGCATCCAACTCTAAATAAAACCAAGTTATTACAAAGAGTCCACCATACCTACCTATTAGCATTTTCTATTCCAAGTATATTCATGTTTTTATCTACCTTCTGAATCAAACTTGTTATGAGAAAAGTAGTTATTAAAGCTCTCACAAACTTGATGGCACACTTTACTTTTCTTGCCCCTAATAAACTTGAACCATTGTGTCATCTATGTTGTATATGCTTGCACTTATATGTTGGGGATTAGCAGAACCATGCTATCATGGGGAACGCTTTCAACATTTCACTTGTACATTGTACCTAGTTGATATCATGCTCTTTTGTTTATGGATGTCATCGGTGTGAAATGAAAGGGGAGCTTGTAAGTCCATGGAGTTATGTATGTGTAACTACCTCGGTGAATTATGCTCTTAGTTAATGCCTGGATGAATGAAAGTGGTTAAAATAGTACGGTGGGGCCCAGGGCCACTCACGGTAGACCTTTCGGCCGTCCTAACTACTTTCAGACAACGGGACAAGAACGAGCGGCGTAATCGGCAGGCGAAGGGATCAACTACATACACAAATGAGTATGTATGCAAGCCACATACAACAGTCCTCAGAGCCATTCCATCTAAAAGAAATAGAAATATTGCAACGCCATACGGTAAGATCCAAATGTCCTAGATAGATATAATAATTTAGGATAGCTCCCCATACATCACACATCAGAGTATCTGGCGAAAGCGGAAAACAAGATCCGAGTACGGATAAGAAGCAAATTGGCATAAGATGCCCCATAAATAAACACATCCCGCCCACAGATCTCACGGATCCCCGTTCCCGGAATCTCTACACCGAATGATCAGTGTCAACATCATCTGTCTCTTCCACCCAGTATCCATCTTGCGGGTACACCTGTTCATCTGAATCAAACAATTTATCGTGTGAGACCCTAGGGGTACTCAGCAAGTCTTTATGCCGCTAAAGGGGACACAACCTGGGGTGACGCAATTGCAGCAAAAGATAATACCTAACAATTCTACAGATACTCGCTAACCTTCCGTCTAACCAATGATAGACGAAAGTCCGTGAATTAAGAACAACAGTTATAACAGTATAATTAACAGATCCATCCTCCTCCTCGCTTACCAACGAGGAAGCGGACGAACAACCCCCATCATCCGTTGGCAGTTTTGTTAACCATTCCATGAGTATTGCACTACTTACTAGTCAAGTACTTAGTCAATTTAAAAGCGGTACTTTAGTTATACTTGTCTATGATCGAGAAACTGTGCTCCAAGTCGTCCATAACCGCGGACACGGCTTTCAGAAAGATTTACCCTGCAGGGGTGCACGAATAGCAACACACACTCGATCAACCTCGGAAAAACCAAATCAAAACCCAACGAGGCATTCACGACAAAGCAATCACAGGATTCAGAAATATTTCAGGGGGCCACCCCATTAAGCTACCCGCAACGAAGTTGGCCGGCTCCGAGACGGACCCAAGGTTTGTGTGGACGGCGGTAAACGACTGGGAACCCGAAAATGTGACTGGGCTTGTCGATACAGCGAAAACGTGTCACGATCCAAAACAGTACAGGTGCTCCTCGCACAATCTTAAATAAAGCAGTAACATGGCATAAGTACAAGATAGTAATAAAGCCCCAAACTAATTGTGGCCCCAAGAAATAAGAATGAATCAAGCTCTGGCTCAGGGGGTCCATCAGGCCTCCCGGATGTGGATAGTGCGAATAGTCAAGGAACGGGAATCAAGTACTCGGAGTCCTATGGGACACAAGTGAGCAGGAAAAACCAAATAGCAGATATTGCTCACCGGTGCCTCTTTCATTAGTTATCCCATTACTACTCAGGTTATGTTGTTTAGGTACCTCATTATTCCTCAGACACTCACATACCCTACACATGCTTTTCTACGACTCACATGGCTCAAACAACTCCTGTAGTAATGGCTCATGGGATGGAGGAACAAGCTTCGGTGGGGTTTAAAAGTAAAGGCTATGCAGTACTTGGGATTCAATTTAATGCAATCGCGACTCAATGATGCAAGAATAAGATAGAGGCAATAGGTACTGTATGTATGCAAGCATGTGGTAGTGCTTGCCTGGCAGCTCAGTTGAAGCGAGAGATGGATCTGGGTAATACTCCTGGGATTCCTGGTAATTCTCCTGTTGGGCGTCTATTCGAAGAAGAACCAAACAAACAAGGGCCAACATAAATAAAGTGCGCAAGCATATGAATTACAATGCGACAAGCAAACAAGCATGCCATGATGAATGATGCACAATTTACATGGCATTAAAGTAGCATGGCAAAGGTGAGGGGTGAATACAAGAAATAAAGCATTTTATTATTCATTTATCCAAGTTTTATTGTCATAAACAGTTCAGATTTTTATTAACAAAATGATGCATGCTTCAATTCAGAACAAGGACTGCATAAATAGAACGGGCTCGTCACGCTGATCGATTTAGACATATTATTCGTCAAATTTGGAGTTATAAAACAAAAGTTATTAATTAATTAAGGAAAAGGGCATTTTATGTAATTTTAATCATCTCGAAATTTTAAAGTGTTCAAACATTATTTTGAAGGGCATATTTGAATTACTCCCATTTTTCTGATTCCAAAACATATATTACTTGTATTATTTGGATTTGTATTTTATAATTTATTTAAATCTGATTTGAATTTGAATTTAAATCAATTAGAAAAAGGTTTAATTAAAAACAGACTCAGGAAAATACTTTTCTCACTCAGTCAGATCTAGCCACAGCCACTGACGGGTGGGTCTTTGTGCTGACTGGACCACGTGCGGGGAAAATCTTTTTGTCACCGCGGGTTGGGCTAGCCACGGTGACTGCGGGGTGGGCCGACTGGCGTAGGCCCACGTGACAGCGGTGAGGAAGACATGGGCTGACAGGTGGGGCTGGGGCTGGAGCGCAGGTTGCGGCCGGGAAAAGCAGAGGGGTTTTCTGCAATTCTACCAGAGCGGCTGACAGGTGGGGTCTCTAGGAGCGCGGGTTGCAGGAATCAAAAAGGTGGGGGGCTTATTGCAAATTTACCACGGCCCTGGTTACTGTTTTTCTTCTTCACTGTCTGGCGAGGAAATTCGGCGCACGGCGCGAGCGGGGATTCGATCCCGGGTCGCGGGAGTGCGCGCGGAGGGGCTAGCCAGTGCGGCTGGATCGGGTAGCTGACAGGGAGGGGTCTGGGGCTTAGATAGGGCGTGGCGCGGCGCGGGGAGGCTGGCAGATGCTGGCGAGCGGCGCGCACTGAGAGCGCTCGACACAAGCAACGGCGGCGCTAGGGCGGTACGGCGAGGCGGCGCATGTCAGGGAGAAGGAGAGGCTCACCGCGGGCTCGACGGCGGGCTCGGATCGGACGGGGGCGCGGCGGATCGTCGGGGATGTAGGCGCTCCGGCGAACTAGGGTTTCGGGGAGCGGCGAGGATCTGGCGGTGCTGGGACTTCCTCCTTCACGTCAGCGTGTACAGGGCGTCGTGGAGGAGCCTCCTCGAGCTTCTAGGCCACCTCCAGGACAAGCACACCGGCTGGAACGTCGGGGCGAGGTGGTACTGGCGGCGACCGGCGTCGGGTGTGGTGGTCGGAGAGGAAGAAGGAGAAGAAGGGGGCGGCTCTAGGCAGATCTGGGAGAGGCCAGAGAGGCGTGTGGGCGAGGGAAACGAGAGGGAGAGAGGGGAAGGCAGTCGGGGCACGGCAGAGATAAGGTGGACTCGGTGCCACCTTTCTCTCCTTTCTCCTCGAGCACGTGCAGGTCGGGGTGGGCAGGTAGGCACGACAGGGGGAGGCTGCAAGTGGGGCCGAGGACGAGAGAGGCCAGGGTGGGGCTAGCCTGGCGGTAGAGAAAGAGAGAGAGAAGAGGGAGTAGATCGGGCTAGGGTAGATGGTGGCCTCGGTTAGGGTTTAGCTATGGTTAGGGAGGGGGTTAGGGTGGCTGGGTGTGGGCCAGGGAGAGGGTGGCCAGGTGGTGCCCATGGTAGAGAGAGAGGGGTGTGAGAGAGAGGTAAAGTGGAGTTAGGGTTTAGGAGAAATTAGAGAGAGTAGCTAGGTTTGTTTTTATTAGGTTTTTAGATTGTTAAATCTTGTGCAAAAAGCCAACCCAAGGAGCATGAAGAGTGTTTGGATTAACATGGGAAGAAGGTGAAAGGAAAACCAAGAAAAAAAAGAGAGGAATGATGGATTAGGCCTCATATGGTTAGTGCATGGAGAAAATAAAAATAAGAAGAAAATGAGATGGGTGAGACTATGAGGATGGTGTAATGGTGGTAGATGGTTTCCCAAGATAGGATCCCTCAAATCCAAAGAAAAACCAATGGAGTAAAAAGATGGTGAAAAATTGTGCATGGCCCATGCAAAATAATAATACCATGATATATTTTGTGAAAACAATAATAATATGATGGCATTAATCTTATGCATTTCCAAGAAGTGGATTAAAGCCAAGCAAAGGAATTTAATGGACTAGATCCACCCTATTGCCAATGAGCTAGATAAAACCCAAATAAAGACAAACAAGCTCATGATCTAGTAGGATGGTGGAATTATAAAGTGGTGGAAGAGAAAGGTGGTGGAATTGAAATAAAAGATATGCCCCAACTCAACTTGGGCATTTAGACAATATATCAATAGCCAAATACAATATCAAGAGGCAAATGCAATTAATAATGCATGTGAGAGAAGAACCAAAGAAAAAGGGGTTTTATATGATGCTCAAATGCAAGGTGGCATGATGACATGAGCATGATATAATTATGATGCTACGATAATATATATGAAGTAGCCAATATCTTACTAGGACAAGTAACATTACAATTGTTAGAAAATTGGGATGCTACAACTCTCCCCCACTAAACAGGAATCTCGCCCCGAGATTCTAGGAAGAAGAAGACTCAAAGAGGGTAGGATACTTGGCACGGAGCTCATCTTCACATTCCGAGGTGGCTTCATCAACGGAATGGTGCGACCACTGCACCTTCCAGAACTTGATGGACTTGTTGCGAGTCCTTCTTTCTGCGACTTCAAGAATTTTTGTGGGGTGTTCTTGATAAGACAGATCTTCTTGGAGATTGATGAGTTCATGGTCCACGGTCCTGCCGGGATCCTTGAAGCACTTCTTGAGTTGAGAGATGTGAAAAACATCATGGACTTTGAGTTGTTCAGGGAGCTCAAGAGCATAAGCAACTTCTCCTCTTCTTCCACGAATTTTGAAAGGACCGATGTATCTAGGAGCCAGCTTTCCTTTGATACCAAAGCGGTGCGTGCCTCTCATGGGAGTGACACGAAGGTAAACGAGATCACCCGGGACATACTCCATGTCCGTGTGCTTTCTGTCATAATTGCCTTTTGGCGACTTTGAGCAATCTTCAGATTTTCAAGAATGATGTGAACTTTCTCCTCCGCTTGAGTTACAATGTCGGGGCCAAACAATATTCTTTCACCTGCGCCCGACCAACCAATCGGAGTTCTGCATTTGCGACCATAGAGAGCCTCAAATGGTGCCATCTTTAGACTTTTCTAGAAGCTGTTGTTGTAAGAGGATTCAGCATAAGGAAGACATTCTTCCCACTTCATGCCGAAAGAGATAACGCAAGCACGGAGCATATCTTCCAGAATCTGATTGATCCTTTCAACTTATCCTTGCGACTGAGGGTGGTAAGCTGTGCTGAAGTTTAGTTTTGTTCCCAAAGCATTTTGGAAACTTCCCCAGAACTTGGAAGTGAAGATGCTTCCACGGTCTGAACTGATCTCAAGAGGAACTCCGTACAGAGAGACAATTCTGTTGATATAGAGCTCAGCCAGCTGAATTGCAGAAATGGTTTCCTTTACTGGAAAGAAGTGAGCTACTTTGGAAAGCCTGTCAATGACAACAAAGATTGCATTGTTGCCCTTCTGCGACCTTGGAAAACCAGTGATGAAGTCCATTTCTACTTTCTCCCATTTCCATTCCGGAGGCTTCAATGGCTGTAGAAGACCGGAAGGTTTCTGATGGATAGCTTTAACTCTGCGACAAACATCACACTCCGAGACATACTTGGCACAATATCGTTTCAAACCAGGCCACCAATATTGTGTTTTCAAGTCCATGTACATCTTAGTGCTTCGAGGGTGGATAGAAAGAACAGAATCATGCGCCTCCTTGAGAACTTGCTCTCTTAAACCCGGGTAGTTCGGAACAAACATCCGGTGTTCAAAGAAAAGAGTGCCTTGGTCATCTACGTGGAAAGACTCATATTTCGGAAGTTGAATGTTGGAGATGATCTTTTTAGTGTAAGGATCCCCAAGCTGAATGGAACGGACCTTTTCTTCCAAGAGAGGTGTTGCTAGAAGGTTCAGAAGATAACCTTGATCCACAATTTCAAGGTTGAGCTTGCGGAATTCCTCGCACAAGAGAGGCTGTTGTTCTTCCACCATGAGGTTGTTGACATAAGCTTTTCGGCTGAGAGCATCTGCCATGACATTGGCTTTGCCCGGGGTGTAGTTGATGGTCAAATCGAAATCATTGATTGTTTCAATCCACCTCCTCTGACGAAGGTTGAGATCAGGCTGTGTGAAGATATACTTCAGACTCTTGTGATCCGAAAAGATCTCACAACGGTTGCCAAGCAAGTAATGCCTCCATACTTTCAAAGCAAAGACAACTGCTGCGAGTTCGAGGTCATGTGTAGGATAGTTGATCTCATGCATCTTCAACGGTCGAGAGGCAGACGCAACAACTTGCTTTTCTTGCATAAGGACCGCTCCCAATCCTTGCAATGAAGCATCATAGAAAATCTGGAAAGGCTTTGATGTATCTGGAGGAACCAAGACTGGTGTGGAAGTGAGCTTCTCTTTGAGTGTTTCAAAGCTTGCTTGACATGCAGGAGTCCAAAGATATTTCTTGCCTTTCTTGAGGAGATCGGTAAGAGGCTTCGCAATCTTTGAGAAGTTTTGAACGAATCGACGACAGTAACTGGCCAAACCACGGAAACTTCGGACTTCTTTGACATTTATGGGTGGAAGCCAGTCCATAATTGTCTTAATAGTTTCTGGGTTGACGGCAATGCCCTTGGCAGAGATGACGTGACCAAGGTAGGTGACTTGAGGCAGCCAGAATTCACACTTGGAGAACTTTGCATACAGGCGGATCTCACGAAGCTTGTTTAGGACACACCGAAGGTGTTCTTCATGTTCTTCTTTTGACTTAGAAAAGACTAGAATGTCATCTAGATAGACCACAACGAACTTATCAAGATACTCCATGAAAACCGAGTTCATAAGCCTCGAGAAGGTGGCAGGTGCATTGGTGAGACCGAAAGACATGACCGTGTACTCATATAGGCCATAGCGGGTGGTGAAAGCTGTTTTGGGAACATCTTCCTTGCGGATCTTGATTTGATGATAACCACTTCTCAAATCAAGCTTAGAGAATACCACAACTCCAGCTAGCTGATCAAAAAGATCATTAATCCGCGGAAGGGGATATTTATTCTTGATGGTTTTAGCATTGAGTGCCCGATAGTCAACACAAAGTCTATCAGTCTTGTCTCGCTTCTTCACAAAGATGGTTGGGCTACCCCAAGAAGAAGTACTGTGCTGAATGAAACCCAACTTCTCTTGTTCATCCAACTGACGCTTGAGTTCAGCCAACTCAGCAGGACCCATTTTATAAGGCCGCTTGGAGATAGGAGCGGTGCCAGGTTCAAGTTCAATGACAAACTCAACCTCACGATCCGGAGGCATACCTGGCAACTCTTCAGGAAAGATATCTGGAAACTCACAAACTACAGGAACACTCTGAATACCTTCCATAGCATCATCATTCAGAGCCGCCAAAGAATAAAGCTGAATTGCAAGAGTCAGACTTGGAGAATAGACTATATGGCCTTCAGGAATTTTCAGAGAAACCGAACGTTCAGCACAATCAATCATAGCTGCATTTGCTGTCAACCAATCCATGCCCAAGATAACATCAATATCAGAATTGCCCAGAATAATTAAGGAAGCCGGAAACGAAGAGCCACCAATCTCAATTTGATTGCCATGGCTGATATGAGCAGCCCTCATGTTTGACCCAGGAGATTGTACCACAAGACGGTGTAATAAAGGAACCATAGCCAGATCTTGCGCATGAGCAAACTTGTGAGAAACAAAAGAATGCGAAGCACCAGAATCAAACAAAACTCGTGCAGGAACTGAGTTAACAGGAAGCATACCCATGACAACTCCAGGTGCATGCTCAGCTTGAGCAGCGTTGACACAGTTGGCACGAGCAACCATAGACCCCGGCTTAGTGTTGATGTTGAGATCCCGAGGTGGAGGTGCACGAATCATAGGAGCACTTGCCGCAGGTCTTGGAGGTGGTGGTGGAAGAGCTTTGTTGTTCATTGGACAATTCCAGTGCTGATGCCCAGTGTTTCCACAAGTATAACAAGCACCAGGTGGACGTGGAGCAACGCAGCCAGGGACTCCGCCAGGCGCTCCAGGGTAGTTGTGGTTGTAGCCCCTGGGAGCCGCAGTGAAGGAGTTTGGTGGCCTTGGTGCGTAGCTTGAAGGTCTTGGTGGAGCAGGGAGCGACGGTGGGGTGTTAGGAACCCAGACACGACGCTTAGAAGGAGCTGTCATAGCAGAAGGTCTTGCTGTATCACGGCTGTGTTTCTTTGCCTCCTCAAACACTTGCCTACTTGCTTCTTCCTGCAGAGCTGTGTGTTGAAGTTCCAGGAAAGATGCTGGCCTTGCATGAGTGATTGCATATTTGATGGAAGCATTGAGGCCTTGCCGAAACCTCTTTTGCTTCTTCTTGTCATCAGAGATCTCATCGCCACCATAACGAGAAAGGTTCATGAAGTTCCTGATGTAGGTGTTGACATTGTCAGTGCCCTGCTTGAGGTTGAGAAACACTTCCTTCATCCTTTCCATGACAATTTCTGACAGATATTGCTCTTTGAAAGCAGCAGTGAACCGCTCCCAAGTAGGCTGAAAACTAGAAAGATCTGCCTTGAGGTAATTTTCCCACCAGAGAGCTTCATCTCCCTTCAGAAGGTGAGTAGCACACTTGACCCATTCTTGCTCGGGAACATCCGCATTCATCAGCAACCTTGACACTTCACGAAGCCAATCATCCGCATCAAGTGGCTGATCAGACACTTCGGATTGACGTGGGTTGAACTTGAGAAAACTCTTGATGTCTCCTCGCTTGGGAGGTTGAGGTAGCGGAGCAAACTCATTCCTCCTCACGCTTTCCTCGAAGCGCTGCTGGTTTTGCTGCATAGTGCCCAAAGCATTTGCAATACTTGCCAAAGCGGCCCCAAGTTCAGGTGGTATATCCTCCTCAGAACGGCGTGGTGGTGCCATCCTGTGATTGATATAAAACACAAGTCAGTACTATAATGGAGAATGATTATAATCCAAAATAGTACCAAAATGGAATTAATCAAGATTAAAGGAATGCAATTCACTGAGATGATATTAAAATATCAACAAAGTTCAAGGCAATTAGAAGATATTAAGCATAACACACACGACTGAACGAAGAGTGTGGTACACAACTAACAAAGAAAAATTTTCCGCAAATTTCGGCATTAAAATACCACTATATGCGCAAAACCACTTAACGAATCAAGATTAGTAACTCTACTAGTTCAAAATGCAAAAGCAAATGATAAAAGTAGTGGTATGGTCGCGACTCCATCCCGCACTCAAATCATTATTCCGCACATGAATCAGTAAAACACATATCCCAACAACTTCTTCTTAAGATGAACCTAAAGATTGTTAACTACGGAAAAGAACACCCCAACAAGATAACATCGGATAACAAAGCGTAAGATAGATCGCATCGGTGTACAACGAATCAGAATAGATCGCGTCGGTTTACAAAGGACTGTCGGTAGGGAATGTACCAACAGTTGATAACCAAAAGGCAGATAGTGATAACATTTGGATGCAACAGATAGACAAGGAATTCACACACACACACACACAAACACAAACACAACCTATGGTACTACGAAACCCAGAACACGTGAATCCTAGTTTGAATTTTAGAAGAGGATTGAAAACGTTACACTTCCTTACCAGAAAAGGGTGGGTGGGTGGGTAAGAAGAAAAATGGAAGCAGTGCTACTCTCACGTTTGTTTTTCCCTAGTATACATAACTACCAAAATATTTGCTAGACTGACAACGACCATTTTGGCTAAGACCCTGAAGGGCGGGATGGCTCTGATACCAATTGTAACTACCTCGGTGAATTACGCTCTTAGTTAATGCCTGGATAAACGAAAGTGGTTAAAATAGTACGGTGGGGCCCAGGGCCACTCACGGTAGACCTTTCGGCCGTCCTAACCACTTTCAGACAACGGGACAAGAACGAGCGGCGTAATCGGCAGGCGAAGGGATCAACTACATACACAAATGAGTATGTATGCAAGCCACATACAACAGTCCTCAGAGCCATTCCATCTAAAAGAAATAGAAATATTGCAACGCCATACAGCAAGATCCAAATGTCCTAGATAGATATAATAATTTAGGATAGCTCCCCATACATCACACATCAGAGTATCAGGCGGAAGCAGAAAACAAGATCCGAGTACGGATAAGAAGCAAATTGGCATAAGATGCCCCATAAATAAACACATCCCGCCCACAGATCTCACGGATCCCCGTTCCCGGAATCTCTACACCGAATGATCAGTGTCAACATCATCTGTCTCTTCCACCCAGTATCCATCTTGCGGGTACACCTGTTCATCTGAATCAAACAATTTATCGTGTGAGACCCTAGGGGTACTCAGCAAGTCTTTATGCCGCTAAAGGGGACACAACCTGGGGTGACGCAATTGCAGCAAAAGATAATACCTAACAATTCTACAGATACTCGCTAACCTTCCGTCTAACCAATGATAGATGAAAGTCCGTGAATTAAGAACAACAGTTATAACAGTATAATTAACAGATCCATCCTCCTCCTCGCTTACCAACGAGGAAGCGGACGAACAACCCCCATCATCCGTTGGCATTAACCATTCCATGAGTATTGCACTACTTACTAGTCAAGTACTTAGTCAATTTAAAAGCGGTACTTTAGTTATACTTGTCTATGATCGAGAAACTGTGCTCCAAGTCGTCCATAACCGCGGACACGGCTTTCAAAAAGATTTACCCTGCAGGGGTGCACGAATAGCAACACACACTCGATCAACCTTGGAAAAACCAAATCAAAACCCAACGAGGCATTCACGACAAAGCAATCACAGGATTCAGAAATATTTCAGGGGGCCACCCCATTAAGCTACCCGCAACGAAGTTGGCCGGCTCCGAGACGGACCCAAGGTTTGTGTGGACGGCGATAAACGACTGGGAACCTAAAAATGTGACTGGACTTGTCGATACAGCGAAAACGTGTCACGATCCAAAACAGTACAGGTGCTCCTCGCACAATCTTAAATAAAGCAGTAACATGGCATAAGTACAGGATAGTAATAAAGCCCCAAACTAATTGTGGCCCCAAGAAATAAGAATGAATCAAGCTCTGGCTCAGGGGGGTCCATAAGGCCTCCCGGATGTGGATAGTGCGAATAGTCAAGGAACAGGAATCAAGTACTTGGGGTCCTACGGGACACAAGTGAGCAGGAAAAACCAAATAGCAGATATTGCTCACCGGTGCCTCTTTCATTAGTTATCCCATTACTACTTAGGTTATGTTGTTTAGGTACCTCATTATTCCTCAGACACTCACATACCCTACACATGCTTTTCTACGACTCGCATGGCTCAAACAACTCCTGTAGTAATGGCTCATGGGATGGAGGAACAAGCTTCGGTGGGGTTTAAAAGTAAAGGCTATGCAGTACTTGGGATTCAATTTAATGCAATTGCGACTCAATGATGCAAGAATAAGATATAGGCAATAGGTACTGTATGTATGCAAGCATGTGGTAGTGCTTGCCTGACAGCTCAGTTGAAGCGAGAGATGGATCTGGGTAATACTCCTGGGATTCCTGGTAATTCTCCTGCTGGGCGTCTATTCGAAGAAGAACCAAACAAACAAGGGCCAACATAAATAAAGTGCGCAAGCATATGAATTACAATGCGACAAGCAAACAAGCATGCCATGATGAATGATGCACAATTTACATGGCATTAAAGTAGCATGGCAAAGGTGAGGGGTGAATACAAGAAATAAAGCATTTTATTATTCATTTATCCAAGTTTTATTGTCATAAACAGTTCAGATTTTTATTAACAACAAGATGCATGCTTCAATTCAGAACAAGGACTGCATAAATAGAACGGGCTCGTCGCGCTGATCGATTTAGACATATTATTCGTCAAATTTGGAGTTATAAAACAAAAGTTATTAATTAATTAAGGAAAAGGGCATTTTATGTAATTTTAATCATCTCGAAATTTTAAAGTGTTCAAACATTATTTTGAAGGGCATATTTGAATTCCTCCCATTTTTCTGATTTCAAAACATATATTACTTGTATTATTTGGATTTGTATTTTATAATTTATTTAAATCTGATTTGAATTTGAATTTAAATCAATTAGAAAAAGGTTTAATTAAAAACAGACTCAGGAAATACTTTTCTCACTCAGTTAGATCTAGCCACAGCCACTGACGGGTGGGTCTTTGTGCTGACTGGACCACGCGCGGGGAAAATCTTTTTGTCACCGCGGATTGGGCTAGCCACGGTGACTGCGGGGTGGGCCGACTGGCGCAGGCCCACGTGACAGCGGTGAGGAAGACAGGGGCTGACAGGTGGGGCTGGGGCTGGAGCGCGGGTTGCGGCCGGGAAAAGCAGAGGGGTTTTCTGCAATTCTACCAGAGCGGCTGACAGGTGGGGTCTCTAGGAGCGCGGGTTGCAGGAATCAAAAAGGTGGGGGGCTTATTGCAAATTTACCACGGCCCTGGTTACTGTTTTTCTTCTTCACCGTCTGGCGAGGAAATTCGGCGCGCGGCGCGAGCGGGGATTCGATCCCGGGTCGCGGGAGTGCGCGCGGAGGGGCTAGCCAGTGCGGCTGGCTCGGGTAGCTGACATGGAGGGGTCTAGGGCTTAGATAGGGCATGGTGCGGCGCGGGGAGGCTTGCAGATGCCGGCGAGCGGCACGCAATGAGAGCGCTCGACACAAGCAACGGCGGCGCTAGGGCGGTACGGCGAGGCAGAGCATGTCAGGGAGAAGGAGAGGCTCACCGCGGGCTCGACGGCGGGCTCGGATCGGACGGGGGCGCGGCGGATCGTCGGGGATGCAGGCGCTCCGGCGAACTAGGGTTTCGGGGAGCGGCGAGGATCTGGCGGTGCTGGGACTTCCTCCTTCGCGTCAGCGTGTACAGGGCGTCGTGGAGGAGCCTCCTCGAGCTTCTAGGCCACCTCCAGGACAAGCACGCCGGCTAGAACGTCGGGGCGAGGTGGTACTGGCGGCGACCGGCGTCGGGTGTGGTGGTCGGAGAGGAAGAAGGAGAAGAAGGGGGCGGCTCTGGGCAGATCTGGGATAGGCCAGAGAGGCGTGTGGGCGAGGGAAACGAGAGGGAGAGAGGGGAAGGCAGTCGGGGCACGACAGAGATAAGGTGGACTCGGTGCCACCTTTCTCTCCTTTCTCCTCGAGCACGTGCAGGTCGGGGTGGGCAGGTAGGCACGGCAGGGGGAGGCTGCAAGTGGGGCCGAGGACGAGAGAGGCCAGGGTGGGGCTAGCCTGGCGGTAGAGAAAGAGAGAGAGAAGAGGGAGTAGATCGGGCTAGGGTAGATGGTGGCCTCGGTTAGGGTTTAGCTAGGGTTAGGGAGGGGGTTAGGGTGGCTGGGTGTGGGCCAGGGAGAGGGTGGCCAGGTGGTGCCCATGGTAGAGAGAGAGGGGTGTGAGAGAGAGGTAAAGTGGAGTTAGGGTTTAGGAGAAATTAGAGAGAGTAGCTAGGTTTGTTTTTATTAGGTTTTTAGATTGTTAAATCTTGTGCAAAAAGCCAACCCAAGGAGCATGAAGAGTGTTTGGATTAACATGGGAAGAAGGTGAAAGGAAAACCAAGAAAAAAAAGAGAGGAATGATGGATTAGGCCTCATATGGTTAGTGCATGGAGAAAATAAAAATAAGAAGAAAATGAGATGGGTGAGACTATGAGGATGGTGTAATGGTGGTAGATGGTTTCCCAAGATAGGATCCCTCAAATCCAAAGAAAAACCAATGGAGTAAAAAGATGGTGAAAAATTGTGCATGGCCCATGCAAAATAATAATACCATGATATATTTTGTGAAAACAATAATAATATGATGGCATTAATCTTATGCATTTCCAAGAAGTGGATTAAATCCAAGCAAAGGAATTTAATGGACTAGATCCACCCTATTGCCAATGAGCTAGATAAAACCCAAATAAAGACAAACAAGCTCATGATCTAGTAGGATGGTGGAATTATAAAGTGGTGGAAGAGAAAGGTGGTGGAATTGAAATAAAAGATATGCCCCCAACTCAACTTGGGCATTTAGACAATATATCAATAGCCAAATACAATATCAAGAGGCAAATGCAATTAATAATGCATGTGAGAGAAGAACCAAAGAAAAAGGGGTTTTATATGATGCTCAAATGCAAGGTGGCATGATGACATGAGCATGATATAATTATGATGCAACAATAATATATATGAAGTAGCCAATATCTTACTAGGACAAGTAGCATTACAATTGTTAGACAATTGGGATGCTACAGTATGTGTGTTAGAGAAATGCCTCGGCCGCTGGTCTAATCCATGCCTAATCATGGTGGAAACCTGCAGCGTAACCATAATGAGCAATCTATGAAGCATTCTTCTAATAAAAAAAGAGATACAGATTGAGAAAAAGAGAAAAAAAAGAGATGAGAAAAGAGAAAAGAGAGAAAAAAGCACCATTTTCCCATGGTAAATAAGAAGATGTGGAGATGCTTATTGTCTGCTTCCCTTGTCATTTTGATATGGGGATTCTTCCGTACCACCAGGCTAGGGGTACCCCGTTGGCGGTTCTCTATGATACACATGTACTTACTATGACAAGAACTTACCGGTAACTAAACTTGAGTAGCATGAGCAGCGACCCTCGTATTCAAGGGACATGAGATTGCCAACTTATACTTTGTGAAGCATATACTCCATAGTTTGTTCACTTTAACCTTAATCACTTCAAGATGCTTATGATAGGGGAAATTAGAGCTGAAAGCTAATAAGTATCATAATTTTTGGAAGCTCTTTATGAGACTTGAATCCCTGCTTCCTTCTATGAAGGTCTTTCTTTTACTTTTATGTTGAGTCTCCATCTTCTACCTTTATGAACCTGTTGAGAGAGCATAGTGGCCATTCATAGTTTAATGTGCATTGTCCCAAGACTTGTTGATTGATGCATAACTTTGATATTGCTTGTTCTTAAACTATCTGTATCTAGTCACCCTTATGAACTTTGAAGGTGTCCTATGCATTTATGTTTTGCTACTCTATGAGGGACAAGCCGAATACCATTCTCATTATGCTTTCTATATGTGAAACAAACAAACGTCTTTCAATGCATTGTTATTCATGATCTTTGTTTGTATCCTTTCATGTTGCATGCATAGTTACTATGTCTTATTGTTAGAACTTCATCTTTCATGCTCATGTTTAGAGTACTTTGATCCTAGCTTTCAATGCTTACAAATGGTTTGATCTTGATTGTGATGGTGCATGTCACCTAAAAAATTATTCTTTTCTTTTTATCACTTACCTACTCGAGGATGAGCAGGAGTTAAGCTTGGGGATGTTTATACGTTGCAAACGTATCTATAATTTTTGATGTTACATGCTTGTTTTATATCTACTTTCTTATGTTTTGTCTATATTTGAGATACTTTTATGCATTTTCTGGAACTAACCTATTAACAAGATGCCACAGTGCCAGTTGCATATTTTCTTCTGTTTTTGGTTCTAGAAAAGCCAGAAAATGGTTATTCTCGGAATTGGACCGGACAAAAGCCAAAGTCGATATTTTACCAGAAGACTCACGGAGCCAGAAGACGAGACGGAGAGGGGCCAGGGACTGGCCACACCATAGGGTGGCGCGGGTCCCCTGGCCGTGGCACCAGGTGGTGTGGGCCCCTCTGGCCTCCACCGACCTTGCCCTTTCACCAATAAGAAGCCTCCGATGCAGAAACCCTAAAGAATCAAGCCTCCAACCACAAAAAGTTCCGCAGCGCCGTCGTCACCGAAGGAGAGATTCGGGCGACAAAAAGTCTCTGTTCTAGAGCCATCTCCATCGACTCCACCACTATCTCCATCGCCGTTGCTGATTCCCATGATGATGAGGGAGTAGTTCTTCCTCTAGGCTAAGGGTTCTACCGGTAGCTATGTGTTCATCTCTCTCTATGCATGATCATATTGTGATCATGAGCTTTGTAATCAAGTAGATCTACCTTGCTACTCAAGTGCTTTAATAGATCTCTGCTCTCCCCATGTGTGTGAAAGTGACAGCGTGCACACCGTGGTGGCACTTAGGCTAGAGATTACAAATACTTGTTATGAGTTATATTTGGAGTTGGATGTCTTTATGAAATTGTGGTGTTTGTTGGAACCATCTAGTGCTCAAGGTGACAGTGTGGGGTTTTCTAGATGGGAAAGACTTACTTTGAGGTGTGTTGTTATAGCCCTACCATGGATTAGAGTGTCCAACCGGAGAGTAGTTAAGAGTAGTATCATAAAGAGAAGATACTTATATGAGAGTGTTCACTAGCGAAAGTATGATCCCTAGGCCTTGTTTCTAAACATTGAAACACCGTTTGCTACTAGATCTGATACATGTTTGCTTGCTTCCATCTTTATTTCAGTTTGCCTTTAGTCTTTTCCCACGTTAACCACATGCCACCAAGCTATTTTATATCACCGTTACCACTTATAATTATCCATACAACTTGTATTTCACTATCTCTTCGCCGAACTAGTGCACCTATACACATGACAAGTGTATTGGGTGTGTTGGGGACACAAGAGACTTCTTGTATCTTGATCGCAGGATTGCTTGAGAGGGAATACCTTTGACCACTTCCTCCCTAAGTTCGATAAACCTTGGGTGATCCACTTAAGGGAAAACTTGCTGCTGTTCTACAAACCTCTGCACTTGGAGGCCCAACAACTGTCTACAAGAATAGAAGTGCGTAGACATCAAGCTCTTTTATAGCGCCGTTGCTGGGGAGGTAAGGTAAAAGGTACTCACATCCTCTGGTGTGAGTGCTCGAAGTTATTTCCTTTAGATTCTGCAATTTTGTCTTTTTGTTTCTTGTTTTCACTAGTTAGGCTTAATGGAAAACAACAACAAAATTAGAGAGCTTTATAGTATTTATCTTGAGTTAGGACATGAAGTGTTTGAAGAGAAAATTAAAAAACCTATGTAACTTTATTTGCATGCTAATAGCAATGTTGTTAGTATGAATTCTTTGGACACCATTATTGCTAATGCTATGGAAAATTCTAAGCTTGGGGAAGCTAGTTTTTATGAAAATGATCTTTTTAGTTCCCCAGCTTTGGAAGATAGCTATTCTATTGCTTATGATGATACCAAACCTCCAATATAAGATGATTACAATGATGAATATGTTATTTTCAGTCCACCTACTATTGAGGAGAAAATTAATTATGATTACAATATGCCTCCTATATTTGATGATTATGGTGATGAGAGTAATAATGATAGCTATTTTGTTGAATTTTCTCCCACTATAATTAATAAGAATAACTATGCTTATGTGGGGAGTAGTAATTCTTCTATACATGTGGCTCATGACAAGAATGTTTTATGTGATAGTTATATTGTTAATTTTATTCATGATGCTACTGAAAGTTATTATGACAAAGGGAAACATGGTTTTATGCATCTCAATAATATTAAGTTTCCCCTCTTTATGTTGAAAGTCTTGAAGTTGCACTTGTTTTTCTTTACTATGCTTGTTGCTTTGTGCTTTCATGACTTGTTTCTTTACAAGATTCCTATTCATAGGAAGTGGGTTAGACTTAAATGTGTTTTAAATTTGCTCTTGATGCTCTCTTTTACTTCAATTCATATTTCCTATGTGAGCATCTTCTCAAACTATCATGCCTAACTTAAAGGCGTTAAAGAAAAGTACTTATTGGGAGATAACCCAAAAGTTTTAGATGAGTCTTGAAAGTTATTACTTCCGTAATAACCGCTCCTTATCCTTTTTATTGCTTTTTGTGCCAAGAGTAACCTTTTTGTGAAAGTGACAGCGTGCATACTATGGTGGAACTTAGGCTAGAGATTACAATTACTTGTTATGAGTTATATTTGGAGTTGGATGTCTCATGAAATTATGGTGTTTGTTGGAACCATCTACTGCTCAAGGTGACAGTCTGGGGTTATCTAGATGGGGAAAGCAAACTTTGAGGAGTGTTTTTATAGCCCTACCATGGATTAGAGTTGTCCAACCGGAGAGTAGTTCAGAGTAGTATCATAAAGACATGATATTTATATGAGAGTGTTCACTAGTGAAAGTATGATCCCTAGGCCTTGTTTCTAAGCATTGAAACACCATTTGCAACTAGATCTATTACATGTTTGCTTGTTTCCATCTTTATTTCAGGTTGCCTTTAGTCTCTTCGTACCCATCAACCACGCACCATCAAACCTATTTTCAGGCACCATTACCACTTATAATTATCCATACCACTTGTATTTCACTATCTCTTCGCCGAACTAGTGCACTTATACACCTGACAAGTGTATTCGGTGTGTTGTGGACACAAGAGACTTCTTGTATCTTGATTGCAGGGTTGCTTGAGAGGAATACCTATGACCACTTCCTCCCTAAGTTGGATAAACCTTGGGTGATCCACTTAAGGGAAAACTTGCTACTGTTCTACAAACCTCAGCACTTGGAGGCCAAACAACTATATATAAGAATAGAAGTGCGTAGACATCAGTGTCCTGAGGACTTCCACGCTAGATCCAATCGCTTCAACGCGATCTACATGGTAGGCAGCATGACTGCCCCGCCAGATCCATTCTCCATGCTGATCCCGCCGACCGCAACGATGACGGAAGTGGAGCAAGCCCTCTTGCAACTAGATGAAGCATCGCGCAGGGAGCAGGCCGAGCACGAGAAATTCCTCCTTGAGTGGGAAACGACGCAGGAGCTATCGCTCTATGATACGTTGCAAACTTATCTATAATTTTTGATGTTCTATACTTGGTTGATATCTACTTTCTTATGTTTTGTCCACACTTTGGAGTATTTTTATACAGTTTCTTGGACCAACCTATTAACAAGATGCCACAGTGCCAGTTACCTGTTTTCTGTTGTTTTTGGTTCCAGGAAAGTCAAAAAATGAATATTTTCGGAATTGGACAGGACAAAAGCCAAAGTAGTTATTTTCCCGGAAGACTCACGGAGCCAGAAGGAGAGACGAAGGGGGTCCATAGGGTGGGCACACCATATGGTGGCGCGGGCTAGCCCTGGCCGCGCCACTAGGTGGTGGCCCCCCTGGCCACCCACCGACCTTGCCTCTTCGCTTATAAGATGCCTCCCGATGCAAAAACCCGAAATCGTCAAGCCTCCAGCCACGAAAAGTTCTGCCGCGCCGCCTCCACTGAAGGGGAGATTCGGGGGACAGAAAGTCTCTGTTCCGGCACCCTGCTAGGACGGGGAAGTGCCCCCGGAGCCATCTCCATCGATCTCCACCACCATCTCCATTGCCGTTGCTGATTCCCATGATGAGGAGGGAGTAGTTCTTCCTCGAGGCTATGGGTTCTACCGGTAGCTATGTGTTCATCTCTCTCTGTATGCATGATCATATTGTGATCATGAGCTTTGTGATCAAGTAGATCTACCTTGCTACTCAAGTGCTTTAATATATCTCTACTCTCCCCATGTGTGTGAAAGTGACAGCATGCACACCATGGTGGCACTTAGGCTAGAGATTATAATTACTTGTTATGAGTTATATTTGGAGTTGGATGTCTCTATGAAATTGTGGTGTTTGTTGGAACCACCTAGTGCTCAAGGTGACAGTGTGGAGTTTTCTAGATGGGAAAGGCTTACTTTGAGGTGTGATGTTATAGCCCTACCATGGATCAGAGTGTCCAACCAGAGAGTAGTTAAGAGTAGTATCATAAAGAGAAGATATTTATATGAGAGTGTTCACTAGTGAAAGTATGATCCCTAGGCCTTGTTTCTAAGCATTGAAACACCGTTTGCAATTAGATGTGTTACATGTTTGCTTGCTTCCATATTTATTTCAGTTTGCCTTTAGTCTCTTCCACGCCATCAAGCTATTTTCTAGCATCGTTGTCTTATATCCTTACCACTTGTATTTCACTATCTCTTCGCCGAACTAGTGCACCTGTACACCTGACAAGTGTATTGGGTGTGTTGGGGACACAAGAGACTTCTTTTATCTTGATTGCAGGGTTGCTTGAGAGGGATACCTTTGACCACTTCCTCCCTGAGTTCGATAAACCTTAGGTAATCCACTTCAGGGAAAACTTGCTGCTGTTCTACAAACCTCTACACTTGGAGGCCCAACAACTGTCTACAAGAATAGAAGTGCATAGACATCAAGCTATTTTCTAGCGCCATTGCCGGGGAGGTAAGGTAAAAGGTACTCACATCCTCCAGTGTGAGTGCTCGAAGTTATTTCCTTTAGATTCTGCAATTTTGTCTTTTTGTTTCTTGTTTTCACTAGTTAGGCTTAATGGAGAACAACAAAAATTAGAGAGTCTTATATTATTTATCTTGAGTTAGGACATGAAGTGTTTGAAGAGAAAATTAAAAAACCTATGGAACTTTATTTGCATGCTAATAACAATGTTGTTAGTATGAATTGTTTGGACACCATTATTGCTAATGCTATGGAAAAGTCTAAGCTTGGGGAAGCTAGTTTTTATGAAAATGATCTTTTTAGTTCCCCAGCTTTGAAAGATAGCTATTATATTGCTTATGATGATACCAAACCTCCAATATATGATGATTATAATGAGGAATATGATATTTTCAGTCCACCTACTATTGAGGAGAAAATTAATGATTACAATATGCCTCCTATATTTGATGATTATGGTGATGGGAATAATAATGATAGCTGTTTTGTTGAATTTGCTCCCACCACAATTAATAAGAATGACTATGCTTATATGGAGAGTATTAGTTCTTTTATGCATGTGGCTCATGATAAGAATGTTTTATGTGATAGTTATATTGTTAATTTTATTCATGATGCTACTGAAAGTTATTATGAGAGAGGGAAACATGGTTTTATCTATCTCAACAATATTAAGTTCCCCTTCTTTATGTTGAAAGTCTTGAAGTTGCACCTGTTTTACTTTCCTATGCTTGTTGCTTTGTGCTTTCATGACTTGTTTCTTTACAAGATTCCTATGCATAGGAAGTGGGTTAGACTTAAATGTGTTTTGAATTTGCTTCTTGATGCTCTCTTTTACTTCAATTCATATTTCTTATGTGAGCATCTTCTCAAACTATCAAGTCTAACTTAAAGACGTTAAAGAAAAGTACTTATTGGGATATAACCCAAAAGTTTTAGATGAGTCTTGGAAGTTATTACCTCTGTAATAACCGCTCCTTATCCTTTTTATTTGCTTTTTGTGCCAAGAGTAACCTATAATGAGAGAGAAGTAATGATTGGGAAAGTTGCTGTCCCGAAACAGATTTTTACTCTTCACCGTAAAAATTCGTGTAAAATCTTTGTACGTCATTTTGAGACGTGCATTTTCGTGCTTCTGCCCCAGGTTGTTATCTAACTTTCGTTATTTCAACACTTTTTTATTTGAGCAACAGAAGGTCTTCGAAAAATTTCATCTTTACCTGCTAGTCTGTTTTGACAGATTTCTGCCATTATTTGCATTTGCTTCTTGTTGGTTCCTTTTTGAGTTCTTTTGGGGAATTGAGCTTTTTGAGGGAAGTGCTACAGTAGCTTGTGTTACAATGGAAGTTTTATTGGTGTTGAAACTGAACCCAAAGACCTATTATCTTGAGTGCACTAATGTTGCTAATAAAGATTGTGTGAAGTTTTGTATGAAGGAAAAATTTCAGGTGTATGGAAGGAATGAGTAATGAGATGAAGGATGGACTAAAGCTCAAGCTTGGGGATGCCATGCTTGTCACCCCAAGAAATATCCAAGAAGTCCAAGCGTTAAAGCTTGGGATGCCCAAGGTATCCCCTTCTTCATCGATAAAAATCTCAGGTTTTCTTCCAAATACTTCATTTTTATTGTTTCATGCATAGTTGTGTTGTTCTTGGAGCGTCTTCGTTTTTGTTTCTGGTTTTCGTTTTCTTAGTTTGCTTAGCTTCTTGAATACATTGGTTGGACCCCCCTCTTTCATACATTAGTTTTCAAATAGTTTGGTTTGGATTGGAAAAGAGTAGGAAAGTTCATGCTTAAGTGGTAAAAGGAGCTTGTTTTTGACAGTGGCCTATGCTTTGTCATGTCATGCTTGCTATTGTTTTGGCTTTATGCTTAGTGATTTTTTATGTAGCATGACATGTTATAAACAATTGAGATTGCTTAACGTGCCTTGAAAGAATCATGCGTTGTTTTAGCATATTAAAGCATAGTATTGTGGTATTCTCCTTTGATACTTTATTTGGGTTGACTTGGTGCATGCTCACGCCATGTTATGACTACCAAGGTCACCATAGCCTCGATGATCCTTTATTTTTCGACTTGTAGTATCACTTTATGCTTTTATAAATGATGTTTTGTCGCTTTGCATGATTATGGCCATTATTACTCTCTTAGTTGGTCGCTCCCAGTCTTTTGCTAGCCTCCATAACCAAGTGTGAGTTCCACTCATGCATCCAACTCCTAAAACCAAGTTATTCCAAAGAGTCCAACATACCTACCTATTAGCATTTGCTATTCCAAGTATATTCATGTTTTTATCTACCTTCCAAATTAAACTTGTTATGTGAAAATTAGTGATTAAAGCTCTCACGAACTTGATGGCACACTTTACTTTTCTTGCATTTAATAAACTTGAACCATTGTGTCCATCTTTATTGCGTATATGCTTGTGCTTTATAAGTTGAAGTTAGCAGAACCATGTATCATGGGGAACGCTTTCAACATTGCACTTGTACTTTGTACCCCGTTGATATCATGTTCTTTTGCTTATGGATCCTGGCGGTGTGAAATAAAAGTGGAAATTGTAAGATCATGGAGTTTGTATGTGTGTTAGAGAAACGCCTGGGCTGCTAGCCTAAGCCATGCCTAATCATGGTAGAAACTTGCAACATCACCATAATGAGCACTCTATGAAGCATCCTCAATAAAAACCTATGCAAATAGCAAATAAAAAGATCGCTGAGATGCTCATTGTCTGCTTGCCTTGTCATTTTGATTATGGGATAGATCCTGTATCATGTGCAAGGGGTACCCCGTTGGCGGTTCTCTATGATACATATGTACTTACAATGACAAGAGCTTACTTGTGACTGAAGTTGAGTAGCATGAGGTTCGGTCCTAAGTAAGGGGCATGAGATTTCAGCTTATAACTTGTCAAGCATATCCTCTGAGTTGTGTCACTTTAACCTTAATCACCTTCAAGATGCTTATGATAGGGGAAATGAGAGCTGAAAGCTAATAAGTACCATAATTTTTGGAAGCTCTTTATGAGACTTGAATCCCTACTTCCTTCTATGAAGGCCTTTCTTTTACTTTTATGTTGAGTCTCCACCTTCTATCTTTATGCACCTATTTTTAGAGCATAGTGGCCATTCTTAGTTCTATGTGCATTGTCCCAAGACTTGTTAATTGATGCATAGTTTTGATATTGCTTGTTTTAAACTATTTGTATCTAGTCACTCTTATGAACTTTGAAGGTGTCCTATGCATTTATGTTTTGCTACACTATGAGGGATAAGCTGAATGCCACTATGCTATGTTTTCTTTATGTGAAACAAACAAACGTCTTGTAAAGCATTGTTATTCATGAATCTTTCGTTTGTGCCTTTTTATGTTGCAACATAGTTGCTATGTCTTATTGCTAGAACTTTATCTTTCATGCTATGTTGAAGTACTATGATCCCAACTATCAATGTTTTACAAATACTTTGATCAAGTTTATGATGGTGCATGTCACCTAAAAAATTATTCTTTCTTTCTATCACTTACCTACTCGAGGACGAGCAGGAGTTAATCTTGGGGATGTTGATACGTTGCAAACGTATGTATAATTTTTGATTTCCATGCTTGGTTTATATCTACTTTCTTATGTTTTGTCCACACTTTGGAGTATTTTTATACACTTTCTTGGACTAACCTATTAACAAGATGCCACAGTGCCAGTTGCCTGTTTTCTGTTGTTTTTGGTTTTAGGAAAGTCAGAAAATGAATATTCTCAAAATTGGACAGGACAAAAGCCAAAGTAGTTATTTTCCCGGAAGACTCACGAAGCCAGAAGGAGAGACGAAGGGAGGGGGGCACAGGGTGGGCACACCATATGGTGGCATGGGCTAGCCCTGGCCGCGCCACCAGGTGGTGTGGGCCCCCTGGCCGCCCATCGACCTTGCCTCTTTGCCTATAAGATGCCCCCGATGCAAAATCCCTAAATCGTCAATCCTCCAGCCACGAAAAGTTCCGCAGCGCCGCTGCCACCGAAGGGGAGATTCGGGGGACAAAAAGTCTTTGTTCCGGCACCCTGCCGGGACGGGGAAGTGCCCCCAGAGCCATCTCCATCGATCTCCACTACCATCTCCATTGCCGTTGCTGATTCCCATGATGAGGAGGTAGTATTTCTTCCTCGAGGCTAAGGGTTCTACCGGTAGCTATGTGTTCATCTCTCTCTCTATGCATGATCATATTGTGATCATGAGCTTTGTAATCAAGTAGATCTACCTTGCTACTCAAGTGCTTTAATAGATCTCTACTCTCCCCATGTGTGTGAAAGTGACAGCGTGCACACCATGGTGGCACTTAGGCTAGAGATTATAATTACTTGTTATGAGTTATATTTGGAGTTGGATGTCTCTATGAAATTGTGGTGTTTGTTGGAACCATCTAGTGCTCAGGGTGACAGTGCGGGGTTTCTAGATGGGAAAGGCTTACTTTGAGGTGTGATGTTATAGCCCTACCATGGATTAGAGTGTCTAACCGGAGAGTAGTCAAGAGTAGTATCATAAAGAGAAGATATTTATATGAGAGTGTTCACTAGTGAAAGTATGATCCCTAGGCTTTGTTTCTAAGCATTGAAACACCGTTTGCAATTAGATCTGTTACATGTTTGCTTGCTTCCATATTTATTTCAGTTTGCCTTTAGTCTCTTCCACGCCATCAAGCTATTTTCTAGCACCATTGTCTTATATGCTTACCACTTGTATTTCACTATCTCTTTGTTGAAATAGTGCACCTATACACCTGACAAGTGTATTCGGTGTGTTGGGGACACAAGAGAGTTCTTGTATCTTGATTGCAGGGTTGCTTGAGAGGGATACCTTTGACCACTTCCTCCCTGAGTTCGATAAACCTTGGGTAATCCACTTAAGGGAAAACTTGTTGTTGTTCTACAAACCTCTGCACTTGGAGGCTCAACAACTATCTACAAGAATAGAAGTGCGTAGACATCACTCTACCATCAGCACCACATCAGGACCCGCCTGCACTCCAATGTCCAGGGCCGCATCCTAAACTTCAACGACGAGAGCGACCCCGCACGCATAGTCGAGTGTGAGTAATGCACCGCCCGGCGGCAGCAACCGCCCACCACCTAGCGCACCGGCGACTAGAGCCCTACCACCACCCATAGGTCGCGCGCCCCCCGCCGGACTAGCCGCGAATCATCATCTCGCCGCAAGCCCGCGACACCAACGGGCTCCTGCTATACTCCACTCCAATGGACAACATCATCGCGGCAAACGCCGTAGTCGCCCACCTTGACATCCAATGAGAGGGCACGCTGCTGATCCAGTACGCCAAGTCCCTACTCGCCAGGGCCATCGAGCAGCAAGCCGTGGGAGTCGACCCGTGGGGGCAGATGTATTCCCGCTCATCTGCAAGCAGGGTGGCCTCAAGTGCCCCCCCAACCATCGCCAACACCCTCAACTGCCCACCGCCCGAGCCCCTGCCGCACCAGCCATGGTCCGCAAACCCCGCGCTCTCCACCAATGAGCCGCAACCGGCGAACAACACGGTCACCGCCAATGGCCAGCCCATCGACGCACGAACGCACATCGTCAACAACCAGGCCTAGTGGGCACGCTAGCCCAACGACTTGAGGCACACCCTCAACAACTGCGGTGACCCCGAGACAAGGGGCTCGCTAAGATGAGTCGGCCCCTAGTGCTTCGGACCAATGATCCGAGGCGAGAAGTATCCCGTCAACTTCAAGGCGCCCAAGGAGATCGAAAAATACGATCCAATGTACGACCCAGCGGTGTGGCTGTACACGTACCTTATGGTGATGGGAATCGCCGGCCACACCGACCTGCTCGCCGCTCGCTACCTCCCCCTGATGATGGAGGGAGCAACCAGGCAATGGATCAACACCCTCCCCGCCAACATCATCGACTCATGGGAGGAGATGCATGATGCCTTCATCAAGAACTTCGAGGGCTCCTACACCCACACCACCACCATCGAAAACTTGGAGCACTGCATCCAGGGATAGCGCGAGTCGACCCGCCACTAGATCTAGAGGTGACAGGAATTGTGGATCAACGCCTCCGGTATCCACCCGGACACGGCGATCCACTGCTTCAAGAACACGTGTCGGTACGAACCTCTGGTCGCCAATATCAAGAGGGTCTACCAGACGCTCGATAACATCCCTGACCTCCTCAAGATCGCCAAGCACTACACAGAGGAGGACCCCAACCAAGACTCCGACGCCGAGTCGGGGGGAAGACGCCGCACCAGCGGCAACGACAACGGACGACAGCGCGACACGCGCTACAGCAACACTCGCCTCACCGGCAAGTGCTGCGGTGATGGGCGAGTCGACTTCGTCGCCAACGCAGGCTACGGACAATGTGACCCGAAGAACTTCCACCACGACAGAGGAAACTACCGCAACAACGGAAACTATCGTGCCAATAACACGGCGAGGCCGAAATTCGAGCCTGCCGCCCTGCTCAATAGCCCTGTGTCTACCACAGTAGGGAGGGGAAGCCCGCCACCCACACCACCGCAGACTGCCATTCTCTGAAGGAGATCGAAAAGGCGAGGCGAGCAAGGGACGACCCCAACAATAACCCACCTAGGGACAATCACAACGTTGGCGCATTCGGCAATGCCGTCGGCTCGCTGTACACATTCACCAGGCTCGACACCAAACGCGAGAGAAGGTGATCGCCCGTGCTGTTGCCATCAATGCGGTGACCTAGGTTGACATCCCCCGCTTCCTCAACTGGTCCGAGCAAAGCATCCCCACAACATTAGTCCCTGAAGCGGTGCGGTCTTAGCAACTTCAGCTGGTAAGGCCACAACAGGTTCAACCCACTTGAATCTTAGTTCTCTTTTTGCCGAGGTATTTCTACATCGGCACGTTCTGAATTTAACTCGGCTGTTTCAATTGTTGACTTGATTTCCACTTTGACCTTCGTTGGCTCTTTCCGAGATAATTCTCGTTGGCTCGGTCATAACATTGCATTCGGGTTATCCCACTTAGACGCCTTCCTTCTCGTGTACACTTCTTCTCATCCTACATGGAAAGGCAGTCATTTCCTTTGCCTCATTTTAAGGGCCTGCGTGTCAGTTATTACGCATGCTGTCAGGTATTACTGCACAACCATCACATCATGAGTGCCTCTTCGATAACCGCAAAGCCACGTTGTGTTCCATGATCTACTACGTTGTGTGACCCTCCATGTGGTCTGCTGCTGATAGGCTCCTTTGGCAAATACACGCCCGCATCATGCGGTTCGGCGCAAACTGCGATCCCACTACCCACAACTTGATTGCGGTTAAATAGGGAAGTGGGGGAGGTCCTTGGCCACTTTCCCCCGCTCACCTTGCCTCTTCTTCTTCCTACTAGCGCCGCCACCGCCACTCTGTGCTTAGCGTCATTGCCGCCACTGTTGCTCTCTTGCTCTCGCTCGCTCCGCCGTAGCAGTGCTGCTCACCGTCGCTACGGGGCCACGTTAGTCGAGACCCTTTTCCCCTGCTTTGGATTTCTCCTCTGAAGAAGATCTGGAGATGCCTCGCGAGGTCATAGCCATGGAGGAACCCGAGGAGATCGTTGCCGCCCATGAGCGTGATGCTTGGGCTAGATCCAAGGCGACGCAGCGAGAGCTCGATTGGCTCGTTAGCACTCATTGCATCCCTGCTGGAGTCAGCTGCCTCCTCACTGGTGATGAACAAATCCCTGCTCCTAAAAAGGGTGAGTTCGTTGTGTTCGTATCTGATACGTTGCAAACGTATCTATAATTTTTGATGTTCCATGCTTGTTTTATATCTACATTCTTATGTTTTGTCCAAACTTTGGAGTACCTTTATACACTTTCTGGGACTAACCTATTAACAAGATGCCATAGTGCCAGTTGCCTGTTTTCTGCTATTTTTGGTTCCAAAAAAGCCAGAAAAGAAATATTTTTCAGAATTGGACCGGACAAAAGCCAAAGTCGATATTTTACCAGAAGACTCACGGAGCCAGAAGATGAGACGGAGAGGGGCCAGGGGCTAGCCACACCATGTGGTGGCACGGGTGCCCTGGCCGTGCCACCAGGTGGTGTGGGCCCCTGGTCCACCCTCTGACATTGCCCATTCACCTATAAGAAGCCTCTGATGCAGAAACCCAAAAAATCCAGCCTCCAGCCATGAAAAGTTATAAAGTGCCGCCGCCACCGAAGGGGAGATTCGGGGAACAGAAAGTCTCTATTCTGGCACCCTACCGGGACGGGGAAGTGCCCCCAGAGCCATCTCCATCGATCTCCACTACCATCCCCATCGCCATTGCCGATTCCCATGATGAGGAGGGAGTACTTCTTCCTCGAGGCTAAGGGTTCTACCGGTAGGTATTTGTTCATCTCTCTCTATGCATGATCATATTGTGATCATGAGCTTTGTGATCAAGTAGATCTACGTTTCTACTCAAGTGCTTTAATAGATCTCTGTTCTCCCCATGTGTGTGAAAGTGACATTGTGCACACCGTGTGGCACTTAGGCTAGAGATTACAAATACTTGTTATGAGTTATATTTGGAGTTGGATGTCACTATGAAATTGTGGTGTTTGTTGGAACCATCTAGTGCTCAAGGTGACAGTGTGGGGTTATCTAGATGGGGAAAGCGAACTTTTAGGAGTGCTGTTATAGCCCTACCGTGGATTAGAGTGTCCAACCGGAGAGTAGTTCAAAGTAGTATCATAAAGAGATGATATTTATATGAGAGTGTTCACTAGTGAAAGTATGATCCCTAGGCCTTGTTTCTAAACATTGAAACACTGTTTGCAACTAGATCGGTTACATGTTTGCTTGTTTCCATCTTTATTTTAGATTGCCTTTAGTCTCTTCCTACCCGTCAACACGCGCCATCAAAGCTATTTTCTGGCACCGTTACCACTTATAATTATCCATACCACTTGTATTTCACTATCTCTTCGCCGAACTAGTGCACCTATACACATGACAAGTGTATTGGGTGTGTTGGGGACACAAGAGACTTCTTGTATCTTGATTGCAGAGTTGCTTGAGAGGGATACCTTTGACCACTTCCTCCCTGAGTTCGATAAACCTTGGGTGATCCACTTAAGGGAAACTTGCTGCTGTTCTACAAACCTCTGCACTTGGAGGCCCAACAACTGTCTACAAGAATAGAAGTGCGTAGACATCAAGCTATTTTTCTGGCGTCGTTGCCGGGGAGGTAAGGTAAAAGGTACTCACATCCTCTGGGTACTAAGCTATCTTATAGCACTATTGTTGGTGTGTGAGTGCTCGAAGTTATTTACTTTAGATTCTGCAGTTATATCTTTTTGTTTCTTGTTTTTATTTTCACTAGTTAGGCTTAATGGAAAACAACAACAAAAATTAGAGAGCTTTATAGCATTTATCTTGAGTTAGGACATGAAGTGTTTGAAGAGAAAATTAAAAAACCTATGGAACTTTATTTGCATGCTAATAGCAATGTTGTTAGTATGAATTCTTTGGATATCATTATTGCTAATGCTATGGAAAAGTATAAGCTTGGGGAAGCTAGTTTTTATAAAAATGATCTTTTTAGTTCCCCAGCTTTGGAAGATAGCTATTCTATTGCTTATGATGATACCAAACCTCTAATATATGATGATTATAATGATGAATATGATATTTTTAGTCCACCTACTATTGAGGAGAAAATTAATTATGATTACAATATGCCTCCTATATTTGATGATTATGGTGATGAGAATAATAATGATAGCTATTTTGTTGAATTTTCTCCCACTATAATTAATAAGAATGACTATGCTTATGTGGAGAGTAATAATTATTATATACATGTGGCTCATGATAAGAATGTTTTATGTGATAGTTATATTGTTAATTTTATTCATGATGCTACTGAAAGTTATTATGAGAGAGGGAAATATAGTTTTATGCATCTCAATAATATTAAGTTTCCCCTCTTTATGTTGAAAGTCTTGAAGTTGCACTTGTTTTGCTTTACTATGCTTGTTGCTTTGTGCTTTCATGACTTGTTTATTTACAAGATTCCTATGCATAGGAAGTGGGTTAGATTTATGTGCTTTGAATTTGCTTCTTGATGCTCTCTTTTACTTCAATTCATATTTCTTATGTGAGCATCTTCTCAAACTATCATGCCTAACTTAAAGGCGTTAAAGAAAAGTACTTATTGGGAGATAACCCAAAAGTTTTAGTCGAGTATTGGAAGTTATTGCTTCAGTAATAACCTCTCCTTATCATTTTTGTGTGGTTTTTGTACCAAGAGTAACCTCTAATGAGAGAGAAGTAATGCTTGGGAAAGTTGCTGTCCCGAAACAGATTTTTGTGCTTCGCTATAAAAATTCGTGGAAAATCTCTGTATGTCGGATTGAGCCGTAATTTTCTTAAGAAATCACCCAGGTTGTTAGCTAACTTTCGTTAGTTCAACACTTTTCGATTTGAGCAACAGAAGGTCTTCAAAAAAATCGGTTTTTATCTGCTGGTCTATTTTGATAGATTTCTGCCATTATTTGCATTTGCCTCTTAATCTCTTTCTGTTTGAGTTCTTTTTGATCATTTGAACTTTTTAAAGGAAGTGATACAGTAGCTTGTGTTTTAGTGAATGTTTTACTTGTCTTGGAACTGAACCAAAAAGACTTATTATCTTGAGTACACTAATGTTGCTAATGAAGATTGTGTGAAGTTTTGTATAAAGGAAATTTTTAGGTGTAGGAAAAGAACAATGTGATAAGATGAAGTATGGACAAAAGCTCAAGCTTGGGGATGCCACCCATGTCACCCTAATAAATATTCAAGAAGTACAAGAATCAAAGCTTGGGGATGCCCAAGGCATCCCCTTCTTCATCAATAAAAATTTCAGATTTCTTCCAAACACTTCATTTTTATTCTTTCATGCACAGCTGTGTTGTTCTTGGAGCGTCTTCGTTTTTGTTTTTGGTTTTCGTTTGCTTAGTTTGCTTGAATAAATTGGTTGGACCCCCTCATTCATACATTAGTTTTCAAATAAGTTGGCTTGGGTTGGAAAAGAGTAGGAAAAGTTCATGCTTAAGTGGTAAAAAGGAGCTTATTTTTGACTGTGGCCTATGCTTTGTCATGTCATGCTTAATATTGTTTTGGCTTTATGCTTAGTTATTTTTGTTGTAGCATGACATGTTATAAACAATTGAGATTGCTTAACGTGCCTTGAAAGAATCATGCGTTGTTTTAGCATATTAAAGCATAGTATTGTGGTATTCTCCTTTGATACTTTATTTGGGTTGACTTGGTGCATGCTCACGCCATGTTATGACTACCAAGGTCACCCTAGCCTCGATGATCCTTTATTTTTCGACTTGTAGTATCACTTTATGCTTTTATAAATGATGTTTTGTCGCTTTGCATGATTATGGCCATTATTACTCTCTTAGTTGGTCGCTCCCAGTCTTTTGCTAGCCTCCATAACCAAGTGTGAGTTCCACTCATGCATCCAACTCCAAATAAAACCAAGTTATTCCAAAGAGTCCACCATACCTACCTATTAGCATTTGCTATTCCTAGTAAATTCATGTGTTTATCTATCTTCCAAATTAAACTTGTTATGAGAAAACTAGTGATTAAAGATCTCACGAACTTGATGTCACACTTTACTTTTCTTGCCCCTAATAAACTTGAACCATTGTGTCATCTATGTTGTATATGCTTGCACTTATATGTTGGGGATTAGCAGAACCATCTGTCATGGGGAACGCTTTCAACATTGCACTTGTACATTGTACCCAGTTGATATAATGCTCTTTTGTTTATGGATGTCGTCGGTGTGAAATGAAAGGGGAGCTTGTAAGTCCATGGAGTTATGTATGTGTGTTAGAGAAACACCTGGGCGGCTGGTCTAATCCATGCCTAGTCATGGTGGAAACCTGTAGCGTAACCATAATGAGCAATCTATGAAGCATTCTTCTTATAAAAAAGAGACAGAGATTGAGAAAAAAGAAGAAAAAAAGAGGATGAGAAAAAAGGAAAGAGCGAAAAAGCACCATTTCCCATGGTAAATAAGAAGATGCTGAGATGCTTCTTGTCTGCTTGCCTTGTCAATTTGATATGGCGATTCTTCTGTATCATCGGGCAAGGGGTACCCCATTGGCGGTTCTCTATGATACACATGTACTTACTATGACAAGAACTTACCAGTAACTAAACTTGAGTAGCATGAGGAGCGGCCCTCGTATTCAAGGGACATGAGATTGCCAACTTATACTTTGTCAAGCATATACTCCATAGTTTGTGCACTTTAACCTTAATCAGTTCAAGATGCTTATGATAGGGGAAATGAGAGCTAAAAGCTAATAAGTACCATAATTTTTGGAAGCTCTTTATGAGACTTGAATCCCTGCTTCCTTCCATGAAGGCCCTTCTTTTACTTTTATGTTGAGTCTCCATCTTCTATCTTTATGCCCTATTGAGAGAGTATAGTGGCCATTCTTAGTTTAATGTGCATTGTCCCAAAACTTGTTGATTGATTCATAATGTTGATATTGCTTGTTCTTGAACTATTTGTATCTAGTCACCCTTATGAACTTTGAAGGTGCCCTATGCATTTATGTTTTCCTACACTATGAGGGACAAGCTGAATACCATTCTCATTATGTTTTTTTATGTGAAACAAACAAACATTTTTCAAAGCATTGTTATTCATGAATATTTTGTTTGTATCTTTTCATGTTACAACTTAGTTGCTATGTCTTATTGTTAGAACTATATCTTTCATGCTATGTTAAATTACTATGATCCCAGCTATCAATGTTTTATAAATGCCCTGATCAAGATTATGATGGTGCATGTCACCTAAATTTTTTTTATTTTATTTTTATCACTTACCTACTCGAGGACGAGCATGAGTTAAGCTTGAGGATGTTGATACGTTGCAAACGTAAGTATAATTTTTGATGTTCCATGCTTTTTTATATCTACTTTCTTATGTTTTGTCCACACTTTGGAGTACTTTTATACACTTTCTGGGACTAACCTATTAACAAGATGCCACGGTGCCAGTTGGCTGTTTTCTGCTGTTTTTGGTTCTAGAAAAGCTAGAAAAGAAATATTCTCGGAATTGGACCGAACAAAAGCCAAAGTCGATATTTTACCGGAAGACTCACGGAGCCAGAAGACGAGACAGAGAGGGGTCAGGGGCTGGCCACAACATGTGATGGCGTGGGTCCCCCTAGCCGCGCTACCAAGTGGTGTGGGCCCCTGGTCCACCCTCTGACATCGCCCTTTCGCCTATAAGAAGCCTCTGATGCAGAAACCTTAAAAATCTAGCATCCAGCCACAAAAAGTTCCACAACACCGCCGCCACCGAAGGGGAGATTCGGGGGACAGAAAGTCTCTGTTCCGGCACCCTACCGGGTTGGGGAAGTGCCCTCGGAGCCATATCCATCATTCTCCACCACCATCTCCATCGCCGTTGCTGATTCCCATGATGAGGAGGGAGTAGTTCTTCCTCGAGGCTAAGGATTGTACCGGTAGCTATGTGTTCATCTCTCTCTCTCTCTCTATGCATGATCATATTGTGATCATGAGCTTTGTAATCAAGTAGATCTACCTTGCTACTCAAGTGCTTTAATAGATCTCTGCTCTCCCCATGTGTGTGAAAGTGACAGTGTGCACACCGTGTGGCACTTAGGCTAGAGATTACAAATACTTGTTATGACTTATATTTGGAGTTAGATGTCTCTATGAAATTGTGGTGTTTGTTGGAACCATCTAGTGCTCAAGGTGTCAGTGTGGGGTTATCTAGATGGGGAAAGTAAACTTTGAGGAGTGATGTTATAGCCCTACCATGGATTAGAGTGTCCAACCGGAGAGTAGTTCAGAGTAGTATCATAAAGAGATGATATTTATATGAGAGTGTTCACTAGTGAAAGTATGATCCCTAGGCCTTGTTTCTAAACGATGAAACACCGTTTGCAACTAGATCTGTTACATGTTTGCTTGTTTCCATCTTTATTTCAGATTGCCTTTAGTCTATTCCTACCCGTCAACCACACACCATCAAAGCAATTTTCTGGCACCGTTACCACTTATAATTATCCATACCACTTGTATTTCACTATCTCTTCACCAAACTAGTGCACCTATACACCTGACAAGCGTATTGGGTGTGTTGGGGACACAAGAGACTTTTTGTATCTTGATTGCAGGGTTGCTTGAGAGGGATACCTTTGACCACTTCCTCTCTGAGTTCGATAAACCTTGGGTGATCCACTTAAGGGAAACTTGCTGCTGTTCTACAAACCTCTGCAGTTGGAGGCCCAACAACTATCTACAAGAATAGAAGTGCGTAGACATCATTATCCCACTTTGCTCGCGGTTTTGTCTGCCCATTAGCAAGTTCATCCAAGATTTCCTTGAAACCTTTGCTTTGCAACCTCACCATCTCCCTGCCAATGCTCTCGCTTCTCTTTCTGCCTTTGCGTCCGGGGTTGAGGGTTACCTCAGCCTTTGGCCCGATGTTAACATCTGGGCCAAATACTTCCAATTCAAGGCCAATGTTATCCCCAATAAGAATCTTCCTCCGGTAGAAAAATCCTTGACCCAATGTGGGGCAGTATCCATCTCACCCCAGAAGAGCTTCAACTTCCCCCGGATTACCGACCTTGAGTCTTGCAAGGGGTGGGCAAAGATGTTCTTCTATGTGAAGAATGATACCTCGGAGTACAAGATCCGGCTCCCTGCCTTTTCTCTTGGCGTTCCTACCAAGAAGAATTGGGACCTCGACCCCAAGCGGACAATGGTTTTATCAACCTCGTGGCTAAGCGCCTCATTGAGCTAATTGACGCCGGTAAACCGGTGAGGATTTGATGGCTACCTTCATCCACAACCGAGTTTGCGCGCTGCAATAAAGGAGCCACAAGATCTGCCATATGAGCGGCCCTCGTGATCCCAACCGGGTTTCCTCGGTCGAGCTAACCCATTCTCAGATCTTCTGCCGAGTCAAGGCCATCTTCAAGACGGTCATGACTAAGTATTGGGCGTGGGGGATGGAGCCCTTCAGCCGAACTAACCTTCCCCCTTATGTAAGTTCTTCATGTTCCTTCTCCCGAGTTAAGTTTTATGTTAGCATATATTCACCATTTAACTTCTCTATATTCTTTTATCCAGAAATTTCTGTAGCAAACCATTGAGGATGGGCAGACTCTCGCTCTTACTTGGGGTAAGGACCGGGAAACCTCGAATGTCGAGGAACTTGACTCAGAGGAGTTCATTCCCGCTCCAGACTCTAGCTCCGGTCAATCTTTCGGTAAGGCTTCTGTCTTACGAGACTAGCTGAATGATGATGATTGTGAGATCTTGGAGGTACTTAATCCCGTTCCTATTTCTTACGCCTCTCCGGCTGATCTCCCTCTAGCTAACCCGGCTGGTCAGGTGTTGGGAATATGCCCTAGAGGCAATCATGAATGATGATATTCCTGTGTATTCATAAGGTTATGGTCCATGTATGAACTACTGATATGTATCATCGAATATGTGATTTGATTGTGGAACTACATATTCATGTTGTTCATACTAATTGTCCTTGGTCATTGAGGTTGTGCCGGACACACAACTTAGACCAATGTGAAAGTCGGCAGATGACTAGGTTCCACTTGTCATGGGCATGGAGATGCTATTTCGACTTGCATGGATTCGGCTAAAGAGTTTAGCGAGTCAGACTGACCCATATTGAGGTGCAACAAACAAGTCATCATTTGCATGTCTCAATCAATGTAATCCTTAGACCTGAAGTTATTGCACAATCCGAGTTGAGGATCTCCGACTTAGGTTCTGTCAAACGATGTTCCGTCACTAGGCAGTTATAAAGGCGAAATTCGGGTCGTCTGAGAATCAAGCTACGTGATGTGAATAACCAAGACGGGATTTTGCCCCTCCATCTGGAGAGATATTCTCTGGGCCCTCTCGGAAGATATGATTCGGAAAGCATGGCCATGCGCGTCTCAGATTAAGTGTTAACCGAGGCAACCGACTAAGAGTTAGTCGGATGAATCACTTATCTCGGATCGAGAAAGAGAGTCGGACTATTTAAGGGATGACGATTATTCGCCTATAGTCCGAAAGGGTATATCGTGAGGCAAAAGGGACTCAGACGAAAGTCGCATTGGAAGGTATGTCATCATGACTTATTGGTACTTGGGAGTTGGCACGTTCTGCTAGGAGCCGCTACTAACTGATCGATCATGAGTGAGACTCAGAATCGTGTCCGGGTTACCATGAGCCTATCGGGTCACACACTTAAGAGCGGGAGCAAGTTTGGGTTAGACCCAAACAGGAAACCTATTTGGGTTGGACCCAAATAGAGACATGGACTTAGTCAGCAAGTGAGACTTGCAGTGGCTAATATAGGCCTTTTTAGTGAATGGGCCACAAGTGAGTGGAGCCCACTTTCACTCCCTATATAAGCTGGGGTGCAGGTGCTTAGAGCACAAGTGTTAGGTCACTCCATGTGTTGGAAACCCTAGCCCCAGTCCATCCTATCGCCGCCGTACCGGACCTATTAGTCCATCGCCGGCGCTCCTCCTCGTACGTGTGGACACCGGCGGAGGTGTTGTACGTTCAGCACTTCGACGATCGTGAAGAAAGTACGGATAGTGGATCGTGGAACCGGAACGGATCGCGAGGACTGCACTGCATCAAGCGACGTGCTTCATCAATTCCGCAACTGCGCGTCTAGTGGTAATCCTCATGGCCTTCTACCTGAGCTGGATCTTGGGATCACCGCGTAGGTAAAAAGTTTTGTTTATCTCTACGTGGCCTAACAGTGGTATCAGAGCGTTAGCTTCTGGTTTTAGGCTCGAGATCGCGCATATGTGATATGCGGTTGGCGTTAGATTGGATCTAATTGCAGTTTTGGTGGTCGATCTATGAAGATAGATCGGCTTTGTACAAAGTTGATTGGATCAACTGTACTCGGGGAATGGATGATCTGGTTTCCGTGATCTAACTGTTAAGGTCGTGGAACGACATACCCCTACCGGTCGGTTTCCGCCATCGGGGTAGACTGTGACACGTAAACCCGGATGCGGTGATCGAAGATCAAAAGGTTTGATCGAATCGAAGTCCGGGTCGGATTTGGGTAAAATTGTTTTATCCGATGATGAAATCCATGTCCGGAATGCAGATGAGATCTGCGTTTTTTGGAAAAATCGTCGGGCGCTGCCCGCACCCACGAGGGACCGCCGGCTTCACCCTACCGTAGCGCCTTAGATGTCGTTGCGAGTTTCACAACGCCGGTAGATATCGTATCTATGCATAACTTGTTTTTGCAGGATGATGTTGTGAATGGTATGGCTTATGTGCATGTGATGTGTGTAATCCATACGTGATCTACGTATCACGGATTTTGTCAACCGGCTGGAGCCTAGGTGTTGTCATCTCATTGTATAACGGCCTGCGTGTCGGATTCTCTGTGTAATTTGGATTACTAGCTAGTGTTGCTGTTTGGAGAATCCGGATAGCATGCAAGTCGGTGTACAAGTCGGCTACATGGTGTAAGACGGCACGTGACAAGAGTTCACACGAGTCGGATTACAGGCTTTATGGAGATGGAGATCGCCATGAAGAGAGCCATACCATTTCACATTATAAGTGCTTTTATTTTGTGTTATTGTTATGTCTCTGTTTTACCTCTATTAGATAGTTGGTAGAATATAATCCCTCAAAGAAGGTCTAGTCGGTTTCCCCGCCAGTGCTGCACCATCACAAGTCGGACATTTTTGGTAGTGGGCTCATAAAATTGAGGTGCTATCAATTCTTTCCGACTAGGTGGGTTCGAGTCGGACTCTTACATCGGAAGCACTTGGTAATCTAGACAGGTCTATCACAACGGTTGTGGGACTTTGGGAAAAGTCGGATGGGAGCCGGGGCATGTGATGCCTCCCATCCAACACGAGTCGTATGAGATACGATTGACAAGGAGTTGTCTACCTAGATCACTTGACGGCTAGCGGTGATGCTAAAGCTCACTAGTCGACTTGCTTATTTAGGGTCCTGAATCACTAAGTAACCATCGGAGGGGTGTTGGTTCTAGTGGGAGCATAAATATTAAAGTGTTTAATATGCTTGCTCTTTATGGATACATGTCTTAAGTGTTTTGCATATTTTCTATTGTAGATCAATGGCACCTAGCAGTCTTCCTCGGATTTCCGGTTTTGCTTTGAGAACCATCTTAGAGAAAGATAAGCTGAATGGAACTAATTTCACCAACTAGTATCGTAATCTGAGAATTGTTCTCAAACAAGAAAAAAGGGATCGTGTCCTAGACAACCCACTTCCAGCTGAGCCGGATGAGAATGCGACTGTCGCAGCCACCAATGCCTACCATCGGATTTGTGATGAATCCACGGAGATTAGCTGTCTTATGCTTGCTCATATGGAACCGGACTTGCAGCAGCAGTTCGAGAATGTTGAGGCCTACGATATGATCGAAAGCCTCAAAAGTATGTTCCAGGCTCAGGCAAAGACTGAGGTATCAAGTCTCTCAGGCTTTGTTGAGCTGCAAGCTTAAGGATGGCAATCCACTGAGCCCGCATGTGATCAAGATGGTTGGTTACGTGTAGTCTCTAGAAAGGCTTGGCTACCCCATTAGCGAAGAGTTCGCTACGGACATAATTCTGAACTCTCTTCCTAGTGCATATGGCTAGTTCATATCGAACTACCACATGCATGGTATGGATAAGAAGCTCACTGAATTACATGGGATGCTCAAGCAGGCTGAGGCGGATCTCAAGAAAGGTGCCAGTCAAGTGTTGATGGTACAAAACAAGGCTAAGTTCAAGAAGAGTTCTTGGACTAAGAAGAAGAAGGCAAAGTCAGGAGGTAAGGCGGAGGACCCAGTCCAAAGGGCTTCCTCGGGGACTAAGCCATCTCCTACAGCCGGATCCACTTGCTTCTACTGCAAGTCGGATGGCCACTGGAAGAGGAATTGCAGCAAGTATCTGGCTGATAAAGCCAAGAGCGGAGGTGTGACTTTCGGCTCAGGTATGCTTGTTTGCAATGTTATAGACATTTATCTTGCTGATGCACCTGGTAGTTCTTGGGTATATGATACCAGATCAGTCATTCACATCTGCAACTCGTTGTAGGGACTGGTAAGAACTAGGAGCGTTGCAAGAGGCGTGGTTGACATTAGAGTCGGAAACAAAGCGAGAGTCGCTGTGTTGGAAGTCGGCACAATGCAACTTCATTTACCTTTTGGATTCATAATGGAGCTAAATAATTGTTATTATGTTCCAGTGCTTAGTCGAAACATCATTTCTGCCTCATGTTTGATGAGACAGGGCTATGAGTCGAATATTAAGAATAATGGTTGTTCTTTATATTTGAATGATATGTTTCATGGATTTGTGCCTGTCCAGGACGGGTTATTTATTTTGAATCTTGAGGGTGAATCTGTCTATAACATAAATGTGAAAAGGTTAAAACTAGATGATCTGAATATGACTTACTTTTGGCATTGTCGGCTTGGTCATATAAGTTGGAAACGCATGAAGCTCCATGATGATGGACTCCTAACTTCATTTGACTTAGAGTCGTTTGAGACATGCGAATCCTGCCTTCTCGGCAAGATGACCAAGACACCTTTTGCAAAGAGTTGTGAAAGGGCATCCGACTTATTGGGACTAGTACATAGTGATGTATGTGGCCCGATGAGCATGACAGCCAGAGGTGGTTATGAGTACTTCATTACCTTCACTGATGATTTGAGTACGTATGGATATATCTACTTGATGAAACATAAGTCGGAAGCCTTTGAAAAGTTCAAGGAATTCCAGAATGAGGTACAAAATCAACTTGGCAAGAAAATAAAGTTTCTTCGGTTGGACCGAGGAGGCGAGTACATGAGCCATGAGTTTGATGACCATCTAAAGAGTTGTGGAATAGTTCCCCAGCTCACTCCTCCAGGAACGCCGCAGAGAAACGGTGTATCGGAAAGGAGGAATCGGACCTTGTTGGACATGGTACGATCAATGATGAGTCGGACAGATCTGCCTTTATCATTTTGGGGTTATTGTCTAGAAACTACAGCGTTCACACTAAACCGAGTACCATCAAAGTCGGTAGAGAAGACACCGCATGAGATGTGGACTGGCAAGAAGCCGAGTTTGTCTTTTCTTAAGATTTGGGGTTGTGAAGCTTTTGTCAAGCGACTTCAGTCGGACAAGCTTATAGCTAAGTCGGATAAGTGTATTTTCGTGGGGTATCCGAGGGAAACCTTGGGTTACTACTTCTACAACCGAGAAGAGGGCAAAGTGTTTGTCGCTCGAAACGGTGTCTTCCTTGAGAAAGAGTTTCTCAGTCGGGGAGTCAGTGGGAGTACGGTGCATCTCGAAGAAATTCGAGAGATGCTGGCTAGTAGCGAGTCGGTAAAAGCCTTAGAGGTTGAGCCGGACATGGTACCTGAGCCGGAAAATGCACCGACACTGCGAAGATCGGCTAGATTGCGAAGTGTTCGTGATGTGATGTTGTTGGACAGTGATGAGCCGACAACTTATTCGGAAGCGATGGTGGGTTCGGATTTCGAGTCATGGCTTGGAGCTATGAGATCCGAGTTAAAGTCCATGGATGAAAATCAAGTTTGGAACTTGGTTGATCTGCCAGACGCTGCAAGACCCGTCGAGTGCAAATGGGTCTTTAAGAAGAAAACTGATATGGATGGAAATGTTTCTATCTATAAAGCACGGCTTGTCGCGAAGGGGTTCCGACAAGTTCAAGGAGTTGATTACGATGAGACTTTCTCTCCTGTAGCGATGCTTAAATTAGTTCGGATCATGTTAGCTATAGCAGCCTATTTCGACTATGAGATATGGCAGATGGATGTCAAGACGGCTTTCCTTAATGGAAATTTAACCGAGGACGTGTATATGATACAGCCCGAGGGTTTTGTCAATCCGGCTAATGCTGACAGAGTATGCAAACTTCGGAAATCCATTTATGGGTTGAAGCAAGCATCTCGGAGTTGGAACATTCGCTTTGATGAGGTAGTCAAATCGTTTGGCTTCATCAAGAGTGATCATGATTCTTGTTTATACAAGAAGTTTAGTGGGAGCAAAGTAAACTTTCTGATCTTATATGTGGATGACATATTACTGATTGGAAATGATGTCCAGATGTTGCAAGAGACCAAGGAATCATTGGAAAGGAGTTTTTCGATGAAAGACTTGGGTGAGGCGACTTACATACTAGGAATCTGGATCTATAGAGATAGATCAAAGCGGCTCATTGGATTGAGTCAAAGTACATATTTGGACAAAGTGTTGAAGAAGTTCAACATGGAATCGTCTAAGAAGGGGTTGTTACCGATGTCCCATGGCGTAAAACTTAGCAAGACTCAGTGTCCTTCGACAACTGATGAGCGAAGTTGGATGAGTGCGATTCCATATGCTTCTGCAATCGGATCCATCATGTACGCTATGATTTGTACTAGGCCGGATGTTTCCTATGCTCTAAGTGTTGTGAGTAGATACCAGGCTGACCCTGGAGAGATCCACTAGGCAGCGGCTAAAAATATCCTCAAGTACTTGAGAAGGACTAAGGGTATGTTCCTAGTTTATGGAGGTGAGGATGAACTCAGTGTAAAGGGTTACACGGATGTGAGTTATCTCACTGACTTGGATGATTCTCGTTCGCAATCCGGATATGTGTTTGTGATAAACAGAGGGGCTGTGAGCTAGAAAAGTTCCAAGCAAGAAACGGTGTCTGCGTCTATGACAGAGGCTGAGTATATTGTTGCCTCGGAGGCGGCAAAGGAAGCCGTTTGGATGAGGAATTTCCTCATGGATCTTGGTGTGGTTCAGGGCTCGTCCAATCCGTTAGACGTGTATTGTGACAACAATGGTGCTATTGCACAAGCCAAGGAACCTAGACAACACCAGAAGAACAAACATATACTCATGCGGTACCACCTTATTCGCCAGTTCGTGGATTAACGTGATATCAAGTTATGCAAGGTACACACGGATGCAAACATTGCGGATCCGTTGACAAAGCCACTTCCACAGCCGAAGCATGAGGCGCACCTGAGAGCAATGGGCATTAGATGCCTAGACATGTCATGTCGGAAGATTGACTCTAGTGCAAGTGGGAGACTGTTGGGAATATGCCCTAGAGGCAATCATGAATGATGATATTCCTGTGTATTCATAATGTTATGGTCCATGTATGAACTGCTGATATGTATCATCGAATATGTGATTTGATTGTGGAATTACATATTCATGTTGTTCATACTAATTGTCCTTGGTCATTGAGGTTGTGCTGGACACACAACTTAGACCAATGTGAAAGTCGGCAGATGACTAGGTTCCACTTGTCATGGGCATGGAGATGCTATTCTGACTTGCACGGATTCGGCTAAAGAGTTTAGCGAGTCGGACTGACCCATATTGAGATGCAACGAACAAGTCGTCATTTGCATGTCTCAATCAATGTAATCCTTAGACCTGAGGTTATTGCACAATCCAAGTTGAGGATCTCCGACTTAGGTTCTGTCAAACGCTGTTCCGTCACTGGGAAGTTATAAAGGCGGAGTTCGGGTCGTCTGAGAATTAAGCTGCGTGATGTGAATAACCAAGACGGGATTTTGCCCCTCCATCTGGAGAGATATTCTCTGGGCCCTCTCGGAAGATATGATTCGGAAAGAATGGCCATGCGCGTCTCAGATTAAGTGTTAACCGAGGCAACCGACTAAGAGTTAGTCGGATGAATCACTTATCTCGGATCGAGAAAGAGAGTCGGACTATTTAAGGGATGACGATCATTCGCCTATAGTCCGACAAGGTATATCGTGAGGCAAAAGGGACTCAGACGAAAGTCGCATTGGAAGGTATGTCGTCATGACTTATTGGTACTTGGGAGTTGGCACGTTCTGCTAGGAGCCGCTACCAACTGATCGATCACGAGTGAGACTCGGAATCGTGTCCGGGTTACCATGAGCCTGTCAGGTCACACACTTAAGAGCGGGAGCAAGTTTTGGTTAGACCCAAACAGGAAACCTATTTGGGTTGGACCCAAATAGAGACATGGACTTAGTCAGCAAGTGAGACTTGCAGTGGCTAATATAGGCCTTTTTAGTGAATGGGCCACAAGTGAGTGGAGCCCACTTTCACTCCCTATATAAGCTGGGGTGCAGGTGCTTAGAGCACAAGTGTTAGGTCACTCCATGTGTTGGAAACCCTAGCCCCAGTCCGTCCTGTCGCCGCCGTACCGGACCTAGCAGTCCATCGTCGGCGCTCCTCCTAGTACGTGTGGACACCGGCGGAGGTGCTGTACGTTCAGCACTTCGACGATCGTGAAGAAAGTACGGATCGTTGATCGTGGAACCGGACGGATCGCGAGGACTGCACTGCATCAAGCGACGTGCTTCATCAATTCTGCAACTGCGCGTCTAGTGGTAGTCCTCGTGGCCTTCTACCTGAGCTGGATCTTGGGATCACCGCGTAGGGATAAAGTTTTTTTTATCTCTACATGGCCTAACATCAGGTCCACGATGTGCCTCCTATGGCAGTGGGAGGTCAGGACCCGACAAAGAAGCGAGTTGCGACCTCGGCTCCTTCTTCCAAACCACCTAGGGTCAGGAAAAGATACAAGAGGTCCGCCAACAAGGTTGGCGGCAAACCCCCTATTAAGACCATTGTCCGGAGAGATCCAAAACCCAAGGATCCACCTACTGCATCCGAGTAATTCCTTCTATCTGTTCTTGTTCTTTGCGTAGCATGGCTCTTTTTATATGTATTTCTCGTTTCTCTCTGTAGCCTAACTTGATATTTCTTTCTGTTTGACTCGGCAGGCCCCCCAAGGACATCTCCCAGAGTGGTCCTAGCATAGCCTCTCCTTTTCATGGGAATCCCCCTTCTCCTCGTCATGACGACGCTCCCATTCTGAGCCCCGTCCGGGATAATTCTCCTGCTGTGCCGAACGTCAGTCCACCTCATCAGGAGGAGGGTAACGTCGACATAGACGGTGGAGGCGCCCTCGAGGACGTGATTATGCTGGATCAACAAAATGCCCCTTCTGCTCCACATCAACAAGAAGATGATGGTGCCAGCAACATCGGCGATGAGAAAGTTTCTACCGAGGTGCCGGTGACTCCGGCACCAACCCAAGTTCAACCTCCGTCTCAACCTCAACCAGTTCTAGCTCCAAGTTCTTCTCAACAAGCACCCCTTGCCTTGTACGAGTCTCCCCAGACTCGGTGAGAAGACCAATCTCGGCCGAAGCCTCTAACCAAATCTCCTGCGCGATCTTTGGTGGCCGGAGATCAACCTTCAGCTTCGCAGCAAGCCAAGCCAGCCGCCAAGGCTAAGAATGCTGCCAAGGTGACCAAGGTTAAAAAGGCTACTGAGGTGACCAGGGATGCACCCAAAGGATCAACGGCCGGGTCTGGGCAGCGCACCATTGCATCCATGATACAATAGGGTAGAACCATCTCTGGCCCAACTCCGAACAAAAAAATCATGCTGCATTCCAGTTCGGCCGCTGCCAAGGTTACACGCCAAGCCGCACACGAGAAAGGGTTAGTCCTGACTCGGACTCTCAATGGTGGAAGCCTCGTCTCACTTGCTGAGTTCACCGAAAACTGGAATAACGCTGAATATGTTAATGTTAGCTCCGGTAACCCGACAAAGTTGATCTTTGGTAAGCACGGCTTCGACCAGTCCTAGGCCAACAATCTTAGACCGTTGCATGGCAGATCATGGATCCCCAGCTGGCGGCTGGTTGTTGAGGAGGTACATGCTGGCTGCTGTCGTCACTGCTTGCGGTGTTTATGGGAGCACGTTGCCCCGTGTATCCACCATCATGAACGAGAAGTTGAGGGCTCGAGTGGCCTCATCTACAACAAGTAATCAACACCGGGAAAGTTTCCCCTAAAAACTATGCAAGATTCAACCCAATTGTTACAGCGGTACGGAGTGGTGGTGATGGTGCTGGTGGAGATGATGGTGGAGATGATGATGATCCCAATGAAGTCTAGCTTGATGACGATGTTGATGGCGACGATCTCCCCTCTCCGGAAAGGAATTTCCCTGGCAGAATTCTGCCTGCCGGAGAGCTCTTTCTCTCTCTGTAGATTCTGCCCCACAGAGGTGGCGGAACCTTTCTGTGGTCGCTCCCTGAGTCTTAGGGTTTCGAGGGGATTATATATGCCAAAGGGCGATGCCAGAGGTGGGCCAGGGTGGCCACACCACCTCGTGGTGAGGCTAGGGGTGGCCCACGCCAGGGGGTGGTGTAGGCCCCCTGTGGCCCGTCACAACTCCCTTCTGGCCTCCTTCGTCTTTTGGAAAAATAGGAATTTCCGTATATTTTCTGGGTTTTTCTGATCTTCGCAAATATTACATCTGGACAGTGCCTTTTCCCATCAGAATCCTGACTCTAGTGGTTCATCCTCCAAAAGTCATCAATCATGCAAAAATAGATGAAATAACATAAGTATCATCTCTTAATATGAAATATATCAATGAATAACAGTAAATTATGATATAGAATAGTGATGCTAAATGGACGTATCAACTCCCCCCAAGCTTAGACCTTGCTTGTCCCCAAGCAAAAATTGAGCTCAATAAACATGACCACAGGTTTATGGAGTGAAGTGTCGATAACGAGAATACGGACAAGAAACAACACATTCATCAATACACAAATCATAATATTAAACAACTCACTATTATATAACTTAACTTGCAATGAGTAAAGGAAACACAATAAAGATACACAAAGTAAATCATAATTGGTAATGGCAAACTTTGTTCTTGGTTAGAGAACAGTTAACAAATTGAGGAGTCAAACATAATGGGGTTTTCAATGGTAGCTTTCAAAGTAATATTCACTCAGATAAGAGCAGTGTGCAAAACAAGGAACATAAGAAACATGATTGAATAAATATGCTTGCTTGAGATAGAAAGGAATAGGTTTATTGACTCGACTAAAAAGTAAAAGATAGGCCCTTCACAGAGGGAAGCAGGGATTTCAAGTTTCATAAAGAGCTTCCAAAAATTATGGTACTTATTAGCTTTCAGCTCTCATTGCCTCTATCATAGGCATCTTGAAGTGATTAAGGTTAATGTGAGGGAAAATATGAGTTATATGCTTGACAAATTATAAGTTGAAAATCTCATGCCCCTTGAGTATGAGTACTAGACCTCATGCTACTCAACTTTAGTCACATGTAAGTTCTTGTCAATGTAAGTACATGTGGATCATGGAGAACCACAAACGGGGTACCCCTTGCCCCATGACACAGGAGCTTTCCCATATCAAAATGACAAGGCAACAGACAATGAGCATCTCATCTATCTTTTTATTTGCTATTTGCATAGGTTTTTACTGAGGATGCTCCACAGAATGCTCACTATGGTTATGCTGCAAGTTTCCACCATGATTAGGCATGGCTTAGGCTAGCTGCCCATGCGTTTCTCTAACACACATACAAACTCCATGAGCTTACAAGCTCCCCTTTTATTTCACACCGCCGGGATCCATAAACAAAAGAACATGATATCAACTGAAAAATAAGTGCAATGTTGAAAGTGTTCCCCGGGGTAACATGGTTCTGCTAATTCACAACTTATAAAGTGCAAGCATATAAGCAACATAGATGGACACAATGGTTCAAGTTTATTAAGTGCAAGAAAGTAAAGTGTGCCATCAAGTTTGTGAGAGCTTTAAATCACAAATTTTCACATAACAAGTTTAATTTGGAAGATAGATAAAACTCAATAATTTACTTGAAATAGCAATAATGCTAATAGGTAGATATAGTGGAAACAAATGGCATAGGTTTTAGTTCAAGGATTGGATGCACGAGAAGCATTCCCTCTCAGTACAGGTTTTTGGCTAGCAAGGCTGGGTAGCAAGCATAAGAGTTGAAGGAAACAAACAAACATGCAAGTGATAGAAACAATCATGCGATCTTCCTTGGAAACACAAAAGATCTTAAGTAGAGAATACTAAGCTTATGAGCCAATCAAGAAAGAAAGATAATGAAATTATATTTCTAAAAGTACTTTTATCTTTTCCATTCAATCCTCAAATAGTGTTGCTACTGACCAGAGCTAGGTTTGCCAAAACCAACTAAATTTACTCCATGATCCCAAAGTGATACCAATACTAACAACAAGATCAATCATATAACAGAAATTCCAGACTAAAATAAGATGTGCAAAAAGTAAATGATAGAACTTCTCATTAATATTCCATAACGACAACTCACACCAAGGGATACATAGATAACTAACTAGAGGAGAGATACTTCCACAATGCAAACCATCCTATATGATAACTTCTCTATTCATGATATGACTCTACTAAAAAGGTAAAAAGATGAAAGATAATGACGTGATACCGCTGCACTCCCCCAAGCTTGGAACAAACCAAGGGGATGCCAAAACCTGATGATGAATTACTCCTTCGGTGGTGGTGGTGTTCTCTCGATAAGCTTTTTAATCAATTTCTTCAAATCCTCAATCCGAGGGTGAGAGTACGAATCAACTCCGAATTGTGCTCAATGCGGTTCATGATCATGTCGGGATGTGAATCCCAGCCCTTGTGATTCTTTCCCTACTCTTCCTCATTAAAGTGTTCTTTTCCTGCATGGTTAGAACGAGGCATATCCCAATTGGAGGGTAATTTTTCCTTAGGCATCTTTTGGAATTGCTGCTCATGTATAAGGGTATAGAAGGGATTCTTGATGCGTAGAGGAAGTGACTGTGAAGCTAAGCAAAGGTGCGGAACCATCCCTCCAGTGGACATCTGTGTAGTCCTTTTGAGCTTGACAGGACGTGTCACCACTCCAATGCTTGCAATGGTGGTGCTGGTGCGCGGATGCTAGTATTCCTTCCCTTCTGATACATTGCAAACGTATCTATAATTTTTGATGTTCCATGCTTGTTTAGTATCTACTTTACTTTGTTTTGTCCACACTTTGGAGTATTTTTATACACTTTATGGGAATAACCTATTAACAAGATGCCATAGTGCCAGTTGCCTATTTTCTGCTGTTTTTGGTTCCAGGAAAGTCAGAAAATCAATATTCTCGGAATTGGACCAGACAAAAGCCAAAGTCGTTATTTTCTCGGAAGACTCACGGAGCCAGAAGGAGAGACAGAGAGGGGCCACAGGGTGGCCACACCACCCCTAGGCGAGGGTCCCCCTTGGCCACGCCAGGGCATGGTGTGGCCCCCTGGCCGGCCATCGACCTTGCCTCTTTCGCCTATATATCTCCCCCGATGCAAAAACCCTAAATCGTCAAGCCTCCATCCACGAAAAGTTCTGCAGCGCCGCCGCCACCGAAGAGGAGATTCGGGGGACACAAAGTCTCTGTTCTGACACCCTGCCGGGACGGGGAAGTGCCCCCGGAGCCATCTCCATCGAACTCCACCACCATCTCCATCACCTTTGCTGATTCCCATGATGATGAGGGAGTAGTTCTTCCTCGAGGCTAAGGTTTCTACGGTAGCTATGTGTTCATCTCTCTCTCTATGCATGATCATATTGTGATCATGAGCTTTGTAATCAAGTAGATCCACCTTGCCACTCAAGTGCTTTGATAGATCTCTGCTCTCCCCATGTGTGTGAAGTTAACAGTGTGCACACCATGGTGGCACTTAGGCTAGAGATTACAAATACTTGTTATGAGTTATATTTGGAGTTGGATGTCTTCATAAAATTGTGGTGTTTGTTTAAACCATCTAGATCTCAAGGTGACAGTGTGGGGTTATCTAGATGCGGAAAGCGAACTTTGAGGAGTGCTGTTATAGCCCTACCAATGATTAGAGTGTCCAACCGGAGAGTAGTTAAGAGTAGTATCATAAAGAGAAGATATTTATATGAGAGTGTTCACTAGTGAAACTATGGTCCCTAGGCCTTGTTTCTAAGCATTGATACACCGTTTGCAATTAGATCTGTTACATGTTTGCTTGCTTCCATCTTTATTTTAGTTTGCCTTTAGTCTTTTCCCACGTCAACCACACGCCAGCAAGCTATTTCCTGGCACCGTTACCACTTATAATTATCCATACCACTTGTATTTCACTATCTCTTCACCGAACTAGTGCACCTATACACCTGACAAGTGTATTGGGTGTGTTGGGGACACAAGAGACTTCTTGTATCTTGATTGCAGGGTTGCTTGAGAGGGGATACCTTTAACCACTTCCTCCCTAAGTTCGATAAACCTTGGGTGATCCACTTAAGGGAAAACTTGCTGCTGTTCTACAAACCTCTGCACTTGGAGGCCCAACAACTGTCTACAAGAATAGAAGTGCGTAGACATCACCTTCCTCTCCTCCTCCTGCTTGGGGTCTTGGGGATCATCTTCCAGAAGCTTCTTGCCCTTATCATTGGTGGAGACCATCGTGCTTCTAAACTTGAGAATAGTTCCTGACAGAAACATATCGAAACAAAAACATGACGAGAACACGATATGCGGACCTCGGGGGACCCGGGAGATTATATATTACAAGGTTTAACAACAAAAGGAAGGTACTAGGAGAAAATGGGTGGAGACGGGCTCCGGGGTGGCCACACCCCCTGGTGGCGGCCAGGTGGGCCCGCGCCCCGGGGTGGTGTGATACCCCGGGCTCCGTTTCCGTCCCTTTTTCGACTCATTATCTTCCATGTTGGATAAAAACTGCAAAAATATAAATTGAAAAGTTTTTCGCGGACCTTTTCTTACCAGAATTGTTACCTATTTGAAAACAGACTCTATAGGTTTCTGAATTTGATCTTTAATAAATTCTTCCGGAGTCACCACTTGAATAATATTAATATCTTCATTGTAAGAATCTCCAGAAATATAGTGCTTGAGTCTTTGACCATTCTTCGTCTCATTACATCCTTCTCTCCTAACACTTGAAAATTCCTTTCATACAAAACTTCACACAATCTTCATTAGCAACATTAGTGCATGCAAGATAATAGACCTTTGGGTTCAATTTCAATTGAAATCCATCAAAACATAAGCTATTGTAGCAACTCCTTTTGAAAGCCCAAAATAATTCAAAAGGAAATCGATTTAAGAGGCAAATGCAAAAAATGGTGGAAATCTGTCAAAACATACCAGCAGGTAAAGATCAATTTTTCTCGAAAATCTTCTGTTGCTCAAATCAGAAAGTGCAAAAATAATGAAATTTAAATAATAACCTGGGGCATGCACACAAAAATTACATATCAGTACAACATTCTGGGATTTTTCATGATTTTTTATGGTGAAGCACAAAAATCTGTTTCGAGACAGCAACTTCCCCATATCTTACTTCTCTCTCATTAGAGGCTAATCTTGACATAAAAAACCAAACAAAAAGGATAAGGAGAGGTTATTACAGAAGCAATAACTTCCAAGACTCAAAAAAAAATTGAAAGCAAAAATATAATGGGTTGTCTCCCAAAAAGCTCTTTCTTTATAGCCATTAAGATAGGCATGATAAATTTCAATGATGCTCACATAAGAATATGAATTGAAGTAAAAGAGATCATCAAGAAGAAAATATACACATATTTAAGTCTAACCCACTTCCTATGCAAGGGAATTTTGTAAGAAAATAAATTATTGAAACAAGAGGCTACTAGCATAGGAAGGCAAAACAAGTGCAACATAAAGACTTTCAGTATAAAGCGAGGAAACTTAATATTATTGAGATGCATAAAAACATTTTTCCCTCTCTCATAATAACTTTCAGCATCATGAATAAATTTAACGATATAACCATCACATGAACCATAGTAGCAATGATCACTTATTCTGACAGAAAACATAGGGACACTAGCTTTCCTAGATCTACTAGGATGTGAAACAATATTAGAAGTATCCTTACAAAGGATAATGTGTCCATATTCTACATTTTTAGTGACAAGGTCTTTTACATTTGCTATTGCAGGTTCATCATCTATTTGTTCATCAGGTTCTACAGCTTTCTTTGTACTTTTGTTAACCATACTAGCTATCACAGAATGTTCCTTTACCTTAACAGGGAAAGGTATTTTCTCGATATAAGGTTCAGGTAAAATATGATTAGCAGTATAAACTTCAATATTTCTAGCAGGAACACAATTAACAATATCTTTATATGGCGCATGATACTTGTTCCATTTATTTTTAGGAATTTCAATATAAGAGGCAAAGGCCTTAAATTTTTTTGCAATACTTTGAGAATCAAGACAATAGCAGTACTAATATTATGAACATCATCAATTCCCATAAAAGATTTAATGCATTCATAATCATAATTTATACCTGACTTTCTTCCTTTATCATTCTCCCATGCTTCACATTGTCTTGAATATGGTCTAGAAGATCCCATTTAGCTTCTTCTTTCATACGTATAAATGATCCAGCACAACAAGCATCCAATAGATCCTTATCATGAAGAGAAAGCCTTGCATAAAAGTTATTGATAATAATATTATTAGGGAGTTCATGAATAGGACATCTGAGCATTAGTAACTTCAATCTCCCCAAGCTTGGGCGGTACTCTCTCCATCACGAGGCCAAAAGTTGTATATTTAATTCTGATCTTTATGAATCTCACTAGGAGGATAAAATTTGGAATAAAAGAGAGGTACAATTTCCTCCCATTCAAGAGATTGGCCATTATTTAGTAGCTTATACCATTCCTCAGCTCTACCTTTCAATGATATAGAGAATAAATTTTCTTAACTTGATCTGTTATAATACCTGCACACTTGAACAATCCCCATAATTCGTGTATAAAAAGCAAATGATCACGAGGATGGATAGTTCCATATCCAAAATAGTAGTTATCCATAACACGATCAACAATTTTTGTAGGTATTTTAAAAGGATTAATTTCAGCAGGTGGTGGTTCATCTACTACATTAGCAGTGGTAGTAGCATTCCGAAATAAGAAACTAAGTGAATTATCCATATTGAAAATAAAGTAACAAACAGAAATAAACAATAATCACAGTAGAAGTTTCCTTTACTAGTTCCACTCTTCAATATCGCTTCACTCCCCGGCAACGGTGCCAGAAAATAGTCTTGATGACCCACAAGTATAGGGGGTGTATCGTAGTATTTTTGATAAATAAGTGTCGAACACAACGAGGAGCAGAAGGTGTTGACAAGTGGGTTGGATCAGGAATTCTCTGTAAATACTTAACAAACGGATTTTTAGGGTTTTTTTATTATGCAGATAAATAAAGTGCGAGTAAATAAAATACAATAATAATAATTGCAGCAAGTGGTTCAATCCTTTCTTTAGCAAAGGACAAGCTAGTTGTATTACTTAAGATGACCAAACGTTCTCGAGGACACATGGGAATATTGTCAAGTGCTTTCGCTTCATATAGTTGATTAATCTTCTCTGGTTGGATAAGTGTTGTGTGGGTGAACCTATGCTAATGTACTGACCTTCCTAGGACTAATACATACTTGTGATTATACCCCTTGCAAGCATACACAACTACAAGAAAGTAATTAAGATAAAAACATAACCACAACCTTAAACTCTGAGATCCTACACTCTCTTATGCAAAGGTTTCCTAACGGGGGTTCAGGTTTCTATCACTCTGGCAACCCCATGATTAGTAGCCAAATACACAATGCATTCCCCTAGGCCCATAAAGGTGAAGTGTCATATAGTCGACGTTCACATGACACCACTAGAAGAATAGCACCACAACTTAAATATCAAACCATTAAATCTTTCTCAACACAATCCCACTACTAACAACATGACTTCTCCCATGTCCTCAAGAACTAAATGAACTACTCACGAGACTTCATATTGATCAAGATCAGCGATGAAATAATGATAAGTAACAATCTAAACATGAACAATAATTCAATGGTTCCACTCAATAGCATCAACTACAACAAGTAATCAACACCGGGACAGTTTCCCCTAAGAACTATGCAAGATTCAACCCAATTGTTACAGCGGTATGGAGTGGTGGTGATGGTGCTGGTGGATATGATGGCGGAGATGATGATGATGGTGATCCCGATGAAGTCTAGCTTGATGACGATGTTGATGGCAACGATCTTCCCTCTCCGGGAAGGAATTTCGCCTGCAGAATTCTGCCTGTCGAAGAGCTCTTTCTCTCTCTATAGATTGCGCCCCGCAGAGGCGGCGGAACCTTTCTTTGGTTGCTCCCCGAGTCTTAGGGTTTCGAGAGGATTATATACGCCAAAGGGAGATGCCATAGGTGGGCCAGGATGGCCACACCACCTGGTGGCGTGGCCAGGGGTGGCCCGTGCCAAGGGGTAGTGTGGGCCCCCTGTGGCCCATCTCCACTCCTCCTTCCAGCCTCCTTCGTCTTATGGAAAAATAGGAATTTCTGTATATTTTCTAGGATTTTCTGATCTTCACAAATATTCCATCTAGATAGTGCTTTTTCCATCAGAATCCTGACTCCGGTGGTTCATCCTCCAAAAGTCATCAATCATGCAAAAATAGATGAAGTAACATAAGTATCATCTCTGTTTCAAAAGTTGATGCGTGTAAAATGCATGCATGAACTTTGTAGTTTGTTGACATGATTACCCACATATTTACATCATATATAATGTTATATCCATGTTTTACATTGATTTTTGGGGATCTACCAATGATCCCCTTTATTTTGGTTATAACCCTGTTTTCTATGTTTTTGATGTTTCAGGACCTATACGGAGTCAAATGGACATGAGGTTTTGGGGATGTCAATATTTTACCACGAGAAACACCTAGAGCGCAAGAACCTCAGGAGAAGGGCCAAGAGGCCGAAAAGAGCCTAGAGGGTGCGCCCAGCCCAGGTGGGCATGCCCCTGCCCACTTTTCCTCCTTGGGCATCCAATTTCCTTGATTCTTTCTCCCATGGAGTTCTCTTGACCTAAAAAACCCTATATAAGGACCCCCCCCCCCCTCGGGGAGTCCTCGAGAGGGAGCACACTAGAGACGAAAACACCACCAAACAGAGTCATATTCAAAGAATATTGGAGGGGGAAACTCCGTCGGAGCCGCCTCTGGAGGGATCTCCACCTTCTCCAACATCTCCAACATCATCACCATGATGAAGAGGGAGTAGTACACCCTATGGACTTTGGGTTTATGGTGGTAACTTGATCTCATCTCTCCATGTATGATCATTGTTGAAGTCCATATGATGTTCCTTGCATGAGTATGGATAGATCTATGCAATTCCTATGGTGGATATTGTGTTATGAGATAGTACTTGTTATTCATTTACCGTTGTGTTGGATCTTGAATGGTTTGTTATACTTTGGTAATATTCTATGATGCATGTAATGGTTTAGATCTATACATAATGCCTTGTTTATCCATATCATGAGGTGATTGACACCACCAAGTGGGGGTAGATGAGAGAGATGTGATAATACTCACAACATATCACAACATATGAATCATTGCACAAGTGTTTAGAATGTTTCCATTAAGAAGTATGATGTATGTAGGTAATGGGTGGCCGAGTGACAACGACATATATATTGAGTGACAGTAATGCAACCCAACATCCTTTATCTAGGGATAAAAAGGGAGAAGTGTGATGTGTGGTGTGACACAAACCAAATTCTAGCCTTATTGCAAGGGTGACCTAGCAACACAAATGAGTACTTCTTTCACCTATGTGTTTTACGACATGTAGCCACCATAAAAGTACCATTAAAACATTGCAATTGTGTGTACCTTTACTATCTATAACATGATAATCACCATAGATGGAGAAGAGAGGATTAAGTGAACCCATGAACCCATGTCCATTGTTACCATAATAGAAAGCCCTTGTCTTCTCCTCTTGCATTGAAGAGGATTGGGACACTTTTACATTCTTGTTTTGTTACATTAAATTTGCATCTATTAAATCAACCATCTTGTTCCTTAACTTGTTTAGTGCATAATCAACTAAAACTTGTGACACTTTAGTTGTAAAGAATAGATAGATTTCCTTCTTTCTCATGCGAATCGATACCCTACTTCCACATTGAGAGGTCCTACGGTGATCCCCTGCACTTGGGGGTTATCAACACTAGATTAGGATGTTGGAAAGTGATGAACCAAAAATTGCATTCAAGACACACCATGGGAAGTTTCAGTTAAGAGTGACGCCTTTTGGGGTCACAAATGCCCTATATACTTTCCAATGCTTGATGAACTCAATTTTCTCTAATTGCATCAGTAAATATGTCTTGATCTTCATGGATGACATCTGTCAACACCCGGATTTTTAATCCCACATGCCCGTTATGCCATACCTCGCAATCCCAGGATTACCATTTGTGCGAGACATAACGGATTGGATATTACAGTACATCATCCATTACAAACCATACATAAGGTCTTACACAAATAAGGATCTCATGATCCAGTGTTAATATAACAAGCAGCGGAAATAAAAGATAAGCATAGCGGTGGGGTCCATCTTCAGGGGCACAGGCAATGCTGACGAAGGCAGATAGTCCTAGTTATCATAGCCATCCTGTTGGCCATCATCTTGATAATCTCCTTCATAGTCTGGCCATGATAATAGCCAGGGACAAAAGCCATGAGTACTCTTTAAGTACTCGCAAACTACCACTAACAAGTACTAAAATATAGGATAAAGTGCTAACTCTAAGCATAACTATAAAGTTAAATTTGAAACCTAAGCTGAGTTCAGAAACCAAGAAAGACAAAATAAAGTTCTAGAATCACTTAAGTGGGAAGCTAATGTCATAAACACAACCCTGTTGTGGTCAAGTCAAGATTCATCATTCATATCAAGTTATTTGGAAAACATCTGACAACGAAACAGTATGGCCATTCCGACTGTCCATAACCGTGGATGCGGCTATTCGAATAGTTTGACACTCTGCAGAGGTGGTACACTTTCACCACAAGATTCGATACATCTGTCAGGGATAACCCTAAATCATCATACTTAGTATGCAGATAATCAAACATAACCTTCCCTTTACACACCCTAGTATAAGCACCTCTCCTATGAGCATGGCCTCCCAACCATGACCATCAGTCATCTTGGGCACTGCATAGGTGGACAACATTGAGAGGTAGCCTCAGCTCAGACCTCTCCTGTGAGGGAACTAATACTAATGCATATAAATTTCCAGCGAAGCCTTACCCAATTCAGGTAGTGTGGTTGTACGGTAAATTTGGAATGGTATCGCATCCGAATCCAACCATCAGTTTTATAAAAGGGTTAAGGCTCATGCCTCAACATTTTCATCACCATCAACCATTTGTGTTTCTCAACACATGTCAAAACATCTCAATAGAATTACTCATCATTCCAAGGTTTTCATAATTCATTTTCACCAAGTGTTCCCATCTAAAGTGACTCAAGTTTTTGATCTACTCTAAACTACTAAGTTAAGAGTGTTCACTAAGGTGGAAAAGATGGGTTCAATCTCATGCCATAGAATGACATCTAAAGGGTTCTAATTAGGTCAAGTTTTATACTTTTTATGCTACCTTCAAAACAAGTAAAGAACTTGGTGTAAACTAAGGAAGTAAAGCTTGTAAATAAAACTTGGGGTATTACTAGTAAAAAGGGGGGGGTGTGATCAAAGCATGCTTAAGGCATCTTTGCTAAACCATCTAGTTTGGTCCTAACTTGCTAAGCACTAAACTTGCAAGTGTTAGCTTGCACTGTTAATGGTGGCTTGCACTTGGATAGGACTAGCTTTCTAATAGTAGCTTGCCTTGCTTGGTGAAGTGGTTGAAGTTTTCTTCTTCTTCTTCTTCTTCTTGGTAGAACTCCTCCTCCTCGAAAGCTTGGTCGGTACTATCGTCTAGAAATACATACGGAGCACACAATCACCAAACAATACTTAACTAGGCTAAGTAACATTTTAAGACACACATTTGATGATCTATTATCATCACAAGCATCACAAGTTTAATTCAATAGTTTCATCCTTTTTTATTTTAGAAAAGTAATTTCTACTCATTGAAAATTTAACTAAGATTTAATATTCGCCACTTAAAATATGGGATCAGGTTGACACATGTAATCACCACATATTCTAACATGTGGGAATGAGAATTAAAGGTTGTATCAATATTACTTTGGTTTAAGTTCATTATTTAATGATTTAAAGTGACTAGAAATGCCTATATAGCATTATTTTGGTACTAGTCCAAAGTCACTGCATGTAAACCATAATATTATTACATAGTTATATAGATATGATGAAATGTGATTTTTGAGAGTTGGAATCAACTCAAAAGCTAACTTTGTTGATTTTATAAAAATGTTGCAAGTTGCAAATGCTTATGTTTTGTTATTTTTATTAGGAGATATCTATAACTCTAATTGAATTAAATCCAACGGGCTTGGATAGATCATCTTACTACCTTTCAGGCAAAAATGGTTTCATGCAATTTGGATTTGTAAAACTCCCAGAATTGAATTTTAAACTAGTGGACAGAAACTAGATTTAACTAAAAAGAAAAATCCAGATTTGAACGGGTAGGCTAGCGCAGGAAAGGACTTGGGCCAGCCCAGTGGCGCTCCGTGGCACGGGGCTCAGCTGACAGGGGGGTCCCGCTTGTCAGCGACACTTAACACGCGAAACGGTACGCGCGCTGTGGGCCATAGGATTAGAAGGGGAATCTACGGCTGACGGTCGTCTTCGACGCCGAACAGGTCGCCGGCGAGCTCGAACCCTAGCGGCTTGGTGGGGGTCTGCTGGGGACGTACCAGGGCTCCAGCAACAACGGCGAGGCGGGCAAATGAACTGGAAGACGACGGCGAGCTCAGGGACGGTCGAAGCAGCTCAGGGGGTGGTCGCAATCAGCGGCGCCCTTCTCCTCCAGAGGCGCGGCTCCGGCTCCAATTCCGGCGAGCTGCTGCTCCCCTTGCTCCGGCTAGATGTGGGTGAGGTTCAGAGAGGTGAGGGGAGTGGAATGGTGTGGAGACAAGAGGCTGGGGAGGCCTCCTTTTATAGGCCCGATGGTGAGACTGAGCGGGATGGGCAGGCGATGGTGGTGACATGGCTACGGCTGGGTAGAGGCATGGCTGAGGGTGGCGATCGACAGGTGGTCCCCTGGCGGTGCTCTAGGAAGTGAATGCGGCCATAGGGGCGGTGGCATGCGGTCTGGGCGAGGTGGCGCTCTGAGCGGCAGAGGCGGCGGTGTCCACGGCGAGCGGTGGCTGTGAGGTGCTGGGCGGCGAACAGGGGTGTCTGGGGTGTTCCCCAGGTCGTGGCAGAGCGGTGGGCGCGGGCTGCAGCCAAGGGGCGGTCTATGCGAGCGGGGACAGAGCATGCTCTGGGAGCGGCATCGGCATGGTGCGGTGGCACTGGGCGCGTGGTATCCTTGGTGGTCCATTGTAGGGCTTGGCTCGGGCAGGGGATAGAGGGTGGCGGTGAGGTGCTGGCTACCTCCTAGACATGGAGAGAGAGGGGGAGATGGTCTGCTGCGGTGAGGGCACGGTTGGCCGGCGAGGGGTGGCTCGGCATGGCATGGCAATGCCACTAGGGGCTAGGGGAGTGGGTGCTAAGGGCCTGGTTAGATCAAGTGGGGACAAAGAGATTAAATGGAGATCAAATGGGGGCAAAACCCTGTTCAAAACAGTGAGCTATGATTTAGGTTTAAACCTGCCTGCCAAGTGTTTGATTAAATGGCCGCAAGAACTAAACTTTTGAATTTTGGTCTCAAATTTTTTGGGTGTTCTCCACTAATGCTAGGTAGTCCCTGGTTGCAAGGGTTTTGAAAGTGGAGCTCAAAAAGATGGGTTTTGAAATAGGGGTGATCTATGCATATGCATTAGATTCAATTTTCAAATGCCAATAAAAATAGTTAACATAAGTTTTTAGCAGATCAAAAGGTGGGCCTTGGTACCTCATTATGTGTACTAGAAAGGGGTGCAAAGATTACGAATTGTTTCTATTAAGAAATGACTGCTAGGAACACTCAAGGTAGGCATGAGAGTTAATTTTTCCAAAATGACCATTCTTCCTTTTTAATTCTTTTTGATTTGATTTTCTTTAGGAAAAGTTTGGGAAAGATGTAGATGATGTTTAAATCACCTAAGAAACATTTTAGAAGCAAAGGATCACACAATCATGGCAATTCAAAACAATTCCTATTTTAAATGCACACACATATGAATGCTTTCATTTTAAATTTGCAAAAGTTTTTGTTAACCCCAAATTTGATGATTTAGATCTTGATAAGCTTGGATTGAAAATTTGGGATGTTCACATCAAAGCCTTTCCCTTCCGGTTATCCCGATAGAGAACTACTAGCAATTAAGGTGATCCTTTTAATAGAGCACCGGAGCAAAGCATTAACACTCCGTGAACACATGTGATCCTCACATCAAAGCCTTTCCCTTCCGGTTATCCCGATTTCTGTCACTTCGGGGCCATAGGTTCCGGACAACGACGTGTGTATACAACTTGAAGATAAGACTAAGAACAATACTATCATAATGAATCAATAATAAGTTCAGATCTGAAATCATGGCACTCGGGCCCTAGTGACAAGCATTAAGCACAACAAGTCGCAACAAAGTCATAAAGCACTATAAAAGATACTAGGCACCATGCCCTAACAATCTGATGCCATTACATGAACGATCTCATCCAATCCCTACCATCCCCATAGCCTACAGCGGGGGATTACTCACTCATAGATGGGGGAAACATGGATGGTCGATGGAGAAGTGATGGTGATGATGATGGCGATGATCTCCTCCAATTCCCCGTCCCGGCAGGGTGCCAGAACGGAGTTTCTGGTGCTATTTCATGGAATCTAGTGGTGGCGGTGGAGCGGAACTCCTTCTAGAAAAACATCGAACCCCCAGAAGTTTTTAGGTCAGAAGGCTCCTTATAGGCAAAGGGAGAGGCCGAGGGGGTGCCTGGGGGCCCACACCACCCCCTGGAGCGGCCTGGCCTGGCCCGCGCCGCCAGGTGGTGTGGCCACCCCAGGGATCTTCTCCGTCTCGTATTCTGGCTCCTGGAGTCTTCGGGTGAAATAGGATTTTTGGCATATTTTCCGGGATTTTTCCTGATAGTTGATTTTCTACACAAAAAGTAGACACCAAGGCAATTCTGCTGAAAACAGCGTCAGTTCGCATTAGTTGCATCCAAATCACACAAGTATAGAGGAGAAACAATAGCAAAAGTATTCGGGAAAGTAGATACGTTTTGGACGTATCAACTCCCCCAAGCTTAGCTTATTGCTTGTCCTCAAGCAATTCAGTTGAAAACTGAGTGCGATAAAAGAACTTTCACGAACACATTTGCTTCATATGATGTAAATATTCTCAGCAATGTGATCAACTACTTAGACAATTCATAATAAAGAGTATGCAACTAAATCTACTTAATAGTCTTTGCAAGCTATGAAGAGATTCCAACTCAAGAATAATAAGTAGCATGAAGCACGAACATAAGCAACATTACAATGCTCATAAAAAGGTATGATAGAGTGGTATCTCGCTTGCCTTTGATTATGAATGCCAAGGCACCTCTGAAGTTCAAGTGATGACTAGAAGTAAAGATATCAAAGATACAAGCATCAAAGTCATAACACAAATAATCAAGTAATGGAACAAACAAAAAGAATGACAACTATGCTCTCAAGAAGGTGATGAAAGAATATATGGAGACTCAACAAGTAGAAGAAAAAGGTTTTGAATAATTTTGAAAGGCTTCCAAATGCTGAAAGTATGGTACTCATTAGCTTTGAGCTCTCATTGCCCCTGTCATAAGCATCTTTAATATGGTTAAGGTGAAAGTGAGGTCCAATCTGAGTTATATGCTTGACAGACTATAAACTGAAAATCCCAAGTCCCTTGAGTACGAGGGCCGCTCCTCATGCTACTCAACTTTAGTTACCGGTAAGTTCTTGTCATCGTAAGTATGTGCGTATCATTGAGAACCGCCAACGGGGTACCCCTTGCCCGATGATACCGAAGAATCCCCATATCAAAATGACAAGGCAAGCAGACAATGAGTATCTCAATAATCTTCTTATTTACCATGGGAAAATGGTGCTTTTTTCTCTCTTTCCTCTTTTCATAAATCTCTTTTTTTTCTTTTTCTCAATAGCTATCTCTCTCTTTTGTTATAAGAAGAATTCTTCATAGATATCATTATGGTTACGCTGTAGGTTTCCACCATGTCAGCATGGATTAGACCAGCGGCCCAGGCGTTTCTCTAACACACATACATAACTCCATGGACTTACAAGCTCCCCTTTTATTTCACACCGACGACATCCGCAAACAAAATAGCAAGGTATCAACTGGGTATATATTTACAAGTGTTGAAAGCGTTCCCCGTGACAGCACGGTTCTGCTAATCCCCAGCCTATAATTTGCAAGCATATAACTTTCATGGAGAGTTCACAATGGTTCAGGTTTATTAAGTGCAGGAAAATAAAGTGTGTCATCAAGTTCGTGAGAGCTTTACTAACTAATTTTCCCATAACAAGCAAACATTTTATTCGGAAGAAAACAAGGCACATTGAATATGCACGGAAGTAGCAAATGATGCTAATGGGTAGGTATGGTGGACACTTTGGAAATGTTTGGTTTAGGGAGTTGGAGACATGAGTAAAACACTCAGTGGAAGTGAAGGCTAGCAATAGTAAGGGAGCGACAAACGAGAGAGCAATAGCTATCATTATCATGCTTGCAACAAAACAAGACTACTCACGGCATGAAAGTGATTCAAGATCCTCAAGGCAAAATAATTCATCAAGGCTTAACTGATTATTACAGTCATGAGCATGTGTGAGCATGTGCCAAGTCAATCAAATGAAACATTCATAGGAGGATACCACGGTGTCATACCAATTTATAAATAGAGTAATGCAAGCAAACATTCATAAGACATGCTACAAACTATTAGTGAGCTGGAGCTAATCACAAGAAAGCAAGAACTACTAAGCATCCAAAGATAACATACACTCTACATGAACGGACTAAGCATGCCCATAGTGAACGGACTAAGCATGCCCACAGTGATGAGTATATGTACAAAAATGAAAACAAATAGAGTTCGTTACCAGCCTCTTACCACGCCTAAAGTTGTCATTAATCCTCATTATTGCTCTTCACTTGTGTGGCTTGAATAATAATATGAAACCAATATTCCACTGAGAACTGCCGAACCCTGTAGCAAACTCACAAAAAACCAAAGAAGAATGACAAATATTTTTGGTGTTTTCGATTTTTAAACAAGAACCAAACAGGGAAAAAACAAAGCAAAATCTTTTTGGATTTTTCGAATAGTTCAAACAAAGCAAAAAAGGAAAAGCAAACCAAGGCAAAAAGAAGAAGCAAACCAAAGAGAAACAACAAAAATATTTTTGGTCTTTTTGTGTTTTTAGAAAGCAAAAGCAACGAAGAATCGAAAACTAAAAAGAGAACGAAAACATGAATATACAAAGTACCGACGCAACATGATACGGAGATGAGTGCGGTGTCGGCGTACCTCCCCCCAAGCTTAGGCTTTTGGCCTAAGTGGGTATCAATCCATGTACGAATAGGGGTTCCAAGCGGGTGGATCTTGGTAAGAATGGTCGTAGCTGGGCCCATGAGAAGAAGAGGAAGCTCCCCAATCATAATTTTTGTCACTTCGGGGCCATCTTGGTAAGAATGGTCGTAGCGGGCGGATTTCTGTCACTTCGGGGCCATAGGTTCCGGACAACGACGTGTGTATACAACTTGCAGATAAGACCAAGAACAATATTATCATAATGAATCAATAATAAGTTCAGATCTGAAATCATGGCACTCGGGCCCTAGTGACAAGCATTAAGCACAACAAGTCGCAACAAAGTCATAAAGCACTATAAAAGATACTAGGCACCATGCCCTAACAATTTGATGCCATTACATGAATGATCTCATCCAATCCCTACCATCCCCATAGCCTACAGCGGGGGATTACTCACTCATAGATGGGGGAAACATGGATGGTCGATGGAGAAGTGATGGTGATGATGATGGCGATGATCTCCTCCAATTCCTCGTCCCGGCAGGGTGCCAGAACGGAGTTTCTGGTGCTATTTCATGGAATCTGGTGGTGGCGGCGGAGCGGAACTCCTTCTGGAAAAACATCGAACCCCCCGAAGTTTTTAGGTCAGAAGGCTCCTTATAGGCGAAGGGAGAGGCCGAGGGGGTGCCTGGGGGCCCACACCACCCCCTGGCATGGCCTGGCCTGGCCCGCGCCGCCAGGTGGTGTGGCCACCCCAGGGATCTTCTCCGTCTCGTATTCTGGCTCCTGGAGTCTTCGGGTGAAATAGGATTTTTGGCATATTTTCCGGGATTTTTCCTGATAGTTGATTTTCTGCACAAAAAGTAGACACCAAGGCAATTCTGCTGAAAACAGCGTCAGTTCGCATTAGTTGCATCCAAATCACACAAGTATAGATGAGAAACAATAGCAAAAGTATTCGGGAAAGTAGATACGTTTTGGACGTATCAGTAGCCATGGCACAATGGCCGATTCCCACAAACGTGATAGAAATAATGAATTATTTGGAACTAATTGGGTAGTACAACAAATTTGTGAAGAATTATGGCATTATAGCAAAACCACTTACCAACTTTGCCGAAGAAACCATAACTCGAGTGGTCTGACATAGCTCAACAAGCTTTTTACAATATCATATAAGCCATGATCACTACACCAGTGCTTATTTTGCCTGAATTCACTCAACCCTTCTACATTGAAACAAATGCATGCTCTTCTGGCATTGGATATGTGCTTAGTCGATAGGGCCACCCTATTGCATTCTACGGTAAAGCTCTAGGTCCAAAAAATAAAAAACTACCAATTTATAAAAAGGAGTTCAAGGCGATAATCATGACAATGGACAGATGGAGATCTTACATTTATAGAGGCCATTTGTTATCAAGAATTATCACAAGAGCCATTGTCATTTGGAAGATCTACTGCTAACTTCAGATTTTCAAAGAAGGAAATCACAAAGTTAGTTGGATTGTGATTCTAGTTTCAGAACAAAGCTGCATATGCCTTGTCCAGGATTGGATATTTTTGTGATATACATGCTACCTCTACTTCCCAACTAGTTTGGCTGCAAGAAAATTTGAATTCCTATGTTGTGGATGTGACATCCTAGCTATTATTGCATAAATTAGTAGTAGACCCACAGGCTGAACTTCCTTACTATCTGGATAATGGCATTATCAAGTACAGGGGGAAATATGGGTGGGTGCAATTAGTGGACTACGAAAAATTGATAGAAGCTTTCCTCTCTTCTCAAATTGGTGGTCACTCTGGTCTTCAGGCCAGTTACCACGGCCTCAAGAACTATTTCATTGGACTGGTATTTAAGAAGGTTGTCATAATTTTTATGTGCAACAATGTCAAGTGTGTCAGCAAGCTAAGCATGAGCATTGGAAATACCATGGTCTGCTTAGCCCTCTCAAGGTACTTATCATCCCCGAACTGATGGGCAGACCGAGAGGGTCAACCAATGCTTGGAGATGTACCTCATATGTGTAGTAAATGATACATCAAACCAACGGGCCAAATGACTACCCTTGGTAGAATTTTGGTATAATACCACACATCATACTTCTCCTGGGTGCACTCCCTTCAAAGTTGTCTATGGTAAGGATACACACATGGGTGATTTTGCTATTAGTGCGAAATCAGCACACCTAGAGCTACAAGGTTGGCTCAAAGAAAGAGAGGAACATTCTGCCTTCCTCAAGCAACATTTCCACAGAGCACAAGTCAAAATGAAGTTAGATGCTGATAAGCATAGAACAACTAGTGAGTTCTCCGTGGGTGATGTAATGTTCTTCAAAGTACAGCCCTATGCACAAAGTTTGAGTGGTCAATAGACCATGTCCTAAATTGGCGATGAAATTCTTTGGTCCCTACAAAATCCTCGCGAAAAATTGGCGTGACAGCTTACAAACGGTAGCTTCGTCACAATAGCTTTTTACATCTAGTTTTCATGCTTCTTAGCTTAAAGAGCATGCTCCTGATCATACGCCCATCTACACATCATTACCGAAACCCTTGTTATTGGATGTTGCATAGCTGATTCTGGAAGAAATCATTGATAGAGGGTTGGTAAAGAAAGGTAATACTACTCATCTTCAGGTCCTTATTCATTGGTCTAAATTGCCAGCTGCATCAGCCACCTGGGAATATTACGATGCACTACAGTAATGGTTTCCAAAGGCATCGACCTAGGGACTAGATGGATCTCCCAGGGGGAGTACTATCACAACATCGGTACTGAAGCTTGGCGTTGTTGTGGCAGGTAAGCGTAAACCGAAGAAGACGCCAGTGGGAAAGGATGCGAGATTCAAATCAAGTGAAGATAGGGTAGTAGCAAAGACGGAGTAGTGGGCATGGGTTTGTAATGGGCCATGAGGGTGCGTGGAGTGAGACAGGTGGTACCGCATTGTTCGGGAGAAGGTTATAAGCTCCGAGATCCAGATGTAAAAGCTAGCAAATTAATGAATGGCAACTCATCCCTAACCTATCCCTTTGATTCTCCTTTACCCTGGATTCTTATTCTCCAAGTTATCAACCCAGTCCCAAATCCATGCGAGCAATCCACACCAAAGACAGTAACAACTTTGTCCACCTGTCGCTTTGACTGAATCATGGAGATCTGGCGAAATCAACGCATCGACCGAGTAACATGCAACAACGAGGAATAAAAAAGAACAGTACCCATGATAACCGGAAAGGAAGGCAGGAAACCACCTGAAGCGTACGATTTGCGGAATTAAACAACTGCATAAAAAAGAAAACTAAAAAGAAAAGGGACCGTCGTTTTTGTAGAACCAGATCTTCCATGGTAAAAAGGGCCAACACGTCGACCCGCGATTGGACAATATTACGGTTCTACAGTAACTCAGATCACTATGGACACGTCATTCCTTCCAGCTTTAATATATGTATCCATCTATTGCAGAATTTAAAAAAGAGAGCATATATTACACTTGTTGTTAACCAATAGAATATGTTGCCCCGTCGCAACGCACGTGCAATTAACCAGTCGACTAAAACAAAAACAAATAACAAAAGTACTTGGTAAAATCTAAAGTTACAGCAAGTTTCTTTGAAGTTGTCGTCTCTAGCTCCATATATTGTATCTTGATTTTTTATCGTATTTGTTTTGAAGAAACTACAAAAGAGTAAGCGTCCAAAAACTAGATTGACATCAGGTGGATCGTCAAAATTATTTTTAAAAAGAATATCGTCAAAAAAAGAAAAACATCAGATGTCCCAATAATTAAGATCGTTATGGACGGGAACACACTCCTTGCCTGCTATATGTATTCGAATAAAGGCGGAGAGCAAAGAAAACATGTGATCCAATAACCAAAACAGAATTAACACCACAAGCCAATCGTAAAGATAGTTTTAGTGATAACAGATATCAAACTTTAACCAAAACAGAATTAACACCAGAAGCCTGGCTTTAAATAAATTAATAAAATAACAAATGGATTCCACTGATATATCGATTCAGCAACATATTTGAGTTGGCCTCCCCATCCTAAGACCGGGTGGTTAAGCAACACATCTCGGCCGTAAACAACAAGATGTGACGAAAAGAAAGGAAATACAGTAGTAGAAACAAGACGTACATGACGAATTCAATAATGTGAGCAGCGTCAACGGCGGTGTAAATAAAGGTGGGGGTACGGTGGATCGACGGATCGTTGGTCTATAATAGCTAGGCGCGCGTCCGATCCGACGATCGATCGAGCTGATGAGACGAGGTACGTACGAGATCAGATCAAGTTGGAGAGTGCGCGGCAGTTCTCGGATATATTGAGCAGCGACTGGTCGAAGCGCGTCATGGGGTTCTCCGCGGCCTCCTTCCTGAACTCCTCGTCGCAGTTCTTCATGTCCTGCTGCGCCATGCCCATCATGGCGCGGATGGTGACGGCGTCCTTGAAGCCGATGGCGCGGCGCGCGGCGCCCAGGTTGTCCTCCACGTCCGAGTAGAGGGTGTCGCACGTCTTGAGCGCCCTCACCGCCCCTGGGCTCGTGGCGGGGTCGGTGGACAGCTTGATCGCGTGCATGCGCGCCGCCGCCGCGCGCTTCGAGAACGCGTCGACCTGCATGCTCAGCACCGACAGCGCGTCCACGGTCGGGTAGCGCGACGCCTGCTTCCCGGCCGTCGCGCTGCACAGCTCAACGTACGGGGTGCCCTTGCACACCTCGGCCACCTCGGGGCCTGCCGCAGCCGTGGAGCAGGAAGCCGCCGCGACGGCGGCCACGGCGAGGAGGAGCAGCGCGTGGGTTGATCGAGCCATGGATGTGGCTGCTGGTTTATTTGCTTAAATTTATTAGTCGGTGCAGTGGGTGCCGACGTACGTAACGTACGTGCGAGCGTGGTGCCGCTGCGTGTATTTGAAAGGGAGGTAGCCGGCCGGCTTGGAGAGGTTTGGCTAGACGGAGGAGGGGAGGGGGGGTAAATACGTGACATGTGTGGACGGGGTTCCCTGCATGAAGCAAAACGAAAATGGCGGTCGGCCTCTGGTCAAGCGGTGGCCGGGATGCTCTACTTTGGACCGCTCGTTGCTATGACCAGGGGCTTCCATTTTTTGCAGGGGACGAGCGGTGAACATTGGAATAATTTTGGAGCGAAACATGCTGCGTAAATTTTGCCCGGTTTGCTCTTTTCTATGGCTGCGTCTATGCTCTCAGCCGCCCGACAAATAAGTATTTCTGAGTCGCGTCTGACGTCAGGTGTAATCTTCTACGGTTTTGCTAATTCTCGGACGTCTGAGAATTAGTTAAGTCTCAGTCACCTATACCGTCGGATCTTTTGCTTTACGATCAGTGCAAACCAGATTTTTTTGCCGCGTTGTGTCGCCGCGCACCGCGTTGCTGTGTCGCTGTGTCCCGCGCGCCCGCGTGCGTGCGTTTCGCTTCTGTCTTTTTTTCGGGCTCGTTCTCTGTTTTTCCGCTATGGGCTGTCGTCGGTGAGTTTGTTTTTTTTCTGGTTTTTCTTTGTTTCTTTTTTGTGGTTGTTTCCTTTTTGCCGGCTGTTATTTTTTTCTTCAGGTGATTTTAAGATTAGCTTAAATGTTTGAGGTGGTTGTTCAATCGAGTTTTAATTGAGTTTTAATTTTCAATTTTTTCTTGGCTGGTCGTATTTTTTTTAATTGTTTTTCTTCTCCAGATTTTTATAGTTGTCATTGTTTTATTGCTAGGACGACATTTAGACTCTAAATTTTGTACTAGACTTTATATTAGTACCATGTACTCCCTCTGCTTTTATAATATATTATTTTTTTTAGCTTAAATGTGTAGATTCGAAGTGAACCTACACACTAAAAATGGTCTAGACACACTTTTTTAGAAGCGAATTGCCACTTCATCGTAACTGAGCATTTTTTTCTAAATTTTTGTTGGGCTTTTTTCCTTTTCGTCGAGCCAGCTATATCTTGGTTGTTACTTTTTTAAGCCAGATGCAATATTGTTGAAAGAGAGTTGTCACTGAGCCCCCGGCGAGGACCAGATACAACTAGCCCCCCCCCCCCCCCCCCCCCCCCCCGTCGAGGGCCAGTTGCAACTTGCTTGTAACTGAGCTCCGCCGGGGGGAGCCCCGTTGAGGGGGGCAGTTGTATGAGCCCCCAGCGAGGGGGCCCAGTTACAACTTTCTTGTAATTGAGCCCCCACGGGGGGGGGGGGGGGGGGAAGGGGGCAGTCGCAACTTGATTGCAACCGGGAAACCCCCGTCAACGGGACATTTGCAACTTGCTTATAATTGAGCCCGTTTTGAGGGCCAGTCGTAACTTGATTGCAACTGGGGACCCTCGTCGGTGGCCAAGTTGCAATTTGCTTGTAACTGAGCTCCGCAGGGGCCTAATTGCAACTTGCTTGTAACTAAGCATCTGTCGGGGGGGCATTTTGGAACTTGCTTGTAATTGAGCCATCGCCGAGGGCCAGTTGCAACTTGATTGCAACCGGGGGATCCTCTTCGACGGGCTAGTTGCAACTTGCTTGTAACTGAGCTCCGTTGGGATCCAGTTGCAACTTGCTTGTAACTGAACACACGTCAGGGGGCATTTGAACTTGCTTGTAATTGAGCCCCTGCCAAGGGGCTAGTTGCAACTTGATTGCGACTGGGGGACCCCATCGGTTGCAAAGTAACTGAGCTCCGACGGGAGCCAATTGCAACTTGCTTGTAACTGAGCACCCGTCGGGAGGGGGCACTTGCAAGTTGCTTGTAATTAAGCCCCCGCCGAGGGGCCAGTTGCAACTTGATAGCGACCGGGGAACCCCATCAGTTGCAAAGTAACTAAGCTCCGCCGAGAGGCCTGTTGCAACTTGCTAGTAACTGAGCACCCATTGGGAGGGGGCATTTGCAACTTGCTTGTAATTGAGACCCTGCTGAGGGGCAGTAGCAACTTGATTGCAACCAGGGGGACCCCGTCGGTTTGCAACTTGATTGTAATTGAGTGATATGTTTCAAACATATCTATAATTTTTGATGTTCCATGCTTGTTTTATATCTACTTTCTTATGTTTTGTCCACACTTTGGAGTATTTTTATACACTTTCTTAGACTAACCTATTAACAAGATACCACAGTGCCAGCTGCCTGTTTTCTGCTATTTTTGGTTCCAGAAAAGTTAAAAAATGAATATTCTTGGAATTGGACGGGACAAAAGCCAAAGTCAATATTTCACCGGGGGGACACAGAGCCAGAAGACGAGACGGAGAGAGGCCAGAGGCCGGCCACACCACCTGGCCGCGCGGCCAGGCCTGGCCCGCGACAGGGGGTGGTACGGCCGCCTAGGACAACCCCTCGGTCTCCCCCTTCGCCTATAAGATGCCTCCGATACAGAAACCCTAAGTACCCAATCAAAATTTCACGAAAGAGTCTGTAGCTGTCGTCATCTCCATCCCTAGACCGGGAGGGATCTGAAGCTCTTCCTGGCACCCTGCCGGAGGGGAGAATTTACCCTGGAGGCCTTCTTCATCACCATGCAAGCCTCCGGTGTGAAGCGTGAGTAGTTCATCCCTGGACTATGGGTCCATGTAGTAGCTAGATGGTTGGTTCTTCTCCTTTGTGCTACCATGTTTAGATCTTGTGAGCTCCGTTCATGATCAAGATCATCTATTTGTAATCATACATGTTGTGTTTGCGGAGATCTGATTGATATTAAGATGCTATTTCAGATTGATTATTGATTCTATCATCTCTTTATTATTTATGATCTTGCATGCTCGCCGTTGTTAGTAGATATCTTGGCCGAGTAGATGCTAGCAACTCCAAGAGGGAGTATTTATGCTCGATAGTGGGTTCATGCCTCTAGTAATCTAGGGAAGTGACAGAAATCTCTAAGATACTAGATCTATTGTTGCTAATAGGGAGAAAACAACAATCCTTTGTTCATAGAACAATAGTATTATTTACTTTACACGCAATGCGTAATGCAATTATCTGTTGCTTGCAACTTAATACTGGAGGGGGTTCAGATTGATAACCTGAAGGTGGATTATTAGTCATAGATGAAGTTGGATTACGGTCTATGTATAATGTTGTAATGCCCAATCAAATCTCATAGAGTCAAGATGATTAGTATATGCATGTATGCTATCTCGATTTTTGTCAATTACCCCGCTGTAATTTGTTCACTCAACATGTCATCTATCTTAAGGAGAACCACCACTAGTGAACTATGGACCCCGGTCCTTTGTTTTACTATAAATCTACAATCTATTTACTGTTTTCTTTTTACTTTCTACAAGCTATTACTATCTTCCACACAATACGTTTAATCCTTTGTTTTTAGCAAAACAGGTGAGATTGACAACCTAACTGTAAGTTGGGGCAAAGTTCTGTGGTTTTGTTGTGTAGGATTTGATGACCCATGAGTATAGGGGGTGTATCGCAGTATTTTCGAGGGAAGTGAAACCCAATTTATTGATTTGACACAAGGGGAGCCAAAGAATATTTATAAGCCTTAACAACTGAGTTGTCAATTTAGCTGCACCTAGAAACAATCTTGCTCACAGCAGTTTATCAGCAACAACAGTTTTGTAGTAGCAATAGTAAAGTAATAGCAGTAGTAAAGTAAAGACAGTAGTAACAATTGCAGTAAACAGTAGGATTAAAGTGCGGTAGGCATAGGTCTGCACGGACGGGCGTTGCATGGACAAGATAATTCATATGGCAATTAAGACATAGAGCATTTGCAGATAAATAAGATAAAGCATCCAAGTACTAAATAATCATAGGCATGTGTTCCATATATAGTCATACGTGCTCGCAACGAGAACTTGCACAACATCTTTTTTCCTGCCAGCCCGTTTGCAGCGGGGCCTCAAGTGAACTACTGGCAATTAAGGTGCTCCCTTTAATAGAGCACCGAAGCAAAGCATGAACACTCCGTGAACACATGTGATCCTCACATCAAAACAATTCCCTCCGATTATCCCGATTTCTGTCACTTCAGGGCCTTTGGTTCCGGACAACAACATGTGTATACAACTTGCAGGTACGATCACAAACAATACTATCATAATGAATCAATAACATGTTCAGATCTGAATTCATGGCACTTGGGCCCTAGTGACAAGCATTAAGCATAACAAGTTACAACAAAGTCAAAAATCACTAATAGTAGATACTAGGCACCATGCCCTAACAATCTGATGTCATTACATGAACGATCTCATCCAATCCCTACCATCCCCATAGCCTACAGCGGGGGATTACTCACTCATATATGGGGGAAACATGGATGGTCGATGGAGAAGCAATGGTGATGATGATGGCGATGATCTCCTCCAATTCCCCGTCCCGGCAGGGTGCCAGAATGGAGTTTCTGGTTCCGAATCGCGAAATCTGGTGGTGGCGGCGCAACAGAACTCTTTCTAGAAAAACGTTGAACCCCCCTTGGTTTTTAGGTCAAGAGGCAACTTATAGGCGAAGAGGGAGGCCGAGGGGGTGCCTGGGGCGGCCAGACCACCCCCTGGCGTGGCCAGGCCTAGCCCGCGCGGCCAGGCCCCAGCCCCTCTCCGTCTCGTATTCTGGCTCCTGGTGTCCCTCGGTGAAAAACTGACTTTGGCTTTTGTCCCGTCCAATTCCGAGAATATTCATTTTCTGACTTTCCTAAAACTAAAAACAGCAGAAAATAGGCAGCTGGCACTGTGGCTCTTGTTAATAGGTTAGTCCAAGAAATCATATGAAAAGTACTCCAAAGTGTGGACAAAACATAAGAAAGTAGATAAAACTAAGCATGGAACATCAAAAACTATGGATACGTTTGCAACGTATCAACATCCCCAAGCTTAACTCCTGCTCTTCCTCGAGTAGGTAAGTGATAAAAAGAAAGAATAATTTTTGAGGTGACATGCACCATCATAAACTTGATCAAAGTATTCGTAAAACATTCATAGCTGGGATCATAGTACTTCAACATAACATGAAAGATAAAGTTCTAACAATAAGACAAAGCAACTATGTTGCAACATGAAAAGGCACAAACAAAAGATGCATGAATAACAATGCTTTGCAAGACGTTTGTTTGTTTTACATTAGGAAGACATAGTGATACATTGCAAATGTATCTATAATTTTTGATGTTCCATGCTTGGTTTTATCCACTTTCTTGTGTTTTGTTCCAACTTTGGATTACTTTTATTATGATTTCTTGGACTAACCTATTAACAAGAGCCATAGTGCCAGCTGCCTGTTTTCTGTTGTTTTTGGTTCCAGAAAAGTCAGAAAATGAATATTCTCGGAATTGGACGGGACACAAGCCAAAGTGCCTATTTTTTCGGAAGGGATCAAGTGCCAGAATACGAGACGGAGAAGGGCTGGGGGCCGGCCACACCACCTGGCCGCGCGGCTAGGCTTGGCTCGCGCCAGGGGGTGGTCTGGCCGACCCCAGCACCCCCTCGGCCTCTCCTTCCGCCTATAAGTTGCCCTCAGGACAAAAACCCTAGGTACCCGATCAAAAATCCACGAAAGAGTCTGTAGCCTCCGTCGTCTCTGTCCCTAGATCGGAGGGGATCTGAAGCTCTTCCCGGCACCCTGCCGGAGAGGGGAATTCACCCTGGAGGCCTTCTTCATCACCATGCAAGCCTCCGGTGTGATGCGTGAGTAGTTCATCCTTGGACTACAAATCCATGTAGTAGCTAGATGGCTGGTTTCTCCTCCTTTGTGCTTTCATGTTTAGATCTTGTGAGCTCCGTTCATGATCAAGATCATCTATTTGTAATCCATACATGTTGTGTTTGCGGGGATCCGATGGATATTGAGATGCTATTTCAGATTGATTATTGATTCTATCATGTCTTTGTTATTTGAGATCTTGCATGCTTTCCGTTCTTAGTAGCTATCTTGGCCAAGTAGATGCTAGCAACTCCAAGAGTTAGTATTTGTGCTCGATAGTGGGTTCATGCCTCTGGTAATCTGGGGAAGTGACAGAAATCTCTAAGGTACTAGATGTGCTGTTGCTACTAGGGAGAAAACAACGATCCTTTGTTCATAGAACAATTGTATTGTTTACTTTACACGCAGTTCGTAAAGCAATAATCTGTTGCTTGCAACTTAATACTGGAGGGGGTTCGGATGATAACCTGAAGGTGGATTATTAGACATAGATGCAGTTGGATGGCGGTCTATGTATTATGTTGTAATGCCCAATCAAGTCTCAAAGGAGTCAAGATGATTAGTATATGCATGTATTGCTTTCTCGGTGTTTGTCAATTGCCCCGCTGTAATTTGTTCACCCAGCATGTTATCTATCTTAAGGAGAGCCACCTCTAGTGAACTATGGACCCCGGTCCTTTACTTTACATACAATCTATAAACTGTTTCTGCTTTGTGTTTTCTTTCTGCAAACTTTTACTTCTTTCCATTCGATATGTTTAATCCTTTGTTTTCCGCAAAACACGGTGAGATTGACAACCTCATCGCAAGTTGGGGACAAAGTTCTGTGGTTGTGTTGTGCAGGTCTCCACGTTGCTACTAGCACCGGTAGTGCGCCCTGCCAAAGCTCAGCTAGTAACACCTTTGAGGTGTTTCCTTGCTCCTACTGGTTCGATTAAACCTTGGTTTCATAACTGAGGGAAACTTGCTGCTGTGCTCATCATACCTTCCTCTTGGGGTTCCCAACGAGCTCTACATCAACACTGCCATCAAGCATTTTTCTGGGTGTCGTGCATTGAGCCATCAAGCATTTTTCTGGCGCCATTGCCGGGGAGTCAAGGACATCTTCACAAGGGGAGTCCCTCATAACCAATCTGTTTACTTTGTTGTTTTTGTTTTGCTTAGTTTCTTTTTGCTTTGTTTGCTTGTTTTGTTGTTCAAAAAACACAAAAAAATTAGTTTTACTTGTTTGCTTTCTTATTTGAAAACCCAAAAAATGACTACTCTTGAAAACACCAAGTTGTGTGACTTCACTAGCACCAACAACAATGATTTTATGAGCACTCCTATTGCTCCACCTATGGCTAAAAAGACTTTCTTTGAGATAAAACCTGCTTTGCTCAATCTTGTTATGAGAGAACAATTTTCTGGTATTGGTAATGAAGATGCTGCTTCCCATCTAAATAACTTTGTTGAACTTTGTGAGATGCAAAAGCATAAGGATATAGAGGGTGATATTATTAAACTGAAATTGTTTCCTTTCTCTTTGAGAGGAAAAGCTAAAGAGTGGTTGAATTCCTTAACTAGGAATAGTATTGATTCTTGGACTAAGTGCAAAGATGCTTTTATTGGAAAATACTATCCTCCTGCTAAGATTATATCTATGAGAAGTGAAATAATGAAGTTTAAACAACTTGATAATGAGCATGTTGCTCAAGCTTGGGAAAGAATGAAATCTTTGGTAAAGAATTGTCCCACTCATGGACTGACTGCTTGGATGATCATCCAAACTTTTTATGCAGGATTGAACTATTCTTCAAGGAACCTATTGGATTCAGCTGCTGGAGGTACCTTTATGACCATCACTTTGGATGCTGCAACAAAACTATTGGATAATATGATGGTTAATTATTCTGAATGGCATACTGAGAGAGCTCCACAAGGTAAGAAGGTAAATTCTATTGAAGAAACCTCCTCCTTGAGTGATAAGATTGATATTATTATGTCTATGCTTGTTAATGGGAAATCCCATATTGATCCAAATAATGTTCCTTTAGCCTCTTTGGTTGCTCAAGAAGAGCAAGTTGATGTGAACTTCATAAGAAATATAATTTTGGCAACAATGCTTATGGTAATAATGCTTATAGGAACAATTTTGGTAACAACAATTATAAGCCATATCCTCCCAACAATGGTAATGCTCATGGAAATTTTTACAACAATAAGAGTGCTCCCTCTGAACTTGAAGTTATTCTTAAAGAGTTTATTAGTAAACAAACTGCTTTTAATAAAACTATTGAGGAAAAACTCTCTAATGGTGAAAGAAATATAGCATCTTTGGCTGAAGCTCAATCTACTTTGAATAAAATGGCTGCTAAACCCGAAACTAATGAGAATCCCTTTGTAGCTACTAATGTTATACAAGTAAGAATTGATGAAAACGTTAGACTATTAGCTGAATTACATGCTAAGTGGGAAAGAGAAGATGAAATTTCTAGAAACATTAGTGTTTCTACTATCACCACTACTAGTGTTGAGGCTACTAATAGTTCTACTACTTTAAATGATACAGTTGATTTTGATCTTGATGGTTGCAACATCTCTGAAGTTATTAAGTTCCTACAAAAGCTGGCTAAACGTCCTAATGCTAGTGCTATGAACATGGCTTTTACAAAACACATTACTGATGCTCTCATAAATATTAAAGAAGAAAAGATGAAACATAAAGTTTCTATTCCCATAAAACAAGAATATGGTTGGGAACCCATCATTAATATGAAAGTGAACGACTTTGATTTCAAAGCTTTGTGTGATCTTGATAGTAGTGTTTCTATTATGCCTAGAAGGATTTATGATATGCTTGATTTGCCTCCTCTTGAAGATTGGTATTTGAATGTACCACTTGATGCTAATGCTAAAAAGAAACTCATGGGGAGTCTTAATGATGTTCTTATTATGGTTAATGATTCCTATGTCCCCATTGATTTCTATGTTTTGGATGTTGAATACAATGCTTCTTGTCCTATTACTTTGGGAAGACCTTTTCTTAGAACTGTTGGTGCCATCATTGATATGAAAGAAGGCACCATTAAATATCAACTACTACTCAAAAAGGTATAGAACACTTCCCTAAAAAGAGAGGACAGATTTCTTTTGCTTCTCCTATGAAAACAAAATTTGGTCTTAATGCTTCTTCATTTGAGAACACTTGATTCTTTCTTTGGTTCTTATGCCTAACTTAAAGGCGTTAAAGAAAAGTACTTGTTGGGAGATAACCCAAGAGTTTTAGTTGAGTCTTGGAAGTTATTACCTCTGTAATAACCTCTCCTTATCCTTTTTATTTGCTTTTTGTGCCAAGAGTAACCTCTAATGAGAGTAAAGTAATGATTGAGAAAGTTGCTTTCCCGAAACAGATTTCTGTGCTTCACCGTAAAAATTCCTGAGAGATCTATGTACGTCGGATTGAGCTGTAATATTTTGTGCTTCTTCCCCAGGTTGTTATATAACTTTCGTTAGTTCAACACTTTTGGATTTGAGCAACATAAGGTCTTCAAAAAAATTCATCTTTACCTGCTGGTCTGTTTTGACAGATTTCTGCCATTTTTCTGCATTTGCTTCTTGTTAGTTCCTTCTTGAGTTCCTTTGGGGAATTGAGCTTTTTGAGGGAAGTGCTACAGTATCTAGTGTTCTAATGGAAGTTTATTTGGTGTTAGAACTGAACCTTGAGACTTATTTATCTTAAGTGCACTAATGTTGCTAATGAGATTGTGTGAAGTTTTGTATGAAGGAAATATTTCAGGTGTATGGAAGGAATGAGTAATGAGATGAAGGATGGACTAAATATCAAGCTTGGGGATGACACGAGTGTCACCCCAATAAATATCCAAGAAGTACAAGCGTCAAAGCTTGAGGATGCCCAAGGCATCCCCTTCTTCATCAATAAAAATTCCAGGTTTCTTCCAAACGCTTTATTTTTATTGTTTCGTGCACAGTTGTGTTTCTCTTGGAGCGTCTTCTTTTTCGTTTTCGTTTTGGTTTTTAGTTTTCTTGGTTTATTTAGTTTTCTGAATAAGTTGTTTGGACCCCCTCTTTCACACTTTGGTTTACAAATAGTTTGGTTTGGTTTGGAAAAGAGTAGGAAAGTTCATACTTATGTGGTAAAAAGAGCTCGTTTTTGACTGTGGCCTATGCTTTGTCATGCCATGCTTGATTTTTTTTGGCTTTATGTTTAGTATTATTTTCTATAGCATGACTTGTTATAAACAACTGAGATTGCTTAATGTGCCTTGGATGAATCATGCGTTGTTTTAGCATATTAAAGCATAGTATAGTGGTATTCTCCTTTGATGCTTTATTTGGGTTGACTTGGAGCATGCTCACACCATGTTATGACTATCTCTAGTCACCATAGCCTTTATGATCCTTTAGTTTTCAACTTGTAGTATCACTTTATGCTTTGATCAATGATGTTTTGTGGCTCTGCATGATTATGGCCATTATTGCTCTCTTAGTTTGTCGCTCCCAGTCTTTTGCTAGCCTCCACAACCAAGTATGAGTTCCACTCATGCATCCAACTCCCTAAACCAAGTTTTTCCAAAGAGTCCACCATACCTACCTACTAGCTTATGCTATTCCAAGTATATTCATGCTTTTGTTTACCTTCCACTTGTTATGAGAAAACTAGTGATTAAAGCTCTCACGAACTTGATGGCACACTTTACTTTATTGCCTCTAATAAACTTGAACCATTGGGTCCTTCTTTGTTGCATATATACTTGCGCTTTATAAGTTGAAATTAGCAGAACCATGTTTCATGGGGAACGCTTTCAACATTGCACGTGTACTTTGTACCCCGTTGATATCATGTTCTTTTGCTTACGGATCCCGACGGTGTGAAATAAAAGTGGAACTTGTAAGATCATGGAGTTTGTATGTGTGTTAGAGAAACGCCTGGGCCGCTAGCCTAAGCCATGCCTAATCATGGTGGAAACTTGCAGCATCACCATAGTGAGCACTCTATGAAGCATCCTCAATAAAAACCTATGCAAATAGCAAATAAAAAGATCACTGAGATGCTCATTGTCTGCTTGCCTTGTCATTTTGATTACGGGAAAGCTCCCGTATCATGTGCAAGGGGTACCCTGTTGGCGGTTCTTAATGATACACATATACTTACAATGACAAGAGCTCACTCATGACTGAAGTTGAGTAACATGAGGATTGGTCTTCGTAAGTAAGGGGCATGAGATTTCGGTTTATAACTTGTCAAGCATATCCTCTTAGTTGTTTCAGTTTAACCTTAATCACCTTCAAGATGCTTATGATAGGGGCAATGAGAGCTGAAAGCTATAAGTACCATAATTTTTGGAAGCTCTTTATGAGACTTGAATCCCTACTTCCTTTTACAAAGGCTTTTCTTCCACCATTATATTGAGTCTCCACCTTCTATCTTTATGCACTACTTTGAGAGCACAGTGGCCATTCTTAGCTCTATGTGCATTGTCCCAAGACTAGTTGATTGATGCATAACTTGTTATTGCTTGTTTGAAACTATTGTATCTAGTCACTCTTATGAACTTTGAAGGTGTCCTATGCATTTATATTTGCTACTCTATTGAGGGACAAGCTGAATACTATTATGCTATGTTTTCTTTATGTGAAACAAACAAACATCTTGCAAAGCATGTTATTCATGAATCTTTTGTTTGTGCCTTTTCATGTTGTATCATAGTTTCTTTGCTTATTGCTAGAACTTTGTCTTTCATGTTATGATTGAAGTACTATGATCCCAGCTTTGAGTTTTGCAAATACTTTGATCAAGTTTTGATGGTGCATGTTACCTCAAAAATTATTTCTTTTTATCACTTACCTACTCGAGGACGAGCAGGAGTTAAGCTTGGGGATGTTGATACATTGCAAATGTATCTATAATTTTTGATGTTCCATGCTTGGTTTTATCCACTTTCTTGTGTTTTGTTCCAACTTTGGAGTACTTTTATTATGATTTCTTGGACTAACCTATTAACAAGAGCCACAGTGCCAGCTGCCTGTTTTCTGTTGTTTTTGGTTCTAGAAAAGTCAGAAAATGAATATTCTCGAAATTGGACGGGACAAAAGCCAAAGTGCCTATTTTTTCGGAAGGGATCAAGTGCCAGAATACGAGACGGAGAAGGGCTGGGGGCCGGCCACACCACCTGGCCGCGCGGCTAGGCTTGGCTCGCGCCAGGGGGTGGTCTGGCCGACCCCAGCACCCCCTCGGCCTCTCCTTCCGCCTATAAGTTGCCCTCAGGACAAAAACCCTAGGTACCCGATCAAAAATCCACGAAAGAGTCTGTAGCCTCCGTCGTCTCTGTCCCTAGATCGGAGGGGATCTGAAGCTCTTCCCGGCACCCTGCCGGAGAGGGGAATTCACCCTGGAGGCCTTCTTCATCACCATGCAAGCCTCCGGTGTGATGCGTGAGTAGTTCATCCTTGGACTACAAATCCATGTAGTAGCTAGATGGCTGGTTTCTCCTCCTTTGTGCTTTCATGTTTAGATCTTGTGAGCTCCGTTCATGATCAAGATCATCTATTTGTAATCCATACATGTTGTGTTTGCGGGGATCCGAGGGATATTGAGATGCTATTTCAGATTGATTATTGATTCTATCATGTCTTTGTTATTTGAGATCTTGCATGCTTTCCGTTCTTAGTAGCTATCTTGGCCAAGTAGATGCTAGCAACTCCAAGAGTTAGTATTTGTGCTCGATAGTGGGTTCATGCCTCTGGTAATCTGGGGAAGTGACAGAAATCTCTAAGGTACTAGATGTGCTGTTGCTACTAGGGAGAAAACAACGATCCTTTGTTCATAGAACAATTGTATTGTTTACTTTACACGCAGTTCGTAAAGCAATAATCTGTTGCTTGCAACTTAATACTGGAGGGGGTTCGGATGATAACCTGAAGGTGGATTATTAGACATAGATGCAGTTGGATGGCGGTCTATGTATTATGTTGTAATGCCCAATCAAGTCTCAAAGGAGTCAAGATGATTAGTATATGCATGTATTGCTTTCTCGGTGTTTGTCAATTGCCCCGCTGTAATTTGTTCACCCAGCATGTTATCTATCTTAAGGAGAGCCACCTCTAGTGAACTATGGACCCCGGTCCTTTACTTTACATACAATCTATAAACTGTTTCTGCTTTGTGTTTTCTTTCTGCAAACTTTTACTTCTTTCCATTCGATATGTTTAATCCTTTGTTTTCCGCAAAACACGGTGAGATTGACAACCTCATCGCAAGTTGGGGACAAAGTTCTGTGGTTGTGTTGTGCAGGTCTCCACGTTGCTACTAGCACCGGTAGTGCGCCCTGCCAAAGCTCATCTAGTAACACCTTTGAGGTGTTTCCTTGCTCCTACTGGTTCGATTAAACCTTGGTTTCATAACTGAGGGAAACTTGCTGCTGTGCTCATCATACCTTCCTCTTGGGGTTCCCAACGAGCTCTACATCAACACTGCCATCAAGCATTTTTCTGGGCGCCGTGCATTGAGCCATCACATAGCATAGTGGCATTCAGCTTGTCCCTCATAGAGTAGCAAACATAAATGCATAGGACACCTTCAAAGTTCATAACAGTGACTAGATACAAATAGTTTAAAATGAGCAATATCAAAGCTATGCATCAATCAACAAGTCTTGGGACAATGCACATAGAACTAAGAATGACCACTATGCTCTCAAAGTAGGTGCATAAAGATAGAAGGTGGAGACTCAATATAAAAGTAAAAGAAAAGCCTTCAAAGACAGAAGTAGAGACTCAAGTTTCATAAAGAGCTTCTAAAAATTATGGTACTTATTAGCTTTCAGCTCTGATTGCCCCTATCATAAGCATCTTGAAGGTGATTAAGGTTAAAGTGACATAACTAAGAGGATATGCTTGACAAGTTATAAGCCGAAATCTCATGCCCCTTACTTACGAAGACCGAACCTCATGCTACTCAAGTTTAGTCACAACTAAGCTCTTGTCATTGTAAGTACATATGTATCATAGAGAACCGCCAATGGGGTACCCCTTGCACATGATACAGGATCTATCCCATAATCAAAATGACAAGGCAAGCAGACAATGAGCATCCCAGCGATCTTTTTATTTGCTATTTGCATAGGTTTTTATTGAGGATGCTTCATAGAATGCTCATTATGGTTATGTGCAAGTTTCCACCATGATTAGGCATGGCTTAGGTTAGCGTCCCAGACATTTCTCTAACACAAATACAAACTCCATGATCTTACAAGTTCCCCTTTTATTTCACACCGCCATGATCCATAAGCAAAAGAACATGATATCAACGGGGTACAAAGTACAAGTGCAATGTTGAAAGAGTTCCCCATGATACATGGTTCTGCTATAAAACGCAAGCATATACGCAACAAAGATGGACACAATGGTTCAAGTTTATTAAATGCAAGAAAAGTAAAGTGTGCCATCAAGTTCGTGAGAGCTTTAATCACTAGTTTTCTCATAACAAGTTTAATTCGTAAGGTAGATAAAAACATGAATATACTTGGAATAGCATATGCTAATAGGTAGGTATGGTGGACTCTTTGGAATAACTTGGTTTTAGGAGTTGGATGCATGAGTGGAACTCATACCTGGTTACAGAGGCTAGCAAAAGACTGGGAGCGACCAACTAAGAGAGCAATAATGGCCATAATCATGCAGAGCGACAAAACATCATTGATTAAAGTATAAAGTGATACTACAAGTTGAAAACTAAAGGATCATGAAGGCTATGGTGACTTGGGATAGTCATAACATGGTTTGAGCATGTGCCAAGTCAACCCAAATAAAGCATCAAAGGAGAATACCACAATACTATGCTTTAATATGCTAAAACAACGCATGATTCTTTCAAGGCACATTAAGCAATCTCAATTGTTTATAACATGTCATGCTACAGAAAATAATACTAAGCATAAAGCCAAAACAATATCAAGCATGGCATGACAAAGCATAGGACACAGTCAAAAACAAGCTCTCTTTACCACTTAAGCATGAACTTTCCTACTCTTTTCCAACCCAAACCAAACTATTTGAAAACTAATGCATGAGAGAGGGGGTCCAACCAATTTATTCAGCAAACTAAGAAAACCAAGCAAACGAAAAACCAAAACAAAAAGAAAAATAAGACGCTCCAAGAACAACACAACTGTGCATGAAACAATAAAAATAAAGTGTTTGGAAGAAACCTAGAATTTTTATTGATGAAGAAGGGGATGCCTTGGGCATCCCCAAGCTTTGACGCTTGTACTTCTTGGATATTTCTTGGGGTGACACGCGTGGCATCCCCAAGCTTGAGCTTTAGTCCATCATTCATCTCATTACTCATTCCTTCCATACACCTGAAATTTTTCCTTCATACAAAACTTCACACAATCTTTATTATCAACATTAGTGCACTCAAGATAATAAGTCTTTGGGTTCAGTTCCAACACCAATAAAACTTCCATTAAAACACAAGCTACTATAGCACTTCCCTTAAAAAGCTCAATTCCCCAAAAGAACTAAAAAAGGTACCAACAAGAAGCAAATGCAAATAATGGCAGAAATCTGTCAAAACAGACCAGCAGGTAAAGACGAATTTTTTCGAAGACCTTCTGTTGCTCAAATCGAAAAGTGTTGAACTAACGAAAGTTAGATAACAACCTGGGGCAGAAGCACAAAAATACATGCCTCAAAAGGACGTACATAGATTTTACACGAATCTTTACGCTGAAGCACAGAAATCTGTTTCGGGACAACAACTTTCCCAATCATTACTTCTCTCTCATTAGAGGTTACTCTTGGCACAAAAAGCAAATAAAAAGGATAAGGAGAGGTTATTACTGAAGTAATATCTTCCAAGACTCATCTAAAACTTTTGGGTTATCTCCCAATAAGTACTTTTCTTTAACGCCTTTAAGTTAGGCATGATAGTTTGGGAGGATGCTCATATAAGAAATATGAATTGAAGTAAAAGAGAGCATCAAGAAGCAAATTCAAAACACATTTAAGTCTAACCCACTTCCTATGCATAGGAATCCTATATGCAAATAAATTCGCAAAGAACAAAGTGACAGGCATAGGAAGATAAAACAAGAGTAACTTCAAAACCTTCAGCACATAGAGAGGTGATTCAATACCATGAAAACTTCTACAGCCATATTTTCCTCTCTCATAATAATTTTCGGTAGCCTCATGAATAAACTCAACAATATAACTATCACATAAAGCATGCTTTTCATGTTCTACAAAAACATAATTTTTATCAAGATCAAAAATAGTGGGATTAAAACCTTAAAACCCACTTTTAACAATTCTATAACAAGATGACTGATCATTCAATATAGGACCATCGTCTAGAGCTTTATCATAAACAATTTCTAAGAAAAACTCTTTAGTACCATGCATCTCTAAGTTAGGCACTAATAAAGGATTATCATAGATAACATGAGCATAACATTCATCCTCCTTTGGTAAGCATGGGGGACAATCAAATAATGTAAGGGATAAAGAGTTACTCTCATTAGAAGGTAGGCATGGGTAGCTAATCCATTCTTCCTCCTTTTGTTCATCACTCTCCTCCTCTTTTTCATCTAATGAGCTTTCAGGTTCATCAATTTCTTCTTCCATAAGATCCTGCAAGGCATTAGTCTCTTCTATTTGTGGAAAGCATCTATTAATATATTCAAGAATATAGCCATGTTCTTCCTTGTAATTATCAAAGCAAAATTTAAGTATATCATAAACCTCATATTTATAAGGTGAATCATCAATATTTTCTAGCAAACTAGCAAGTTCAAATGCACCATTCCAAGTAATAAATTCCTCAATTTGTTCCACATCATAAAATTCATAATTTTCTTTAACATAAGAATATATGGTAACATCATAATTATACTCACATTGAAAACGGAGGTGTTTGTACCTCCTACAGCAACAAGATTTATCAAAGAAATAAGTAACATTATAAGTAGAGCAAACGTTTATAGCAATGGTATACAATTTATCAATTTGCTCCCATAAGTGTTTCCCTTTTTGTGACAAACGGTGTTCCTTATAATAATATTTTTGTTCTTCCGTGAACCCACCTTGCCAATAAGATTCAGTTTCAAAGAAACCAACCATTGATAGAAAGCATGATAAAGCAAGACAATAACAGACCAACGAGAATAACAACTAGAGTAGGAACTATTTTTTTTGTATTTTTGATAAATAAACAAGCAAACAAGGCGGAAATAAACTAAGCAAAACAAAAATAACAAAGTAAAGAGATTGGTTATGATTATGCTTGAACAAAAGTGATTCCAAGTGGACTTGATAAATAAAGCTATGCTTCCCGGCAACAGCGCCAGAAAATAGTCTTGATGACCCACAAGTATAGGGGGTGTATCGCAGTATTTTCGAGGGAAGTGAAACCCAATTTATTGATTCAACACAAGGGGAGCCAAAGAATATTTATAATCCTTAACAACTGAGTTGTCAATTCAGCTGCACCTGGAAACAATCTTGCTCACAGCAGTTTATCAGTAGCAACAATTTTGTAGTAGCAATAGGAAAGTAATAACAGTAGTAAAGTAAAGACAGTAGTAACAATTGCAGTAAACATAGGATTAAAGCGCGGTAGACATAGGGATGGATGGACGGGCATTGCATGGACAATACAATTCATATGGCAATCAAGACAAAGGGCATTTGCAGATAAATAAGATATAGCATCCAAGTACTAAATAATCATAGGCATGTGTTCTATATATAGTCATACGTCCTCACAATGAGAACTTGCACAACATCTTTTGTCTTGCCAGCCCGTTTGCAGCGGGGCCTCAAGGGAACTACTGGCAATTAAGGTGCTCCTTTTAATAGAGCACTGGAGCAAAGCATTAACACTCCGTCAATACATATGATCCTCACATCAAAGCCATTCCATCCAGTTATCCCGATTTCTGTCCCTTCGGGGCCTTTGGTTCCGGACAACAACGTGTGTATACAACTTGTAGGTAAGATCACAAACAATACTATCATAATGAATTAATAACATGTTCAGATCTGAAATCATGGCACCCGGGCCCTAGTGACAAGCATTAAGCATAACAAGTTGCAACAAAGTCAAAAAACACTAATAGTAGATACTAGGCACCATGCCCTAACAATCCGATGCCATTACATGAACAATCTCATCCAATCCCTACCATCCCCATAGCCTACAGCGGGGGATTACTCACTCATAGATGGGGGAAACATGGATGGTCGATGGAGAAGCGATGTTGATGATGATGGCGATGATCTCCTCCAATTCCCCGTCCTGGCAGGATGCGAAAACGGAGTTTCTGGTTCCGAATCACGAAATCTGGTGGTGGCGGCACAGCGGAACTATTTCTGGAAAAACGTCGAACCCCCCTTGGTTTTTAGGTCAAGAGGCAACTTATAGGCGAAGAGGGAGGCCGAGGGGGTGCCTGAGGCGGCCAGACCACCCCCTAGCACGGCTAGGCCTAGCCCGCGCGGCCAGGTGGTGTGGCCAGGCCCCAGCCCCTCTCCGTCTCGTATTCTGGCTCCTGGTGTCCCTTGGTGAAAAACTGACTTTGGCTTTTGTCCCGTCCATTTACGAGAATATTCATTTTCTGACTTTCCTGGAACCAAAAATAGCAGAAAACAGGTAGCTGGCACTGTGGCTCTTGTTAATAGGTTAGTCCAAGAAATCATATGAAAAGTACTCCAAAGTGTGGACAAAACATAAGAAAGTAGATAAAACCAAGCATGGAACATCAAAAATTATAGATACGTTTGCAACGTATCAGGATTCCAAGTTGGAAACAACACCTTGGAGGTGTTTCCTTGCTCCTACTAGTTCGATAACCTTGGTTTCATAACTGAGGGAAAACTTGCTGCTGTGCTAATCATACCTTCCTCTTGGGGTTCCCCAACGAGCTCGATATATTTTGGGCCAACAAGCAGCTTTTTCTGGCGCCGTTGCCAGGGAGTCAAGGACATCTTCACAAGAGGAGTCCCTCATAACCAATCTGTTTACTTTGTTTTATTTGTTTTGCTTAGTTTATTTTTTCTTTGTTTGCCTGTTTCTTTATCAAAAACACAAAAAAATTAGTTGTACAAGTTTGCTTTCTTTATTAAAAACACAAAAAAATTAAGTCTTTCTATAGTTGTTACCTCTTTCTTAGCTCACCATGTTGATCCCTAAGTTCACCCTGAAAGACCTTTCAATAGGTAGTGGCTCTATAATTGGAAAAGATAATATTGAAGAATTCTTTAATCATGTTAGTAAGCATGAGGATATTGAGAATAGATCCCTTGCAGAACTAGCTCCAAATTATGAAATTGCTGCAGTTTCTTTAGTTCACATGTTGGAAGCTAGGTTTGTTAACCTTAACCACTTAATGCAAGTAATGTTTCTTAAACTTAAAGAAATTGAGGACCCTAAAAAGAGAGATTTTATTATGGAAACCTTGCTTAAAGAATTTTATGATGTTGTTAAGGAAGCTAGAAAAGTCTTTGATCATTTTAATATGCTAGGGTCATGTGTAGAGGTTATTGGTACACGAGAAAAGATGAACAAAACCGAACCTAATGGGGAGGAAATTAAGATACCAATATCTTTCAAACTTGTAGCAATACATGAAGCCATAGAAAAGAATCTTAATTGGATTGTTCCTAAAAACTCGTTTAATGAAAGTAGTGAACCCAAAAGCATTGAGAAAGGATCATCTAGAACTTATTTGGATGAGATACCTTTCCTTGTTGAAGATATTTCTCGTATTGGTTTTAATGCTTATTCATTTGAGAACACTTGATGCTTTTCTTGCTTCTTATGCCTAACTTAAAGGCGTTAAAAAAGTACTTATTGGAAGATAACCCAAAAGTTTTAGATGAGTCTTGGAAGTTATTACTTCAGTAATAACCGCTCCTTATCCTTTTTATTTGCTTTTTTGTGCCAAGAGTAACCTCTAATGAGAGAGAAGTAATGCTTGGGAAAGTTGCCGTCCCGAAATAGATTTTTGTGATTCACTGTAAACATTCGTGTAAAATCTCTGTATGTCGTTTTGAGGCGTGAATTTTTGTGCTTCTGCCCCAGGTTATTATCTAACTTTTGTTAGTTCAACACTTTACGATTTGAGCAACAGAAGGTCTTCGAAAAAATTGGTTTTTACCTGGTGGTCTGTTTTGACAGATTTCTGCCATTATTTGCATTTGCTTCTTGTTGGTTCCTTTTTGAGTTCTCTTTGGGGAATTGAGATTTTTGAGGGAAGTGCTACAGTAGCTTGTGTTTTAATGGAAGTTTTATTGGTGTTGAAACTAAACCCAAAGACTTATTATCTTGAGTGCACTAATAAAGATTGTGTGAAGTTTTGTATGAAGGAAAACATTTCAAGTGCATGGAGAGAATGATGTCATGAGATAAAGAATGGACTAAAGCTCAATCTTGGGTATGCCACGCGTGTCACCCCAAGAAATATCCAAGAAGTACAAGCGTTAAAGCTTGGGGATGCCCAATGCATCCCCTTCTTCATCAATAAAAATCTCAGGTTCTTCCAAACACTTCATTTTTATTGTTTCATGCACAGTTGTGTTGTTCTTGGAGCATCTTTGTTTTTGTTTTTTGGTTTTAGTTTGCTTGGTTTTCTTAGTTTGCTTGAATAAATTGGTTGGACCCCCTCTTTCATACATTAGTTTTCAAATAGTTTGGTTTGGTTTGGAAAAGAGTAGGAAAATTTCATGCTTAAGTGGTAAAGATAGCTTGTTTTTGACTATGGCCTATGCTTTGTCATGCCATGTTTGATATTGTTTTGGCTTTATGCTTAGTGATCTTTGTTTTAGCATGACATGTTATAAACAATTGAGATTGCTTAATGTTCCTTGGAAGAATCATGCGTTGTTTTAGCATATTAAAGCATAGTATTGTGGTATTCTCCTTTGATGCTTTATTTGGGTTGACTTGGTGCATGCTAACACCATGTTATGACTATCCCAAGTCACCATAGCCTTCATGATCCTTTAGTTTTCAACTTGTAGTATCACTTTATACTTTAATCAATGATGTTTTGTCGCTCTGCATGATTATGGCCATTATTGCTCTCTTAGTTGGTCGCTCCCAGTCTTTTGCTAGCCTCCGTAACCAGGTATGAGTTCCACTCATGCATCCAACTCCTAAAACCAAGTTATTCCAAAGAGTCCACCATACCTACCTATTAGCATATGCTATTCCAAGTATATTCATGTTTTTATCTACCTTACGAATTAAACTTGTTATGAGAAAACTAGTGATTAAAGCTCTCACGAACTTGATGGCACACTTTACTTTTCTTGCATTTAATAAACTTGAACCATTGTGTCCATCTTTGTTGCGTATATGCTTGCGTTTTATAGCAGAACCATGTATCATGGGGAACTCTTTCAACATTGCACTTGTACTTTGTACCCCGTTGATATCATGTTCTTTTGCTTATGGATCATGGCGGTGTGAAATAAAAGGGGAACTTGTAAGATCATGGAGTTTGTATTTGTGTTAGAGAAATGTCTGGGACGCTAACCTAAGCCATGCCTAATCATGGTGGAAACTTGCACATAACCATAATGAGCATTCTATGAAGCATCCTCAATAAAAACCTATGCAAATAGCAAATAAAAAGATCGCTGGGATGCTCATTGTCTGCTTGCCTTGTCATTTTGATTATGGGATAGATCTTGTATCATGTGCTTAATAAACTTGAACCATTATGTCGTCTATGTTGTATATGCTTGCACTTATTTGTTGGGGATTAGCAGAACCATGCTGTCATGGGGAACGCTTTCAACATTGCACTTGTACTTTGTACCTAGTTGATATCATGCTCTTTTGTCTATGGATGTCATCGGTGTGAAATGAAAGGGGAGCTTGTAAGTCAATGGAGCTATGTTTGTGTGTTAGAGAAACGCCTGGGCCGCCAGTCTAATCCATGCCTAATCATGGTGGAAACCTGTAGCGTAACCATAATGAGCAATCTATGAAGCATTCTTCTTATAAAAAAAGAGATTGAGATTGAGAAAAAGAGAAAAAGAAAAAAAAGATATGAGAAAAGAGGAAAGAGAGAAAAAAACACCATTTCCCCATGGTAAATAAGAAGATTGCTGAGATGCTCGTTGTCTGCTTGCCTTGTCATTTTGATATGGGGATTCTTTCGTATCATCGGGCAAGGGGTACCCCGTTGGCAGTTCTCTATGATACACATGTACTTACTATGACAAGAACTTACCGGTAACTAAACTTGAGTAGCATGAGGAGCGGCCCTCGTATTCAAGGGACATGAGATTTCCAACTTATACTTTGTCAAGAATATACTCCATAGTTTGTTCACTTTAACCTTAATCACTTCAAGATGCTTATGATAGGACAATGAGAGCTGAAAGCTAATAAGTACCATAATTTTTGGAAGCTCTTTATGAAACTTGAATCCCTGCTTCCTTCTATGAAGGCCTTTCTTTTACTTTTATGTTGAGTCTCCACCTTCTATCTTTATGCACCTATTGAGAGAGCATAGTGGCCATTCTTAGTTCTTTACGCATTGTCCCAAGACTTGTTGATTGATGCATAACTTTGATCCATGTAGTAGCTAGATGGCTGGTTCTCCTCCTTTATGCTTTCATGTTTAGATCTTGTGAGCTCCGTTCATGATCAAGATCATCTATTTGTAATCATACATGTGTTGTTTGTGGGGATCCGATGGATATTGAGATGCTATTTTAGATTGATTATTGATTCTATCATGTCTTTGTTATTTGTGATCTTGTATGCTCTCCGTTTTTAGTAGATATCTTGGCCGAGTAGATGCTAGCAACTCCAAGAGGGAGTATTTATGCTCGATAGTGGGTTCATGCCTCTAGTAATCTGGGAATGTGACAGAAATCTCTAAGGTACTAGATGTGTTGTTGCTACTAGGGAGAAAACAACAATCCTTTGTCCATAGAACAATCATATTGTTTACTTTACACGCAATGCATAATGCAATTATCTGTTGCTTGCAACTTAATACTGGAGGTGGTTCAGATTGATAACCTGAAGGTGGATTATTAGTCAGAGATGCAGTTGGATTACGGTCTATATATAATGTTGTAATGCCTAATCAAATCTCATAGGACTCAAGATGATTAGTATATGCATGTATGCTTTCTCGATGTTTGTCAATTTCCCCGCTGTAATTTGTTCACCCAACATGTCATCTTTCTGAAGGAGAACCACCACTAGTGAACTATGGACCCCGGTCCTTTCTTTTACTATCAATCTACAATCTATTTACTGTTTTCTGTTTTACTTTCTACAAGCTATTACTATCTTCCACACAATACGTTTAATCCTTTGTTTTCAGTAAAACCGGTGAGATTGACAACCTCACTGTAAGTTGGGGGCAAAGTTCTATGGTTATGTTGTGCAGGATTCCAAGTTGAAAACAACACCTTGGAAGTGTTTCCTTGCTCCTACTGGTTCGATAACCTTGGTTTCATATCTGACGGAAAACTTGCTACTGTGCTCATCATACCCTCCTCTTGGGGTTCCCCAATGAGCTCGATATATTTTGGGCCAATAAGCACTGAGCTCCATCGGGGGATAGTTGCAACTTGCTTGTATCTGAGCTCCGTCAGGGGCCAGTTGCAACTTGATTGCAACCGGGGTCATCGGTTGTAACTTGCTTGTAACTAAGCTCCGCCGGGTCCCAGTTGCAACTTTCTTGTAACTGAGCTCCGTCGGGGGCTAGTTTCAATTTGCTTGAGGGGGGCATTTTTGCAACTTGCTTGTAATTGAGCCCCCACCGAGGGCCAGATGCAACTTGATTGCTACCGGGGGATTCCATCAGTTGCAACTTGCTTGTAACTAAGCTCCGTCGGGGACCAGTTGCAACTTGATTGTAACTCAGCTCTGATGGGGGCCAGTTGCAACTTGATTGCAACCGGCGGACCCCCATCGGTTGCAACTTCATTGTAACTGAGCTCTATCGGGCGCCAGTTTGCAACTTGCTTGTACCTGAGCTTCCGTCGGGAGAGGGAATTTTTGCAACTTGCTTGTAATTAAGCCCCCGTCAAGGGCCAGTTGTAACTTTATTGCAACCGGGAGGACCCCCGTCGGTGGGCTAGTTGCAATTTGCTTGTAACTGAGCTCCTCCGGGGGCCAGTTGCAACTTGCTTGTAACTGAGCTCCTCCGGGGGCAAGTCACAACTTGCTTGTAATTGAGCTCCACCGGGGGCCAGTTGCAACTTGCTTGTAACTGACCACCCGTTGGGGGGCAACTTGATTGCGAATGGGGACCCATAGGTTGCAAAGTAACTGAGCTCCGCCGGGGGCCAATTGCAACTTGTTTGTAACCGAGCACCAGTCGGGAGGGTGTAGGTTCAAGTTGCTTTTAATTGAGCCCCGCCAAGGGGCCAGTTGCAACTTGATTGCGACCGGGGAACCCCATTGGTTGCAAAGTAACGGAGCTCCGCTGGGGGCCCAATTGCAACTTGCTTGTAACTGAGCACCCGTCGGGAGGGGGCATTTGCAACTTGCTTTTATCTGAGCTCCGTCGGGGGCTAGTTGCAACTTGATTGCAGCTGGGGGACCCCCATCAGTTGCAACTTCTTTGTAACTGAGCTCTGCCGGGGGCCTGTTTGCAACTTGGTTTTAACTGAGCTCCCGTTGGGAGGGGGCATTTTTGCAACTTTCTTGTAACCGAGCCCCCGCCGAGGACTAGTTGCAACTTGCTTGTAACTGAGCACCCATCGGGAGGGGGGATTCTTGCAATTTTCTTGTATTTGAGCCCCCGTCAAGGGCTAGTTACAACTTGATTGCAACCGGGGGACCCCATCGGTTGTAATTTGCTTGTAACCGAGCTCCGTCGGCGACCGGTTTGTAACTGGGCACCTGATAGGGGGGCATTTTGCAACTTGCTTGTAATTGAGCCCCCCGTCAAGGGCCAGTTGCAACTTGATTACAACCGGGGGGACCCGGTCGGCGGGCTAGTTGCAATTTGCTTGTAACTAAGCTCCTCCGGGGCGTTGCAACTTGCTTGTAATTGAGCTCCGCCGGGGATCAGTTGCAACTTGCTTGTAACTGATCACCCGTCATGGGCAACTTGATTGCGACCGGGGGACCCGATCGGTTGCAAAGTAACTGAGCTCTGTTGGGGGCCAATTGCAACTTGCTTGTAACTGAGCACCCGTCGGAAGGGGGGCAGTTGCAAGTTGCTTGTAATTGAGCCCCCACCGAGGGGCTAGTTGCAACTTGATTGCGACCGGGGAACCCCATCGGTTGCAAATTAACTGAGCTCCGTTGGGGCCTAGTTGCAACTTGCTTGTAACTAAGGGCAGCTAGAGGACACTGGAAATTCATTCGATATTCTGATGTTTTGTAAATATTTTTATGAAATATGTATTTTTTTAAAATTTACGAAAAATGTTTAAGAAACAAAAAGAGAAATGGCGGTTTTTACATTTTTTTCAAAATAATACTTCCATAGGTTTTTATTGACAAATTTAGTGAGCCACTAGATTAAATTCATAATTTTTTGAATTTGTTTAATGCATTTCAATTTATTTTAAATTTTCATGTAGTTCATGACACAATGTATTGTTCACGTGGTATGACACAATTAAATTACCTTTGCTGCTTTTTATTCTTTTTTTAAAATTATGTCAAATAATATTACAAGGGATACAATTATATGTGTGAGACCACAATAGCACTTAAGTGGGTAGCAGTAGCGCTAACACTCGCTGAGAGAGGGAAGATGAAGATCGAGTCAATACAGAGAGGAGGGAAACACAAGGGAGAGGGCGAGGAAGAGAGCGGGATAGGCGCAGTAGCGGCGACCGCGACGGTGGCAACCGCCACGGCGGCGACTGCGGCAGACGTGCCCACGACAGCGCACTGCTCCCAGGATCATCGCGCGCCGCTGAACAGCCGTTGTCGAAATCCCCCACCCATTTCAAATCCCTCCACCGTAGCGCTGTTCCGACCTTCTTTGGTCTTATATTTTCTAGGATTTTGGTCTGCATCATATGGACCGATTGGATTCGTTGTTGTTTGGCGAAGCACAGTGTGTCGAAATTCCAAATCGAGCGGGTCAAATTACCTTCCGAGCGCACCAAATTTCAAGTCCAAAAATGAGCAAGAAAAGCCAAACAAAAGATAAGGCACACAGGCCAGAACAGGTACAATGTGTGTACCAGCTGCAGCGATGGAACCGGGCTGGAATTTTAAGAGTGACGTTAATCCCAGTCGCCTGAGATGTAGGCATGCCCAATCTTCTATATCTAAATAGAAATCTTCCACTATGATTATTTCTCTCAACATACAACCTATACACATCAGGAGGTATCTAATTGGTCCACGTCATTTAGCTATCTTGTTTACATTTTTTTGCGGGTGGCCTCCCTGGTCCTGCGACTCATATACTCTTCGCCCTTCATCTTCTCCGCTCATACTATACACTAGATGGCAAGGCGAGCTTCGCCTCGCCGCCTGCATTTCATTCTTATACGGGAGTTAATAACAGGCAGTAGTACTAATGAACTTGTAGAGCCATTAGAAAGTTTGCCAAGTTGTCAAAGCATAAAAAACACATAGATTGCACTTAGTTGAAGGCACAACGTAGTTGCGGTGAATACAACCTAAATCAAATAATAGAGTAGGATTATAAGTGTCGACTGGCTAAAGCAAAATAGACTACATAGATTCCTGCTGGCCTAAAACACAACAAACTTTGGTGATCAAGTTCTAAAGCCAGTACAGTAGTAAGATAACTGGGTTGCTAGTTTTCGACTTGAGAGATATCAATGCTCAGCGTTGCTTCATTGTCAGAGTGATTTTCAGCAAAAGAATCATGCATTGCATCAATGATAGCACGGCCACATCAGCAAGTATGGAAATCATAGCCATCCGTATTGTACCATTATCCACATCAAGAACCCATCCTGGACATAAAGCAAGGTGCAGCAATATTCAGGAGAAACTGAGTAAGATAGTCTCATATTTGTGTGGAGCTTTAACATAGTTATACATTGACATAAGGATAAGAGAAGAGTCTACTATCTCTGGTTTGCTTTCCCCTACAACCATTTGAAGAACCTACCTAAAATCGCCTCCTATAGCAACAATTCTACTTTTATCACCGAGAACCATCATTTGTAGAAAGAATATCTCTGATACCTCTGTCCACAACCTCAAAGCGGTCGTTGACCCACTGTACCAGTGTCGCCTTCTCAAAGCAATTGTCGACCCACCGTATTAACGTCGCCTTCTATATGAACTGAGGCACCGAGACATGGTTCGCTCATCGACATCAACCGGTACCTAAATCATGAATGGGCCATTATGCCTCCTGGAAGTAATAGCGAAGTGACACCCGAGAAAGCAAAGGCCAAAACAATATGACCATCACTCATCAGTTCATAAGGCTAAATAAATAGTTGTTTCTATCATTGGTATTTTCCCATTCCACCATGGCTTGAGACAAAATAAACACATCTAGAGTTGATATTCAAATGTGTGGCTGGGTCTGATTTAATTGTCGCCAGAGAGATTCTTTGAAGCATTCTTATCGTACTGTAATTTCTCAAGAATGAATCTTTTACCAATCAGCCTCCCAGCAGGAACTTATTTACTACCAATATTGAATGATGCCAACAAATATCCATTCCTACCAAACATAACAGAGAGTTCTTGAAGAAGTTGAACATTCAACTATTCGGCAGGAATAACTTGGGGTGGATTGCCCAAAGAAGATCCAATCCATAAGGATATATCATATGATATATGCTGACATGCAGTTTCTTGTTCAATAAAAGTTATTTTTCTAGCAGGTTATAAACACTGCTGCCTCTGTTGTTGGGGGGATACCCCCGGGTAGGGTCACGCCGGGGTATAAAGGCCGAGTTAGCCGAGGTTCGGCAAGGCCAAAGCAGATGCTGGCCGGGTCACCTCAAGTCAGGCCGAATCATGGGGGCTAGGGCTTCTGTAGAAGGGGTTGATCTCTATGCGATTCTGTTTTGGGCTAGGGTTTCTGGTGTGATCTGTGGGTGAGAGTACGAGAGCTCCTTCCTCCTCTCGCCAATACAGCTCTAGGAGCACTTGTAACCTTGGAAGTAAATCAATACAAACTCTTGTGTGGAGAATCACTTCACTATCCCTCCCTGGATTCCCCTAGCGAGTATTAGTCCCCACCTTTAGCCTATACATGGCATCTGCCATGACACCACCACGACAGTTGGCGCCCACCGTGGGGCTAGTGGCGCTAGCAGGGGTCAAAATCCAGACGGGAAACCTCATCGCCACCGGCGAGCGCATCGTCTCCGGGCTCGTTCAGCGCTTTGGAGCGCGGGACTTCCTCAGCGACAACGCAGGCTGCTTCGGCACGTGCCCTCTCTCGCGCAATGGCATCTTCGTCAAGCTCGGCGCGCACAAGGTCTACGTTGCGGTGGACGTGTCTTGCGTTCATCCGCGCCACATCGTCGAAGTAGGCGAACCGCCCCTCACTGTGGCTCGCGGGGAGCGTATCGCTCATTCCCTGGACCATGCAGAGGTAATGATGACAGCGCCAGGTGCGGGTGCGAGCAAAAATCCGGCGCCAGACCCGGAAGTAACGCCCAAGGCACCAAGGAAAGGTAGAGGTCCTCCGCTAGAGAGGCCGAAAAACGTGTTGAGAGAGGCAATGGATAGCTTGGCAAACCCTGTAGTAGCAGCGGTAGATCCGGCTCGTGCACAGGCCGAGCTGGAAGAAACTAGGCAGAAAATACTGGAGGGCGCAAAGAAAATAGCCGTGGCCCAGCAGTCGTTGAACATGACGCTGCGTGAGTATGCTAAGGCGAACAAGGTTGATAATGTAAAAGTCAAAGGGAGAAATCTCATGAGCGAGATGAACAGAGAAGGTGATGCTGGAATCAAGGAATCAGAAAACTGTTTGTCCGTGGGGCTGCCGAGGTATAGTACCCCGACCAAGAACCTCAGAGCAGCGGATGTAGCTGCGTTCGAGTTAGAGGGACTGACGGGTGAAGCCCGGCAAAGGCAGCAAGATCGGGTAAATGAGCTGATTCGGATTGCAAATAGGCAAAATGAGGAACTACTCAGGGCAAACCCGGAAAGAGTTGGAGCCTCCAAGATCGTCCATTCGGCGGTGGTAACCCGGAAAAATCCGCTGGAGCCGCATCGTCCCCTCATGGCGGTCCAAGGAGAGAGGAGGTGGTAACCTCGGCCAGACGGAACAAACAGATTGCCCCGTATGACCCGACACGGGCAGGGAAAGAAAAAGAAGCGCAGAAAAATGATGATCGACGGAGTGTGAGCCGATGCGAAGCTGGCCGAGGTAACCGCGACCAAGGCAATGCCGGTCAAGGGAACGTTGTCAACGGCAATGCCGGGCAGCAAAACTCAGCTGGAGCAAGACAACCGCAGCAGCAGAACATACCAAGGCAAGAGCACAGTGTCGGCCGAGGTGTGCAATAGAAAGGTGCGCTGCAAGAGCAAAACCGGTACAACGATGGTGATTCGGAGATGGCAAATGCGGGATATCCAAGACCGGACTATCATGTGATAGGGTCGAGATTGGGAAGTAGGGATTTGATGCCGGACGATGCAAGGTTGAAACTGGATCGACTGTATAGGTCGGAACAGATTGAATGTCAAGGTCCACCGAGTCCAGCGTGTTTTGGACCCCGGATCATGAAAGAGCCACCAGTACCGAACTTTCAGCTGCCCAGGGGCACCAAGACCTATGACGGTAGTACCAAGCTAGAGGATTGGTTGATAAACTATGCTACGGCTGTAAAAATTGCCACAGGCAATCTGAGATGGGCTGTACGGTATGTACCCCAGATGTTGGAAGGCCCGGCAAGGGTGTGGTTGAACAATTTGCCACCAGGAAGCACCAACTGCTGGATAAATTTCGAGGAGATGTTCATCAGCAATTTTTCGAGTACGTATCAAAGGCCAAATAGGCCACAGACCCTAGCTATGTGCAAGCAAAGACCCAATGAGACAGACCGGGAGTTCTTGACCCGGTGGTGTACCGTGAGAAACTCATGTGAGGGCGTGATAGAATCACAGGCCATAACATGGTTTGCACAGGGGTGCAGATATGGAAGCGAGCTGTGGATGAAGTTGCAACGGAAAATGCCAGCTACATTGGCAGAAATGATCCGGATTGCAGATTCGTATGCGTTGGGTGACCCGACCCAACCAAGGCTCGCGTCAAACGAGTCAAGCGATGAGTACTATCAGAGGGATGGATCCGGATCATCCCGGAGGAATGATTACAGAGGAAAAAGGAGAGATGATAGACCGGACCACCGGTACGGTTCGCACCAAGTTGCAGCTGTGAATCAAGATCAACCCGGAGCAGGGGGTAGCCAGCGCCAGAAAACTGGAGGTCAATGGACTCCAAGGAATGATGGGAAGAAAACTTGGACACCGGAACAAAAGAAGCAGTGGCAAGAAAGAAAAGACCGTTCGAGGTATACTTACGAGTCGATGTTGGACCAGCCGTGTAAGTTTCACACGCCAAATCCGAACAACCCAGCGGGTCATACGACGAGGCAATGCGAGTGGATGCGCAAGATCGAGCAAGGTGGTTCGGGGAATGCTCAGGCACCCCGGAATGATCAGCCTCGGCAGGAGTTACCCCGGCAGCAATTGCTCTCCGGAGCGAACAGGCAACAGCTAATGTTGCCTCCCCATACGCCGAGGTATGATAACAATGAAAGAAGGGATGCAGTGCATCAGGTAGAAAATCAGCATCAGCCGGATCAGAGGCACCCCGGAAATGAGGGGAGAAACGAGTACAAGGAGCATCACCAGAGCTACTGTGTATTCACCACAGAAGAAACTGATAGAAAAAGCTTGCAGCGTAGGCATATGGAGGTGAATGCAGTAATGCCTGCAGTGACGAGGTACATGCCTTGGTCCGATCAGGAAATCACCTGGAGCATTAGGGATCATCCCAAGCTCATGCCGAGCCCTGGTTCGTATGCATTGGTGCTGGATCCTACCTTCATTGGACCTAGCATTAACGTAAGGTTCTCAAAGGTACTGATCGACAACGGCAGTAGCATAAATATCATGTATGCGGACACAATGCGCGAGTTGGGTATCTCGGAGAACATGCTCCAGGCCACGAGGACAACTTTCCATGGCATTGTGCCCGGCATTTCTTGCGAGCCCATAGGCAAGGTCCGGGTTGACGTCTTGTTTGGCACGAGGGATAATTGCCGAACTGAAAATCTGGAGTTCGAAGTGGTGAACTTAGAAAGCGCGTATCATGCGTTGCTCGGAAGGCCAGCGCTGAACAAGTTCATGGCAAGTTGTCATATCAGCTACTTGAAGATGAAATTGCCCGGACCAAACGGAGTGATTACCATTGCTGGGGACTTCCGACGTTCCATGGAGTGTGCGTCGGCCGGATCAAACTTAGCCGAGTCACTTGTGATCGCGCAGGAAAAAAGAAAAATTCAAGAGGTGGCGGCATTGGCTCAGTACGCGTAGCAGTATATGCCGGCGCTGAGTAACCCGCATGGAACTGTCTCTTTCTAGGCCACGAAAGATACCAAGAAGGTTCCCGTTGATGACATGTTCCCAGAGCGCACCGTAACAATTGGTGCCGGGCTAAGTGATAAATAGGAAAGCGAGCTCGTCAGCTTCCTCCGTGAGAATCGGGACGTTTTTGCTTGGTCCACACAGGACTTGCAAGGTGTTCCGAGGGAGTTGGCCGAGCACTCTTTGAATGTGAGACCCGGAGCCAAGCCGGTGAAGCAACCTCTCCGCCGCTTCGCCGAAGATAGGAGGAAAGTCATTGGAGATGAGATAGCTCGGTTGCTAGCTGCAGGATTTATCATGGAGGTTATTTACCTGGATTGGCTATCTAATCCGGTGCTGGTGGAAAAGAAGAAGGATGACCCGAACGTGGCAGTGGTTTGGCGTATGTGTATCGATTACACGAACCTGAACAAGGCGTGTCCAAAAGACCCATTTCCGCTGCCAAGAATAGATCAGGTCATAGACTCGACTGCTGGATGTGAACTGTTGTCATTCATTGATGCTTATTCTGGTTTCCACCAGATACCTCTGAATCCGGATGATCAAATAAAGACTGCGTTTATTACCCCGTATGGGGCTTATTGCTATCACACCATGCCGTTTGGGTTACGTAATGCAGGGGCAACGTACCAGAGGTGTATGCAAAAATGTTTGCATGACCAAATAGGTCAAAATGTACAGGTGTATGTGGATGATGTGGTTATCAAGACCAAGGAAAGCAAAACGCTTCTTGACGATATCAGGCAAACGTTTGCAAACCTAAGAAGGTTCCGGATGAAACTTAACCCGGAAAAATGCACTTTTGGTGTCCCGGCTGGAAAATTGCTCTCGGTTTTCTCGTCTCCAGCCGAGGTATCGAGGTCAATCAAACCAAAATCCGGGCCATCGAACGAATGGAACTGCCGAAGTGTCTTAACGATGTCCAGAAGTTCACAGGTTGCCTGGCCTCGTTAAGTCGGTTTGTATGTCGGTTGGGAGAAAAGGCTTTGCCTCTTTACCAACTCATGAAAAAGTCGGATAAGTTCATTTGGACACCGCAGGCCGATGAAGCCTTTGCCCACCTAAAGAAAATGTTAGCCACGGCACCAGTGCTAGCCTCACCACTATCAAAGAAGCCAATGTTGCTCTATATAGCCGCAACCAACCAAGTTGTAAGTGCAATGATATTGGTGGAGCGCGATCAGGAAGGTAAGTCGGTGCAAAGGCCGGTGTATTATTTGAGAGAAGTGTTGTCAACCTCAAAGCAGAACTACCCACATTATCAAAAAGTGGCATATGGCGTGTACATGGCCGCCAAGAAACTGAAGCACTACTTTGAGGAGCATCCCATCCGGGTCATATGTGAGGCCCCCATATCCGAGATAATGAGTAACAAGGATGCAAGCGGCAGAATTGCAAAATGGGCAATTGAGCTAGCACCTTATGCGCCGCAGTATGACAGGAGAGAAGCCATCAAATCTCAAGCTGTGGTGGACTTTTTCGTGGACTGGGCCGAGGTACAGTACGAACCACCGCTTCCTGATCCGAACTATTGGCGAATGCACTTTGACAGATCAAAAACCAAAACCGGGCTAGGTGCCGGAGTTGTACTCACGTCGCCGAAGAAGGACCAGTTGAGATATGTGCTGCAGATCCACTTCACCGCATCAAACATTGTCGCTGAGTATGAAGCACTTATGCATGGGCTCAAGGTAGCAAAAGAAATTGGTATACGTCGGATCATATGCTTTGGCGACTCGGATTTGGTGGTGTAGCAAGTGTCCGGAGTATGGGACGCCCTTGATCCAAACATGGCACTATACAGATTTCATGTGCAGAAGATTTCTGGTTACTTTGAGGGATGCAAATTTCATCATGTACCCCGGGTGGAAAATGAGGCTGCCGACATGCTGTCAAAGCTCGGGTCAACCAGGCAAGCAATTCCACCAGGTGTAGCATTAGAGCACCTCAGGAAACCATCCATCAGGCCATCCCCAGAATCCAAGTCAATCTACGTCCTGGAGGACGCAGAATCCAGAGTTGTGCCCATGGACGTGGACACGGGAAGTGGTGTGCAAAACCCGGGGACTGCTTAGCATGGTCTGGTTGAAGTTATGCCGGTGGATCAGATGGAGATAGACGAGGACGTGTTCCCCATGCGGCCAATACCGGCTTGGGCACTGCCTATATTTCAATTCCTGAAGGATGGAACGTTACCCACTGAGGAGGTGCTGTCCAGGCAAACACAGAGGAGGGCAAAGGCCTACACGATCATCAATTATGAGTTATACAAAAGAAGTGTGAGCAATGTCCTCCAGCGGTGTGTTGACCCGGAAGAAGGGCTTGAAATCATCCGAGATATACATCAGGGGGAATGCGGGCATCACGCCTCATCCCGAGCCTTGGTAGCAAAAGCTTTCCAGCACGGATTCTACTGGCCAAACGCCTTAGAGCAAGCAGAAGATCTGGTGATAAAATGTAATGGTTGTTAGAGGTACGCTACCAAGACACATATGCCATTGTCGGAACTCAAGACCATCGGCCATTTGCCGTATGGTGCTTGGATATGGTTGGCCCGTTCAAACCAGCAAGGGGAAATATGACTCACATTCTAGTAATGGTGGACAAATTTACGAAGTGGATTGAGGTAAAGCCTATAAGAAAATGTGATGGAGCTACGGCCGTAACGTTTCTCAAGGATATCATCTTGAGGTACGGTTATCCTCACAGTATCATAACTGACAATGGCACAAATTTTGCGGAAGGAGCGTTTGCTTGTTTCTGCCGGGATAAGAGGATCCGGCTGGACGTAGCCTCGGTAGCTCACCCCGCATCGAACGGGCAAGTGGAAAGATCCAACGGATTAGTATTATCCGGGATAAAACCCCGGCTCATTGAGCCGCTGCAAAGATCAGCGGGGTGCTGGATAGAAGAACTACCAGCGGTACTGTGGAGTTTAAGAACAACTCCGAATCGATCAATAGGCTATATGCCGTTCTTTCTGGTATATAGGGCAGAAGCTGTATTACCAGCCGACATAGAGCATGATTCGCCTAGGATCACCCAATACACAGAAGCCAAAGTGCAAGAAGCCCGGCAAAATGATGTTGATCTGCTGGAAGAAGCGAGAGAACTTGCACTGTCCAGATCTGCCATATATCAGCAAAATCTCCGATGCTATCATAGCCGGAAAGTGTGCCCCCGAGTCTTTCGGGAAGGCGATCTGGTGCTCCGGTTGGTACAACGTACTATTGGAATGCATAAATTATCCCCCCATGGGAAGGGCCATTCATCGTGAGCAAAGCATTGCACAACGATTCTTACTATCTTATAGATGCAAAGCCACAAGAAAAGAACAAGGCGGACAGGTCCGGAGAGGAATCCAAGCGACCATGGAACATAGCTCTACTTCGGCCTTTCTACACCTAGCTAAGAAGTGTATGTATCCGGATTATCTCATATGTCGGTATGTATGTCGGCAATGAGCTTATCAATGAAATGTTGGCACCTCGAGCAGTAACTCGGGGGCTGCCTTAATAATGTTTGTTATTTTCTGCACGTCAGCTGGAGTAAGTTATTCTACTTAACTCGGATTAGTAGTGTGTGAGCACCAAAAACCCAACTCTTCAACTTGCTGCTATCCAACAAGAATTGGCTTCATGGCAAGCAAGAGAACAAGTTTGGAATTGCGTAGCACATAAAAAACGACTAAGGAAAAGAATTTATTCGAGCCAACGTTTGTTTTTCGGACTAACCCTGTATTTATTTTCCAGTTATTATGCAGTTTTATTTTTGAGCTAAGTCTAAAAGTTTCCCAGTATTGTTAAGACAATTTTTGAAGCTCGGATTCGTAAGTTGTAAAACCGAATCAAGGTAGACACGATCCGAGCCAAAAGATTGAACGAACAAGAAAAAGAAACTCGGGGACTACGCCCAAGTTAATCCGGCATAAGCACTCAGTAGCAAAATATCACATGTGTTTGGAATACAATTCCACCCGGCATACCGGGGATCTCATAAATTTTCAAGTGTTTTTACTTAAGGAGCAGCGGGAGGAAGTTCGGCATCATCGTCGCCCTCTTCGATATCCGAGGCGGTGTCCTCTTCGTCCTCACCCGAATCATCTTCAATGTTCTCAACTTCTTCTTCGCCAGCGACTTCCAGGAAGCTCGGACCCTCAGTCCATTCGTGAATGGGGGCATATTCGATGAGGCTGTGGGCGCAAGCCTGGCACCGAACTACCCACTCCGGGTCATCTGTCCATTTGGATCCGGTGCGCAGGCGTGTGAGGAGGCTGAGATCTATCTTCTCATACCACGTCAGAATGTGGTGAAGGATGGTATCGGCTGCAGCACGTCCAGCGGACTCTCGCCAGAGGTCGAGCTGGGTCTCGATTTCCGAAAGCTTTTCAGCGAGCCGTGTGACTCTCTCCGGAGCATCATCGGCGGGCTAGAAGGCGTTGAAGACTTGGACTGAAACATCGAGGAGGTCCCAGCCGTAGTTCTTAATGATTTCCACGCGAGACGACAGGCTGAACAACAGGTCCTCCATGTCAAAGGGAATGCTCTCACCCTCAGGAGCGACCGGAGTACCCCTTTCTCGGCGGAAATTGGCGACAACAGCACTTGCAATAGTAGTACCCTCTGGAAAGTGGCCTAGGAAACAAGGCAAAGGACAAAGTTGAGAAAACAAGACATATGAAGTAACCCGGAGAAATAAGGCGGATAAATGAAAAGAAATTACGTGAGATATGACTGTGAATCCGGGTCAATTCCTTGGAGCAAGCATCACGCCTCTTCCGAAGCTGCTCGAGCTCAGCATATGCCGACTCAAGTTTGCCCTCGCCTTCCTAAAGAAGCTCATGGTCCTTAGCATTTTGGAGCTTGAGGCGCTCACGTTCTTCGGTGTAGTCCTGGCCAGCCTTTTTTAGCTCGGTTTGGTGCTGCGCCTTCATTTTAGCCATCTCAGCCTTGAGCTTGGCTATCTCATCGTCTTTGGTCCGGAGGAGGGCGAGCTCATCATCTTTCTTCTTTAGTTCGGCTTGGTGCTGCCCTGCTTGTTCGAGAAAATGTAGCATCACGTCAGGCACAGGCACACTATCTTCAAGCGATGCTGAAATAGTGCGTTGGCCCGGCAGTGCCGAGGAATGAATGTTTGCCGAGCCAAGGAGGAAAGCCGATGGAAACCACGGTAAAGACAGACAAGAAGGACGTACCCTTGATCTGCTCCAAGTTCTTCCGCATTATCTTGTTTTCAGCTTCCACCCCAGCTGCGGAAACCGAACAATCAGATTAGTTCGGCAAGCGAAGTTGAAGAAAATTGAGGAAAGGATAAGGAAGAAATTTACCCCCTTTCTCGTACTCCGTGATTCTTGTGCGTATCCAGCAAGCGTTGGAATTCAGCACTCCGACGGTTGGTGGTCACCTAAAAGAGATACAGAAACTTAAGTCAGCCTAGTGCATATTCGAAATGTACTAAAATCCGGGCCAAGTGGAACTTAACCCGGCTCTAGGTGTGTGCATGTTCGAAGCGTACTAAAATCTGGGCCAAGTGGAACTTAACCCGGCTCTAGGTGTGTGAATGTTCGAAGTGTACCAAAATCCGGGCCAAGTGGAACTTAACCCGGCTCTAGGTGTGTGCATGTTCGAAGCGTACTAAAATCCGGGCCAAGTGGAACTTAACCCGGCTCTAGGTGTGTGCATGTTCGAAGTGTACTAAAATCCGGGCCAAGTGGAACTTAAACCGGCTCTAGGTGTGTGCATGTTCGAAGTGTACTAAAATCTGGGCCAAGTGGAACTTAACCCGGCTCTAGGTGTGTGCATGTTCAAAGTTCTCACGGAGCTACGTTAGTGTTCTAAAAGAGCATCCGGCCGAGTAACAAGTCACTCCCCCCGGAGGCTCGGGGACTAATGGTTATTATCTACAACTTATCAAGGAGAAGTAACGTACCTCCATCATTCGCCCATCGAGGTTAATGGCCTTTGCGGCCGTGTTCATCTGAGCGGAAAACTCGGCAGGACCGAACTTTTCCGGGAGATCAGATTCCTGGACTATCTCGGCCTTGTTCCAATTCATAACAAATTCCATCAGGCTCGGGGGGTACCGTTCTCCGGTGGGCATATGGGGCGTCACCAAGCCCTTTGCATGTGCTTCCTTCCTCTCCACCAAGGCAAGGGCGGGGCTGGTATGCAGAACCAACTGCTGGGCTTCGGTTGGCTCGGCAGGCGCGTCCTTTGCCACTGATGTCTTCTTGGGGAGCATTGACACAAGGGTGCGCTGCCCAGACTCGACGGCAGTGGGCTTGGTAGCGTCTGGAGCCTTCTGGCCTTTGGCTTGCTGGGTAGAAGAAGCTGCAGCAGTGATCTTCCCCTTAGAAATTGCCGGAGTAGGTGCTGGTACTCTCTCTTGCCGAGGTTGAGAGGACTCGGAAGATGCAGAGGAACTAGGTGCTGGTACTCTCGCTGCTGGGCTTGGTGCCAGCGCTGAAGTTTTCGCTGCCGGAGTTGGTGCTGATGCCGAGGTTGGAGTTGGTGCTGGTCTGCTTGCTGGTACTGGAATTGGTGCTGGGGCCGAAGTAGCCTCAGTGGCTGCTGGTTGAGGTGTTGTTGAGGCGGTGGATGCCGTTGCTCCGGCTAGGCCGGTCTCCCCCACTCCAAGGTTACCCTCCTCTTGCCGAGGTGGAGCTGAACCCGGAGCGGCCGCAGAACCCTATGGGATAGGGCTCAGCGGGCGTGACTCGTCGTCACGACGGGGAGAAGGGCTAGGTCAGAGAGGTGAAGAGATGCTAGATCCACTTTGAGGGACCTCCACCGGAGCCCTGCAAAATCGAATAACGTTAGAAGAAAAATTACGACGAAATAAGGAAGAACGAGTTACAGAAGAAAGAAGGACTTACGCATCCGAGGTTTCGGCCGCTTTGGGTTTCCGAGCCCTTCGTGCTGGGGCCTTGCCTGCTGGTTTGGGGCAGTCTTGTCCCCGGACTTCTTTCGCCTTTTAACGGGCTGAGAGGGTCCAGAGGAAGAACTCGAAGAAGCCCCACGTTTCTTCTTCATTGCCACCAGAACAGGATCGCCCATAGCGAGAGGGGGATCCTCGTGAATATGACCGCCGGGTAAGCTGATGGCGGAAAAGCAAAAGAAAGGGGGACAGCCTCAAAAGGTTCAATCACCTCGATTTCCGAGTCATCTTCATCATCGGGCCAATCTCTAATAGAAGAGGATTTACCCGTGGGTCGTTTCGTGGCGTCGGTCATAGGGAGGAACATCTCCTGGTCCGGCTCTTCCTCATCCGGAGTCTCCCGGTCCGGCGCCCACTTAAGGGACGGATCGGTGCCGTCCTCAAGGGTCTGCTGAAGAAATTGCTAAGAAAAGAGCGAACAAAAGAGTCAAAAATTGCAACAATAACTGACATGTAATTGGTCCGGGTTAAGTTTGCAGCATGAAACTTACCGTGGGAGGAAGCCGGTCACGGCAGAAATGCCCAATCTCCCAAGCCCAATCAGTGGAAAAGTCCTTGTGAGTGGTGAAGAGAGCCTTAACCCGGCGATAAATCTCCGAATTGGTCAGCTCGAAGGATGAGGTCCGGTTAGGATCGCGGCCGTAGCTCATGTGGCACACCTTGTGGGTGCGCTTCTGGAGGGGTGAGATTCAGTTACGCACAAAGGTGATCATGGCATCCTCGTTGCATAGCCCGAGCTCCTTCAGTTCCGCGAACCTTTTGCTCACTTGGTTGGCCAAGGCTGTGGGCTTCTTGGGGATCACATCCCACAGGTCCGGGTTAGGTGGACCCGGAGTGTAGGGAAGCAACAGGATCAAGTCTTCGGTGCCCGTATTCCGGACATAGAAGAAGGTCCGGGCCCATCCTTTGCAGGATTCTAGCTCGGTGACCCGGGGAAAAATAGAAAATCGCCGGGGTGAAATGGAGGCCGCTCCAAATTGAGTGAGCCGCTTGTCCTCCGGATCAGCGTGGATGTTGGGAATGACGTTGCGACGAAGGCCGAAGAACCGGATCCAAAGCTCTTTCGTGGGCCATAGTCCGGCGTAGCCTTCGATCGTAGAAGCAAAGGCGGAAAGAGAGGTGATGGTGTTGGCTGGAAGGTGGTGTGGCTGGAGTTGGTACGTACCGAGCCAGTCCCGGAAAAAATCACTCACCGACAAGCTGAAGCCCCGTTGGAAATGGGACAAGAACATGACGAACTCGTCCGGATTGGGTGAGGGGGCATGTTCGTTGGAAGGAAGACGCGCGGCGACGCCGGCAGGGATGCGTCTGGTCCGGTAGAGCCATTCCAGGTCATCCTGGCAGACCCAGGAGCCGGCCCACGCGCCGCGGTCCGCCGCCGCGGTGTCCTCTTCCATCTCCTGCTCAGCAACAATGAGTTCCTCTTTAGTCATCTGGTCCTCGAGGCCCTCGCTGGCACTGGAGGCGGCGGGGGACAGTGGCCGGGACTGGCGCGGACCCGTGGCGAGAAATTTGCGTCGCGGTGGCGGCGACGCGGAGGTGCAACGGAGAAGCGTGGCGGCGACGCTGCTATTTGGCGATGCTGGCAACGGCGCGGTCGCGAGGAGGAGGAAGAAGAATAGCAGCGGGCAAAGGGGTGCGGAGGGGGAAAATCCTAAGGGACGCACCCCTCCGCTATTTAACCACTCCCATCAGGGGTGAGTGGGATCACGCCCTGTGGACCGGCCACAAGCTGTGGCCGTGTATCACCCGTCCAGACCAATCAGTGAGGAGCCACACGGAGGGCCACAGGGCGGAGAGAGTCCTGTGACGCGACGCACTGATGCGGTAAACGAGGAGGCAGGCGTGACGTGACCCGCACACAGTGATAACTGACAATTAATGCGGCGGTTACTGTACTGTCCCTTAAAATAAGACGACATAATGATTACCCTTCACATGGGTTAGCGTACGAGAGAAGGAAGCAAGACCCGGATGGAACTGTGGTAACCTGGCCGGCAAGTGAAAACTTGAAATGTGCGAAGCGAACGTAAATCCAAGCAGTCCGAGGTACAGAGGTAACTCGGCAATAACGACCGGGGCATAAGATTGAACCTGGTGTGGCCTTAGCGGCCAAGGCAGCTAAGACCGCACCAGCTTCGGGGACTAATGTTGGGGGATACCCCCGGGTAGGGTCACGCCGGGGTATAAAGGCCGAGTTAGCCGAGGTTCGGCAAGGCCAAAGCAGATGCTGGCCGGGTCACCTCAAGGCAGGCTGAATCACGGGGTAATCCGGACCTGGGGGCATTCACCTAATTAGGTCTCATCCGACTTAAGCAGTAAGTCGGACGTGCATGTTTTACCTGTATGCAGGAACGGGTGTGGCCGAATGAACCATCATCCGGGTCACAGCAAGCTTCTAGGAGAAGGAAGGAATCTCGCTGGTCAAAAGGAGCCCCGGTACGCACTGCCTGAGCGAAGCGAGCAAGGACAGGACCACCGGGGCATGGCCGACAAGCGTGACGACGCCCGTGTGGCTGACGAGGGCGCCGCTGAGGCTCACGTAGCTAAAGCAGGTGTGACGCGGGGGAAAAAGCACCCCGGTCGGCTTACCACTTTGGGAGGAGGCATATTCTTAGGGCTAGACAGAAACCGAGCCTCCCCTATAAAAGGGGGGCTAGGGCTTTTGTAGAAGGGGTTGATCTCTCTGCGATTCTGTTTTGGGCTAGGGTTTTTGGTGTGATCTATGGGTGAGAGTACGAGAGCTCCTTCTTCCTCCTCTCGCCAATACAACTCTAGGAGCACTTGTAACCTTGGAAGTAAATCAATACAAACTCTTGTGTGGAGAATCACTTCACTATCCCTCCCTGGATTCCCCTAGCGAGTATTCTTTAGCCTATACATGGCATCTGCCGTGACACCACCACGACATCTGTGGACATACCTTTTTCATGATTGTTCAAAAAGGCAGCAAATGTTACATATATCCGTATAATGTTATGGTTTTTCTTAGGCGAGTACAACTGTCTTTGTTTAGAGATCATGAGTGGCTTAAGTTATTTAAAAAATTGTGCAATAGTTTCACAATTAAGTTATTTTTTTTCTTCTTTTGGATCTTTTGAGTAATGAAATTCTTTGTCTATATTTGGGAGGTGTACAACGGTTTTGAACTAACTGAATTTGACCGATTGAGTAGCCAAGTGTGTTCTAGGTCGCTAATGCAGTGTTTCCTTTGTGAAGCGGCTAGAGTGAGGTAAGCTATACCGAGTGAGTCTGGTGTGGAAGTGGAACATGTAGTCTGATATCAAGTTCAGAGAGAAGCCAAAACATCACTGATTATATCTAATGGATATAATTAGTGTACTAATGAAGGTACTTGTCATCACAGTCCTACATGAGTACTTAGTATTACAGGTATATAGCGTTGCTTTGTTTTAGTAATTAGTATTACATGCATATAGTGTTGCTCTGTTTTAGCTAAGGTTCTTCTGGAGCTAAGGGGTGGGAACATATATAGCCCTTCCAAAGATAATGAGATGTAGCAGTCCAATTAGTTATCAGCCTAAGCCCTAGCTAAATTTATTTGAGCATCATAGCTTAAGCACTCTTAGTTGCTGCAAGAGAACAATTTGGAATTAAACAAATTTTCATGGAGCATGATATAATATTAGTTAGTAGTTCTACTGGAGGATGTTACCTAGTGATGTTTTTTACTCTCTATATAGCCAGAGACGGTTCCTTGGTGGCCTGCGGTTTTTTCTTCACATGAGTTAAAATGTGAACAACCAATGTGTATTTAGATCACGCTGCGATAACTTGGTATATGTGTATCGTACCTTTTCTTTGCTAGGCAGCGGTTGCTTTTGAGCTTCTCCTTCTCTTTTTGCCACTTGTCAACTTGCTTATCTTGCAAACTTAATCCAGTGACATATAAGTTTATACGAATGCATTCTCAAGATAAGTTAATTACATACATGTGTGAGTAAATTTGAGGTATCGGATTGTTGCAAAATACAAAACATTTTAACACAATATCCAGGTACATGCTATTGTCCTCCGTACATCAGGAATTTACAATCCCCAAACCTGTAATATTTTGGATCTATAGAGAAAAAATTCGTTACATCGGGAAAAATCTAAATAGAAGTAAACAAAAAGGATGGTGAGCAACTGGGCATCCAATCTTTTTCTTACTTATCTAGAATTTCTCACTTATACTATGTTCAAAATTTTGCCGAGCGTCGCTCATAGAAAATTTGTAACTCGCAGACGCCACCACTTTGACTCGTCTATACATGATCTGTAGCAAACTTTGGATCAAAAAGTAGGTTTCAAGTAACTATTAAAATAGTAGATGTACTGCAAGAACTAAATGCAAAATTAAATGAACATAAACTCTTTACATGATTCCGTAGGAAAAGTGTAACAGTGGCAATAAAGCAAGTAGTCTGAGCTTATGTTCCTATTTTTTCCCCATAGCAATCAAAGCAGATCAGAGAAGAAGATAACCTTTTAAACATACTATAGAAAAGATTAAGCATACCAACTACTTACCTCTTCAATGTCTCTAATAACTACAGAGGAATTAGATAACCTAACCAAGTCTGAGACTCGATGTATAACAAATGCATTGCTTAGTTTCTTTAGTCACACAAATAGAGGTCAAATGCCACCACCAATTGGATTTTGAATCTTCCGTAGACATACACCGAAGAAAATGTTAACAAACAACAAGCTTCCAAATTTCCATGAATTTAATCAAACAAAAAGGATGTACACTTCCCAAATAAACCGGTTGCCTAGAGTAAGAATACTCATGCATATAGTTGATTAGACAAAGCCCAGAACATTGGTAGTTTGCAAAAGGACGAATCCTATAATAACCTCTTCTTGGTAAATTCTCAAACTATGTATATCCTTAAATGCAAAAAGGTAAATGTTTCAATGCATTTCACTGAAATATTTTGCTAAATTTATTGTAAGAGAAAAGTGGACATAAGGTCAAACAAAGGCAATACTAAGGAAAGACATCACCAAAACTCCTCTCATCTACCAGCTCAAAAATCCAGAGAATATATATAATCAGGAGCAGGACCTAACTATTTGGGAGACTGATGAAGCACATTTTCTGAGCTTCCACATGATGTTGTAACTACTTAGTACAAAAACAACCCCGCCTCCATACTGGTGATTGCTGAAAAGGTGAATTTCATGCCTCTGAAAATCAATGATGTATCCGTGAGTGCTCTTGAACCCTCAGTCTCATCCTCCACATCTTGTGCCTAAATCATCTCCCTAGGTCTCTATTCTTCCACAAATCCTAAGTTCATGCATAAACTGGAAAGAAAATAGAACAAGTCGCAACTCAAAATCTCAAACCTATGACTTGCGACCCCATCCCTGCTACTTGCTGATGTTTTGATGAAACCATAGTTACCTAAAGCCGAAGGTCCTTGTACATGGAGGCCACCAAGAGTTCACTAAGAATTCCTTAACAGAGTCGCTTCATCTACGGCACACCATGTTCGTAGGGCACGCCAGCGCAGCTTGCCTTGATCTGCACATGCTGTGTATGGTTATGAGAGTTAACTTTGTAGATAAGATAATGTACTCCAGAAATACAAGCATCCCTATAACTATATGGTTAGTAAGAACAATATACGTAAGGTTGTGTTCAAAATCTCAATCGTAATTAGTACGGTGTCTTTGTTTATTGTCAATCACAGATCTAAAACATAGGATGTTCAAAATAATTACAGTGTGTTAGTAATATTCTAAAAACACGTTCGAAGTTAATAAGGGAAGATGAAGCTTCAGTTACCGAAATACCAAGAGAGCAAAAAATTAATAGTGAACTGTTGTGTTTCATGTAGCTAATCCAATGCGTATGTGCTATGAAACTATCTATTGATACTTCTTCCTGTAACAGTTAAGAACATGAATAGAAAAAAAAAGTCTGGAAGGAAAAGAAAAATCTGACAATGGAGGTCGAGCTCAGCTGACATGGTGACCATCTCCATCCTAGGCCATGATTGATGAGGATGTCTCTGTCCCTCCTGCTGCACCTGCTGTTGGATGAGAGAGAGGGGAGGAGGGAGTGGCCAGCCAACGTACCCTCTCCTCGACGCGTCTCCTGTCGCCTGCAAGACTCCTGTTCCGAAACTCCGTTGGAACCTCGTCTTGCTCCGGCGACCGCGTGCCACTCCGAATGTTCCAAAGCTCCGCTGCTAGGACGTGGTCTTGCTCCGGCGAACGCGCCGCCGATCCGATCTGCGGAAAGAGAGAGCGTGGGAGAGAGAGGAAGTAGCGGAGGGCACGATGAGAAATTAGGTACAGAGGAGATGGGGCGGAGCGATTTATCGCCACTGTGACCTGGAGGAGTAACGGCGGCCACTGTGAGTGAAACTCTGGATTGAGGGGGTGTAGGCATAGTAGGGAGAGGAATTTGGGCTGCTCCGCCAGCGACAAACACACACATCGCCCACCTCAGAGAGAGTATTGACCACGGGGATTGCCAGGGCGCCGAGGTCCTCCACGGCGAAGGCAGCCGCCTCGGGAATGAGAGTAGAGCACCGAGCTCGTCCCCCACACTGCCAGCTGCCTCAGGAATGAGAGGAGGGCGCCGACCGCCGGGAGAGTGTGTGGGCGGCGGCGATGGGTGTGGATTGTGAATTGGGTATTTGTGAGGAAGAGCAGTTACCAACAACGATAGGAATTGGAGAGGAGAGTGGGTCGCTGTGAGCTCGCGATTTGGTCGGCGGCGTGGATTTGCGATGAGAGGAGAGGCAACCTAGGTCTAGGTCGTGGACTCGGCGGAAGCGAGGGCTACGGAAGAAACGCCTCCACGGGTCCACAACCAGCGACGGTACCAACGATGGCTTTAATGGGCTTGCATTCTCTCAGGCTTAAGACGTATTGGAAATTGAACAATAGCTGGAAAAGCAAACGGGGACGTAGGTTGATTGGAACGCAACATCTGGAGCCGTCCATTATCAGTCCGAGATGCGCTGATACATGCATATGTTGTCAGGCTGATGCATCCACCCATCGCTCAGATTTGTCCGTCCGTTCTCTCTCTCAATTCTATTTTTTGTCCTCTTCATTTCGTCTATATTTCAGCTGTGTGTGGATTCTATCTCACGGGCATGGATTCTAGCCCCCACAACTACGTATCCTTGATTCATCAATTTGATAGGTTTGCGCTTATATGCCGAGTTCGTCTTAATTGCAACTCTAATATTCACTAGTATAAACTCGTTACTTAGAGAATGTGTACTCGGATGGTTTGCCCCAAGTATGAAAAACCCGCCTCTGTTCGTCACCCTCAGCCGGTTGTTTCAAGACGACCGCCTCTACTAGTTTTCGAAGCAGTTGTTTAGCGTAGCCGACTCAAAAAATGGGACAATGGGAGGCGAATAATAAAAAAACGCCTCGGTGTATGACCTTAGACGGTGGAAAAACTCAATAGTCTCTAATATTCGGAGCGGTGAGCCGGTTATTATTACAAACCACCTCTATTTGGTTGCCTGATACGTGCAGTTACGGCACAACTGGTTATCCTGCCACGTGTAGCCCCCGCGAGTGCACCTCAGACGGATGATAATAACAACCGCCTCTAAGAATGGTCACTAGAAAGCGGTTAGGGTTTTGCGTTGCCTGCTATATCTACACTCGGGGCAAATTGAATCTGCGCACTCAACGGTCAGCTCCAGAGGCAGAGTACAGAGGTACACCCGCCTACATGTTCTCCTTCCTCTCTACTCTTCTTTCTATTTGATTTCTTTTTCTGGATTTAGTCTAATCATACGCGCAGACGCTTGTTCATACATAGAGCTTGAGTTGCGTAGATTATTTAGACGCTTCTCCAGATATGTACAAATAAGATTTTCTTGCTCTGTTTTTCTCCACTCTATCTACTGTACAAATGGGGTTTTCAGTTCTGTCTTCGATCATTTCTTTTTTAAGTGCGTAGAACTAAGCTGCGGTGATGAAAATCTGTCGTGTATGCAGCCAGCCAAGACATAAATGTGGCCGTTCAAATAGGATTTAAGAGTCCTTCACCATTATCCTAAACCAGCCTAACTTTCGGGAAGCATTGGTCAGTAATTTTAGTCTCAATCTATCTACAAAGTCCTTCACTAAGAGTTAAGTATCATGCCTACGTGTGAACTAAAATTATTGTTCTGATGCTTGGTAGCTAGGAATTTAAGTTTTTGTTGTTTGAGAAATTAGAAACATCAATGGACATATCTTAGAAAGTTCCCTTAAAATTTTAGGAGTGATAAGCCATATATGCATCTCTGTTTCCTTCCGAAATTATTAAAGAAACATCAATCAATTGTTTTCTGTTTCTGCCATATATGCATCTCTGTTTGGATCTGATAAGCCACACATGAGTACATGCATTTATGTTTTTTATATAGGTTGTAGTGATCCAACATCATCATATTTATTTGGTTAGTATTAAATTTTCCTACTAGAAAATAATTGTACCATGTGTATGTTATAGTGACAATTTAAATTGTTTAGGAGTAGTGAAAATATTTTTGTTTGAGCAATTAGAAATATCAATCAATGGTACGGTTTATTTCTGCCATATATGCATCTTTGTTTTGATGTGATAATCCACACATGATAAATGCATTTTAGTAGTAAATTCTTCCTACTTTTATATGTATGATCAACATTATATATTTATTTGGTTTTTCTCAGACTGTTCCTTGTCACTTCAAGGAAAAACTCAACTAGTATGCCAATAAGTGGTTACCAGCTTTGGCTGGAGGGCATAGGTTTGAATTTTTCCTATAGAAAAAGGAAGATGCTATATCCATAAGAGGGCCATTTTGGTTATCTTTCTTGAGGACACACAATGTTGCTATCCATGATGTAGTGACCTTTATTTTAATCATAGAAGATGATGATGAAGAAGATGAAGGAGACGAAGAGGAAGGAGGTGAAGAGGAAGAAGATGATCAGTCTGTGTTTAATATGGAAGTACATGCCCCTAATGGTGATATTAAAGGATACCATACTATTTATGGCATGTGTCTTTTTTTGTCCATCAAATGTATGTATATTAATATTGCCATTTGTGGATCCCTACATTATTTTCTCCTTTTAATGGTAATTGAATTTTACATGATTTAGGGTGCCATTTGTGGATTCCTATATTAGAGGTGTTTTCTACAGGAGTGTTTTCACACATATGAAAAAAATTACAGTGAAAGACATATATGCCATTACTTTTGAGATGCTGAAGGATGTAAGCAGAATATGCCGACTGTATGATGAGGATGATTTTTTTATCTCTCTGACATGCAGTACTATGTTACAAGTCTCAGTGCACTTAATTTAGCTAACAACATCTTTGTGAGTTATTCTACCTATAAGGACGTGGTTTTAATTTTACTTGTGTGTTTATAATTACTAATGTGTTTTAATTATTTTATCATTTCAGGTCATGCCATCAAGCTTTGCACTTGGTTAAAACATCCCAAAGAATGGCACAACTTTGTTTCATGGTTATGGATGGAGGACACAGTTACTGTCCAGTGCACTATCTTGTGTGGCAGATTGAACAAGATAGTGTTCTCCAATGGTTGGAACCTCTTCTGCAACATGAACCAATTTGAAGGTGGTTCACTAGTTTCTGTGAGTGTGGAAATGAGAGAACACTACATTGGCTTGTTCATGCTGAATATTCGATGAACCCTCCAAGGAAGACATGCATCGTATTTTGTTTAGCTAGATCTAACGTAGGAACTATGTTTGAACAACTATGTTTGTAATATATTCACCTTCCTTGCCTTTTGGTCCTGAATATAATTCGCAAGTTTTAGGATTATCAAAATCTAGAGTGTTCGAATATATCCGGAGTTCTGACTACACGGAATTCATGAAAAAAGTATAAATTGGTGAAAAAAGTTTAAATTGATGATAAATTCATATTTGAGTAACCAAATGATCTCACCATCGTGATTAAACATTAGAATTAGTCGATTTATCAACACTTGCACCTTATTGCTATGTAGCAAGCGCATGAACACTAGGATTTTTCGTACCTTTCAGGATAAGATCCAAGGTTTATACTACACCATATATTTTTTCTTCAATGCATGAACCTAATTTAGTCTTAGGACTTAATTTAACACTAGTAAGTATGTATAACCACCTTCCTTTTCCTTTTCGTTCTCAATAATTCTCAAATGTTAGGATCACCAAAATCCAGAGGGTCCAAATATATGCGGAGTACCTGATATATTGTTAAGGTAGAGACGGTTATTTTCATGGACCACCTCCTACAAAATCCCCCTTATATTTAATATCGAGAAATCCCCCACATGTCGGCTTCCTCTCGTCCAGATCCAACTCCCCCTCCCGCTGCCCCTAAGTCTAGAACGAGGTCGTCACCACGCATCGATGCCGACTGGCTTGATGATGCCCGCAATGTGCCATATCTGTAGGACTCACTGCAAGAAAAGAATCTTGTCAACTGGCTCACTATTCAGTGTTCATCTCGTACCTGGTTATTTTGAGAAATCAGTGGTATATTCTTCGACACTCATACAATTTAAATTCATCTCATACCTGTCAACATATTAAAATCGTTAATTTAATTTGTTATTTTGGTGCATAGACTGTCTCATGCAATGCAAGGGTACATTTCAATGAACTCACATGAGATATGGTGCAATACCGAGCATGTGGGCGGACATAAACCGTTGAAGTGCAAAAAGGGCCATCTAGGACTCGATTGTGAGGTGGAGGGTGGCGCCTGTTCATTGCTGATAACCATCTCACCGGAGATGGTCAGTTGGTGTGCTTTTCCTTGCAAGGAGACACACCGAGGATAACTGTCATCTAGCTAAACAATGTTGGAGAAGATAAAGAAGATGACGAAGAAGAGGAAGAATATGAGGAACTGCCTATAGAGAAGTTATCTCCAATTATCTCCTAGAGATGCAAACTTACTGATACATTGCAAATGTATCTATAATTTTTGATGTTCCATGCTTGGTTTTATCTACTTTCTTGTGTTTTGTCCACACTTTGGAGTGCTTTTCATATGATTTCTTGTACTAACGTATTAACAAGAGCCACAATGCCACCTGCCTGTTTTCTGCTATTTTTGGTTTCAGGAAGTCAGAAAATTATATTCTCGGAATTGGACGGGACAAAAGCAAAAGTTGCTATTTTACCGGAAGACATCTGGAGCCAGAATACGAGACGGAGAAGGGCTGGGTACTGGCCACACCACCTGGCCGTGTGGCCAGGCCTGGCCCACGCCAGGGGTGGTCTGGCCGACCCCAGCACCCCCTCGGCCTCTCCTTCCGCCTATATATTGCCTCCGATACCAAAACCCTGAGTAGCCGATCAAAAAATCCACGAAAGAGTCTGTAGCCGCCGTCATCTCCATCCCTAGATCGGGAGGGATCTGAAGCTCTTCCCGGCACCCTGTCGGAGAGGGGAATTCACCCTAGAGGCCTTCTTCATCACCATGCAAACCTCCGGTGTGATGCGTGAGTAGTTCATCTCTGGACTACGGGTCCATGTAGTAGCTAGATGGTTGGTTCTCCTCCTTTGTGCTTTCATGTTTAGATCTTATGAGCTCCATTCATGATCAAGATCATCTATTTGTAATCCATACATGTTGTGTTTGCGGGGATCCGATGGATATTGAGATGCTATTTCAGATTGATTATTGATTCTATCATGTCTTTGTTATTTGTGATCTTGCATGCTTTCCGTTGTTAGTAGATATCTTGGCCAAGTAGATGCTAGCAACTCCAAGAGTTAGTATTTATGCTCGATAGTGGGTTCATGCATCTGGTAATCTGGGAAGTGGCAGAAATCTCTAAGGTACTAGATGTGCTGTTGCTACTAGGGAGAAAATAATAATCCTTTGTTCATAGAACAATCGTATTGTTTACTTTACACGCAATTCATAAAGCAATAATCTATTGCTTGCAACTTAATACTGGAGGGGGTTCGGATGATAACCTAAAGGTGGATTATTAGTCATAGATGCAATTGGATGGCGGTCTATGTATAATGTTGTAATGCCCAATCAAGTCTCAAAGTAGTCAGGATGATTAGTATATGCTTGTATGCTTTCTCGATGTTTGTCAATTGCCCCGCTGTAATTTGTTCACCGATCATGTTATCTATCTTAAGGAGAGCCACCTCTAGTGAACTATGGACCCCGGTCCTTTCTTTTACATTCAATCTACAAATTGTTTACTGCTTTGTGTTTACTTTCTGCAAACTATTACTTCCTTCCATTTGATACGTTTAATCCTTTGTTTTTAGCAAAACCAGTGAGATTGACAACCTCATCGTAAGTTGGGGGCAAAGTTCTGTGGTTGTGTTGTGCAGGTCTCCACGTTGCTGCTGGCACCGGTAGTGCGCTCTGCCAACGTTCAGCTAGCTACACTTTTGGGGTGTTTCCTTGCTCCTACTGGATTGATAACCTTGGTTTCTTACTAAGGGAAAACTTGCTGCTGTTCTCATCATACCTTCCTCTTGGGTTTCCCCAACGAGCTCGATATATTTGGGCCATCACTTACCGACGGTGAGAATGATCACCTCCAACGAATCATCCCACCAAGTAATTCCATCATTGGGGTGCCATTTGTCACCCGCTTGACGAAGACGAATATCGAGAGACGCCTTATGGTAAGTATATCATGTCAATGAAGCTATACATATCGATCTACTATATATATTACGTGTGATAATGATCGAATGTAACATTGAGTCATCTTACCTTTGCATCATAGAAATTACCTAAGGACATGGTTTATCATCTTCATATTCCTGAAGATGGCTTGGTTGGACTACGCGTTCGAGCACGAGGTGGCATCAGCACCGTCGAGTACAAGATGGATTTTGACGGCCACGTCTCCTTCACCACCGATGGGTGTACTAACTTCCTCCAAACTGAGCATCTCTAGATTGGGTAAGCCATACTCATCACTGCGAGGTTGACCACCACACGTAGGGAGCTGCATATGATGTTCGTCATCGACATCATCAATGATTTGGCATCTCCGTCGGACTCGGACTTGTAGGAGTGATACTCCTAAAATTACACCATGTGACCTTAATAATATTGTTTGCTACATTATTGTCTAAACCAACTTTGAATATAGCTAGCTAGTTTCATCTCTATGTTTGGGACATAATTCATCTTAAATTAGTCGTTTAATGTTGTATGATAAGTTCTCTAGGACGCCGATCTAATCTTCTAAGTCTTTCAATCTATATAATGGGTCTCTTCTCTCCCTAAATTAGTTACTTTGTGTAAATATAACCTATAATTCAAATGAACAAAGTTTCCCTTTAAAAATTTGAGACGGTTGTAACTTCTAGCCGCCTGAGGGAAGTACTTGGGGGTAAAATATGAAATTCGGATGTTGTTAGAGAGGTTTTCCATTCGCAGCCGTATGAGTTTAGTACTTGGCGGCAAAGATCTAAAAATATTTGGACAAATATTTTAGATCTATGCCGTATTTTTCGTTCCCCTCCCGCTGAGGTTAGTACTTAACCCCCACTGTCCACTGTCGCCGCTGCTGGCACCCTCCACCACTGCCGCCTCGGTTCCCCTGCCGCCTCAAGTCCCATGCGGCGCGAACACTCTTCCTCACATCCGACGACCCCTTCGTCGTCCAGGTAGGTATGCATGAAAACCAAACCCGCAAATCCTAATGTAGAGCTTCGATTTAGGAATTTTGGCATGAAATTTGCCATTTTGCTAGTCAAATTTAGGGTTCAGGGTTTCCGAGCTGCAGAGACACGACAGCGGCGTCAGAAGAGCCTACCTCTATCTGTCCCACCTCTTTTCCCCTTGTATACATCTCAAAATCTACAATTCTTTATTGATTCCTAATTGTCCATTGCTCTTCTAGCAATGTGGATTTAATTGTCACTTCATTAGTGTGCTTGCATCTGTTTATTTGATGAATTTCAAATTCTTTGGCTGTGTATGCTTTTTATTAATATACGATAACAAGAACTATGTTTCTGTTTTCAGTCTAATTCATTATTATATTTGATTGTATTAAAATGCTCAATGTCTGTATCTATTTAGCAGATGGGAACCTGTAGTGATCTTGCAATAGTTCTCCGTAGCGATGACAATGTTGCCATTAGCTCTGGTAGTTTTGAACTCCAGTCAACAGAAGAGCCCACTAAGAGGCTTGAGCTTAGAGGTATCAAAGAACATCAAAATTCTAGTCATCTATTTTAAATTTGTATGTGTTTAGACTATAGACACAGGAATATTCGACCACATTGAAATTTGTATGTGTTATTGCATCAGGGCCTCAACACAAGGGGAACACTGATTTTGATAAGTAGTTGCTTTTGGGAAACAACATCTATCTAAAATAAGTTCATGTAGACTTCCTTTTAGACTGGTGTGAACCCGAATTTCCACCAAAAATCACTATGTCTACATGTTATCCTATTCATATGTCATGGAAAAGAAGTGCACGCTGGTAAGATGATATATTCTTGAACACGTGATCAACAAGCTACCCTGTGATATTTAAATACTTCTAGTAATCAAAGAATGCTAATTCTTGAACTGTTTGTACTTGCGCAAACATTTGGAGTTGAGTTCACAAGAAAATATCTAAAGAATCGCCTTGATAAACCAATTGATATCCATGTTTGGCAAATGAAGAGCAAGAAGCCAAAGATGATTACGATGAAGATGAGAGCTGGTGGGTCAAATGGATAGGAGAAGGTTGTGAGAAGCTTCAACTTAAAGCAGGATAACATTGTCTTTTTTTGCTTTGATGATATAGATAATGGAGAGGTATATATTCTGGTTCAGAAACTTCCACTGGGTGGCCTATTACTACTCGAGTAGTAATTATGCTTCTGCGATGTATGTACTCCATATTGTATGCACTACCATAAAGTAATGACTAAATATGTATGGATTTCCCCAAGTATTGGGATAATGTTAATTGTTAACAATGGCCTTCTTTTCACTATCTGCTATAAATTCTTGAGTTAATATGTCTATCTGGCTGCTGAATCATGATTATATGTCATGTCAGCTATGATCAAGTTCGAATTAGCATGCTACTATTTAAAATGGTTTACACACACTAGAGACGGTCACTTTAAAAAACCGCTTCGAGGCACACTAGTTCTAGAGACGGGTTAGAATCCGACTCAGGTTGCCTGACTATTGAAGATGGTCCCTAGTATAGGCCGTCTGAGGTTGAGGAGTTCTTGCAAGCGGTCAGAAATACTAGGCGTCTCCAGGTCATACTTGTTAGAGGTGTTTTCCTTTCTGTACCGTCTGAGGTATCGTATCTTAGAGTCATAAAGAAAAACCGGTTTAGGTGGTGTGATCTTAGAAGCTATGCGCTTGAGCCAAAATAAGAAACCAGCTGAGACCTATGGGCAATTGACGTCTCTCAAATAACGCGTTGTACCGGTGATTTATCTCAAGGTATTCTTTCTTTATTGATTTCAGATTGTGTGATCCTTGTTCATCATCAGTGTCGCCATTGTTTTCTCCTAATTTTTCAAAAGGGAACGGAGTTATGAATGAATCCAGGGGTTGTGAATCTATTTTTCCTCGTGAAATAGGTCCATCTCTTCGATTTGCCTCAACTAGTGTTGTTCGAGCACTTAATTTTGAGTCTATATATGATGGGGATGAGAGAACATATCAACTTGTATTTGTGGATAAACTGTGAGTTGCAGAGGATGCAGACTATTTTTCTGAACATCCAATTGCCGATGATGCAGAATTTTTGTAGATTTATGTGCTAAGGACGATGGAGATTCCTCTTCTAGTGCGCAAGCTATTAGTATACCTCGAGCTCTTATAGTTTTAATGGTGCAACATTGTCTGTAGAGTCAGGTCATACGTAGTCTGTAGAGAAGGTTGATGTTTAAAGTCAGTTAGACTATGGTGTAGTTGAATCTCATGGTACTTGGGATCAGGGGTCTGTATTATGTTGTTGAAATTTTATGTTGTTACACATTTATCTTATATTTATATACATTTGCTCTTTCCTTTTTAGGCCTCGTTGCGGTCTTATCTCTGATGAAAGGGTTCCTGATGATAAGAAGCAGAGGGTCTATGCCCTAGAGTCTACCTTATCCTCATTTACTGAAAGGAAGACTACGGTGGTAGTTAACCTCTTGTTGGTACATCATTTGATTATTTAGGGGAAGCATACGATTTCTACAATCTATATTTCTGGAGTATGGTTTTGGTATCAGATATGGAAAGTGTAGGCATAATAATATGAATAAAAAACATGCAAGAATTCCAGTGTGGTTGCGTTGTAAGACTAAATATTCCATATATGTTTAGGCTACATTCTTTTCAGTTTTCTTATGTTAATTTCAAGATTTTCTGTTTATTAGGGTAAGCCGCGAGAGGATAATTCAAGGTTAATGCGTACAAATTGTCGTGCCATGATAAGCTTGCATAGAAATGATGCTTATAGCTCGTGTATTTGTTTAGATCTCTCTGAGCATAATCATCCTCTCTCGCTAACCTATGGTCAGAAGCTCCTTTGGTCATCCCATTGACATATTGGCAAGTACACTAAAGACCTGATATAAAATATGAGGAATAACAATGTATATATTTCAAGGGTTATAGTATTATTGAGAGCCTTTTTGGTCGAATGGAGAACGTTCCTTTCACAAAGCAATGTCTTAGGTCATTGGCTGCAAAAATGAGCACGGAACATGCTGGTAATGATGCTATGAAAACATTAGAGATTTTTTCTTGGATTGATGTTGAAGACATCAACTTTACATACCATGTGCACGTAGATTTGATGATTCAGATTTTGACCTTAATGTGGAGCAATGGTGCTAGTCGGCGAGTGACATGGGTATGACTTATGGGGTTCTTATAATTGGTATACCTAGTACATACTTAGACTATGGTCCAAGACCCATAAAAAATAAAAAGTCCTGGAAGCATCCCAAGCCTAGGAACCAGACACATTAATTAAGATAGAGATATAAATCGACATACTGGGCTAACTATAATCAAACTTGTAACTGATCTGTATTGGACTCTGAGACCCAGTATCTCATATAAGGGCCGGAAAGAACCTACATAGAGAACACCATAGCTTGGAGTAGATACAACCTGCCGTGAGTTAGATTACATCTAACGAATCGTCAACTTTGTAATCATATCTTTGCAATAAAGTTTAGACATGATTCGACTCCATTGTTTGTCTGACAGGCCGACGAAATCACCAGCACTCTCGTTTTCATCAAACCAAAGTCCATAACTATGGACATTGTCGTGGTTACCCCTCGTCAGTTGACGTCGTCTATGGAAACTCTGAGCGCTGGAGTCATGAATTTGGCGGCTTCAATTTCAGCAAACAACAACCTGACGATTGAGGTTGGCGAGATCCGTCACGATCCCGTCGATCTCGATTCCCACCTGCCCACACCTCTGCCAGAAAATTTTGATAAGGAGACAGATCCCATGATCGGAAACCTCCACCTTCATATCAAAACAGAAGAAGTTCGTTCCCTTTCAGATACGATATTTTTGTCTCTATCGGCTCCAATCATACACCAGCATCTTTTATCGGCTCCACTCAAAGGACCACCTCGCATCCAACAAGCATCGAAGACAATAACGGCCACGCCGAAAATCTAGGGGACTCGAACGAACTCTATGATGGCCTCTCCTTCGGATCTGACTCTAAAACTCCATCACCCATCATAGCAGATCCGACAAACGGAGAATCTAAGAAAAGCATCAACTCCGAAATTTAAAAAGCAGATTCATACCCAGAGCAAAACCTGCAGGATCTCACTCGTCCTCGGGACAATGTCTCCTCCAGGTTCGACAATCGCAGCAACAAATCATACATGGAGCGCCACTAGGTGTGCGTGATCATAGGAGCAGCAGGAGTAGACGAAGGAACCTCAGCACCACATGATGAAAATGGTAACCTGATTATCCAACCTAACAACATCCTTTTAGAAAATGGTAACCCCACGCAGGAACAGATCAGAACCACCACCAGAAAACCGTGTCATCCAAGGAGGAGGCGAACCACGCGACGGTGAACGCATAGCTGTTCGGCTGCCACCAGCTTCTCGGGAGAAGGCAAGAAATGCCATCTCGGGTGCAGTACCCATGACAACGGACGTCACCCGCGACAACTTAATGGTGTACCACTACCTCCTTCAGAAGCAAAGGAGGCAACTGATCAAGATGCAAAGGGACCTAGAAGAGCGAAAAAGAAGAGTCGATGAATCAAGCATGCGACGAGCGCAACTCAGATCCACCCACAACTCTAGAAGCATTGCAGGAAGACCACAACCAAGGAGGAGTGGCTCTCGATTAAACAATATACCTGAAGCCAATAGACGCGACATCACCCGAGATCTAAACCTATCATTCATGTCCGTAGATTGAGTAGGACATATTAGGGCCAAAACAGCGCATGCCGCCCTCGTCGTAGCTCAAACATACATGCTGACAACTCAACAGGCAACCGACGATCCACGGGCAGCTATTCCTCGCTGTACCCTAATGAACTTTAGTATGGTCGGTGCAACACTCGCAAAAGGGGACCAGGAGATTGTCCCACGATCCAACAAATCACCACGACGTAGCAACAACCCTCGGAAGGTGGCAAACACCCGAAGATCCAGATCACCATACCACACACGCTCTCCGCATGGTCACGATGCAAGGGACGACATCACACAAAGAAAAATCGATAAAGCTCGGGAAAGGTGCAGAAGATACTCAGACGAGGAAAGCTAGGATGACCTCGAAGAATGTGGCACGAGTTGCTTTACCCATCGGGTTAGCAAGATGCCAGTACCCAAGGAATTCAAGTTGTTACACGATCGTCAAAAGTACGATGGCCTCCAAAGCCAGAAGGTTGGCTGGCCGATTATCTACAAATATTGAAACTTCTAGGGGGATCAAAAGCCACGGCTATGTAAATCTTGCAACTACACTTAACCAGAGACGCACGGTCCTGGCTACGACAACTATCCAAAGAATCAATCAGTAGTTGGGGTGACCTGGAGGACAAATTCATCCAAAACTTCAACTCCACATTTAAGCAACCCGCGTCCATTGAGGAGCTACGGGTATGCAAGTAGAGATCAGGAGAATCAATTCCTCATTTATACAGCGATGGAACATCATCAAGAACTCCGTCGAGAATATCTCTGATGAGAGGGCGTTCGATGCTTCAACGATGGTCGGTGCCAAAAATAATTCATAGAGGAGATGGGTCGGGTAAAGCCAAAAACAATTTCCTAGTTGATGGACATGGCAAATCAATGGGATGACGGCGAGGATGCAGTAAACAACAAGCAGGGACGCTCACCCGAAGAAGATCGTGATAGGTGAAACAATAAAAGTAGGAGATGATGCAACTACGACGACTACGGAGGGCCAAGCCACATTGAGACTGGCTACATCAGCGAGGACAACCATAGAAGCGATAATCACAGCAGGGGATATCAGGGCAATCGAGAGGAAGATGGACCAAGTGGAACAACACAATAGTATCGACCGAGGTAGTCGAGGGAAGCCCCAATACCAGCTATGCAGATGTTAGATGGACCATACCACATGCACTACTACGTCGACTCACAAGGAAGGAGGTGATCAAATCACCTCATGAGGGACTGCCGCACTTTCTTGGGGCTCAACCCAGCGTTTAGTAGCAAGGTGGCTGAGGCAAAAAATTAAGGATACAACCCTGTTCCTAGCACTCCGGCAATCAACGCACTGCCACCACCACCAGGACCACCTCAAGTGGCCACAACGATCTAGAAGGAACCCGAAGAAAATAGAGGGCAGAATGATGAGTACCCGAGATCTAGGAGAACAATGAATATGATCCATAAAGGGTGACCATCCAACATAACACCAAAAATTATCACTCGACAAGTCAACATGGTAGTAAGGACACCGCCGCCAACACATGAGTACCTCCACTAGTATGAGCAGGAAATCACCTTCAGCAGATCCAATCACCCCTTCGGGTTCCCTAACCGGGCAATTCGGCATTAATAGTTGAAGCACAAATTGGTGGGTTCGACATGAGTAAAATCTCCATGGACGCAGGAAGTAGTATAAACCTCATCTACGCCAAAACACTGCATGCAATGAACTGCTCTCTCACCAACCTATATCCAACTGACACCTCTTTCCACGGCATCATCCCTAGCAATGTCGATGTCCCTCTAGGGAAGATCTACCTTGATGTTGTCTTCGGAACCCGAGAAAACTTCAGGTGAGAAAAAATCGAGTTCGAGGTCATGGACTGGCCATCACAGTTCCACAAAATCCTGGGACGACCAACATTTGCAAGATTTATGGCATTACCACATTACGCATATCTCGTGATGAATATCCCATCACCCAATGGAATCATATCCGCTAGAGGAAGTTTCGCTCACTCAGACAACTGAGACCGAGATTTCAACAAGATCTCCGAGTCCTTTGGCATGAAAACGGAGTTCACCTAGCTCAAAATCACTAACGAACACGATATTATTCCCAAAGGGAGCAAGTCCCATACCGGACCAATCCTTCGATGCAACAAAGGAATCAAAGGAAGTGCAGGTCCATCCGATGGACCCGAAGAAAACAACATATGTGGCTTCTAATCTTATCCCACATAGGAAAGCATGCTCATCGAGTTCCTCCGTGAGCGCTGGGAAATTTTCGAATGGGTACCATATGACATGCTAGGAATTCCCAGGAAAGTCGCTGAGCATGCACTAAACATTTATCCCAACGCGCATCCAGTAAAACAATCGATCTACCGCTTCCTAGAGCCAATCAACAAGGCCATTGGAAAAGAACCCCATCGCCTACTTGACACAAAATTCATCAAGGAAATCAAAAAGCAACATGGGTTGCTAACCTAGTATGTGTGCCGAAGAAAAATATGGTTGAACTACGCATGTGCATTGGCTTCGCCACACATAACAAGCATTGTCTGAAGGATCACTTTCCACTACCGTGAATCGATCAAATCATTGATGAAACTGCTGGGTGCAAACGTCTTTCTTTCCTAGACGCATACTCCGGATACCATCAGATCCGGATGAAAGAAGAATACCAAGACAAAACAACATTTATCACAGCATATGGTGTATTCTACTACAATACATTGCCTTTCGGGCTAAAATGCAGGTGCCACTTACCAGCGGATGATGCAAAACTACATGGGAAACCAAATCGGGAGAAACCTCCATGTCTACATCGACGACATCATGATTACAACAAGGCTAGGATCGACCTTTATCGATGATCTACATGAAACATTCGATAATCTCGACAAATACTACATCAAGCTTAACCGGACGAAGTTCTCCTTTGGAGTCCCTACAGGGCAACTCCTCGGGTACCTTGTGTCGGAAAGGGGAATAGAAGCGAACCCAGAGAAAATATAGGAAATCCTAACCATTAACAAGCCAACAAATCTACGGGGCGTCCAGCGGCTGGCTGGGTGCATGGCAGCACTAAGATGATTCATCGCTCGGTTGGGAGAAAACAACACTTCCATTCTACACATTGGTGAAGAATCAGATACCTTCGAGTGGTCCGATGAATCCCAGCGAGCCTTTGAAAACCTCAAGAAAACACTCTCGACATTGGCTATCTTGGTGTCACCCAAGGAAAAGGAACCACTACTGCTATACATTGCTGCCACCAACGAGGTGGTTGGCAAAATACTAGTCGTCGAATGACCCAAAGAAGGAAAACCCCACGGTGTGCAATGTTCGGTTTACTACCTCAGTGAGGTACTATCCCCATCCAAACAAAGGTACCCACACTACCAAAAGCTTGCATATGGTGTATTCATGATGGCACGAAAGCTACACCATTATTTCTTTGAGCATCCGATAGTGGTAATAAACGAGGCTCCCCTCTCCAACATCCTTAACAACCCCGAAGCAACAAGGCATGTCTCTCTTTGGGGCATCGAGCTATCCCCTTGATATATCATGTATGAGAAGCGAAAAACAATAAAATCTCAGGTTCTTCCTGACTTCATCACAGAGTGGATGGAGCTCTAAAGCGCAGGTCCCCCAGATTTGTTAAGTGCATGGACAATGTATTTTGACGGGTCCAAAAGAACTGAAGGAGTTGGAGATGGCATCATACTAATATCGCCCCAAGGAGACAAGATGAGCTATATACTTCGAATGAGTTTACCAAACGTGTCAAACAATGAATCATAGTACGAGGCCTCGTTGCATGGTATGCGGATGTCAAAAGCCTGTGGTGCAAATCGTCTCAAAATCTTCGGATATTTAACCCTCATCGCACAACAAGTAATGAATAAATGTGATGCCATGAATGACAACATGATCGCATATCATGACATGTACAACATTATGGAGGGTTACTTTGATGGGTGTGAAGTCTCCTATATCAACAAAGCAAGCAACGAGGAAGCCAACAATCTTGCAAATATTGGGTCCCTTTGCTTACCCGTACCACCCGGGGTTTTCTGGGAAGAAATTAGAGAGCGCTCCATTAAGGTCAAAAAAGCCACCGGAACCACAAAATAGAAGGCATGAAAGGGGGTAAAACCGTAGATTGACTCGGAGGCTGCACCATCATAGAAACCCACACTTGCTCCCGAAAACGAGGAAGAACCCGAAGATGTCATGATGATATAAACCACATGGATGCATCCATATTTGGCATCACCCGCCGGTCTAGAGCCTTTTGGGGTTGCGTGCCTGAAAGAAATAATTTTCCAACTGAAGAACCCTAATGCCAGGATCTGTCTATTAGTAATACAGTAATAGGAGGGGATTTTTACAAACTTACCCTTGAAGACTAGAAAGCTTTGTCAACGTTCAGGAGAAAGTGGTGCTCCACGGTGACTGAAAAGCTTTGTCAATGTTCAGGAGAAAGTGGTGCTCCACAAGTGCATCACCTCCGAGGGAGTTACACACGTATGGTGTAAGACGATGACTCCCGCTCCTTCGATCTTGCAGAGATCGCGGAAGTAGACCTTATAGATCCGATCCGCGCAGCGTGACGGTTCTCCATGGTGAATAAGTCTCATGTTCACGTAGTACAGACTTGGTGGTCATGGGAGAGAGAGAGAGCTGGTGGTCTCCCCAAAGAGAGGAAACCTTTTATTATTTATTGGTGTATTATTTCCTCCAAATACCTCTCAATATATAGGGGAAGGAGACCCCATAGTGCTTTATCTAAGCCATGTGGGACTAAACAAAGGAGAGGAAAGGGGAGAGGGGGTGGCCAGCCGGCTAGGGCCCTCTCGGGCCCCGCATGGGAGCCTAGGGGCCCATGCAGCCACCTCCACCCTTTCCTCCCTTTGGTCTTTTCCCTCATGGGCCTTTTCCCTCATGGGCCTTTTCCCTTAGGGATATTGCCCAATTGTGAATTTGACCATTTTAATTCCTTTCATTTTATTAAATAAATGATTAAATCAATATTTAACATTTACTTACATATTATTCAATTCTCGTGGCTATGGAACTCCTTCCATCCCACTCCGGACATCTTCTGGACCTTCTCGGAACCCTTCCGATTTTCTCCCTTTTCTTTTCTTTGATGATTTTGACGATACCAAAATGATCTCTAAGCATCATCAAACCCTTAAGCGTGATACCCTATGGTTCGAGAACACTCTAGACATGGTCAAGATCCCTCTCATACCAATGATCATCAGCAGAACCTGGATGCCCATTCGTTGAACCATCAACACCATGTCCCATTCCTTTTGCCTCTGTGATACTTGCATTGTCCGATATCTGATCAATGACATCACCATGTTGTGTTTAATTTCGTTGCCGACAAATTCTACTAAAATCATTTCTACAAGTGATATCCCCATGACCTAGTCACACGCTACACATCTTATGAATATAACTTCTCCGAGTGGGCCCCTTGAGTATCTCTCTGTCATGCAGATGGACAAATCCCGCTCTTGACACATACACCTCTACATGCCCCTTTGATGTACCTGAACACACCTTTATGATCATTGTTTCACCGAGTGACTTTTGATGCTATCAAGGCACTCTCGGGTGACAATGATTAATACGGTCTCATAGTCTAAGGAACAAGACACTACATTTCCTAATCATTATAACTTGAACTTTGTGACATGATCATGTTACAATGCTTAGATTGGATATGATCATCATCTCATTCTCCCAATGAGGTGACTCTATTGTCAACTGGCAGAAATGCCACATGATTAGGAAACCTTAATCATCCGTTGACCAATGAACCATTGATTAGAGATTCACCAGGAACTTCTGGTTGTTTATATATCACACATGTATTGATGTTTCCTATCAATATAGCTATAGCATGATATAAAACCTAATTATAAACCTTGTGAAATATGATAAAAATCCATATTATTATTTGTCTCTAGGGCATATTTCTGACGGTCTCCCACTTGCACTAGAGTACAAATAAACTAGTTGCATTTGTTTACCAATCACCGGGACCATACAACCTGGCACTTCTAATCATGATTGCTCATGGACGAAACTGAGTCTAGGGTCTGGAATTTACAGCCCCCCATATCCTATGCAACTTACTAATGTCACCTTAATTGACATTAATACTTTATTATCTCATGATAACATCTTGTGTATGTATAGTAGTTATGGCAACAAAGTGAGGTTGGTTCCAGGAGCTAGCAGTGATTGTTAGATCAGTCAATGCGAACTTTATCATGGTCATTGTGCCCTGGAACACACTTTGTGAGAACATGAACTTCACCACCCACAACATTATACATGACACCAAGTAGTATCTATATACTTATATTTTAAATTTAGTCATCAAAACAATAGTGCACCATGTGCAGTTTTCGATGTTTATCACCATGCTTCCTTTTTGACTCAAGTTGGAATTTTTCAATGCAGAGATTTCCAATTTTTTAAGGTTAACATATGTCCTTATAGCATAACACTTTATGCTTTAGGCACGTCATCTTTCATAGATCTAGAAACATGTCTATAGTTCTCATTAGACACTATGGACAAACTCAACTAAATGTTCAGTGATTTACACTTAATCACTTTTGAACTTTTCTTCTTGGATCATATTATGTTGAGTTCTTATCATGTTTTCTAAGATAGAATGTATGTCAAAACATAGTGGATGATGATCATCCTTTTCTTTATTTTAACCATTGATGTTGTACTCAATGCAATTCCTAATTTGAATGATCAAGGACCATTCCTTAATCAATTCCTATTCCAAAACTACTTCGGAATCTCTTTTCAGAAATACATTCCAACATAATATTGTATTATATTCTCTTTCAACTTTATCCTTATAAATCAATATTTATTAGTACTTGTGCTCTATTCTTAATGTGTCATATACACATATGAATTTATGTCAATATCCCACTCAAAATATGTCACCTACATATTTGAGTTCAAAACTTACATTGGTCCCACTCAAAAATATATCATTCACATATTAGTTTAGGAAGACTCTATAGCTCCCACTCAATTTTATGCAAATTGCACATCTTCTCAATATTTTGAATGTCTTCAAAATCCTTTGATCAATTATCAAATTGAGAGTTTCCTTTACGAGAAAACCATCAGGCATTAGCACTTCTTAATCAAATTCATTTGAGTCTGCCCAATACATTATTCGCGGCGAATCGTCCCTTCTAGTTTCAGTAATCCCTTACTTTCTAATCCTAAGTGAAATTTACTTCTAGGATTTCTCATAATTTCAGTTTACCATTACTTCCTTTGTAGTTTGTAGGTATGTCACGTTCTGATAACATGACAAGTGATTCATAAATGTCTCCACACATGGTGTAGAGCATATTTGTTAATCCTACTTTATTTAGTAAAGGCACAATTGAAACACAATGATCATTATCATTGATCTCTTTCTTTTATGTGAAGAGATGCCTTCTAGAACACATTCAGTTACGCTTCTCAATACTATGATGTAGGGTCATGAACCTTCATCGTGCTTTCACTTTCTTCCACAAGAAACATTATTGAGAATACACTTTCTCGATAACGCACCAAACTTTTAGCAATACTAGTTTTGCCTTTATTTTGGTTTTAGTCATGGACTTTGTATTCAATGAATACACTACAAAGATTCGTTTATCGTTGTTTTGGCAATACCAAGTAACTCCAAAACTTCCACGACTATCCATACGAGATATGGTGTCGATTTCACAAATTTCATATGGTTTACCTTGTTCTAAATGAGTGTTTGCTATTTCCAACTAATGATATTCACACTAACACTAAATCGATCTATCTATCGCCATATATTTTCCACTTACCATCAAATGCTACAATATGATGATTTTGCAATTCAACATTTTGAAAAACTAAGTTCATCACAATTTTGTGAAACGCATTTCAAAAGTTTTTATGCCAATTTCATAATGTCAAAATTTCATTACTATTGTTCACCTTGTAGTAATGTAATTCTATTTTATTCTCAATGCCCTTTGACGCTAAAATCTTTTGATCACATCAAACAGTTCCATGGTCAAGTTTCATTTCGTAAACTCTTTTACTAGAATCAACAATTGCAAAACGATAATCACCACCTCGTTGAAATGCGGTACGTCGAATATGCATTTTCTTTCAACAATTCATCAAACACTTTGTATTCATACAATACGCGTGTTTCAGTTATCTTACCGAATGTGGGCATGATTAGTATGTGACAAGATATTAGGTATCTACAATTTTTACATACTATCAACATTACCTTTGAATTTTTAAACAATGGTTTCATTCAAAATGAATATATTATTAAGTTGGGTATTTCCAAGGAGTTTTAATATTTTATAGATGTTCATGCATTATCAATTAGTTTCACGACACGAATAATTCACACATAATAGAACACGAATAGAAATCATTCATAAAAGTACAACAACTATTTTGTTGCAAACTCATATGAATACCCGTCTCACGAAGTGCGAGACACACTAATGAAGTTCATAATCCATCGATTACAATAATCATTCAAAACGATAAACTAAATGATAAATGTCGAGGGAGAGTGTTGTCGGCCATCATCATCATGCTCGCCATCAACATGCAACGTCACCTCCTCTCCAGTAGGCAGCTCTCATGCAGATGGACCTATTTTCACAAAACAGAACAAGTATCAGATACTTTAATAGTGAAACAAGTGTTTGCAACATTATAACATTTATAAAATTGTATATCATATATACCTTCATCATCGATGACCTCTCTAGGAATGGGTTGAACTTTCACATTCCTGAAATGTGTTATGAACTCATGGAAATCTTGTGTTTCCCTATCACCTCTCCTGATGCAGGTCCTGGAATGCCCTTGGTAGCTGGGAGGAAGAAACCGTAGCAATATACCTATTTTCAAAGGCATCGGTCATCCAGTAGTCCACAAAATATACCATTCCCATGTACACATCATGCATGGACTCTAAGTGACTATCCAGACAAGTGAGTTCCTCCATCTTTATGGAAAGGAAATCTCCAAGAAACTCGTGCTTCCACATGCGCACCTAGCTCACGACTCCACTCTTAGCTAATCCACCATCGCATGTGGGTCAAGATTACCCACAATTAGATGTAGTTCATCCGCCATCCTGTAACACATTATCACTTGAATGTAGGTGGACATCTCACGATGATAATATCGGTCTTCCCGCTGCTGTGTGGTGTCATAGAAATATGGCTGATCCAAATCTATCGTGAAGCATATGTAGTCGACCATATTGTTCTCACTAAGGAGGTCATTCAGACGTAAAAGCCACTCACGTAAGTTGGATCCATCTCGTTTGAGCTTTTCAGCATCTACCCAATCATCAACCGAGAAGGAAGCATCGGGGAGAACCATTTCTACACTTACAATTGCAAAAGGATTTTAGACTAAATTTATAATTATGTGAGTTCAATTTAAATTGTGTTTATAAAGAACTCCACTAAAACTATTATCCCCAAAAGGGCTTTCGTGATTACACGATCCCCATTCACTACACCGCCCCCGATCGTCACGGCCGGCGATATAGTTGCAAACGTGGACGCCGAAACGTCGATCACATTGTTCATGCGACTTGATCTTTCGATCATCTCGTGTTCCGAGGATATGTCTATAAATTCTAGGCTCACCAACTCAACCTTACATGTTTAGATGTGCAACATGTCTTACACCCACCGTATGCGAACGCAGATATGTCTGACACCCGATCGTCATGACGTTCCTCATAAGGGAGAACTTTCTTGGTGGTGCACACTAAGGGGGAACACTTTTGTTGGTATTATGTTTTAGGGATCATTTTATTTATGCTACCATCGTGTATCTAATACTAGCACACAAAAGATGCACAAGCAAAAAACATCAAATGTAAATGCGATGCTATGGTCCTTCGCGCTGTGATCTCCATCCCGCGCTTCCGGGTTCGGCGCCAGGGTCTGGTGCCATGCACGTCTGGATCGTAGTCCACCATCATGGTGACCGTTACTATTACTTAGCAACATAAAACAAACTGCTTTGCTTGACTATCACCATATCACATCACAATGTCCTGCAAAACAAAGTTAGACACTTCTACTTTTCCTTTGCATGTTTTACATGGCTATTAGGGCTTCCCCGCAAGAACTATTCTTACCTACGAAATTCAACCACAACGTTGATCAAATAGTTGTCTATACTATACCCTTTCGGAGTCCTCCTTTGCAAATGTCATACCAACTAATGCGAGAGAGACAGACACCCCTAAAGCCACTTATACGGTGCAAGCCGTATGTCAAGCATGGACCAGTCTCACGAATTAACGCGTAAAGTCGGTTGGGGCCGCTTCATCAAGCATTTTTGCGGTATGCAGAAGTACACGTGGGAGGGTAACAACTATAAGATCAATGCCCACATGCTACAACTCATGTGTTCTACCCGCACTAGCAATACTACACATAGATATAGCTCTGATACCACTATTGGGGTTGCGTGCCTAAAAACAATAATTTTTCCTACGCCAAGAACCCTAATGCCAGGATCTATCTATTAGTAATGCAGTAACGGGAGGGGCTTTTCGCGAACGTACCCTTGAAGACCGAAAAGCTTTGTCAATGTTCATGAGAATGTGGTTGATGTAGTTGTACCGACGCTAACCTCAGGGTCGTTCTGAAGTCCGATGGCTCCTGCATCTCCAACAACTCCTAGCACCGCAGGTGCAACACATTCGAGGGAGTTACACACGTCCGGTGTAAGACAATGACTCCCGCTCCTCCGATCCAGCAGAGATCATGGAAGTAGACCTTCTGGATCTAAACCCTACAGCGCGATGATGCTCCACGGTGAAGAAGTCTCCTATTCACGTAGTCCAGACTTGGGACTGCGATCACAGGAGAGAGAGGCAACTAGAGGTATCCCCAAAGAGAGGAAACCTTTTATTATTTTTTGGTGTATTATTTCCTCCAAATACCTCCCAATATATAGGGGAAGGGGACCCCATAGTGCTTTAGCTAAGCCATGTGGGACTAAACAAAGGAGAGGATAGGGGAGAGGGGTGGCCGACCGGCTAGGGCCCTCTTGGGCCCCGCGTGGGAGCCTAGGGTCCCATGCGGCCACCTCCTCTCTTTCCTCGCTTTGGTCTTTTCCCTCATGGGCCTTTTCCCTTAGGGATTTTGGCCCAATAGTGAATTTGACTATTTTAATTCCTTTTATTTTATTAAATAAACACAAATAAATGATTAAATCAATATTTAACATTTACTTACATATTATTCAATTTTGTGGCTATATAACTCCATCCATCCCACTCCGGACATCTTACCTTCTTCTGGTTTTCTTCCTTTCTTTTCTTCGGTGATTCCGACGATACCAAAATAATCTCCGAGCATCGTCAAACCCTTAAGCATGATACCCTATGGTTCGGGAACAGTCCAAACATGGCCGAGATCCCTCTCGTACCAGTGATCATCAGTGGGACCTGGATTCCCATAATGCCCCTTGTGCATTCCACGAAATCTTTGTCGTTGAACCATCAACGCCATGTCCTATTCCTTTTGCCTCTGCGATACTTGCATTGTCCAAGATCTGATCAACGACATCACCATGCCATCTTCAATATCGTTACTAACAAATGCGACTTAACTCATTTTGATAAGTGATATCCCCATGACTTATTCACATGTTGTGGAGCTTATGGATATAACTTCTCCGAGTGGACCCGTTGAGTATCTCTCCATCACGCAGATGGAAAAATCCTGATCTTGACACATACTCCTCTATATTCCCCTTTTATGTACCTAAACACACCTTTATGATCACCATTTCATCGAGTGACATTTGATGCTATCAAGGTACTCTTGGGTGATAGTGATTAATACGGTCTCACTGTCTAAGGAACAAGACACTATGTTTCCTATTCATCGTAACTTGAACTTTGTGACATGATCATGTTATGCTTAGATTGGGTATGCTCATCATCTCATTCTCCCAGTGAGGTGACTCCATTGTCAACTGGCATAAATGCCACATGATCAGGAAATCTTGATCATCCATTCACCAATGAACCGGTGACTAGAGATTCACCGAGAACTTCTGGTTGTTTATATATCACACATGTATTAATGTTTCCTATCGATACACTTATAGCATTGATATAAAATCTAATTATAAACTTTGTGAAATATGATAATAATCCATATTATTATTTGTCTCTAGGGCATATTTCCAATAGAGCCTTCCAGGTAATAAAGGGAGAACTATACAAAAGAAGCATCTCAGGTGTGCTCCAGCGATGCATGACACCCAAAGAAGGGAATCTTACACTACTAGGGAAAACCCTACTTGAGGTGCACCAAAAATCCTATTCGAGGTGCATATGGGATGCGCCTCGAGGGCCGCGCCGCTAGTATTGTTTACTCGAGGCGCATATGATATGCTCCGTGTATAACCTAGATATGCGAGGTGAATATCAGTATGCGCCTCGTATAAATATATATAAGACGCATATAGATATGTGCCTCGCATATCTAGGGTATACACGGTGCATATCTGACATATGTGACTCGCATATATTTGACAGATGCGCCTCCAACTTAGAGATGCGCCTCCAATAGCATTTTCGAAATTCAAATTTCATAGATCCATAGTATAGTCCAGAATACAGTACACAAGTATTATACAGTCCAGAATATAGTATAAATAGCATAGAATTTTCAGAAAGTTGCAATTGGTCAAAACATAGTAGAACAAACATGAATACAAGTACATCACACATCAACTTGAATTAATCCGCGACATATGAGTTCACACTTCAACTAGAACCAACTAGTACATTAGACAACACCAAGTGTGTGCCAAGTTCACATCTCTCGGGGACCAAGTAAAAGTTCACAATCACATTACAAGTCCTCGTACAGCTAGTTACATATAAATAGTACATATCAGGTATTCAACAATCGAAATATAACTTCAAATTCAACTAGTTATCAAATAACTAGCTCCAATGAGCTAGAAAACATTGGTAGGAGTAGGTTTTATCCGTTCTTCTTCATCATGGAGCTCTTGTACACCAACTTTCGACGGATGAAAGCGGGTATCTATAGGATACAAATCAGAAAAAGTTAGGAACAAACAGAAATTTCTAGGTTGCCAATGTACAAACATAAATAACAGTAGAATAGCCATGACCCCACTGCTTAAATATGTTAGAGAAGTATCAACATGTAGTGATAGAACCATATAAGTAAACAAGTTTATATTGCAATATTATAAATATCAGGGAGTAGTAAATACTAGTAGAGCAGATCTTTCTTAGCATGGTAGTACATTACCAAATTAAACAATATGGTATGTTCAAGGAAATCAAAACAAAGATGATAACGTAGTACAAAGAAAGTATTATCATGTTTGGCTCTTAACATAATACAAAACAGCCAATGAGAACACAGTACAAAAGAAGATGATTGCCTCTAACATGTTCACCTTCAAAAATAGCAGTGCCTGCAATGCTAAATATACATAGTATCCTAAAAATAGCAGTACATCACCAAATTAAACAAGAAGTTTGTAATCAGCAATGCATGTCTGTTCGACTCTTACTTACAATATCATTGAACAATAGTAGCTCATATGAACACAATGAGATATACTTCATAGTCATAATCTGTATATTCTATTATATGTACCAGGTTGTAGAATAGACCTAATGTCTGAGAATAAATGGAAAGGCATTACATTGAACATAAATAGACAACTCACATTTCGCAGTAGAAGAAAGAGAATTTGCAATAAATAGACGGCTCATAACTAGCACACCGTTTATCATAGTTAGTTGTTTGTAAATCATATTACTCCACACTTAAAAATAACAGACATTTTGGCCCATTGCTCGATCAGTGGGACCAACTTTGCTCGATGAACATATCATGAATAAAACTCATGTGCACCTGCATCAATCAGAAGCACTACAAATTAGCAACTGGTACAAACATTTGAATCAATAGAATTGTCCATCAATGAAATATATAAGCCCAGCTGCATTGCAGGAACTAAGCCTACAACAACTCAAAATACAGTAGATCAAAAAAATGAATTGTTCAATGAATACTAGCTAGAGAATTACATACCATACTTCACAAAGCAAGGACTTCAAGGGTAACCAAACAACTACTATAAGATCATCATTCTTCAAGGGCAAAAAATAATATGCTTTATTAGAAGGATAAACATGAATCTTGTTTGGCATTTTTATGAGCATATGATCCAGTAAGATGTTTCTCCATTTAGAAGAGTTTTCAACTTCTAATGGTTCAGGGTTATAGAACTGATCCATGTCGGTGGGTTTGGCTACGGTGACGAGGTCTCACAGGGTGAAAGGCAGCAGGCTTTGTTCATGGTGAGCATGTCAGATATTCGAGACGGAGTCCAAGCGCAGCACTCGTTCATGGTACTTCCCACGGAAGGCGGCTTGGCTTTTTCTCCTGGTGGGACGTCGGTGGCAGCAGCAGTAGGCTGGGCAAACGACCACCAGCAGGCTAACGCTACGGAAGGAGCTCGATAGCCGAGCTCGATATTCGGTATTCTTGCAGCCGATTAGAACAAAAATCAACGAGAATCGATGCATCGGGGGCGTGGGAGAGTGGATCGGGGAGGGAACTGATGACCCACAAGTATAGGGGGTGTATCGCAGTATTTTCGAGGGAAGTGAAACCCAATTTATTGATTCGACACATGGGGAGCCAAAGAATATTTATAAGCCTTAACAACAGAGTTGTCAATTTAGCTGCACCTGGAAACAATCTTGCTCATAACAGTTTATCAGTAGCAACAATTTTGTAGTAGGAATAGTAAAATAATAGCAGTAGTAAAAGTAGAGACGATAGTAACAATTGTAGTAAATAGTAGGATTAGAGCGCAGTAGGCATAGGGATGGATGGACGGGCGTTGCATGGACAAGACAATTCACATGGCAATCAGAACATAGGGCAATTGCAGATAAATAAGATAAAGCATCCAAGTACTAAATAATCATAGGCATGTGTTCCATATATAGTCATACGTGCTTGCAATGAGAACTTGCACAACATATTTTGTCCTGCCAGCCGATTTGCAGCGGGGCCTCAAGGGAACTACTAGAAATTAAGGTGCTCCTTTTAATAGAGCACGAAAGCAAAGCATTAACACTCCGTGAACACATGTGATCCTCACATCAAAGACATTCCCTCCGGTTATCCTGATTGCTGTCACTTCGGGGCCTTTGGTTCCGGACAACAACGTGTGCATACAACTTGCAGGTAAGACCATAAACAATACTATCATAATGAATCAATAACATGTTCAGATCTGAAATCATGGCACCTGGGCACTAGTGACAAGCATTAAGCATAACAAGTCGCAACAAAGTCAAAAAGCACTAATAGAAGATACTAGGCACCATGCCCTAACAATATGATGTCATTACATGAATGATCTCATCCAATCCCTACCATCCCCATAGCCTACAGCAGGGGATTACTCACTCATAGATGGGGGAAACATGGATGGTCGATGGAGAAGCGATGGTGATGATGATGGTGATGATCTCCTCCAATTCCCCGTCCCGGCAGGGTGCCAGAACGGAGTTTCTGGTTCCGAATCATGGAATCTGGTGGTGGCGGCAGAGCGAAACTCTTTCTGGAAAAACGTCGAACCCCCCTGAGTTTTTAGGTCAGAAGGCAACTTATAGGCAAAGAGGGAGACCAAGGGGGTGTCTGGGGTGGCCAGACCACCCCCTGGCGCGGCCAAGCCCAGCCCGCGTGGCCAGGTGGTGTGGCCAGGCCCCAGCCCCACTCTATCTCGTATTCTGACTCCGTGAGTCTTCTGGCGAAATAGGATTTTTGTCATATTTTCCAGGATTTTTCCTAATAGTTGATTTTCTGCACAAAAACTAGACACAATGGTAATTCTGCTAAAAATAGCGTCAGTCCGTGTTTGTTGTATCCAATTCACACAAGTTTAGAGGAAAAACAGTAGCAAAAGTGTTCGGGAAAGTAGATACATTTTGGACGTATCAGGAACCTACGAATAAAAGGATGATCTATGTCCGGGTAGGAGTCTTGGAGGGCCGCATCACCTCCATTGCGGTCTTGGATTGGAGGGCCGTTGCGGTCTCCTCTGAATTCGGCTCGATCCATCCGCGCCATCGGCTCCATGGCGTCACAAAGGTTGCTCGGGGGCTTCTCCTGGCTAATGTAGGCGGGTGTCCCCAACGGTGCCTTGAGGCCCACACGGGAGCAGCTGGCAGAGGAGGGAGGCAGAGGCACTCCTGCTAGCGTTTGACGTGCGGGAGCCGAAGGGAAGAACGGGCCGACTATAGGGAGGACTACTAGCGACAGAGGGGAGGAAGGACCAGAGACCAGCGAGGTTTGGCGGTGCGGGGGTGAGGTCGAGCGGCATGATTGGAAATCAAGGTTGGGTCCACATGGGAAAGGAGAAGGAGAACGGAACAGAGGAGGCAGGGAGAGGTGGCATTCTCTTCTTTCATTTTGGTCGAGCCTATGTGTTAAGTTTGGGGCATTTGATCTGATTAGACGGTTCAGATCGACGATCTGCATGGGGGCATTTTCTGTTTTGTTATTGGCTGCACATAAGATTGAGGAGCCTGCCACCCCTGAGCCCACCTCTATTACTCGAGGCGCATCTGCGAGTGATGTGCCTCCAATATCCAAAAATACACAAGGTGCATATGGGCATATGTGCCTCCAGTATTGGGGCACCTACCACCTATGGGCCCACCCACCTTATTCGAGGCGCATGATTGCTGTGAGATTCGACATATTTTTGATGGTTTTTATTGATGATTTCTTCTGGATTTGATCGTTTTCTAGAATTACCTAACGCTAATACTTTGGCAGCGAAAGAAAACTTGGTTTTTAATGTGTGTTTCAGGTTTTGAACATCACAGAAGGTTTTAACAAGAGAAACACAATATTCAGGCGAAAACAAGCAAGTCTATTTTTGGAAGCAATCAATGGAGGCAAACAGAAGCTTTAACGAGCAACTATACGACGGGAATATTTTTCCGGCCATATAGTTCCTGTTGTATAGCTGCCTCCGCCTTCGTCTTGTCAAAAGGGATAACTTTCTTGAAGAGGCGAGACACGAAATCATAACACAACAGCCGCCATCCCATCTAGAAAGGAGAAAGAAGAGATCCGGAGAAGAAGAGGAAGATGTTCTTCATCTCGCTCCACGATCTTTGACCTCCTAGCCATCACACCCTCATAGCCATTACTTGTACTTGAGAGAGAGAGATCTTCACTTTGCAAGACTAGGGTTTGAGATTTTTTCTTCCTATCTTGAATTGTGTTGGATTACTTTTCTATTCTTATTGTGGATCTCCATGGTAATATCGAGAAGAACTCCCTTTATTTAATTATATCAATGATTCTTTCTTCTCTCATGCGTGAGTAAGTTCCTTAGGCGTGGGAGATGTAAGGGGTTGGTGAGATGTGATGTGCCTTTATATATTTTCCATTAGTTTGTGACTGATTTTAATTACTATATTATGTGTGCTTGACTATTTGTGGGATGCCTAATGCTTGTTGTCCAATTAAGGGCCCAGACAACATGATGCTTTGTTCTACATAGATATGATCTTGTTCGCTAGCAGACCAGCGACCCCCCGAGTGACACGGGGATATCAATGGGAAACTAGTTGACTCAAGGATCATGAGGAACCACTGTGCTTATTGCATTAGTACGATCCAAGGAGCTTAATTGCTAAGCAATCTGAAGGATCTTAATCGTCTAGTGACTGACCATAGTTTTGGTAACAGACTAGCATGATTATTGAAATTGGGATGAAATCTACCAAGAGGAGTTTCGGCTAATTATGGGTTGCTCGCCTACACATATACTTATAAGATTATAATTGTTACACTTATCATTCATCCACCTGGCACAGTCACTATTACCATGAACTATATCTCTCCGCGCCTTCTTTGTCATCTGCAGAAAACCACAAACAATTGAATCATTCTTTACTTTTATGCTTTTTATTCCTGAAGTTTACATTTTAGTTTTATTTAAATACATCCAGTTTAATCCAAATTTCATTCTTATTTCCACACTTGCAGTCAATTCACTCGAAGACCTGTGACAACTTTGAGTGTGACAGAGACTTCATTCATAAACTCTTACCTTTGGGCTCCCTGTGGGATCAATATCTAAACTTCGAAACTAGCTACAAAAAAATTGTGCACTTGCAGACATTAAGCTATTTTCTGGTGTCGTTGCCGAGGAGCTAAGTGCTAAGTGTTTTTCTCTTGACATTTCAGGTGTTACTTCTACAAAATGGACCCCCTAGGAGACAAAGGGTCTACACGTTCTTGTAGGACCTATCTACCTGATTATTTTGAGCGTGTGTAGACATCTATTCTTGTAGACAGTGTTGGGCCTCCAAGTGCAGAGGTTTGTAGAACAGCAACAAGTTCTCCCTTAAGTGGATCACCCAAGGTTTATCAAACTCAGGGAGGAAGTGGTCAAAGTTATCCCTCTCAAGCAACCCTTCAATCAAGATACAAGAAGTCTCTTGTGTCCCCGACACACCAAATACACTTGTCAGGTGTATATGTGCACTAGTTTGGCGAAGAGATAGTGAAATACAAGTAATATGGATGATTATAAGTGGTGATTGCAATCTGAAATAAGAATGGCAGCAACCAAACATGTAACAGAACTGATTGTAAACGGTGTTTCAATGCTTAGAAACAAGGCCTAGGGATCATACTTTCACTAGTGGACACTCTCATATAAATATCTTCTCTTCATGATGCTACCCTGAACTACTCTCCAGTTGGATGATGTAGGGCTATAACAACACACCTTAAAGTTTGCATTCCCCATCTAGATAGCCCCTCACTATCATCTTGAGCGCTAGATGGTTCCAACAAACACCACAATCTCATAGAGACATCCAACTCAAATTATACTCATGATAAGTATTTATGTAATCTTAGCCAAAGTGCCACACGGTGTGCGCACTATCAACTTCACACACGTGGGGATAAGTAGAGATTCATTAAAGCACTTGAGTAGCAGAATAGATCTATAGATTACAAAGCTCATGATCTCATAGGATCACGCATAGAGAGATATGAACACATAGCTACCGGTAGAGCCCTTAGCCTCGAGAGAGAACTACTCCCTCCTCATCATGGGAGTCAGCAACGGCGATGGAGATGGCGGTGGAGTCGATGGAGATGGCTCCGGGGGCACTTCCCCGTCCCGGCAGGGTGCCGGAATAGACACTTTTGTCCCCTGAATCTCCTCTTCGGTGGCGGCGGCACTGCGGAACTTTCCGTGGAAATCTGATCTGGTACTTAGGGTTTTCATCCCAGGAGGCTTTTATAGGCGAAATGGCAAGGTCGGTGGAGGTCCGAGGGGCCCACACCACCTAGTGGCACGGCCAGGGGGTACCCACGCCACCATAGGGTGTGGCCAGCCCCTGGCCCTCCTTCGGCTGCCCTCCGGACTCCGTGTTCCTTCTAGTAAAATATTGACTTTGGCTTTTGTCCCATACAATTCTGAGAATATTTCTTTTCCATCTTTGCTAAAACCAAAAACAACAGAAAACAGGAAATTGGCACTATGACATCTTATTAATAGGTTAGTTCCAGAAAATGCATAAAAGTATCTCAAAATGTAGACAAAACATAAGATAGTTGATATAAAACAAGTATGGAGCATCAAAAATTATATATACATTTACGATGTATCAACATCTCCAAGCTTAACTCCTACTCATCCTCGAGTAGGTAAGTGATAAAAAGAATAATTTTTGAGTGACATGCACCATCACAATCTTGATCAAGGTATTTGTAAAACATTGATAGCCGGGATCATAGTACTCTAACATAGACATGAAAGATGTAGTTCTAACAATAAGACATAGCAACTATGTTGTAACATGAAAAGGTACAAACAAAATATTCATGAATAACAATGCTTGGAAAGACGTTTGTTTGTTTCACATATAGAAAACATAAAGAGAATGGTATTCAGCTTGTCCCTCATAGTGTAGCAAAACATAAATGCATAGGACACCTTCAAAGTTCATAAAGGTGACTAGATACAAATAGTTTAAGAACAAGCAATATCAAAGTTATGAATCAATCAACAAGTTTTGGGACAATGCACATTAAACTAAGAATGACCACTATGCTCTCTCAGTAGGTGCATAAAGATAGAAGATAGAGACTCAACATAAAAGTAAAAGAAAGGCCCTTCATAGAAGGAAGCAGGGATTCAAGTCTCATAAAGAGCTTCCAAAAATTATGGTACTTATTAGCTTTCAGCTCACATTGCCCCTATCATAAGCATCTTTAAGTGATTAAGGTTAAACTGAACAAATATGAGGATATGCTTGACAAGTTATAAGCTGAAAATCTCATGCCCCTTGCTTACGAGTACCGTTCCTCATGCTACTCAACTTTAGTCACAAGTAAGTTCTTGTCATTGTAAGTACATGTGTATCATAGAGAACCCGCCAATGGGGTACCCCTTGCCCGACGATATGGAAGATTCGCCATATCAAAATGACAAGGCGAGCACACAATGAGCATCTCAGCGATCCTTTTATTTCCTATTTGCATAGGCTTTTTTCTCTTTTGTTTCTCTTTTTTCTTTCCTGTTTGCATAGGTTTTTTTTATAGAAAATGCTTCATAGATTGCTCACTATGGTTACGCTGCAGGTTTCCACCATGATTAGGCATGGCTTAGACCAGCCGCCTAGGCGTTTGTCTAACACATATAAAAACTCCATGAGCTTTACAAGCTCCCCTTTCATTTCACACTGTCGGGATCCATAAGCAAAAGAACATGATATCAACTAAATAAAGTGCAATGTTGAAAGCGTTCCCCATGGTAACATGGTTCTAAAAATTCACAACTTACAAAACGCAAGGATATACGCAACATAGATGGGCACAATGGTTCAAGTTTATTAAGTGCAAGAAAAGTAAAGTGTGCCATCAAGTTCGTGAGAGCTTTAATCACTAATTTTCACATAAAAAGTTTAATTCGGAAGGTAGATAAAAACATGAATATACTTGGAATAGCAAATGCTAATAGGTAGGTATGGTGGAATCTTTGGAATAACTTCGTTTTATTTGGAGTTGGATCCATGAGTGGAACTCATACTTGGTATGGAGGCTAGCAAAAGACTGGGAGCGACCAACTAAGAGAGTAATCATGGCCATAATCATGCAAATCGACAAAACATTATTAATGAAATCATAAAGTGATATTAAAAGTTGAAAAATAAATGATCATAGAGGCTATGGTGACTTGGTAAAGTCTTAACATGGTGTGAGCATGCACCAAGTTAACCCAAATAAAGCAACAAAAGAGAATACCACAATACTATGCTTTTATATGCTAAAACAACGCATGATTCTTTCAAGGCACATTAAGCAATCTCAATTGTTTGTAACAAGTCATGCTACAACAATAATCCCTAAGCATAAAGTCATAGCAATATCAAACATGACATGATAAAGTCTAGGCCACAGTCTAAACAAGCTCCTTTTGTACCACTTATAAGCATGGAACTTCCTACTCTTTTCCAACACGAATCGAAAACTAAAGCTAAACACAATGCTAGCAAAGGAGAACACTCACAGAACAATAAGAGTGAAAACTAGAGTGTTCTAGGCAATGAATACCAGAGTGTGTCTCTCTCCGAAAGAAGTGTGTTGGGATACAACTAACTTATTTAAGCAAACCAAACAAAAGAAAACTAAAAATAGAGATGCTCCAAGAACAACACATAGTGCATAAGGTAATAAAAATAAAGTGTCTTGAAAGAAGACCTGGGATTATTGATGAAGAAGGGGATGCCTTGGGCATCCCCAAGATTTGACGCTTGTACTTCTTGAATATTTCTTGGGGTGACACGGGAGGCATCCCCAAGCTTGAGATTTTGTCCATAGTTCATCTCATCACATTATTCTTCCCTACACTTTTAAAATTTCCTTCATACAAAACTTCACACAATCTTCATTAGCAACATTAGTGTATTCAAGATAATAAGTCTTTAGGTTCAGTTTCAATACAAGTAAAACTTCCATTAAAACATAAGCTATTGTAGCAATTGTCAACACCTGGATTTTTAAACCCAGATGCCTGTTATGCCATACATCGCAATCCCATTATTACCATTTTTGCGAGACATAACATATTTGATATCATAGTACATCATCCATTACAAACCATAATAAGGTGTTACAAATAAAGGATCTCATGATCCAGTCTTAATACAAACAAGCAGCAGAATAATAAGCATAGTAGTGGGCTCCATCTTCAGTGTCACAGGCAATGCTGACAATGGGAGATGATCCTAGTTGTCATAGACGTCCTACTGTCCATCATCCTGGTAGTCCTCTTCATAGTCCGGCCACGGGAATAGCCAGGGACAAAGCCATGAGTACTCTTTAAGTACTCAAAAACTATCACTAACAAGTAAGGTAGTTCTAGTAGGAAATCATAAGCTCTAAGTTTATTTGCAAAAAGCCAGATTTATCTAAACTGAGTTTAGAAGTAAAGAAAACTAAGTAAATGTTCTAAATCACATTAAGTGGGAACCTAGTTTTCATATTCACAACCCTGTTGTGGTCAAGTCAAAATCATAGTTCACTTCACAAGTAATTTTGAAAACATCTGATGACGGAACAGCATGGCCACTCCAACTGTCCATGACTGCGGACGCGGCTATTCGAATAGTTTGACACTCTGCAGAGGTGGTACACTTTCACCAAAAAATTCGATACATCTGTTAGGGATAACCCTGAATCATCATACTTAGTATGCGTATAATCAATCATAACCTTTCAATTACACACTCTAGTATAGGCACCTCCCCTATGAGCTTGGCCTCCTAGTCATGGCCATCTGCCATCCTGGGCACTACATAGGTGGACATCATCAAGAGGTAGCCTCAGCTCAAACCTTTTCCGCGAGGGAACCCATACTAATGCATATAAACTTCCGTCTAAGCCTTACCAAATTCATGTATTGTGGTTGTACGGTAAAATTGGAATGATATCGCATCCAAACCCAACCATCAGTTTTTATAAAGGGCTAAGGCTCATGCCTTAACATTTTCATCATCAAATCCATTTGTGTTTAAAGAAAACACCTACTAAACCAATCACAGGAATACCAGTTACAGTACCTATCAGCCAAAGAGGAATTCATACATGTCAAAACATTTCAATAGAATGACTCATCATTCCAAAGTTTTTCACAATCATTTTCACCAAGTATTCCCATCTAAAGTGATCAAGATTTATGCTTAGCACTAGCCACTAAGTTAAGAGTGTTCACTAATGAGGGTGCTAATCTTCAATCTCATGCAATAGAATGACATCTAGTATAGGCCTAGTTTTATACTCTTTATGCTATCTATACTACTTTCCAATACTCACAAAGCATTAACTAAAGGTAAAGAACTTTGGTAAAGTAAAAAGTGTGAAGCTTGCAAGTAAAACTTGGGATTGGTATAATCAATGGTATATAACCAAAGCATGCCTAATGCATCTTGCTTAAGTTAAAACTTGCAAGTGTTAGCTTTCCAATAATATCTTGCATAGATCTAGCTTGCCTTGATTGGTGCAGTGATTGAAGTTTTCCTCCTCTTCCTCGGGGTATAACTCCTCCTCCTCGTAGCTTGGGTCGGTACTATCGTCTATAAATAAATACGGGGTACACAATCACCAAACAATACTTAACTAATTCTATTTAGCACACTAAGGCTCACACTTAATGATCTAGCATCATCACATGAATTAGAGAACTAGTTTTATTTAGTTTATTTGAGAAAAGTAATTTTCTACTCATTGAAATTAATTAAGATTTAATATTATGCAATTAAAATATGGGATCATGTTGATACATGTCATCACCACATATTCTAATGCATGGGAATGTGATTTAAAGGGTTGGTCACATTTTATAAAGTGTAAGATTATTATTTAATAGATTTAAAGTGATTAGAAATACCCTAATAGCATTCTTTTGGTACTAGTCCAGTGTCACTGCAATCAAACCTAGATATTTTTAGATATTCAGATAGATATTATCAGATGTGATTTTGAGAGTTGGAATCAACTCAAAACCTATTAAGGTTGATTTTTGAAAAATGTTTGAAGTTGCAAAAGTCTTTGTCTTGTTACTTTTACTAAAGATTATCTCTAACTCCAAATGATTTAAATCTAATGGGCTGGGATAGATAATTTAAGTACCTTTCTAGCAATATTTGAATCATGCAATTTGGTTCAGTGAAACTCTCTGAATTGATTTTTGAATATGTGGACAAAATAGGATTTTAACTAAAAAGGAAAATTCAATATTTGAATTTCCAGGCGAGCGTGTTAAGTTAAACGGGCCGGGCCAACTACACTACGTAGCGTAGCGGGCTGGTGACAGAGGGGGTCAACCAGTCAATGGGACTAACTACGCGAAGCGGTATCTACACATCTGGGTCGTGCGATTGGAAGACAGATCAACGGCTGGGAGTCATCATCGACGACGAACTGCTCCGGCAAGGAACTAAATCTAGCGCGGCGGTGGGGGTCTGGCTTGGCTCACCTGGGCTCGAGCTAGGGTCAGCGACGGGGGCGATCGATGTGGTAGACGATGGCAAGTCGAGGCGCGGTCATGGTAGGGCTTGGGGTGGTCGAAATCGACGGCGCCCTTCTCCTCTAGCAACGGCGGGCTCCGGCCAAATTTCGGCAAGGAGAGCTCGCCTTGCTCCGGGAAGAAGTGGGGGAGGGTCAGTGAGAGGTGGTGAGTGGAATGGGGTGGAGAAAAGAGGCAGGGGTGGCCTGCTTTTATACTGCGGCGAGGGGACCGAACCGTGTCGGCGCGAGCTCGTCGGTGACGATGCTACAGGCGGCTATCGGCATGGCGGTGGCTAGTGGACGGTGCTTTGTTTCCTGGCGGTTCTTATGGGCATAATGGCAAGGCGTGGGGAGGTGTGGTTTGGTCGGGAGCGTGCGGTGCTCCGCACGGACGCAAAGGTGTTTGCGGCGACGTGCGGCAGCTGCGGGTCGTGCGGCAGCGGACGGGGTTGTCTGTGGGGTTGGGGTGATCATGGCGAGCGTGAGCGTGCGCGGCGAAGGCAAGGCACGGCCTGTGCGAGTTGGTCGGGCGCGGCAAGCTGGCGCGCTCTAGACACAGTGTGCAGCGTAGCTAGGGTGGTCCAGGGCTTGGCTAGGGTCGAGGCTAGGACAAGGGGTGGCGGTGGAGTGCGGCGTGCTTCCTGGACATCATGGTTGGCTACAGCGGTGTCTGCTGTGAGCTGGCCGTGGTCAGCCGACGATGACCAAAATAGGGCGGCGCTCCACCATGCAAACGACAAAGGGGGGACTTGGTCTAGGTGCTGGCTATGCTCAGGGGAGACATGGGAGTGAAGTGGAGACCAAATGGTCGACTAATTACAGTGGAAACAGTGAAGTTAGGCAAGTGGTTAAATTAGTATAAGCAAGGTGTTTGTGGAAATGGCTGCATGAAACTATCTTTGGAAATTTTGATTCAAATTTTTTGAGTGATCTTAACTTAAGCTTGAGAGTCTATGTTTGCTTGGACAGGTCAAGGGGAATTGATTTGATAGGTTTTTGAAAAAGTGTGATCTTAACAAATGAACTAGATTCAATTTTCAACTGTCCATTAAATTGATTTAAAAGATGTTTTTGTAAGTTTGTAAAGTGGGCCTTGATACACTTTTACTTGGTCTAGCAAGGGGTGGAAAGAAATAGAAATGTTTCTGTTAGAATTTCTCTTCTAGGAACACACAAAGTGGCCTAGTGGTTAACTTTTGTCGAAATGACCATTTGCTTTATTTATTCATATTTGATTTCTTTTTCCTTTGATTTTGTTTGTAAATGGTCTAGATGATGTAGTATTCACCTTTAAACCGTTTCACATCCTTGGCAACAATCAAGCTTGGCATTTTCAAACAATCAATAATTAATGCAAAACTAACATGCCTTCATATTTATTTTCTTAATAAAAGTTTTTCTTAACCCTAAATTGGGTGATTTGAACTTGATAATCTTGATTAAAAGTTTTGGGGTGTTACAAACCTTCCCTCCTTAAACAAAATCTTGTCCCGAGATTTAAGAAAAACTAGGAACTAAAGAGATCTAGAAACTCAGTCCTAATGTAACTTCTCGCTCCCAAGTTGCTTCTTCTTCGGTATGGTTACTCCATTGGATCTTGAGAAACTTGATACTCCGGGTCCTGGTGGTTCTGAAAGCTTCTTCCAAGATACAAATGGGCACTTCACGATACGTCAGATCCTTGTTGATATCAATGGCTCGATGATCGATGTTCTTGAAAACTTCAGTCTTCTCCGAAACTTCTAAGCATTTGCAAAGTAACGAGATATGGAACACATTATGGATGGCTGACATATCCTCTAGCAGTTCTAGTTGATAAGAGACTTCTCCTCGGCGATTCAGAATCTTGAAGGGTCCAATATATCTGGGGGCTAACTTTCCTTTCAGTTGAAAACGATGCATTCCCTTCAAAGGCGACACTTTGAGATACACAAAATCTCCGACATTGAAGGTCAGGTCTCTACGTCTCTTGTCAGCATAACTCTTCTGTCTGGATTGGGCGGTCTTGAGGTGCTCACGGACTTTGTGAACCTTATTTTTGGCTTCTCGTAGGATGCCGGGTCTGAAAATCCGACTCTCTCCTACTTGCAACCAATTCAAAGGGGTACGACACTTTATTCCATACGTAAATTCAAATGGGGCCATTTGCAAACTGGCTTGATAACTGTTGTTGTATGAGAATTCTGCGAAAGGCAGACAATCTTCCCATTTTGATCCATACTCTAGAACACAAGCTCTCAACATATCTTCTAAGATTTGGTTGACTCTTTCAGTCTGTCCATCGGTGTCTGGGTGATAAGCTGTGATGAAATTCAACTTGGTTCCTAATCCTTCTTGGACTTTCTACCAAAATCTTGAGGTAAACTGGGTTCCTCGATCCAACACTATGGTCTTGGGGGTTCCATGCAAACTGACAATTCTAGCAATGTACAACTCTACTAGCTTCGAACTCTGGTAGGTAGTCTTGACGGGTATGAAATGGGCTACCTTGGACATTCTATCAACTATGACCCAAATAGAGTCATTTCCCCTACTAGAAGTAGGCAAACCGGTGATAAAGTCCATTCTGATGGAATACCATTTCCATTCTAGAATCTGCAATGGTTGCAACAATCTTGCGGGTCTCTGATGTTCCACTTTGACTCTCTGACAGATATCACACTTGGCTATGTAGCTTCCGATTTCTCTCTTCATCTTGTGCCACAGAAATTGCTCCTTCAAATCCTGATACATCTTCGTTCCTCCGGGGTGGATAGAATAAAGAGTATCATGAGCTTCATGCATGATAACTTGCTTCAGCTCCGAATCTACTGGCACATAGATACGTCCTTTTGTACCACAAAACTCCTTCTTCATCTTCGGTGAATCTCGGTGTGGCATCCCGCAAAAACCACTACTAGAAAATCGTGTTGTTTTTGTGCATTGCATCGTCATGACCGCATGCTCATGTCATCATGCCACATTACATTTGAGCATCGTCATCATCATGCATCTGTTGTCTGAAACTATTTTCGAAAAGCCTACTTTGTTTTCTAAATAGTCCCCGTCTTTATTTCAAATCCAAAACCCTGGGCCTTCGGAATATTTTGTTTCGTCTACCAACGGATTTCAAAAGCCCCGTTTTAAATAAACAAAATTTATATTATTTTTATAGGAGGCAGCCAGCTAGACCCGAAAGCCTTGCCGGCCACCTCCAAATTAAAAACCCTAATCTGTCTAACCCCAAACCCTTTTCTACCCAATCCTAGTCTACCCGGCCCCCTCCACCTCAACCCATCCAATCCCCTCCCTCCACCTCACACAACCACCTCACCCCCTCCACTCCCTGTGCGCCACATCACCCCCGCCAGCCACGTCCCGCCACTTCACCCCAACTCCCTCCCTTTTCCCGCCTAGCACACCACCTGAGCCGCCAGCCGGGCCCCACCCTAGACCTGCTCCCGACCAAACCCTCCTGACCTCGTTTCCCACCCCGCACTGGACAGCCACTTCCAGGCCCCACCACGACCGCACGCCCATCCCGCGTCACCCCATCCCCAACAACCCCGCGCCGTCTCTCTCTCTCCTCTCCCTCCCGCTTCTTTCTCTCCTCCACCAACCGCACGCCGCCGCCACCGTCCCTCTCGAGCCGGCCCGCCGCCGGGGCCGCCCTCTCTCCCTCCTTCTCCCGCCGGCCGTCGCCCTCTCACGTGGGCCTCTTCGCCGCGCCACCGCCCGGCCTCCTCGCCGCCTCGGCGCCCCTTCCCCTCACGGCGTCGCCCTCACCGCCGCGTCATCCTCCCCTCTGCTCCCTGGTTGACCGCCGCGGGCCCGCCGCTCGCCGACCTCCCGCGCCTCCTCGGGCCGCGACCCCGCCGCCGTGTACCCCCGAGCCTCCACGCCTTCTCCTCGCCACCGTCGACTCCGGCCGCAGCCGTGCCTCATCGCCGTACCCGTCGCCCCGCCCTCTACCGCGTGCCTCTCCGTCCCACCTCTGCAAGGTCTCCCGAGCGCCGCCCTCCTACATTCCGCATCCTCGGCTCGGCCGCCTTGCTCCGGTCTCCATCGCCTCGGCCCCACCACCGGCCGCGCCTCCCCGACCCGCGGTCCCGCGCCTCCACGTCGCCGGCCCCGCCCCGTCCCGCATCTGGCGCCTCTGCAGCTCCGCACCGCCAGGGCCGCCTCGCCTTTGCCTTGCAGCGCTACCGCCGGGAGCCACTCGTCTGCGGCCTCACGGGCGTCCTCGTCCCCGTTCGGGTCGTCCACGTCATGATCTCCATAGACCCATGGTGCTCTATTGCTAGTGGCTGTGACCCTGCGGTGGTGTTTCCGCTCGGCCTCCTCATACCGGAGCTAGTCTGCTGTGTTTGGCTCTCTGTCCGTTTGTTGCTGTGTCGGTGGAGCAATTGAAGCTTTGGAGTATTATTTGTGTTGTTAGACAATAAACGCCGTGATGCCATCGAATTCTATTTCCATGAGTGCAGCCAAGACCGTCTCCAGCGATCTCCGGTGTGGTGGTACCCGTCAAGATCTCCGCCACCGAACCCTCGAGGCCTTCCTCACGGAGCACCGATAACTTCTTCCCGGATGCGAGAACCGGATCCGAAGACCACCAAGACCTTCATCACGGAACGCCAAGTCCTCCATCTCGATCCCGGCGAGACCGAACCTGAACCACATCGAACCAAGATCGCCAAACGCCAATGTGTGACCCCTATTCGAGACCCCATTTTTATAATATCTGACATAAACTTGTTGCATATTAATTTAGCATGTTTGCATACATATTGTGGGTGCTTGAGGGTATTTCGATGATTTGCCTAAATTAAATATGGAGACTATATGCGGGCTATATTTGTCTCATATCGCCTCCATTTAAATTTGAGAGCGAACCGATGCCATGTCTTGCCTTGTTAATACAACATTTAAATTGCGGGGGTTCTAAATAACTTGAACCATGTAATTAATTGTCGGGACCCTGGTTCCGCTTAATACTGTCTAATTGCACCGCATCTGCATCATATCATAATCATGCTGGATCTTCTGCCGTAGTATTAAATATTGCATCCGGTGTTTCTTATAGTGTTTGCTTCTTCGTGGATTAGGCCGATGAGTTGATGCGTGTATCGACAAGTTCTCCGGATATGATCCTTCGGCAGTGTTTTCCCAGGCGAGCATCTCTTCCCCTTCTACCTATTTTGCATTTATAGTCTTTATTTCCTCCTGTTGATCTATTGCTATCCGTGTCGCGATGCTTTAGTTTTCCGTGCACCAGCTGTATCCCGTGCAGCCTCTATATTGCCTTGGACACCTCCTATTACCTGTGTTTGGTAGATAGCTGGCCTTGCGAGTCGTAGTTGCTTGCTCAGGTGCGGTCTCGTGTTGTCGAGTACCATAGTTGTTGGTATGTTGGCAGATGTTTATTTGGTGAAGATGCTTAATGGTGGAGATGATCATGACTTTAAATACAACTATTAAAATGCTAGCTATAACTAATGCAGAGGCATCGCTGAGCAATAGATGTTATTTGGTTCTTCCACGCTCACTTGTGTCCCGTAGGACCCCGAGTACTTGATACTTGTTCCTTGATTTTTCGCACTATCCACATCTGGGAGGCCTTATGGACCCCCCTGAGCCAGAGCTTGATTCATTTCTATTTCTTGGGGCCACAAAGTAGTTTCGGGCTTTATTACTATCCTGTACTTATGCCATGCTTTACTGTTTATTTAAGATTGTGCCTGGAGCACATGTACTGTTTTGGAACGTGGTATGTTTTCGCGGTATCGACAAGCCCAGTCACACTTTCGGGTTCCTAGTCGTTTATAGCCATTGTCACAAACCCTGGGTCCATTCCGGAGCCGGCCAACTTCGTTGCGGGTAGCTTAGTGGGGTGGCCCCCTGAAATATTTCTGAATCCTGTGATCGCTTTGTCGTGAATGCCTCGTTGGGTTTTGAGTTGGTTTTTCCGAGGTTGATCGAGTGTGTGTTGCTATTTGCGCACCCCTGCAGGGTAAAACTTTCTGAAAGCCGTGTCCGCGGTTATGGACGACTTGGAGCACACTATCTCGATCATAGACAAGCATAACTAAAGTAGTGCTATAAATTTGACTTAATATGTGACTAGTAAACATATGCAACTATAATGGAATGGATAATAAAAATGCCAACAGCTGGTGGATCTGCGGTGATCTGTGTCATCCTATACCTGCCTAGTAAGTATTGTAAATCCAATGGAATGTGATAAAAGTGCCAACAATTGCTGGGTTTTGGGATTCCTCAGGACAATTATGTCTGACTAGTAAATGTTCCAACTACAACGGAATGGTGATTAAAACTGCCCACTACTTATGCTTCAGGATGACTCATGCTATGTATCTGACTAGTAAATGCTGCAACTATAATGGAATGAGTAAATTGCCAACTGTGTGAGTTCCTTGGTCCGACTTCCTCGTTTGGTCTCGAGGGAGGGAAATACCAGGATGGGTTTGTTTGGTGTTAGCTTCAGGTTGGATCCGAATAGGTTTTTCTTACCCTCTCTAATAGCCGCCAGTCATACCGGGTCTCTATAGGTTGTTTAGTGCCGCTGCGCTGCCACTTCAGCTCACCATACCTATGTAGGCGAGAGCCGCCGAATTCTAGCCTCGCCGTGTACTGGCCTCAGTACTGACGCTCCTCTTTTTCCTTTGCCCTTTGTCGGCACCCCTTTTGTTTTAGCAGGTTTGAGATCGACGTCGTTAGGAGGGTTACCCCTCCGGCTTGGCCTGGGCAGGGTTGTGGACGCCATTGGTTATTCTTCAGAGCTCTTAGCCCAATTTGCATCTTGTCCGTACTCAGACGTTGTATCGATTTCAAGGTGATTTGGATCTTTTATTTGTATATCTGTATTCTTGACTCGTTGAGTCGCTGTTGTATATATATCTGTTCTATGGGTCCCACCGAGGACTGTTGTGTAATGGTATTACTTTGCTTTCCACTCGCACGAAAGTGCCTGGTGGGCGTCCTTGAATCGTTTCTATGCGGGTTTGGCAGAAAGGGCTAAAACTTGCATAGGGCCGATTCGAGGGTGTTACAGAGTGGTATCAGAGCTCAGCAGTTGTGATACCCCACAAGTCCAGCCTGTAGGATAACCTAGCTAACAGCCGAAGTAGTGTGTCCAAACTATTTTGAAAAAAACGGTTGGATAGATCTGATTAGGTCTGCTTTTACTCCATACCCTCTGCTGTTCTCCTCTTACCTCTGCGTGTTTTGGATCTGTTCTCTTCCCTTCTTCTCGTCCAGTATTTCTCGTGGTTGGGTTTTCCGCCGTACCTTCAGGGTTCACTTCCTTCTTGGGTAACGGTGCTTCTACATCCGGTCTTCGTGTTATCTGAGGAATCCTTCATCTGTTGGACTTCTCTTTGTTCCTTGTTTGTGCCTTCCGATGTTTTCCGACGCGACGACATCATCTACGCCAGATCCGATGCAGAGTCTGCATTCCTCCTTTGTTCCGAACCTCGTTTGTCGAGATCTTCAGTCTGAATTCCGAGAGTTGGTTGCATAATTCTCCTATTCATGTACAGAGTAATGTTTTGAGTGCGGGATGGAGTCATGACCATACCACTACTCTTATCATTCGCTTTGTACATTGAATTGGAGGATCAATGCAATTTTCACTCCTTCCACGGAAGTTAAAGGTGGCCTTATCCTTGAGACCTTTAACTTCATCTTTGTTTCTCCGGAGTGTTCTCTCAACGAACGCGAGCAACGACCCCTTGTTGGTGGTGTCGCCGATTCAAGACGAAGAAGGAACCTTTGTTAGTGGTGTCGCGAGGATCTACGCGAAGCGAGAATATTTAGATTGCCGACCTTCTTCCCGGTACCATGAGGCGGATCTCGAGGGCGAGATCCATTGTTAGTGGTGTCGAATTGTGGCATCCCGCAAAAACCACTACTAGAAAATCGCGTTGTTTTTGTGCATTGCATCGTCACGACCGCATGCTCATGTCATCATGCCACATTGCATTTGAGCGTCGTCATCATTATGCATCTGTTGTCTGAAACTATTTTCGAAAAGCCTACTTTGTTTTCTAAATAGTCCCCGTTTTTATTTCAAATCCAAAACCCCGGGCCTTCAGAATATTTTGTTTCGTCTACCAACGGATTTCAAAAGCCCTGTTTTAAATAAACAAAATTTATATTATTTTTATAGGAGGCAGCCAGCCAGGCCCGAAAGCCTAGCCGGCCACCTTCAAATTAAAAACCCTAATCTGTATAACCCCAAACCCTTTTCTACCCAATCCTATTCTACCAGGTCCCCTCCACCTCACCCCATCCAATCCCCTTCCTCCACCTCACACAGCCACCTCACCCCCTCCACTCCCTGTGCGCCACATCACCCCCGCCAGCCACGTCCCGCCACCTCACCCCAACTCCCTCCCTTTTCCTGCCTAGCACGCCACCTGAGCCGCCGGCCGGGCCCCACCCTGGACCCGCTCCCGACCAAACCCCCCTGACCTCGTTTCCCACCCCGCACTAGACAGCCACTTCCAGGCCCCACCACGACCATGCGCCCATCCCGCGTCGCCCCATCCCCACCAACCCCGTGCCGTCTCTCTCTCCTCTCCCTCCCGCTTCTCTCTCTCCTCCACCAACCGCACGCCGCCGCCACCGTCCCTCTCGAGCCGGCCCGCCGCCGGGGCCGCCCTCTCTCCCTCCTTCTCCCGCCGGCCGTCGCCCTCTCACGTGGGCCTCTTCGCCGCGCCACCGCCTGGCCTCCTCGCCGCCTCAGCACCCCTTCCCTTCATGGCGTCGCCCTCACCGCCGCGCCGTCCTCCCCTCTGCTCCCCGGTTGACCGCCGCGGGCCCCGTCGCTCGCTGAACTCCCAAGCCTCCTCGGGCCGCGACCCCGCCGCCGTGTACCCCCGAGCCTCTGCGCCTTCTCCTCGCCACCGTGGACTCCGGCCGTAGCCGCGCCTCGTCACCGTCCCCGTCGCCCCACCCTCTGCCGCGTGCCTCTCGTCCCACCTCTACAAGGTCTCCCGAGCGCCGCCCTCCAACATCCCGCATCCTTGGCTCGGCCACCTCGCTCTGGTCGCCGTCGCCTCGGCCCCACTTCCGGCCGCGCCTCCCCGACCTGTGGTCCCGCGCCTCCACGTCGCTGGCCCCGCCCCGTCCCGCATCCGGCGCCTCCGCAGCTCCGCACCGCCAGGGCCGCCTCGCCTTTGCCTTGCAGCGCTACCGCCGGGAGCCACTCGTCTGCGGCCTCACGGGCGTCCTCGTCCCCGTTCGGGTCGTCCACGTCATGATCTCCATAGACCCATGGTGCTCTATTGCTAGTGGCTGTGACCCTGCGGTGGTGTTTCCGCTCGGCCTCCTCGTACCGGAGCTAGTCCTTGCTGTGTTTGGCTCTCTGTCCGTTTGTTGGTGTGTCGGTGGAGCAATTGGAGCTTTGGAGTATTATTTGTGCTGTTAGACAATAAAAGCCGTGATGCCATCGAATTATATTTCCGTGAGTGCAGCCAAGACCGTCTCCAGCGATCTCCGGTGTGGTGGTACCCGTCAAGATCTCCGCCACTGAACCCTCGAGGCCTTCCTCACGGAGCACCGAGAACTTCTTCCTGGATGCGGGAACCGGATCCGAAGACCACCAAGACCTTCGTCACGGAACGCCAAGTCCTCCATCCCGATCCCGGCGAGACCGAACCCGAACCACATCGAACCAAGATCGCCAAACGCCATTGTGTGACCCCTATCCGAGACCCCATTTTTATAATATCTGACATAAACTTGTTGCATATTAATTTAGCATGTTTGCATACATATTGTGGGTGCTTGAGGGTATTTCGATGATTCGCCTAAATTAAATATGGAGACTATATGCGGGCTATATTTGTCTCATATCGCCTCCATTTAAATTTGAGAGCGAACCGATGCCATGTCTTGCCTTGTTAATACAACATTTAAATTGGGGGGGGGGGTTCTAAATAACTTGAACCATGTAATTAATTGTCGGGACCCCGGTTCCGCTTAATACTGCCTAATTGCACCGCATCTGCATCATATCATAATCATGCCGGATCTTCTGCCGTAGTATTAAATATTGCATCCGGTGTTTCTTCTAGTGTTTGCTTCTTCGCGGATTAGGCCGATGAGTTGATGCAAGTATCGACAAGTTCTCCGGATATGATCCTTCGGCAGTGTTTTCCCAGGCAAGCATCTTTTCCCCTTCTACCTATTTTGCATTTATAGTCTTTATTTCCTCCTATTGATCTATTGCTATCCGTGTCGCGATGCTTTAGTTTTCCGTGCACCAGCTGTATCCCGTGCAGCCTCTATATTGCCTTGGACACCTCCTATTACCTATGTTTGGTAGATAGCTGGCCTTGCGAGTCGTAGTTGCTTGCTCAGGTGCGGTCTCGTGTTGTCGAGTACCATAGTTGTTGGTATGTTGGCAGATGCTTATTTGGTGAAGATGCTTAATGGTGGAGATGATCATGACTTTAAATACAACTATTAAAATGCTAGCTATAACTAATACAGAGGCATCGGTGGGCAATAGATGTTATTTGGTTCTTCCACGCTCACTTGTGTGCCGTAGGACCCTGAGTACTTGATACCTGTTCCTTGATTTTTCGCACTATCCACATCCGGGAGGCCTTATGGACCCCCTGAGCCAGAGCTTTATTCATTTCTATTTCTTGGGGCCACAAAGTAGTTTCGGGCTTTATTACTATCCTGTACTTATGCCATGCTTTACTGTTTATTTAAGATTGTGCGTGGAGCACCTGTACTATTTTGGAACGTGGAATGTTTTCACGGTATCGACAAGCCCAGTCACACTTTCGGGTTCCTAGTCGTTTATAGCCATTGTCACAAACCCTGGGTCTATTCCGGAGCCGGCCAACTTTGTTGTGGGTAGCTTAGTGGGGTGGCCCCCTAAAATATTTGTAAATCCTGTGATCGCTTTGTCGTGAATGCCTCGTTGGGTTTTGAGTTGGTTTTTCTGAGGTTGATCAAGTGTGTGTTGCTATTTGTGCACCCCTGCAGGGTAAAACTTTCTGAAAGCCGTGTCCGCGGTTATGGACGACTTGGAGCACAGTATCTCGATCATAGACAAGCATAACTAAAGTAGTGCTATAAATTTGACTTAATATGTGACTAGTAAACATATGCAACTATAATGGAATGGATAATAAAAATGCCAACAGCTGGTGGATCTGCGGTGATCTGTGTCATCCTATACCTGCCTAGTAAGTATTGTAAATGCAATGGAATGTGATAAAAGTGCCAACAATTGCTGGGTTTTGGGATTCCTCAGGACAATTATGTCTGACTAGTAAATGTTCCAACTACAACGGAATGGTGATTAAAACTGCCCACTACTTATGCTTCAGGATGACTCATGCTATGTATCTGACTAGTAAATGCTGCAACTATAATGGAATGAGTAAAATTGCCAACTGTGTGAGTTCCTTGGTCCGACTTCCTCGTTTGGTCTCGAGGGAGGGAAATACCAGGATGGGTTTGTTTGGTGTTAGCTTCAGGTTGGATCCAAATAGGTTTTTCTTACCCTCTCTAATAGCCGCCAGTCATACCGGGTCTCTATAGGTTGTTTAGTGCCGCTGCGCTGCCGCTTCAGCCCACCATACCTATGTAGGCGAGAGCCGCCGAATTCTAGCCTCGCCGTGTACTGGCCTCAGTACTGACGCTCCTCTTTTTTCTTTGCCCTTTGTCGGCACCCCTTTTGTTTTAGCAGGTTTGAGATCGACGTCGTTAGCAGGGTTACCCTTCCGGCTTGGCCTGGGCAGGGTTATGGATGCCATTGGTTATTCTTCAGGGCTCTTTGCCCAATTTGCATCTTGTCCGTACTCGGACATTGTATCGATTTCAAGGTGATTTGGATCTTTTATTTGTACATCTATATTCTTGACTCGTTGAGTTGCTGTTGTATATATATCTGTTCTGTGGGTCCCATCGAGGACTGTTGTGTAATGGTATTACTTCGCTTTCCACTCGCACGAAAGTGCCTGGTGGGCGTCCTTGAATCGTTTCTATGCGGGTTTGGCGGAAAGGGCTAAAACTTGCATAGGGCCGATTCGAGGGTGTTACACTAGGTACCTTCCCTATACCAATACGATGTTTGATTCCATCGATACTTGCATTTCCCTTCTGTGCCTCCTTGATCTGGTTGATCAACGTGGGTTGAAGTTCAATGCTAGCTAAAAATCCTTTGCTAACTAGCTCCGTTCTAAACTGCTCCAACTCTTCATGCAAACTTGTATGGGTTTCTTTGATCATGGTGTTTAATCTACACGGCAATCTGCTAAGAGCACCCGCTACCACATTGGCTTTGCCAGGGTGATAGTGAATGTCAAGGTCATAATCCTTGATTAACTCTATCAATCTCATTTGCCTCATATTCAGCTCCTTCTGAGTGAAAATATACTTCAGGCTCCTGTGATCCGAATAAATCTCACAGCGGTTACCCATAAGGTAATGACGCCATGTCTTCAAAGCTAAAACTACGGCTGCTAGTTCAAGATCATGCCTCAGTTGTCGGGATATATATGCTATGACTTTTCCTTCTTGTAGCAACACACACAGACCAATCTTGGATGCATCCAATACACATCAAAAGGCTTCTTGATATCTGGCATAATCATAATTGGGGCTGAAATCAATCTCTTCTTGACTTCTTGAAAACTTGCTTCACATTTGTCGGTCCATTCAAACTTCTTGTCTTTCTTCAACAATTGGGTCATTGGTCTTGTGATGCTCGAAAATCCTTCAACGAACTTGCGGTAGTATCCCGCTAATCCGAGAAATGCACAGAATTGGGTTTGAGTGGTTGGGGCTTTCCATTCTTCAACATCTTTGATCTTGGCGGGATCGACATTGACTCCTCCTGCCAACACAATATGTCCTAGGAATCCTACTTCCTTGAACCAGAACTCACATTTGCTAAACTTGGCATACAACTGATGCTCTCTTAGGGTTTCAAGGATGGTTCTCAGATGTTGCTCATGGTCTTCGTCTGACTTGGAATAGATTAGAATATCGTCGATAAAAACAACGACAAACTTATCCAGAAAGTTCATAAAAATCTTATTCATGAGATTTAAGCGGGGGCATTGGTTAATCCAAAAGACATGACCGTATACTCATACAATCCATATCTGGTGCTAAAGGCGGTCTTTGGAATATCCGTTGCATGAATCTTGAGTTGATGATAACCAGTCCTAAGATTAATCTTAGAGAACACTCTAGCACCTGTCAACTAATCAAACAAATCCTCAATCTTGGGTAGTGGGTACTTGTTCTTGATGGTGACATCATTCAACTTTCGGTAATCCGTGCACAAACCGTTTCCTTGCTTCTTTAGATCCACTAGTTCAGATGGGTTCATACTATAAGGTCTCTGAGCTATGAGCCCGGTTCCAGGAACTAGTTCAATGATGAACTCGATATCCCGATCTGGGGGCATACCGGGCAATTCATCTGGGAATACGTCGGGGTATTCACAGACTACTCTGACTTGGTCTATGGTTGGTTGGACTAGACTCTTGTTGCATTTGAATTGATGGGGCAAGGTTTCTGATACATGATCTACTTACACTCTAGTAGTACTGGTCATGGTTATGGCTTTCTTGGCATAGTTGATCAATCCTTTATGTTTCGACATCCAATCCATTCCTAGTACTACTTCCAAACCTTTGGTTCCAAGTACTATTAGATTGGCATAAAAATCTATTCCATGGATTCTGATAGGTATAGCCTTGCAAAATTTTCTAGCTTTGGTGGTTGAACCAGGTATTTGAACTATCATAACATGCTTCCATTTTGTTGGTTGAATCTTACTAGTGCATGCAAATTCTTCTGTAACGAATGAGTGCGATGCTCCAGAATCAAACAACACTCTTGCAAGTACTGAGTTAACAAAAAACATACCCAACACGACATCGGGTGCTTCCTGGGCTTCTTGAGCATTCATGTGGAACAGACGACCGTTGCGGTTGAGAAAATTCCCTGGGGCAAATCTTCTTCCAGGCTAAACACGGCGCTGCTGCTGAGCTGGGGCATTCACATTGCTGGTGGCTGCAAGCTTCTTGGAACACTCGTTGGAGTAGTGACCCTTGACTCCACATTCAAAGCAAGTAATCTGGGACTTGTCTTTGGCTGCAACAGGCACAACATTGCTTCCAGTCCTTGGGGCAGTATTGTTGTTGTTTTTTTGTTGTTGGACTTGGGCGGTGCACGGTTGAAGTTGTTGGAGTTGCCGGGGTTGTTGTTGTGGTTTCCTCCACTACGATTGGGATAGCTTGGAAGGGACATCGGTGGTCTATTGTTTCTTGGGGCATATCCTGTAGACGGGTTGGGGCGATACTTTTGGGTATTGTGGGACCGTGTCTGGTGCATCATCCTGCGCTTGCAGTTGTCATTGGCTTGGTTGATCTTCCCTTCCATCTAGATGGCAGAGTCTACAAGCTCTTCTAGATCTTCAAAACGGATGTTGACTAACACAGTCTGCATCTCATCATGCAATCCATTCATGAACCTTTCCTTTTTCTTGGCTTTAGTGTTGATCTCATCAGGGGCATATCTTGCTAGGGACAGAAATTTGTCACGGTACTCAACTGCCGTCATCCTTCCTTGCTTCAGTTCCCTAAACTCATCTCTCATTCTGGTAACCAAACCTTGTGGCACATGGGTGCGGCTGAACTTGATCTTGAATGCTTCCCAAGTCATCATCTGACCGTCATTCATAGTACGGGTGCTATTCCACCAGGCTCTTGCATCTCCTGCCAGATAGTGGGTGGCAAATAGTACCTTATCGTTGGCTTCAACTCTTGCGACTTCCAGATTGTTCTCCATGGTTTGCAGCCAGTCATCAGCATCTAAGGGATCCTCAGATTTGTTGAAGATAGGAGGATTGGTATTCTGAAAGTTCTTAAGGTTGGATCCATGATGATCTTGATTTCCATGGCCTTGATTATTGTAGGCCATCTGAGTTGTCTGTTGAACAGTGGCTATGTTGGCTTGGCGTTCGGCCCTACTAGCTTCATGGTCAGGAACTAGCATTTGCAGAATCTGCAGCATCGGGTCCTGCGATGAGCTGCTTCCTCCGGGGTTTCCATGAGTCATCTGAAGATTGAGATAGATAATGAGGTAAGAGGGAAAGTTCTAAGGTTCATGGATTTGTTTCAAAAGCTTTAAACTTTGAGTTTGACTCAGGTTTTTCAAACTAATTTCTTCTTCTCATTCATTCATTCATTCAAGCACGCAATACAACACACACCACAACACAAAGGCAAAACAGATGGTTTTAAGAACCATTCTGTGAAACTACAATACAGTAGGACCGATACAACTCATTCCTACAGTAGTGATCAAGTGCATCTAATCATCATCAATGAAGTCGGAATCATCATCATCAGTGTAGAAATCCATGGCATCATCCTCTAGGTAGTCATTGTCATCACTGAGGTAAGAGTGAAGATCTCCCTGGATGTATTCACCTTCCTCCTCTTCAAGCTGGACTTCCTATTCACGGATGGTCTTCTCGAGAGCGGCCACCTTCTTGCGAAGACGATCGATGGTGCGATCCTTCTTCTCGCATTGACGACGAAGTGATTGACAATCTTTGAGGATCATTGTGAGAGTCTGGTTCTTCTTAGCGGCAATGACAAGGTTGTGGTTGGCGTATGCTCGAGCATTGTCCAATTCCTTCTGCCTATCATACAACATGAAGTCAATATTTTCCACCTGGCGCTTCAACTCCGGGTGACTCGGCATCTCCAATGGCATTCCCATAGAATCACGCCTTGTGAAGTGAGCAAAGTGAGTTCCCTGGGTCAAGTTGATGTTTTTCCCACACAGACGGGCAAGATCTTCATGCATATCCCTGGATAATCCATCTAGCCAGTTGTTCTCTCGCATGGTGAATTGAATCTTCTTAGAAAGGGGTGCTTCCATCTTGCCTCTGAGATCTGCAACTATCAGCCATTGTAGATCTCCTCCTGGGTGATCCTTGAGTTAAGCCCCGAAGAATTCCAGATGCGGGTGCTCAAGATACTCTGACAGTGCATCAAGATCCCTCTCAAAGATCAGCTGGCCTCCATTGCCCAACTGGTAGAACTTGCAATACATAACTTCCATCTATAAGAATTTAGGATGAGTAAGTTAGTGAGGTGATCAAGTGTGTCAAATTTCATGTTGGAATGTAAGAATTTTTTAGGAACATGTATTTTTTTGACAGAATCAAGGATAAGAATGGGAATAGGTTTTCATGAATACTCACTTCTTTTGTTTTGAAACTAAGTTTTTGTTCGGACGTCCATTCTAACTAGGGTTTCCTATGGTCGGGATGGCTCTGATACCAACTTGTCAACACCCGGATTTTTAATCCCAGATGCCTGTTATGCCATACATCGCAATCCTAGGATTACCATTTGTGTGAGACATAACAGATTGGATATCATAGTACATCATCCACTACAAACTATAATAAGATCTTACAAATAAAGGATCTCATGATCCAATCTTAATACAAACAAGCAGCGGATAAGCGTAGCAGTGGGATCCATCTTCAGTGTCACAGGCAATGCTGATGATGGGAGATGATCCTAGTTGTCGTAGACGTCCTGCTGTCGATCATCCTGGTTGTCCTCCTCATAGTATGGCCATGGGAATAGCCAGGGACAAAGCCATGAGTACTCTTTAAGTACTCGCAAACTATCATTAATAAGTAAGGTAGTTCTAGTAGGAAATCCTAAGCTCTAAGTTTATTTGCAAAAGGCCAGATTTATCTAAACTGAGTTTAGAAGTAAAGAAAACTAAGTAAATGTTCTAAATCACTTTAAGTGGGAACCTAGTTTTCATATTCACCACCCTGTTGTGGTCAAGTCAAAATCATAGTTCACTTCACAAGTCATTTTAAAAACATCTGACGACGGAACAATATGGCCACTCCAACTATCCATGATAGCGGATGCGGCTATTCGAATAGTTTGACACTCTACAGAGGTGGTACACTTTCACCACAAAATTCGATACATCCGTCAGGGATAACCCTGAATCATCATACTTAGTATGCGGATAATCAATGATAACCTTTCAATTACACACTCTAGTATAGGCACCTCCCCTATGAGCTTGGCCTCCCAGCCATGGCCATCTGCCATCCTGGGCACTGCATAGGTGGACATCATCAAGAGGTAGCCTCAGCTCAAACCTCTTCCGTGAGGGAACCCATACTAATGCATACAAACTTCCGGCTAAGCCTTACCCAATTCAGGTAGTGTGGTTGTACGATAAAATTGGAATGGTATCGCATCCAAACCCAACCATCAGTTTTTATAAAGGGCTAAGGCTCATGCCTCAACATTTTCATCATCAAATCCATTTGTGTTCTCAACACATGTCAAAACATTTCAATAGAATGACTCATCATTCCAAGGTTTTCACAATCATTTTCACCAAGTATTCCCATCTAAAGTGATCAAGTTTTATGCTTAGCACTAGGCACTAAGTTAAGAGTGTTCACTAATGAGGGTGCTAATCTTCAATCTCATGCCATATAATGACATCTAGTATAGGCCTAGTTGTATACTCTTTATGCTATCTATACTACTTTCCAATACTCACAAAGCATTAACTAAAGGTAAAGAAGTTTGGTCAAGTAAAAAGAGTAAACCTTGCAAGTAAAACTTGGGATTGGTATAATCAACGGTATATAACCAAAGCATGCCTAATGCATCTTGCTTAAGTTAAAACTTGCAAGTGTTAGCTTTCCAATAATATCTTGCATAGATCTAGCTTGCCTTGATTGGTGAAGTGATTGAACTTTTCCTCCTCTTCCTCGGGGTATAACTCCTCCTCCTCGTAGCTTGGGTCGGTACTATCGTCTATAAATAAATACGGGGTACACAATCACCAAACAATACTTAACTAATTCTATTTAGAGAACTAGTTTTATTTAGTTTATTTGAGAAAAGTAATTTCTACTCATTGAAATTAAATTTAATATTCTCCAATTAAAATATGGGATCATGTTGACACATGTCATCACCACATATTCTAATGCATGGGAATGTGATTTAAAGGGTTGGTCACATTTTATAAAGTGTAAGATTATTATTTAATAGATTTAAAGTGACTAGAAATACCCTAATAGCATTCTTTTGGTACTAGTCCAATGTCACTTCAAGCAAACCTAGATATTTTTACATATTTAGATAGATATTATCAAATGTGATTTTTGAGAGTTGGAATCAACTCAAAAGCTATTATGGTCAATTTTTGAAAAATGTTTGAAGTTGCAAAAGTCTCTGTCTTGTTAGTTTTACTAAAGATTATCTCTAACTCCAAATGATTTAAATCCAACGGGGTTGGATAGATAATTTAAATACCTTTCTAGCAATATTTGAATCATGCAATTTGGTTCAGTGAAACTCTCTTGATTGATTTTTGAATATGTAGACAGAATAGGGTTTTAACTAAAAAGGAAAATTCAATATTTGAATTTCCAGGCCAGCGCAGGAAGTTAAACGGGCCGTCCCAACTACACTATGCAGCACAGCGGGCTGCTGACAGAGGGGGCCCACCAGTCAGTGGGACTAACTATGCGAAGCGGTATCTACGCATCTGGGCCGTGCGATTAGAAAATAGATCAACGGCTGGGAGTCATCGTCGACGACGAACTGCTCCGGCGAGGAACTAAACCTAGCGCGGCGGTGGGGGTCTAGCTAGGCTCACCTGGGCTCTAGCTAGGGTCGGCGACATGGGCGATCGACATGTTAGACGATGGCGAGTCGAGGCGCGGTCACGGTAGGGCTTGTGGTGGTCAAAATCGATGGTGCCCTTCTCCTCCAACAGCGGTGGGCTCCAGCCAAATTCCGGCGAGGGAGAGCCACCTTGCTCCGGGAAGAAGTGGGGGAGGGTCAGTGAGAGGTGGTGAGTGGAATGGGGTGGAGAAATGAGGCAGGGGTGGCCTCCTTTTATACTACGGCGAGGGGACCGAACGGTGCTGGCGCGAGCTCGTCAGTGACGATGCTACAGGAGGCTATCGGCATGGCGGTGGCTAGTGGACGGTGTTGTGTTCCCTGGCGGTTCTTATGGGCGTAATGGTGAGGTGTGGGGCGGTGTAGTTCGGTCGGGAGTGTGCGGTGCTCCGCGCGGACGCAGAGGTGTTTGCGGCGGCGTGTGGCAGCTGCGGGTCATGCGGCGACGAACGGCGTTGTTTGCGGGGTTGGGGTGATCAGGGCGAGCGTGAGCGTGCACGGCGAAGGCAAGGCGCGGTCTGTGCGAGTTGGTCGGGCGCGGCGAGCTGTCGCGCTCTGGACATGCTGCAGAGGCATGGTGCACGGCGTAGCTAGGGTGGTCCAGGGCTCGGCTAGGGTCGAGGCTAGGACAAGGGGTGGCGGTGGAGTGCGGCGTGCTTCCTGGACATCATGGTTGGCTGCGGCGGTGTCTGCTGTGAGCTGGCCGTGGTCGGCCGGCGATGACCAAAATCGGGCGACGCTCCACTGTGCACACGGCAAAGGGGGGACTTGGTCTGGGTGCTGGCTATTCTTAGAGGAGACAGGGTAGTGAAGTGGAGACCAAATGGTCGACTATTTACTGTGGAAACAATGAAGTTAGGCAAGTGGTTAAATTAGTATAAGCAAGGTGTTTGTGGAAATGGCTGCATGAAACTATCTTTGGAAATTTTGATTCAAATTTTTTGAGTGATCTTAACTTAAGCTTGAGAGTCTATGTTTGCTTGGACAGGTCAAGGGGAATTGATTTGATAGGTTTTTGAAAAAGTGTGATCTTAACATATGAACTAGATTCAATTTTCAAATGTCCATTAAATTGATTTAAAAGATGTATTTGTAAGTTTGTAAAGTGGTCCTTGATACAATTTTACTTGGTCTAGCAAGGGTTGGAAATAAATAGAAATGTTTCTATCAGAATTTCTCTTCTAGGAACACACAAAGTGGCCTAGTGGTTAAGTTTTGTCAAAATGACCATTTGCTTTATTTATTCATATTTGATTTATTTTTCTTTCGATTTTGTTTGTAAATGGTCTAGATGATGTAGTATTCACCTTTAAACCATTTCACATCATTAGCAACAATCAAGCATGGCATTTTCAAACAATCACACATTAATGCAAAACAAACATGCCTTCATATTTATTTTCTTAATAAAAGTTTTTGTTAACCCTAAATTGGGTGATTTGAACTTGATAATCTTGATTAAAATTTGTGGGTGTTACAGCAATTCCTTTTAAAAGTTCAAGTAATTAGCGAGATCTCAAAGAGAAAGAGATTAAGAGGAAAATGCAAATAATGGCAGAAATCTGTCAAAAAAGACCAGCAGGTAAAAACCGATTTTTTCAAAGACCTTCTGTTGCTCAAATCGAAAAGTGATAAACTAACGAAAGTTAGATAATAACCTAGGGCAGAAGGACGAAAATTACAGCTCAATCCGACGTACACAGATTTTTCATGATTTTTTTTAGTGGAGCACAAAAATCTGTTTCGGGACATCAACTTTCCCAAGTCTTACTTCTCTCTCATTAGAGGTTATTCTTGGCACAAAAACCAAAAAAAAGGACAAGGAGAGGTTATTACAGAAGTAATAACTTCCAAGGCTCAACAAAACAAAAATAAATTGAAAGTAAAAAATTAAATGGGTTGTCTCCCAAAAGCTCTTTCTTTATAGCCATTAAGATATGCATGATAATTTCAATGATGCTCACATAAGAAATATGAATTTAGAGTAGAACAGAGCATCAAGAAGAAAATATAAAACACATATAAGTCTAACCCACTTATGAAAAATAATCTTGTAAAGAAACAAGTCATGAAAGCACAAAGCAACAAGCATAGGAAAGCAAAACAAGTGCAACTTCAAAATTTTCAACATAAAGAGGGGAAACTTAATATTGTTGAGATACATAAAACCATGTTTCCCTCTCTCATAATAAATTTCAGTAGAATCATGAATAAAATTAACAATATAAATATCACATAAAACATTCTTATCATGAGCCACATGCATAAAAGAGTTAATACTCTCCACATAAACATAGTCATTCTTATTAATTGTAGTGGGAGGAAATTCTACAAAATAGCTATCATTATTATTCTCATCACCATAATCATCAAATATAGGAGGCATATTGTGATCATAATTAATTTTCTACTCAATAGCAGGTGGACTAAAAATATCATATTCATCATTATGATCATCATATATTGGAGGTATAGTATCATCATAAGCAATAGAATAGTTATCTTCCAAAGTGTGTTCATTTGTAAACATATCATCATTGGAAGGAACATAGATAGTAATAATAGTACAACAATTATTAACATCTTCATTTTCAGAATTAGTACCGAAGAGATTTTCAATATCAAAAGTAGTATACTTTTCCCAATCATGATCACTGATACATTGCAAATGTATCTATAATTTTTGATGTTCCATTCTTGGTTTTGTTCCAACTTTGGAGTACTTTTCATATGATTTCTTAGACTAACCTATTAACAAGAGCCACATTGCCAACTGCCTGTTTTTTGCTGTTTTTGGTTCCACGAAAGTCAGAAAATGAATATTCTCGGAATTGGATGGGACAAAATCCAAAGTGCCTATTTTTACGGAAGTGATCAAGTGCCAGAATACGAGACGGAGAAGGGCCAGAGGGCAGCCACACCACCTGGCCGTGCGACCAGGCCTGGCCCACGCCAGGGGGTGGTGTGGCCAGCCTAGGCACCCCCTCGGCCTCTCCTTCCGCCTATATATTTCCCTCGGGACGAAAACCCTAAGTACCCAATCAAAAATCCACGAAAGAGTTTGTAGCCGCCGTCATCTCCATCCCTAGACCGGGAGGGATCTGAAGATCTTCCTGGCACCCTGCCGGAGAGGGGAATTCACCCTGGAGGCCTTCTTCATCACCATGCAAGCCTCCGGTGTGATGTGTGAGTAGTTCATCCTTGGACTACGGATCCATGTAGTAGCTAGATGGCTAGTTTCTCCTCCTTTGTGCTTTCATGTTTAGATCTTGTGAGCTCCGTTCATGATCAAGATCATCTATTTGTAATTCATACATGTTGTGTTTGCGGGGATCCGATGGATATTGAGATGCTATTTTAGATTGATTATTGATTATATCATGTCTTTGTTATTTGAGATCTTGCATGCTTTCCGTTGTTAGTAGCTATCTTGGCCAAGTAGATGCTAGCAACTCCAAGAGTTAGTATTTATGCTCGATAGTGGGTTCATGCCTCTGGTAATTTGGGGAAGTGACAGAAATCTCTAAGGTACTAGATGTGATGTTGCTACTAGGGAGAAAACAACAATCCTTTGTTCATAGAACAATCGTATTGTTTACTTTACATGCAGTTCGTAAAGCAATAATCTGTTGCTTGCAACTTAATACTAGAGGGGGTTCGGATGATAACCTGAAGGTGGATTATTAGTCATAGATGCAGTTGGATGGCGGTCTATGTATTATGTTGTAATGCCCAATCAAGTTTCAAGATGATTAGTATATGCATGTATTGCTTTCTCGGTGTTTGTCAATTGCCCCGCTGTAATTTGTTCACCCAGCATGCTATCTATCTAAGGAGAGCCACCTCTAGTGAACTATGGATCCTGGTCCTTTTTCTTTACATACAATCTACTACTGTTTACTGCTTTGTGTTTAGTTTCTGCAAACTTTTACTTCCTTCCATTCGATACGTTTAATCCTTTGTTTTCCGCAAAACACGGTGAGATTGACAACCTCATCGCAAGTTGGGGACAAAGTTCTGTGGTTGTGTTGTGCAGGTCTCCACGTTGCTACTAGCACCGGTAGTGCGCCCTGCCAAAGCTCAGCTAGTAACACCTTTGGGGTGTTTCCTTGCTCCTACTGGTTCGATTAAACCTTGGTTTGTAACTGAGGGAAAACTTACTGCTGTGCTCATCATACCTTCCTCCTTGGGTTCCCAACGAGCTCTACGTTGAAAGTCGAGCGCATCAAGATCTTTTCTGGCGCCGTTGCCAGGGAGTCAAAGACATCTTCACAAGGGGAGTCCCTCATAACCAATCTCTTTACTTTGTTGTTTTTGTTTTGCTTTGTTTTCTTTTTGCTTTGTTTGCTTGTTTTGTTCTTCAAAAACACAAAAAAAATAGTTTTGCAAGTTTGCTTTCTTATTTGAAAACCCAAAAAAATGACTACTCTTGAAAACACTAAGTTGTATGACTTCACTAGCACCAACAACAATGATTTTATGAGCACACCTATTGCTCCACATGTGGCTGAAAATACTTTCTTTGAGATAAAATCTGCTTTACTCAATCTTGTTATGAGAGAGCAATTTTCTGGTATTGGTAATGAAGATGCTGCTTCCCATCTAAATAACTTTGTTGAACTTTGTGAGATGCAAAAGCATAGGGATATAGATGGTGATATTATTAAGCTGAAATTGTTTCCTTTCTCTTTGAGAGGAAAAGCTAAAGAATGGTTGAATTCCTTAACTAGGAATAGTATTGATTCTTGGACTAAGTGCAAAGATGCTTTTATTGGAAAATACTATCCTCCTGCTAAGATTATATCCATGAGAAGTGAAATAATGAAGTTTAAACAACTTGATAATGAGCATGTTGCTCAAGCTTGGGAAAGAATGAAATCTTTGATTAAAAATTGTCCCACTCATGGACTGACTGCTTGGATGATCATCCAAACTTTTGATGTGGGATTGAACTATTCTTCAAGGAACCTATTGGATTCTGCTGCTGGAGGTACCTTTATGACCATCACTTTGGGTGCTGCAACAAAACTTTTGGACAATATGATGGTTAATTATTCCGAACGGCATACTGAGAGAGCTCCACAAGGTAAGAAGGTAAATTTTGTTGAGGAAACCTCCTCCTTGAGTGATAAGATTGATATTATTATGTTTATGCTTGTTAATGGGAAAGACCATATTGATCCAAATAATGTTCCTTTAACCTCTTTGGTTGCTCAAGAAGAGCAAGTTGATGCGAACTTCATAAGAAATAACAACTTTGGCAGCAATGCTTATGGTAATAATGCCTATAGGAACAATTTTGGTAACAACAATTATAAGCCATATCCTCCCAACAATGGTAATGCTTATGGAAATTCTTACAACGATAATAAGAGTGCCCCCTCTGAACTTGAAGTTATGCTTAAAGAGTTTATTAGTAAACAAACTGCTTTTAATAAAACTATTGAGGAAAAACTCTCTAATGCTGAAAGAAATACAGCATCTTTGGCTGAAGCTCAATCTACTTTGAATAAAACTAGCATGGTGGCCATCGCAAATGCGAGGGCATCATCTTTGGTACATATAAAATGTTAAATATTTATTCCCTATCTTATCTATCTATTTGTGTCCTCATACTTACCTCTCTCGTTGCAGGATATACGACATTTCAAACTTATATATAAGTAAATATAGTGGTAAGAAATAACAGAAAGCAATGGAACATTTTAATGAGAACTATAATAACACTATTTGATGAACAACCTATTTTGTAAACCAGTGTGTAGAAAACATCTTTACTTGTTCATCCCTTTTCTAGGAAATTGAGCAATAATTCACTTGACGGCTAAACCAAATAAATATTTATTTATTAGTTTTATTTCTTTATTTTCCTTTGATGAGTCCCCATGGTTGTAACATGAGCCCCTATATGTTTTCAACAAATCAAATGTTCTTTGATGTTGGTCATCTCTAACCGTGGAAGAGGTAATTGCACCCCCTATTCCAAAACAATTGCGCTAATTTATTTCCATCCTAATAAAGGAATTGTAAGTATAAAATTTAATAGATGAATTTTTATGCACGATTACCTGTATAAATGTATATGTACTATCAGTGACTACTATTGTATCCATTGAAGCATACCTTAACATATTCTCTTCTGTATTCGACTTATTTATTTTTGTTCTCTCGTTCTTTTAATGAAGAGATGTACATAAAGTTTATTTCCATCTATATGAATGACAGAGATTGGGTTGGCACCTATGAGGAAAACATCACTAAAACTCATGTATACATTGATGTTCTGTTTTTAGAAATTCAAAATTCTAATATATTGAAAACTACTCCCCAGAAACCTAGGTAATTCTTCGTTTGCATTAAACTTCCCTGCATTTTTTGCTATGCCCCTGCTGCACCACCTGACATATGTTCATTGTGTACTCACATATGATCCTGTTAAATATTTAATTCTCTTAATCTAGAATATCTACAACATACATATGGGGTCATCCAACGTTTCAATATACATCCTTTCTTTCACCATTTGCCAATTGTGATTAAAAATATCAATACTAACTCGATCGATCAGTTTTGGTTACATGCGGGAGACTCTTCAATATTGAACATATCAAACAAATTATAGGTTTATGCTACTAATATCTTGTTAAATCTTCACCACAAACTTTAGATCCAACTATCAAGAGGAATGAAGGTTTAATTCGTTTGATGGTTTTACACTTTCAACCATTTTCTATTATAAGACTAAAATATATGGCTAAGAGCTTGCACCGTTTCAATTTTCGACCGGTTCTTTCACCTGTAATAGCCAAATGACTCGCTGGACAAAGTATTTTATATGCGTTTATAGTCTAATTGGTAATACATGTATCTTTCAATTATTTTCTAGTCTCTACATATTGATGTAGGAATAAATAAATTGATATTGTATATTGTGAGCCACAAGTCTTGTATTTTACCTGCTACGTCCTCGCAAGGTCACTATTTAAATTTATTTCTTCACACGGACATAGGTTGGTTCTGGCTCGGCTATACATTTGCCAAGGTATGTTGTCGAGATCAATTGTGAGGACTTATCCTGAATGTATGTACTAAGCTAGCTTATACCTTTAGCTGACTGATCTAACTGATACAACTCTTCTACTATATGAAATCTGTCTACACAGTTAGCAGGATGTAATTGGATGATACGTTCAATGACAGCAATATATTCTCCGCCTTTTTCTATTTGCAGTATTTTCTTTATATATAGTTTGGATACATACCTGAACACGGACTTTAGGACCTAGATTCGAGTTTATGGATTAATAGTGTGCAAAATGATTAATCGTGGCTGTCCAAATCAAGCAATAGCAGAAATTGTAGTTGTATACCAGTTCATCAACTCTGCTGCAACTTTTCCCTAGAGGTGAATTTTGTATAGACGGCTAACCTGATCGGAGTTTTTCCAAAGAGAATTGGGGGACCTGACTTGAGAATCGGCCTGGCATCTGCCTCGATGTACTGGTTTTCTCTGTCGCATGGAGGGGAAGCTTGTGCCTTGTAGCCCTGTTCTTGGAACACTTTCCAATTGGCTTGAACGATCATCAAGGAGGAAGGGCACGGGGTGGGAGTATCGGGGCTCGATGTACCTAGGGCCATGGCGGCAAATATAAGAATAGGACATCATGAGTGTATGTGTGTTTAGGCAAACATGGATGCTAGGCATCTGAAGTGTATGTTTGTTGATGCAAACGTAGATGGTACAGGGCAAACTAATTAAATATATGTTGCACGTGTCGTTGAAGTTGAGTTTCCGTATCCTTGTACAGTTGTACGTGTACAACAATATGTCCTATGCAACGTGATAATAGTTTGCGTAACTTTTAATCTTTTAAATCTTAGCCATCCTAATTAAAATCAACGGTGAATATAATTTTATTAGATGTGGATCGACCTCACGCCTCGAAAAACTATCTTATATTGCTTTTAGTATATAATAGATGGCTACTAAACCTGAAACTAATGAGAACCTCTTTGCAGCTACTAATGCCATACAAGTAAGAATTGATGAAATGTTAGACTATTAGCTGAATTACATGCTAATTGGAAAAGAGAGGATGAAATTGCTAAAAACATTAGTGTTTACACTATCACCACCACTAGTGTTGAGGCTAGTAATAGTTCTACTACTTTAGATGATAAAGTTGATTTTGATCTTGATGGTTGCAATATCTCTGAAGTTATTAAGTTCCTACAAAATCTTGCTAAAAGTCCTAATGCTAGTGCTATGAACATGGCTTTTACAAAACACATTACTATTGCTCTCATAAAGATTAAAGAAGAAAATATGAAACATAAAGCTTCTATTCCTATAAAGCAATAAGATGGTTGGCAACCCATCATTAATATGAAAGTGAATGACTTTGATTTCAAAGCTTTGTGTGATCTTGATAGTAGTGTTTCTATTATGCCTAGAAGGATTTATGATATGCTTGATTTGCCTCCTCTTAAAGATTGTTATTTGAATGTCCCACTTGATGATAATGATAAAAAGAAACTCATGGGGAGTCTTAATGATGTTCTTATTATGGTTAACGATTCCTATGTCCCCGTTGATTTCTATGTTTTGGATGTTGAATACAATGCTTCTTGTCCTATTACTTTGGGAAGACCTTTTCTTAGAACCGTTGGTGCCATCATTGATATGAAAGAAGGCACCATCAAATATCAACTCCCACTCAATAAAGGTATAGAATACTTACCTAAAAAGAGAGAAAGATTTCTTTTGCTTCTCCTATGAAAACAAAATTTGGTCTTAATGCTTCTTCATTTGAGAACACTTGATTCTTTCTTTGCTTCTTATGCCTAACTTACAGGCCTTAAAGAAAAGTACTTGTTGGGAGATAACCCAAGAGTTTTAGATGAGTCTTGGAAGTTATTAACTCTGTAATAACCTCTCCTTATCCTTTTTATTTGCTTTTTGTGCCAAGAGTAACCTCTAATGATAGAGAAGTAATGATTGGGAAAGTTGCTGTCCCGAAACAGATTTTTGTGCTTCACCGTAAAAATTCGTGAGAGAGCTCTATATGTCAAATTGAGCTGTATGTTTTTTGTGCTTCTGACCCAGGTTGTTATCTAACTTTCGTTAGTTCAACACTTTTTGATTTGAGCAACAGAAGGTCTTCGAAAAAATTCGTCTTTACCTGCTGGTCTGTTTTGACAGATTTCTGCCATTTTCTGCATTTGTTTCTTGTTGGTTCCTTCTTGAGTTATTTTGGGGAATTGAGCTTTTTTAGGAAAGTGCTACAGTAGCTAGTGTTCTAATGGAAGTTTATTTGGTATTAGAACTGAACCTTGAGACTTATTTATCTTAAGTGCACTAATATTGCTAATGAGATTGTGTGAAGTTTTGTATGAAGGAAAAATTTCAGGTGTATGGAAGGAATGAGTAATGAGATGAAGGATGGACTAAAGCTCAAGCTTGGGGATGTCACGCGTGTCACCCCAAGAAATATCCAAGAAGTACAAGCGTCAAAGCTTGGGGATGCCCAAGGCATCCCCTTCTTCATCAATAAAAATCCCAGGTTTCTTCCAAATGCTTCATTTTTATTGTTTCATGCACAGTTGTGTTGTTCTTGGAGCGTCTTCTTTTTCATTTTTGTTTTGGTTTTTGGTTTGCTTGGGTTTCTTAGTTTGCTTAATAAATTGGTTGGACCCCCTCTTTCATACATTGGTTTTCAAATAGTTTGGTTTGGTTTGGAAAAGAGTAGGAAAGTTCATACTTATGTGGTAAAAAGAGCTCGTTTTTGACTATGGCTTATGCTTTGTCATGCCATGCTTGATATTGTTTTGGCTTTATGCTTAGTATTCTTTTCTGTAGCATGACTTGTTATAAACAATTGAGATTGCTTAATGTGCCTTGGATGAATCATGCGTTGTTTTAGCATATTAAAGCATAGTATAGTGGTATTCTCCTTTGATGCTTTATTTGGGTTGACTTGGCGCATGCTCACACCATGTTATGACTATCTCAAGTCACCATAGCCTGTATGATCCTTTAGTTTTCAACTTGTACTATCACTTTATGCTTTGATCAATGATGTTTTGTCGTTCTGCATGATTATGGCCATTATTGCTCTCTTAGTTTGCCGCTCCCAGTCTTTTGCTAGCCTCCACAATAAAGTATGAGTTCCACTCATGCATCCAATTCCCTAAACCAAGTTATTCCAAAGAGTCCACCATACCTACCTACTAGCTTATGCTATTCCAAGTATATTCATGCTTTTGTTTACCTTCCACTTGTTATGAGAAAACTAGTGATTAAAGCTCTCACGAACTTGATGGCACACTTTACTTTTTGCCTCTAATAAACTTGAACCATTGGTTCCTTCTTTGTTGCGTATATGCTTGCGCTTTATAAGTTGAAATTAGTAGAACCATGTTTCATGGGGAACGCTTTCAACATTGCACTTGTACTTTGTACCCCATTGATATCATGTTCTTTTGCTTACGGATCCCGGCGATGTGAAATAAAAGTGGAACTTGTAAGATCATGGAGTTTGTATGTGTGTTAGAGAAACGCCTGGGCCGCTAGCCTAAGCCATGCCTAATCATGGTGGAAACTTGCAGCATCACCATAATGAGCACTCTATGAAGCATCCTCAATAAAAACCTATGCAAATAGCAAATAAAAAGATCGCTGAGATGCTCATTGTCTGCTTGCCTTGTCATTTTGATTATGGGAAAGCTCCCGTATTATGTGCAAGGGGTACCCCGTTGGCGGTTATGATACACATATACTTACAATGACAAGAGGTTACTCGTGACTGAAGTTGAGTAGCATGAGGATCAGTCTTCGTAAGTAAGGGGCATGAGATTTCGGTTTATAACTTGTCAAGCATATCCTCTTAGTTGTGTCACTTTAACCTTAATCACCTTCAAGATGCTTATGATAGGGGCAATGAGAGCTGAAAGCTACAAGTACCATAATCTTTGGAAGCTCTTTATGAGACTTGAATCCCTACTTCCTTTTACAAAAGGCTTTTCTTCCACCATTATATTGAGTCTCCACCTTCTATCTTTATGCACCTACTTTGAGAGCATAGTGGCCATTCTTAGTTCTATGTGCATTGTCCCAGGACTAGTTGATTGATGCATAACTTTTTATTGCTTGTTTTAAACTATTGTATCTAGTCACTGTTATGAACTTTGAAGGTGTCCTATGCATTTATATTTACTACTCTATTGAGGGACAAGCTGAGTACTTTTATGCTATGTTTTCTTTATGTGAAACAAACAAACATCTTGCAAAGCATTGTTATTCATGAATCTTTTGTTTGTGACTTTTCATGTTGCATCATAGTTTCTTTGCTTATTTCTAGAACTTTGTCTTTCATGTTATGATTGAAGTACTATGATGCCAGCTTTGAATGTTTTGCAAATACTTTGATCAAGTCTTTGATGGTTCATGTCACCTCAAAAATTATTCTTTCTTTGTATCACTTACCTACTCAAGGACGAGCAGGAGTTAAGCTTGGGGATGTTGATACATTGCAAATGTATCTATAATTTTTGATGTTCCATGCTTGGTTTTATCCACTTTCTTGTGTTTTGTTCCAACTTTGGAGTACTTTTCATATGATTTCTTGGACTAACCTATTAACAAGAGCCACAGTGCTAGTTGCCTGTTTTTGGCTGTTTTTGGTTCCAGGAAAGTCAGAAAATGAATATTCTCGGAATTGGACGGGACAAAAGCCAAAGTGCATATTTTTCCGGAAGTGATCAAGTGCCAGAATACGAGACGGAGAAGGGCCAGAGGGCGGCCACACCACCTGGCCGCGTGGCCAGGCCTGGCCCGCGCCAGGGGGTGGTGTGGCCAGCCCAGGTACCCCCTCGGCCTCTCCTTCCGCCTATATATTGCTCTCGGGACGAAAACCCTAAGTACCCGATCAAAAATCCACGAAAGAGTCTGTAGCCGCCGTCATCTCCATCCCTAGATCGGGAGGGATCTGAAGCTCTTCCCGGCACCCTGCCAGAGAGGGGAATTCACCCTGGAGGCCTTCTTCATCACCATGCAAGCCTCCGATGTGACGCGTGAGTAGTTCATCCTTGGACTACGGATCCATGTAGTAGCTAGATGGCTAGTTTCTCCTCCTTTGTGCTTTCATGTTTAGATCTTGTGAGCTCTGTTCATGATCAAGATCATCTATTTGTAATTCATACATGTTGTGTTTGCGGGGATCCGATGGATATTGAGATGCTATTTCAGATTGATTATTGATTCTATCATGTCTTTGTTATTTGAGATCTTGCATGCTTTCCGTTGTTAGTAGCTATCTTGGCCAAGTAGATGCTAGCAACTCCAAGAGTTAGTATTTATGCTCGATAGTGGGTTCCGTCCTCTGGTAATCTGGGGAAGTGACAGAAATCTCTAAGGTACTAGATGTGATGTTGCTACTAGGGAGAAAACAACAATTCTTTGTTCATAGAACAATCGTATTGTTTACTTTACACGCAGTTCGTAAAGCAATAATCTGTTGCTTGCAACTTAATACTGGAGGGGGTTCGGATGATAACCTGAAGGTGGATTATTAGTCATAGATGTAGTTGGATGGCGGTCTATGTATTATGTTGTAATGCCCAATCAAGTTTCAAGATGATTAGTATATGCATGTATTGCTTTCTCGGTGTTTGTCAATTGCCCCGCTGTAATTTGTTCACCCAGCATGTTATCTATCTAAGGAGAGCCACCTCTAGTGAACTATGGATCCCGGTCCGTTTTCTTTACATACAATCTACTACTGTTTACTGCTTTGTGTTTACTTTCTGCAAACTTTTACTTCCTTCCATTCGATACGTTTAATCCTTTGTTTTCCGCAAAACACGGCGAGATTGACAACCTTATCGCAAGTTGGGGACAAAGTTCTGTGGTTGTGTTGTGCAGGTCTCCACGTTGCTACTAGCACCGGTAGTGCGCCCTGCCAAAGCTCAGCTAGTAACACCTTTGGGGTGTTTCCTTGCTCCTACTGGTTCGATTAAACCTTGGTTTCATAACTGAGGGAAAACTTACTGCTGTGTTCATCATACCTTCCTCTTGGGGTTCCCAACGAGCTCTACGTTGAAAGTCGAGCGCATCAATCACTACTATAGGTAACAGGCATAGGAACATCATCAAGTTCAGACTCACCAAAAACTATAATAGGAGCAACATGCTTAGGGGAAAATACCGTTTCCTCCCTCCTTTTAATCCTCCTCTTCTTCTTTTTCTTCTTCTCTTTAGGAGGGATGGGCTTGAAAGGAAGCTTCTCCATATACCCTGGTTCATTGTTAGATACAATAGAAGAAACTTTGGAGGATTCATCCTTTTCATTAATAAGACCATAACACATATTAGTCCTGTCATATTTTGGTAAAATCTCATCATTTATAATATTTTGTATGTAAGTATTTGTGTGGCAATTATCAACACAATAAAGATGACAACCATGAAGGATGCTATTCATATCAAAAGCACTCATATGTACCAAAAAAGTTTTTCTTGATAACTCTTCACACCCCAAAAATAATGTAAGTTCATCATGCTGATTAGGAGTGATCATGTTATCACAATACAAACTTGTAGTACTCATTGGATTAAAAGGGCTATTATTATGGCCTGGGAATTGAAAATTGAAATGACCCACTTCAAAGCAAAGTTCACAAATAAAAGGATAGAGGGCACAAACTTTTTACCAAGATCATTCAAAGCCCTATACCACATTCTAGTTTTTTCATTCCTGTGGGTGATACAATATTCTTCTTCAATTTGAATCTTCTCTCAAGGTCTATGTATTCCACAAAAATTAACATGCTTATAAGAAATAGTACTTTCAAAGGTTTGAGCATGTTTGTTGCTATCATTAATAACAATTTCATTTTTTATGCAAGTGTCTTTAAAAGGTTCATGATACATGTCCCATTTTTATTTAGGAGCATTAATATGAGAAGCAAAGTCTCTACAACAATCAACAAGAATTTGAGGATCAAGACCATATTTAGTAGTAAGCTCTTGAAAATTAGCAGTTTCAGCGAAAGACTTAATCCAATCATACTCATAATTTATACCTGGTTCTTTACCTTTGTCATTATCTTCGATATTGCTTTGAATTGTTTCAAGAAGATCCCACCTAGCTTTGACCTCCTTACTTGTGAAGGATCCCTCTAAACAGGTATCTAGATAGTCCTTGTAATGTCCTGAAAGCCTTGCATAAAAATTATTAATAACAATATTCCCGAGGAGCTAATGAATGGGACATTTGAGCATTAGTGACTTCTATGTCCCCCATGCTTGGGCAATACTTTCTCCATCATGAGGATGAAAATTATAAAGATAATTCCTATCTTTATGAATTTCATGAGGAGGATAAAATTTACAGTAAAAGAGAGATTCAAGTTCCTTCCACTCCGAATGATGAGGATCGTCTAGTAGCTCATACCACTCCCTTGCTTTGCCCTTAAGTGATAAAGAGAATAGCTTCCTCTTAACTTGGTTCATTGAAATACCTACACACTTGAATAACTCGCATAATTCATGTATAAAGAGTAAATGATCACCAGGATGGACAGTTCCATCTCCAAAATAGCAGTTATTTATAACACGTTCAACAATTTCCATAGGTATTTCAAAAGGGACGCTTTCAGTATGTGGATTTAAAATATCAGAAGTATCCTTAGAATTACCACATATAGGAGATAAAGTATCATCAGTGCAAATTTTCTCCTTTAAAGCGGGGGAACTAAAAAGATCATTTTCATAAAAACTAACTCCCCCAAGCTTAGACGTTTCCATATAATTAGTAACAAAGGTGTTCACAAAATTCCTACTAATAACATTGCTATTAGCATGCAAAGAAAGCTCTCTAATTTATGTTCTACCTTAGGAAAAATACTAAAAATCTCTCTAATTTTGTTGTTGTTTTCCATTAAGCCTAACTAGTGAAAATAAAAACAAGAAACAAAAAGATATAATTGCAGAATCTAAAGGAAATAACTTCGAGCACTCACACACCAGCAACAGTACTAGAAGATAGCTTAGTAGCCAGAGGATGTGAGTACCTTTAACCTTACCTCCCCGGCAACGACGCCAGGAAATAGCTTGATGTCTACACACGCTTCTATTCTTGTAGACAATGTTGGGCCTCCAAGTGCAGAGGTTTGTAGAACAGCAGCAAGTTTTCCCTTAAGTGGATCACCCAAGGTTTATCGAACTCAGGGAGGAAGTGGTCAAAGGTATCCCTCTCAAGCAACCCTGCAATCAAGATACAATAAATCTCTTGTGTCCCCAACACACCCAATACACTTGTCAGGTGTATAGGTGCACTAGTTCGGCGAAGAGATAGTGAAATACAAGTAATATGGATAATTATAAGTGGTAATTGCAATCTAAAATAAGAATGGTAGCAAGAAAGCATGTAACATAACTGATTGTAAATGGTGTTTCAATTCTTAGAAACAAGGCCTAGGGATCATGCTTTCACTAGTGGACACTCTCATATAAATATCTTCTCTTCATGATGCTACCCTAAACTACTCTCCGGTTGGACGATGTAGGGCTATAACAGCACACCTTAAAGTTCACATTCCCCATCTAGATAACCCCTCACTATCATCTTGAGAGCTAGATGGTTCCACCAAACACCACAATCTCATAGAGACATCCAACTCAAATTATACTCATGGTAATTATTTATGTAATCTTAGCCAAAGTGCCACACGGTGTGCACACTGTCAACTTCACACACGTGGGGATAAGCAGAGATTCATGAAAGCACTTGAGTAGGAGAATAGATCTATAGATTACAAAGCTCATGATCTCATAAGATCACGCATAGAGAGAGATGAACACATAGCTACCAGTAGAGCCCTTAGCCTCGAGAGAGAACTACTCCCTCTTCATCATGAGAGTCAGCAACAGTGATGGAGATGGTGGTGGAGTCGATGGAGATGGCTCCGGGGGCACTTCCCCGTCCTGACAGGGTGTCGGAACAAAGACTTCTGTCCCCCGAATATCCTCTTCAGTGGCGGTGGCGCTGCGGAAATTTTCGTGGAAATCTGATCTGGTGCTTAGGGTTTTCATCACGAGAGGCTTTTATAGGTGAAAGGGCAAGGTCGGTGGAGGCCCGAGGGTCCCACACCACCTGGTGGCGTGGCCAGGGGGTACCCGCACCACCATAGGGTGTGGCCAGCCCCTGGCCCTCCTTCGGCTGCCCTCCGGACTCCGTGTTCCTTCTGGTAAAATAGTGACTTTGGCTTTTGTCCTGTCAAATTCCGAGAATATTTCTTTTCCAGCTTTTCTGAAAGCAAAACAGCAGAAAACAGGCAATTGGCACTATGGCATATTGTTAATAGGTTAGTTCCATAAAATGCATAAAAGTATCTCAAAATGTAGAAAAAACATAAGATAGTTGATATAAAACAAGCATGGAGCATCAAAAATTATAGATACGTTTACGACGTATCAGCGTGCCTACTCAAAGGCGCGAGGAAATTATTGAAAAACTTTTAATATCAAATAAGGTTGAAGTTGACAACCTGAGTGATATTATGGAAATCATGTCCATTTACAGGACAACTCCCAAGAAACCTGAGAAATCTCTCAGAGAATGCAGTGCTCCAAGTTCTGATTTTCTTAAACAACCAATAGAATTTCTTAATCCTGGAGATATAGAATATCGATATGATGGTGGAATTATTAAAAAAATTCAGGAAAAAGCTTTCAGTGGAAGGGAAGATGAAGAACCAACAAGACATCTTAGAGAGTTCAACGACGTGATAACATCACTTGGACCAAAAGATTTTCCAAGAGACTTCTCTCGTCTAAAAATATTTCATTGGTCTCTGATACGTTGCAAACGTATCTATAATTTTTGATGTTCCATGCTTGTTTTATATCTACTTTCTTATGTTTTGTCCACACTTTGGAGTACTTTCATACACTTTCTTGGACTAACCTATTAACAAGATGCCATAGTGCCAGCTGCCTGTTTTCTGCTGTTTTTGATTCCAGGAAAGTTAGAAAATTAATATTCTCAGAATTGGATGGGACAAAAGCCACAGTCAATATTTCACCGAGAGGGACATGGAGCCAGAATACGAGACTGAGAGGGGCCAGGGGCCGCCCACACCACCTGTCCGCGCGGCCAGGCCTGGCTCGCGCCAGGGGGTGGTGTGGCCGCCTAGGGCACCCCCTCGGCCTCCCTTTTCTCCTATAAGATGCCTTCGATACAGAAACCCTAAGTACTCGATCAAAATTCCACGAAAGAGTCTGTAGCTGCCGTCATCTCCATCCCTAGATCGGGATGGATCTGAAGCTCTTCCTGGCACCCTGCCGGAGGGGAGAATTCACCCTGGAGGCCTTGTTCATTACCATGCAAGCCTCCGGTGTGATGCGTGAGTAGTTCATCCTTGGACTAAAGGTCCATGTAGTAGCTATATGGTTGGTTCTTCTCCTTTGTGCTACCATGTTTAGATCTTGTGAGCTCCTTTCATGATCAAGATCATCTATTTGTAATCATACATGTTGTGTTTGCGGGGATCCGATGGATATTGAGATGCTATTTCAGATTGATTATTGATTCTATCATGTCTTTGCTTTTTGTGATCTTGCATGCTCTCCGTTGTTAGTAGATATCTTGGCCGAGTAGATACTAGCAACTCCAAGAGGGAGTATTTATGCTCGGTAGTGGGTTCATGCCTCCAGTAATCTAGGGAAGTGACAGAAATCTCTAAGGTATTAGATGTGCTGTTGCTACTAGGGAGAAAACAACAATCCTTTGTTCATAGAACAATCATATTTTTTTACTTTACATGCAATGCGTAATGCAATTATCTGTTGCTTGCAACTTAATACTGGAGGGGGTTCAGATTGATAACCTGGAGGTGGATTATTAGTCATAGATGCAGTTGGATTATGGTCTATGTATAATGTTGTAATGCTCAATCAAATCTCATAGAAGTCAAGATGATTAGTATATGCATGTATGCTTTCTCGATATTTGTCAATTGCCTCGCTGTAATTTGTTCACCCAACATGTCATCTATCTTAAGGAGAACCACCACTAGTGAACTATGGACCCTGGTCCTTTCTTTTACCATCAATCTACAACTGTTTACTGTTTTTTATTTACTTTCTGTAAGCTTTTACTTTCTTCCACACAATAAATTTAATCCTTGGTTTTCAGCAAAACCGGTGAGATTGACAACCTCACTGTAAGTTGGGGACAAAGTTCTGTGGTCATGTTGTGTAGGATTCCAAATTGGAAACAACACCTTGGAGGTGTTTCCTTTCTCCTACTGGTTCGATAACCTTGGTTTCATAACTGAGGGAAAACTTGTTGCTATGCTCATCATACCTTCCTCTTGGGGTTTCCCAACGAGCTCGATATATTTTGGGCCAACAAGCAGCTTTTTCTGGCGCCGTTGCCGGGGAGTCAAGGACATCTTCACAAGGGGAGTCCCTCATAACCAATATCTTTACTTTGTTTTATTTGTTTTGCTTAGTTTATTTCTGCTTTGTTTGCTTGTTTCTTATCAAAAACACACAAAAAATAGTTGTACTAGTTTGCTTTTTTATTAAAAATACAAAAAAATGACTACTCTTGAAAACACTAAGTTGTGTGACTTCACTAGCACCAACAACAATGATTTCATGTGCACACCTCTTGCCCCACATGTTCTTGAAGCTACTTTCTTTAAAATTAAACCTGCTTTACTCAATATTGTTATGAGAGAACAATTTTATGGTATTGGTACTGACGATACTACTGCTCATCTTAATAACTTTGTTAAACTTTGTGAGATGCAAAATCATAGGGATATAGATGGAGATATTATTAAACTGAAATTGTTTCCTTTCTCTTTGAGAGGAAAAGCTAAAGAATGGTTGCACTCCCTAAAATAGTATTGATTCTTGGAATAAATGCAAAGATGCTTTTATTGGAAAATACTATCCTCCTGCTAAGATTATATCTATGAGAAGTGAAATAATGAAATTTAAACAATTTGATAATGAACATGTTGCTCAAGCTTGGGAAAGAATGAAATCTTTGGTAAAGAATTGTCCCACTCATGGACTGACTGCTTGGATGATTATCCAAACCTTTTATGCAGGACTGAATTATTCTTCAAGAAATCTACTAGATTCTGCCGCGGGAGGTACCTTTACGACCATCACTTTGGGTGCTGCAACAAAGCTTCTGGATAATATGATGGTTAACTATTCTAAATAGCATACCGAGAGAGCTCCACAAGGTAAGAAGGTAAATTCTGTTGAAGAGACCTCCTCCTGGAGTGAAAAAATTGATGTTATTATGTCTATGCTTGTTAATGGGAAAGCTCATATTGATCCAAATCATGTTCCCTTAGCCTCTTTGGTTTCTCAAGAAGAGCAAGTTGATGTGAACTTTATAAGAAATAATAATTTTAGTAACAATGCTTATGGTAATAACAATTATAGGCCTTACCCTCCTAATAATACTTATGGTTATCATGGCAAACCCAGAATATCCAGTGAAGGAAGAATTTTAGAAGTTGAAAGAGCCACTAAAAACTTCATGCAAATGCAATATGAACAAAATAAATTATTTACTAAAACTATGGAGGAACAATCTACTATTCTGAAAAATATTAGTCATCAACTTGAGAGTTTAAATAGGGAAATTCCTAGTTTACAATTGAAACTTTCTAATCTGAAAGAAATATATCATCTTTGTCTGAAGCACAATCCTCCTTGATTAATAAAATGGCTGCTAAACCTGAAACTACTGATAATCCCTTTGCTGCTACTAATGCCAGACAAGTTAGAATTGATGAGAATGTTAGACTATTAGCTGAATTGTATGCTAAGTGGGAAAGAGAAGATGAAATTGCTAGAAATATTAGTGTTTCTACTATCACTACTACAACGTGTTGAATCTAGTAAAGCTCTACTACTTTAGATGATAATTATGATTATGATTTCGATGGTTGGAATATCTCTGAAGTAATTAAGTTCCTACAAAAGCTTGCTAAAATTCCTAATGCTAGTGCTATGAATATGGCCTTTAGAAAACACATTACTGATGCTCTCATAAAAATTAAAGAAGAAAAGATGAAACATAAAGCTTCTATTCCTATGAAAATAGAAGATGGTTGGGAACCCATCATTAATATGAAAGTGAATGATTTTGATTTCAAAGCTTTATGTGATCTTGATAGTAGTGTTTCTATTATGCCTAGAAGGATTTATGATATGCTTGATTTGCCACCATTGGAAGATTGTTATTTAAATGTCCCACTTGATGATAATGCTAAAAAAAAACTCATGGGGAGTATTAATGATGTTCTTATTATGGTTAACAATGCCTATGTCCCTGTTGATTTCTATGTTTTGGATGTTGAATGCAATGCTTCTTGTCCTATTACTTTGGAAAGACCTTTTCTTAGAACTGTTGGTGCCATTATTGATATGAAAGAATGCACCATTAAATATCAACTCCCACTCAAGAAAGGTATAGAACACTTCCCTAAGAAGAGAGAGAAGATTCCTTTTGCCTCTCCTATGAAAACAAAATTTGCTCTTAATGCTTCTTCATTTGAGAACACTTGATTCTTTTTCTTGCTTCTTATGCCTAACTTAAAGGCGTTAAAAAAAGTACTTATTGGAAGATAACCCAAAAGTTTTAGATGACTCTTGGAAGTTATTACTTCGGTAATAACCGCTCCTTATCCTTTTTATTTGCTTTTTGTGCCAAGAGTAACCTCTAATGAGAGACAAGTAATTCTTGGGAAAGTTGCTGTCCCGAAACAGATTTTTGTGCTTCACTGTAAAAATTCGTGTAAAATCTCTGTACGTCGTTTTGAGGTGTGAATTTTTGTGCTTCTGGCCCAGGTTGTTATCTAACTTTTATTAGTTCAACACTTTTCGATTTGAGCAACAGAAGGTCTTAGAAAAAATTGGTTTTTACCTGCTGGTCTGTTTTGATAGATTTCTACCATTATTTGCATTTGCTTCTTGTTGGTTCCTTTTTTAGTTCTCTTTGGGGAATTGAGCTTTTTTAGGGATGTGCTACAGTAGCTTGTGTTTTAATGGAAGTTTTATTGGTGTTGAAACTTAACCCAAAGACTTATTATCTCGAGTGCACTAAAGTTCATAATAAAGATTGTGTGAAGTTTTGTATGAAGGAAGAATTTCAGGTGTATGGAGAGAATGATGTAATGAGATGAAGAATGGACTAAAGCTCAAGCTTGGGGATGCCACCCCGTGTCACCCCAAGAAATATCCAAGAATTACAAGCATCAAAGCTTAGGTGGCATCCCCTTCTTCATCAATAAAAATCTCAGGTTCTTCCAAACACTTCATTTTTATTGTTTCATGCATAGATGTGTTGTTCTTGGAGCGTCTTCGTTTTTGTTTTTGGTTTTCATTTTCTTGGTTTTCTTAGTTTGCTTGAATAAATTGGTTGGACCCCCTCTTTCATACATTAGTTTCAAATAGTTTGGTTTGGTTTGGAAAAGAGTAGGAAAAGTTCATGCTTAAGTGGTAAAGAGAGCTTGTTTTTGACTGTGGCCTAATCTTTGTCATGCCATGCTTGATATTTTTTTGGCTTTATGCTTAGTGATCTTTGATGTAGCATGACATGTTATAAACAATTTAGATTGCTTAATGTGCCTTGGAAGAATCATGCGTTGTTTTAGCATATTAAAGCATAGTATTGTGGTATTCTCCTTTGATGCTTTATTTGGGTTGACTTGGCGCATGCTCACACCAAGTTAAGACTATCTCAAGTCACCATAGCCTTTATGATCCTTTAGTTTTCGACTTGAAATATCACTTTATGCTTTAATTAATGATGTTTTGTCACTTTGCATGATTATGGCCATTATTGCTCTCTTAGTTGGTCGCTCTCAGTCTTTTGCTAGCCTCCATAACCAAGTGTGAGTTCCACTCATACATCCAACTCCAAATAAAACCAAGTTATTCCAAAGAGTCCACCATACCTACCTATTAGCATTTGCTATTTAATGTATATTCATGTTTTTATCTACCTTCCGAATTAAACTTGTTATGAGAAAACTAGTGATTAAAGCTCTCACGAACTTGATGGCACACTTTACTTTTCTTGCCCTTAATAATCTTGAACCATTGTGTCGTCTATGTTGTATATGCTTGCACTTATATGTTGGGGATTAGCAGAACCTTGCTGTCATGGGGAACGCTTTCAACATTGCACTTGTACTTTGTACCTAGTTCATATCATGCTCTTTTGTCTATGGATGTCGTCGGTGTGAAATGAAAGGGGAGCTTGTAAGTCCATGGAGTTATGTATGTGTGTTAGAGAAACGCATGGACCGCTAGTCCAATCCATGCCTAATCATGGTGGAAACCTGCAGCATAACCATAATGAGCAATCTATGAGGCATTCTTCTTATAAAAAAAGAGGTAGAGATTGAGAAAAAGAAAAAAAAGAAAAAAAGAGATATGAGAAAAGAGGAAAGAGATAAAAAAGCACCATTTTCCCATGGTAAATAAGAAGATTGCTGAGATGCTCGTTGTCTGCTTGCCTTGTCATTTTGATATGGGGATTCTACCGTATCATCGGGCAAGGGGTACCCCATTGGCGGTTCTATATGATACACATGTACTTACTATGACAAGAACATACCGGTAACTAAACTTGAGTAGCATGAGGAGAGACCCTCGTATTCAAGGGACATGAGATTTCCAACTTATACTTTGTGAAGCATATACTCCATAGTTTGTCACTTTAACCTTAATCACCTAAACATGCTTATGATAGGGGCAATGAGAGCTGAAAGCTAATAAGTACCATAATTTTTGGAAGCTCTTTATGAAACTTGAATCCTTGCTTCCTTCTATGAAGGCCTTTCTTTTACTTTTATGTTGAGTCTCCACCTTCTATATTTATGCACCTATTGAGAGAGCATAGTGGCCATTCTTAGTTCTATGTGCATTGTCCCAAGACTTGTTGATTGATGCATAACTTTGATATTGCTTGTTCTTAAACTATTTGTATCTAGTCACCCTTATAAACTTTGAAGGTGTCCTATGCATTTTGATTTGCTACTCTATGAGGGATAAGCTAAATGCCACTATGCTATGTTTTCTTTATGTGAAACAAACAAACGTCTTTCAATGCATTGTTATTCATGAATCTTTTGTATGTGTATGTTGCAACATAGTTTCTATGTCTTATTGCTGGAACTTTATATTTCATGCTATGTTGAAGTACTATGAACCCAGCTATCAATGTTTTACGAAAACTTTGATCAAGTTTATGATGGTGCATGTCACCTAAAAAATTATTCTTTCTTTTTATCACTTACCTACTCGAGGATGAGCAGGAATTAAGCTCGGGGATGTTGATACGTTGCGAACGTATCTATAATTTTTGACGTTCCATGCTTGTTTTATATCAACTATCTTATGTTTTGTCCACACTTTCGAGTACTTTTACACATTTTCTGGAACTAACCTATTAACAAGATGCCACAGTGGCAGCTGCCTATTTTCTGCTATTTTTGGTTCCAGGAAAGTTAGAAAATGAATATTCTCGGAATTGGACAGGACAAAAGTGAAAGTCAATATTTCACCGAGGGGGACACGGAGCCAGAATACGAGGCAGAGAGGGGTCAGGGGCCGCCCACACCACCTGGCCGCGCGGCCAGGCCTGGCCCGCGCCAGGGGGTGGTGTCGCCGCCTAGGGCACCCCCTCGGCTTCCCATTTCGCCTATAAGATGCCTCCGATACAGAAAACCTAAGTACCCGATCAAAATTCAATGCAAGAGTCTATAGCCACCATCATCTCCATCCCTAGATCGAGAGGGATCTGAAGCTCTTCCCGACACTTTGCCGGAGGGGAGAATTCACCCTAGAGGCCTTCTTCATCACCATGCAAGCCTCCGGTGTGATGCGTGAGTAGTTCATCGTTGGACTACGGGTCCATGTAGTAGCTAGATGGTTGGTTCTTCTCCTTTGTGCTACCATTTTTAGATCTTGTGAGCTCCTTTCATGATCAAGATCATCTATTTGTAATCATACATGTTGTGTTTGCGGGGATCCAATGGATATTGAGATGCTATTTCAGATCGATTATTGATTCTATCATGTCTTTGTTATTTGTGATCTTGCATGCTCTCCGTTGTTAGTAGATATCTTGGCCGAGTAGATGCTAGCAACTCCAAGAGGGAGTATTTATGCTCGATAGTGGGTTCATGCCTCTAGTAATCTGGGGAAGTGACAGAAATCTCTAAGGTACTAGATGTGCTGTTGCTACTAGGGAGAAAACAACAATAGTTTGTTCATAGAATAATCGTATTGTTTAGTTTACACGCAATGCGTAATGCAATTATCTGTTGCTTGCAACTTACTACTAGAGGGGATTCAGATTGATAACCTGAAGGTGGATTATTAGTCATAGATGCAGTTGGATTACGGTCTATGTATAATGTTGTAATGCCCAATCAAATCTCATAGGAGTCAAGATGATTAGTATATGCATGTATGATTTCTCGATGTTTGTCAATTGCCCCGCTGTAATTTGTTCACCCAACATGTCATCTATCTTAAGGATAACCACCACTAGTGAACTATGGACCCTGGTCCTTTCTTTTACCATCAATCTACAACTGTTTACTTTTTTCTGTTTACTTTCTGCAAGCTTTTACTTTCTTCCACACAATACGTTTAATCCTTTGTTTTCAGCAAAACCAGTGAGATTGACAACCTCACTGTAAGTTGGGGCCAAGTTCTATGGTTGTGTTGTGCATGATTCCAAGTTGGAAACAACACCTTGGAGGTGTTTCCTTGCTCCTACTGGTTCGATAACCTTGGTTTCATAACTGAGGGAAAACTTGCAGCTGTGCTCATCATACCTTCCTCTTGGGGTTCCCCAATGAGCTTGATATATTTTGGGCCAACAAGCAGTCTTTTAAAGGTAAGGCTCTAGACTGGTTATATTCTCTCCCTCGTCATTACATTAAATGTTGGGAAAACTGCATTGTTAAATTCATAAATAGGTTTAATCCTTTTAAAAAGGTAACTGAAATTAGAAAGAATATAGGCATCAACTTTAGTCAGAACGTGGGAGAAAACTACCCACAAGCCTAGGATAGATTCTTTGGAATGATCAATAGTATTCCTAATCATGGCTATTCTGAATCAACTATTTGCCATTTGTCTTACCATGGTCTTAATACTTAATGCAGAGAGTTTCTTGACTTCTCAACAGGAGGATCGATAAATACTTTAATTGTTAAAGCATGTTCTGAATAGATGTCTACTAGGGCTTAGAATGATTCTTTATATAATACTGATTTCGGCACTAAGCTGGAAAAAGGATACTTCGCATACTCCTGATCTTATGTCTGAAGTATGCAAAACAATGAAATAAAAAGGTATACCATCTGAACTTGTTAAGGAAAACAAAGTAGACTTGTTACAAGTTTTTACTGAAGAAGATGAAACTAAAAAAGTTTTTCAAGAATTAAACATCGAGAAGCAAAATCGCATAATAACCTGCATAAGCACTTTCAAAAACATAAGAAGATTTTGGCAGAACTCACAGAAAATTATGATGAAATTGCCCAAGAAATAAAATTATTTCACAAGTACCTTAGTATGATTGAAACCCAATGTGAACAAATAGCATCTGGTTATCAATTTTTTTTCTTAAAGATGATATAGATATTCCTGTTTCTACTAATGTTGTTACAAGGGGAGGTGTAGTTGTTACAGGACCATCAGGACCACCAGAATATGAAGCTGAAAAAGATCGAAAGGAAAAAGCTTTGCTCAAAGCAAGCCAAGAAGATAATATACTGGTGGATCATCAAGATGAAACTACTCAAGAAACACAAGATCAAACCTTGGAGGAGAAAAATGATGCACATGATGACCGTTATGACTCTGAAGCAGAGACGGTTGATCCAAGAGAAGAAAAAGAGAAGTTGTTGTAGTAGAAAAGAAGAAGAGCGATAAGAAGCAACAAAAGAAAGCAACAAAAGAGCCCGACCGCCCACAAAAGGTAAAATACAAGAATAAGAAAGGTGAGCAAGAGCTTCCTTATCCAGATCGAGAAAAGAAAGCACCGGATCAGGTAATCTATGATTCTTTTAAAAAGGCACTTGGTGATCTTCATCTGGAAATTCCATTTGCGGATGCAATTAAAGTTCATACCTATTCTAAATTCCTCTATGATATTCTTAGTAGAAAGAAAGGAATAACTGAAACCGTTGCCATGTTGACTAGTTATCCTGCTAATGGGAAGCTATTGTCTAAATTAGGAGATCCTAGAATACCAACTATTTCATGCTCAATAGACAAAACAGATATTCATAATGCCTTGTGTGATTTAGGTGCAGGAGTTAGTGTAATGCCATATTCCCTCTACAAAAGGTTAGGATTAGGGGAGTATTTCCCTACTACTATCACTTTACAGATGGCTGACAAGTCCACTAAACAAGCCATTGGTATGATTGAGAATGTTCTACTTAGAATAGATGAGCATGTCATTTCCACTGTTTTTATTATTCTTGAAATGCCAGAGGATGAAAAATTATCCATAATACTTGGAATACCTTACCTTAGTAATGCAGGAGCATCAGTTGATTGTGCTGAGGGAAAAATAATCTTCAATGTTTATGATGCTGAAATCATCCGGTATTTTTCATAGAAGCTAGAAGCGAGAGAAAGATATATTCCACCGGCAAAACAAGTTCATATGGTGTCAACACCCGAATTTTTAATCCCAGATGCCTGTTATGTTACCATTTTTGCGAGACATAATAGATTGGATATCACAGTACACCATCCATTACAAACCATAAATAAGGTCTTACACAAATAAGGATCTCATGATCTAGTCATAATACAACAAGCAGCGGAATAAATAATAAGCGTAGCGGTGGGGTCCATCTTCAGGGGCACAGGCAATGCTGACGAAGGCAGATATTCCTAGTTATCATAGCCGTCCTGTTATCCGTCATCTTGGTAGTCTCCTTCATAGTCTGGCCATGAGAATAGCCAGGGACAAAAGCCATGAGTACTCTTTGAGTACTCGCAAACTACCACTAACAAGTAAGATAGTACTAGTGGGTAATGTTAACTCTATGTTTATTTTTAAAGTCAAGTTTGAAACGTAAGCTGAGTTCAGAAACAAAGAAAGATAAAATAAAGTTCTAGAATCACTTAAGTTGGGAAGCTAGTCTCATGGTCACAACCCTGTTGTGGTCAAGTCAAGATTCATCATTCATTTCATAAGTCATTTTTAAAACATCTGACAACAAAACAGTATGGCCACTCCAACTGTCCTTAACCACGGACGTGGCTATTCGAATAGTTTGACACTCTGCAGAGGTGGTACACTTTCACCACAAGATTCGATACATCTGACAGGGATAACCCTGAATCATCAAACTTAGTATGCAGATAATCAAACATAACCTTTCCTTTACACACTCTAGTATAAGCACCTCTCCTATGAGCATGGCCTCCCAACCATGACCATCTATCATCTTGGGCACTACATAGGTGGACAACATTGAGAGGTAGCCTCATCTCAAACTTCTCCCGCGAGGGAACTAATACTAATGCATATAAATTTCCGGCTAATCCTTACCCAATTCAGGTATTGTGGTTGTACGGTAAAATTGGAATCGTATCGCATCCGAATCCAACCATCAGTTTTTGTAAAAGGGTGAAGGCTCATGCCTCAACATTTTCATCATCATAAACCATTTGTGTTTCTCAACACATGTCAAAACATCTTAATATAATGACTCATCATTCCAACGTTTTCACAATTTATTTTCACCAAGTATTCCCATCTAAAGTGACTCAAGTTTTGACTTAGCTCTAAGCTACTAAGTTAAGAGTGTTCACTAAGGTGGGGATGCTAAGATCAATCTCATGCCATAGAATGGCATCTAAGGTTAATTAGATAGGTCAAGTTTTATACTTTTTATGCTACTTTCAACAAGTAAGGGACTTTGGTAAAGTAAAGAAAGTAAAAGCTTGAAATTAAATCTTGGACTAGGTATAAATCCAAATGGTATCACCAAAGCATGCCTAATGCCTTTGCTTAGGTTATCTAGCTTGCAAGGGTTAACTTGCATTCTTAATGATGGCTTGCCTTGTGCAGTGTACTGGTTGGAGTTTTCTTCCTCCTCCTCTTGGTAAAACTCCTCCTCCTCAAAAGTTGGTCGGTACTATCGTCTATAAATACATATGGAGTACACAATCACCAAACAATACTTAACTAGTCTACTTAGCACTCTAAGGCACACATTTGATGATATATTATCATCCCAAGCATCACAAGGTTTTATTAACTAGCTTCATTCTTTTTATTTCAGAAAAGTAATTTCTACTCATTGAAAATAACTAAAATTTAATATTGTCCAATTAAAATATGGGATCATACGTACACATGTCATCACCACATATTCTAACATGGGAATGTGATTTAAGGGTTGGATCACATTTGAATAATCAATGATTTAAAGTGACTAGAAATGCATATATATCATTATTTTGGTAATAGTCCAAAGTCACTATATGTAAACCTTAATATTATTACATATTCAGATAGGTATGGTGAAATGTGATTCTTGAGAGTTGGAATCAACTCAAAAGCTATTATGGTTGATTTTATAAAACTATTTGAATGTGCAAATGCTTCTGTCTTGTTATTTTTACTAGGAGAGATCTCTAAATCTAAATGAATTAAATCCAACGGGCTTGGCCAGATCTTTTCAGTAGCTTTATAAAAAAAATTGAATCACTCAATTTGGTTCAGTAGATCTTCTTGAATTGATTTTTGAACTAAGGGACAGAAGTGAGTTCAAACTTAAATAGAAAAATCTATATATGAGCTAACTGGGTCACGCGGGAAAAAACTAACGGGCCGGCCCAGTGGCAGTCCGCGGCGCGAGTGACAACTGACAGGGGGGTCCCGCAGGTCAGTGACACATCAAACGTGAAGCGGTACGGGGCACTCTCAGCGCTACGATTAAAAGATGGATCAACGGCTGAGGATCGTCGTCCCTTGCGAACAGGTCGCCGGTGAGAGCTAACCCTAGCGGCTCGGTGTGGGTACGTGGGGGCTTACCAGGGCTCTAGCTAGACGTGGCAATGGGGGTGATTGAGCTTGTAGACGACGGCGGTTCAGGCGTGGTCACGGCGGCTCCTGGGGTGGTCGCAATCAACAACGCCTCTCTTCCTCTGTTGCGGCAAGCTCCAGCAAAATTCCGGCGAACGGCGGCCCACCTTGCTCCGGGAATGGGGTGAAAGGATCAGTGGAGAGAGGGGAGTGAGATGGTGTGAGGATTTTGTTGGACTCAGGGGGAACAGGGGAACCAAATGAGGGCTAAAAACTCGACAATGCATTGATCTACAAACAGTATAAGTTAGACAGAGAAATCTTGCCTGTCACCTGTTCGACACAATGGCCGCATGAAAGTTTTATTTGAATTTTGGGCTGATTTTTGGTGGAGTTGTTTGCCACATGCTTAAGCATCTGTGGTTTCTTGGGATTGTAAAATGGAGTTCATTTGAGTGGTTTTTGAATAAGTGTGATCTAGATACCTACACTAGATTCAATTTTCAAATGCCATTTAAAATTAGTGTTTGAAAGTTTTTGGTAGATCACAAAGTGGGCCTTGGTACATCACTACTTGTACTAGCAAGGGGTGCAAAGATCCACATTTGTTTTTGTTAGGTTTTGAGTTCTAGGAATAGCCAAAGTAGGCATGGTAGTTAAAATGGCACAAATGGCCATTTGCTTCTTTTATTCATTTTGATTTGTTTTTCTTTGGGATTTGTTTGGGAATGATCTAGATGATGTTTAATTCACCTAAGAATCATTTTACAATTGATGGATCACTTAATCATGGCAAATCAAACCAACTTCTAAATTATATGCACACACATATGAATGCTTTAATATTTTTTAATGGAAAAGTTTGTGTTAACTCTAAATTTGATGATTTGGATCTTGATCACTTGGATTAGAGTTTTGGGATGTTACAAAGCTTCCCCCCTTCAACAAAATCTCATCCCGTGATTTACGTAAGAAAACTAGGAACTAAAGAGATCTGGGAACTCTGTTCTAATGTAATCTTCTCGCTCCCAAGTGGCTTCCTCTTCGGTATGGTTACTCCATTGAATCTTGAGAAATTTGATACTTTTGGTCCTGGTGGTTCTGTAAGCTTCCTCCAAGATACGAAGTGGGCACTTCACGATACTCCAGGTCTTTGTTGATATCCACAGCCTTGTGATCGATGTTCTTGAAAACTTTAGTGTTCTCCGGCACTTCTAGGCATTTGCGAAGTAACGAGATATGGAACACATTATGGATGGCTGACATCTCTTTAGGTAGTTCCAATTGATACGATACTTCTCCTCGACGGTTCAGAATCTTGAAGGGCCTGATATATCTGGGGGCTAACTTTCCTTTCAAGCTAAAGAGTTGGGTTCCCTTCAATGGCGAAACCTTGAGATATACAAAATCTCAGACATTGAAAGTCAGGTCTCTCCTTCTCTTGTCAGCATAACTCTTCTGTCTGGATTGGGTGGTCTTGAGGTGCTCATGGACTTTGTGAACCTTTTCTTCGGCTTCCCGGAGAATGTCGGGTCTAAAGATCTGACTATCTCCTACTTGTGACCAATTCAAAGGGGTGCGACACTTTCTTTCGTATAGGAACTCAAATGGTGCCATTTGCAAAATAGCTTGATAACTGTTGTTATATGAGAATTCTGCGAAAGGTAGGCAGTCTTCCCATTTTGATCCATACTCTAACACACAAGCTCTCAACATATCCTCTAGGATCTGGTTGACTCTTTCAGTCTGTCCATCAGTTTGCGGGTGATAAGCGGTGCTGAAGTTCAACTTGGTGCCTAATCCTTCCTGGACTTTCTACCAAAATCTTGAGGTAAACTGGGTTCCTCGATCTGATACTATGGTCTTGGGGGTTCCATGCAGACTAACAATCCTAGCAATATGAAGCTCTGCTAGATTCGAACTCTGGTAGGTTGTCTTGACAGGTATAAAGTGAGCTACCTTGGACAGTCTATCAACGATGACCCAGATTGAGTCATTCGCCCTACTAGAAGTAGGAAATCCGGTGATAAAGTCCATTTCGATGGAATCCCATTTCCATTCCGGAATCTGCAATGGTTGCAATAGTCCTGCGGGTCTCTAATGCTCTGCTTTGACTCTTTGACAGATGTCACACTTGGCGATGTAGCTTCCGATTTCTCTCGTCATCTTGTGCCACCAAAATTGTACTTTCAAATCTTGATACATCTTCGTTCCTCCGGGGTGGATAGAATAAAGAGTATCATGAGCTTCCTGCATGATAACCTGCTTCAGTTCCGAATCTGCTGGCACACATATACGTCCTTTGTACCACAGAACTCCTTCTTCGTCTTCAGTGAATCTAGGTACCTTTCCTGTACCAATACGACGTTTGATTCTGTCGATACTTTCATTTCCCTTCTAGGCTTCCTTGATTTGGCTGAGTAATGTGGGCTGAAGTTCAATGCTAGCTAAGAATCCTTTGCTAACAAGCTCAGTTCTAAACTGCTCCAACTCCTCATACAAACTTGGTTGCTTCTCTTTGATCATGGTGTTTAGCCTACACGACAATCTGCTAAGAGCATCCGCTACCACATTGGCTTTGCCGGGGTGATAGTGAACGTCAAGGTCATAATCCTTGATTAAGTCTATCCATCTCCTTTGCCTCATATTCAGCTCCTTCTGAGTGAAAATATACTTCAAGCTTTTGTGATCTGAGTAAATCTCATAGCGATTACCCATAAGATAATGATGCCATGTCTTCAATGCCAAAACCACGGCTGCTAATTCAAGATCATGGGTCGGATAGTTCTGCTCATGCTGCTTCAGTTGTCGAGACAGATATGCGATAACTTTGCCTTATTGCATCAATACACATCTGAGACCAATCTTGGATGCATCACAATATACATCAAACGGCTTCTTGATATCTGGCATGATCAAAATTAGGGCTGATATCAATCTCTTCTTCAGCTCTTGGAAACTAGCTTCACATTTGTCGGTCCATTCAAACTTCTTGTCCTTCTTCAACAATTAAGTCATGGGTCTGGCTATACTTGAGAATCCTTCTACAAACTTGCAGTAGTATCCCGCTAATCCGAGAAATATATGGACTTGGGTTTGAGTGGTTTGGGCTTCCCATGCTTCGACATCTTTGATCTTGGCAGGATCAACAGAGACTCCTCCGATAGACACAATATGTCCTAGGAATCTTACTTCTTTATGCCAAAACTCACACTTGCTGAACTTGGCATATAACCGATGCTCTCTCAGGGTTTCTAGGATGATTCTCAGGTGTTGCTCATGCTCTTCTTCTGACTTGGAGTAGATAAGGATATCGTTGATAAACACAACGACAAATTTATCCAAGAAATTCATAAAGATCTTATTCATGAGATTCATGAAATAAGCAGGGGCATTGGTTAATCCAAAAGAAATCACCGTATACTCGTATAAACCATAGCGAGTAGTAAAGGCGGTCTTCGGAATATCCGTTGCACGAATCTTAAGTTGGTGATAACCAGTCCTAAGAGCATTCTTTGAGAATACCTGGGCACCAGTCAAATGATCAAATAGATCCTCTATCTTTGGCAAGGGGTACTTGTTCTTGATGGTGACATCATTTAGATTTTTGTAATCTGTGCACAAACGAGTTCCTCCATCTTTCTTGTCGATGAATAACACTGGTGATCTCCATGGCGATGCGCTTGGTTGAATCAAGCCTGTTGCTAACATAGCATCCAACTGCTTCTTCAATTCCACTAACTCTGAGGGGTTCATGTTATAGGGTCTCTGGGCTATAGGTCCGGTTCCGGGGATTAGTTCGATAATGAACTCAATATCCCTATCCGGGGGCATACCTGACAATTCATCTGGGAATACGTCGAGGTATTCACAGACTACTCGGACTTGGTCTATGGTGGGTAGGGCTAGACTCTTGTTGCACTTGAATTGACGAGGTAAGGTTTCAGATGTATGCTCTACTATGACTCCAGAGGTACTGGTCATGGTGATGGCTTTCTTAGCACAGTCTATCAGTCCTTTATGCCTTGACATCCACTCCATACCTAGTAATACTTCCAATCCTTTGGTTCCGAGTACGATTAGGTTGGCATAAAAATCTATCCCATGTATTCTGATAAGCACAGCTTTGCAAATTTTTCTAGCTTTTGTAGTTGAACCGGGGATTTGAACTATCATGACATGCTTCAAGTTGGTTGGGTGAATCTTACTAGTGCATGCAAATTATTCGGTGACGAATGAATGCGATGCTCCCAAATCAAAAAATACCCTTAATAAAACCGAGTTGATAGAAAACATACCCAGCACTACGTCTGGCGCTTCTTGGGCTTCCTCTGTGTTCATGTGGAAGAGACGGCTGTTGCGGTTGTGAGGGTTCCCTAGGGAAAACCTTCTCCCTGGTTGAACACGACGCTGCTGTTGAGCTAGGGCATTCACATTGGCAGTGGCGGTAGTCTTTTTGGGGCACTCATTGGAATAGTGTCCCTTCACTCCACACTCGAAACAAGTTATGTGGGACTTGTCTTTTGTTGTGACAGGCATAGCATTACTGCCAGTTCTAGGTACAGTGTTGTTGTTGTTGCTCTTGGGAGGCACACGGATGAAATTGTTGGTGTTGCCGGAGTGGTTGTTGTTTCCTCCGGACTTCATATTGCCTCCGCTACGGTTGGGGTAGCTTAGGCGAGACATTGGGGGTCGGTTGTTTCTGGGTGCATATCCTGGTGAGGGGTTGGGACGGTACTTCTGGTGACTATTGGATCCATATTGCTGCATCATACAACATTTGCGGTTGTCGTTTGCCTGATTAATCTTCCCTTCCATCTGAATGGCAGAGTCGACTAGCTCTTCGAGATCCTCAAAGCGGATGTTGACGAGGACAATCTCATCTGCATCTCATCATGCAGTCCGTTCAGGAATCTCTCCTTCTTCTTGGCCTCCGTGTTGATCTCATCAGGGACGTACCTTGCAAGCGACAGGAATTTGTCACGGTACTCCACCACAATCATTCTTCCCTGCTTCAACTCTTCGAATTCATCCCTCATTCGGGTGACTAGACCTTGCGACACGTGGGTGCGGCTGAACTTGATTTTGAAGGCTTCCCATGTCATCACTTGACCATGGTTCATCAGACGGATGCTATTCCACCAGGCTCTTGCATCTCCTGCTAGGTAGTGGGTGGCAAAGAGAACTTTCTCGTTGTCATCAACTCTGGCTACCTCCAAATTGTTCTCCATCGTCTGCAACCAGTCATCAGCATCTAATGGGTTCTCTTAAGTGCTAAAGATTGGGGGATTGGTATTCTAGATGTTCTTTAGCTTGGGTCCTTGATGATCCTGATTTCCATGCCCTTGGTTGTTGAGAGCCATCTAGGCGATATGTTGAAGTGTTGCTAGATTAGCTTGGCGCTCTGCCTTGCTTGCTTCTCTGTCTGCGATGAGATTCTGTAGGATCTGCATCATTGGGTCTTGCGATGAGCTACTCCCTCCCGGGTTTCCACGAGTCATCTGAAGATTGAGGTAGATAAAGGGGTAAGAGGGAAAGTTCTAAGGTTCATGGTTTTGGTTTCAAAGCTAAACTTTGAGTTTGACTCAGGTTTTGCAACTAACTCCATTTCATTCCTTCAAACAAGCACACGATACAAACACACACCACAACAAGGAAAACAGATGGTTTTAAGAACCATTCTGCAAGCTACGATACAGTGGGACCGATACATCTCATGCTACGACAATGCTCTAGTGCATCTACTCATCGTCGATGAAGTCGAAGTCCTCATCGTCAGTGTAGAAGTCCACGTTATCCTCCTCCAGAAAGTCATCATCATTGCTGAGGTAAGAATCCATGTCTCCCTGGATGTCTTCACCCTCCTCTTCTTCCTCCTTTGCTGCAAGCTGAGCTTCTTGCTCCTTAACGGTCTTCTCGAGGTCGGCCACCTTCTTGCAAAGACGGACGATGGTGCGATCCTTCTTTTCGCGCTGGAGGCGAAGAGACCTACGGTCCTTAACAAGCATTGAGAAAGTCTGGGCCTTCTGGCCGGCAATGGCACGGTTGTGGTTGGCAAACTCCCTAGCATTGTCTAATTCCTTCTGGCGATTGTACAATAGGAAGTCAAGGTTCTCCACTTGACGCTTCAACTCTAGGTGACTTGGCATCTCCATCGGCATTCCCATGAAGTCACATCTTGCATAGTGAGCAAAACGGGTTCCTTGGATTTGGTTGACACTGAGGGCACATAGACGTGCGAGAGCTTCATGCATTGACCTGGCTAACCCATCTAGCCAGTTGTTCTCCTTTACGGAGAACTGGATTCTCCGGGACGTTAGTGCTTCAATGCTTCCTCGAAGATCTGCGTTGACTAGCCACTATAAATCTCCTCCTGGGGGTCCTGGAAATTGAGCTCCAAGAAACTCTGGATGAGGGCATCCCAATAACTCCGACAGTGAATCTAGATCCCTCTTGAAGATCAGCTGGCCTCCGTTGCCCAACTGGTAGAATTTGCTGAACTGAGTCTCCATCTACAAGAATTAAGGATGAGGAAGTTAGTGAAGTGATCAAGTGTGTCAAATTTTAGGTAGTAATGTAAGAATTGGAGGAACATGAATTTTGAGAAATAATGAATTCCCAAGGGTAGTAGAGGAAATAGTTTTTCATAAATACTCACTTTGGTTTTGAAATTAAATTTTTGTTTGGACGTCCATTCTAACTAGGGTCTCCTATGGTCAGGATGGCTCTGATACCAACTTGTCAACACCCGGATTTTTAATCCCAGATGTCTGTTATATCATACATCGCAATCCTAGGATTACCATTTTTGCGAGACATAACAGATTGGATATCACAGTACATCATCCATTACAAACCATAAATAAGATCTTACACAAATAAGGATCTCATGATCCAGTCATAATACAACAAGCAGTGGAATTAATAATAAGCGTAGCGGTGGGGTTCATCTTCAGGGGCACAGGCAATGCTGACGAAGGCAGATTGTCCTAGTTATCATAGCCGTCCTACTGTCCGTCATCTTGGTAGTCTCCTTCATAGTCTGGCCATGAGAATAGCCAAGGACAAAAGTCATGAGTACTCTTTAAGTACTCGCAAACTACCACTAACAAGTAAGATAGTACTAGTGGGTAATGCTAACTCTATGTTTATTTGTAAAGTCAAGTTTGAAACCTAAGCTGAGTTCAGAAACAAAGAAAGATAAAATAAAGTTCTAGAATCACTTAAGTTGGGAATCTAGTGTCATGGTCACAACCCTGTTGTGGTCAAGTCAAGATTCATCATTCATTTCATAAGTCATTTTTAAAACATCTGACAACGAAACAGTATGGCCACTCCAACTGTCCATAACCGCAGACGCAGCTATTTGAATAGTTTGACACTCTGCAGAGGTGGTACACTTTCACCACAAGATTCGATACATCTGTCAGGGATAACCCTGAATCATCATACTTAGTATGCAGATAATCAAACATAACCTTTCCTTTACACACTCTAGTATAAGCACCTCTCCTATGAGCATGGCCTCCCAACCATGACCATCTGTCATCTTGGGCACTGCATAGGTGGACAACATTGAGAGGTAGCCTCAGCTCAAACCTCTCCCACGAGGGAACTAATACTAATGCATATAAATTTCCGGCTAAGCCTTACCCAATTTAGGTCTTGTGGTTGTACGGTAAAATTGGAATGGTATCGCATCCGAATCCAACCATCAGTTTTTGTAAAAGGGTGAAGGCTCATGCCTCAACATTTTCATCATCATAAACCATTTGTGTTTCTCAACACATGTCAAAACATCTCAATAGAATGACTCATCATTCCAAGGTTTTCACAATTCATTTTCACCAAGTATTCCCATCTAAAGTGACTCAAGTTTTGACTTAGCTCTAAGCTACTAAGTTAAGAGTGTTCACTAAGGTGGGGATGCTAAGATCAATCTCATGCCATAGAATGACATCTAAGGTTAATTAGATAGGTCAAGTTTTATACTTTTTATGTTACTTTCATCAAGTAAGGGACTTTGGTAAATTAAAGAAAGTAAAAGCTTGAAATTAAATCTTGGACTAGGTATAAATCCAAATGGTATCACCAAAGCATGCCTAATGCCTTTGCTTAGGTTATCTAGCTTGCAAGGGTTAACTTGCATTGTTAATGATGGCTTGCCTTGTGTAGTGCAGTGGTTGAAGTTTTCTTCCTCCTTCTCTTGGTAGAACTCCTCCTCCTTGAAAGCTTGCTCGGTACTATCGTCTATAAATACATATGGAGTACACAATCACCAAACAATACTTAACTAGTCTACTTAGCACTCTAAGGCACACAATTGATGATTTATTAGCATCCCAAGCATCACAAGGTTTTATTAACTAGCTTCATTCTTTTTATTTCAGAAAAGTAATTTCTACTCATTGAAAATAACTAAGATTTAATATTCTCCAATTAAAATATGGGATCATATGGACACATGTCATCACCACTTATTCTAACATATGGGAATGTGATTTAAGGGTTGGATCACATTAGAATAAGTTTAAGTTTAATATTTAATGATTTAAAGTGACTAGAAATGCCTATATAGCATTATTTTGGTACTAGTCCAAAGTCACTGTATGTAAACCTTAATATTATTACATATTCAGATAGGAATGGTTAAATGTGATTTTTCAGAGTTGGAATCAACCCAAAAGCTATTGTGGTTGATTTTATAAAAATGTTTGAATATGCAAATGCTTTTGTCTTGTTATTTTTACCAGGAGAGATGTCTAACACTAAATGAATTAAATCCAACGGGCTTGGATAGATCTTTTTAGTAGCTTTCCAACAAAATTTGAATCGCTCAATTTGGTTCAGTAGATCTTCTTGAATTGATTTTTGAACTAAGGGACAGAAGTGAGTTCAAACTTAAAAAGGAACATCTATATTTGAACTAACTGGGTCGCGCGGGAAAACGAACGGGCTGGCCCAGTGGTGCTCTGCGGCGCGAGTGACAACTGACAGGAGGGTCCCGCAGGTTAGTGACACATCAAACACAAAGCGGTACGGGGGACTCTCAGCTCTACGATTAAAAGATGGATCCACGGCTGAGGATCATCGTCCCCGGCGAACAGGTCGCCGGCGAGAGCTAACCCTAGCGGCTCGGTGGGGGTACGAGGGGGATTACCAGAGCTCCAGCTAGACGTGGCGATGGGGGTGATCGATCTGGTAGACGATGGTGGTTCTAGGCGTGGTCGCGGCGGCTCCTGGGGTGGTCGCAATCAACAGAGCCTCTCCTCCTCTGCTATGGCAAGCTCCGGGAAAATTCCGGTGAACGGCGGCCCGCCTTGCTCCGGGAATGGGGTGGAAGGATCAGCGGAGAGAGGGGAGTGAGATGGTGTGAGGAGTTTGTTGGACTCAGGGGGAACAGGGGAACCAAATGAGGGCTAAAAACTCGACAATGCATTGATCTACAAACAATATAAGTTAGACAGAGAAATCTTGCCTGTCACCTATTCGATACAATGGCCGCATGAAAGTTTTATTTGAATTTTGGTGGAGTTGTTTGTCACATGCTTAAGCATCTGTGGTTACTTGGGATTGTAAAATGGAGTTCATTTGAGTGGTTTTTGAATAAGTGTGATCTAGATACCTACACTAGATTCAATTTTCAAATGCCATTTAAAATTAGTGTTTGAAAGTTTTTGGTAGATCACAAAGTGGGCCTTGGTACATCACTACTTGTACTAGCAAGGGGTTCAAAGATCCACATTTGTTTCTGTTAGGTTTTGAGTTCTAGGAATAGCCAAAGTAGGCATGGTAGTTCAAATGGCACAAATGACCATTTACTTCTTTTATTCATTTTGATTTGTTTTTCTTTGGGATTTGTTTGGGAATGATCTAGATGATGTTTAATTCACCTACAAATCATTTTGCAATCAATGGATCACTTAATCATGGCAAATCAAACCAACTCCTAAATTATATGCACACACATATGAATGCTTTAATATTTTTAAATGGAAAAGTTTTTGTTAACTCTAAATTTGATAATTTGGATCTTGATCACTTGGATTAGAGTTTTGGGATGTTACATATGGTAAGTGCCTTTGATAAGGGGCAACCAAAGGTAAGAATTCGAGAACAGAGAAAGGGTTGAATTATTCAACCATTCTTAATAAAATGCTTCATGGGAGTCAACCCGTCACATTAATAAAATAAATTAAAGAATAAAATTTGCATCGCATTCCTACAAATTTTTCACAGACATTCTTGCGGAAGCACGCCTGTGAAGATGCAACTGTCAAAAAGTAGTAGAAATATTGATTGAACAAGCATAGAATATGTGAGTTTGAGTTTTATCTAAAATACTAGCTTAATCATTTAGCCCAGAATAAAAAGTGAATCGAGAGTTGAGGAGAATAAGTTAGGTTGTATTAAAAATCCTTCTCTATTCTTGTTGATGTTGGTTAACAATTTATATTATCATTTTTCTGTCAAAAACAAGGTGTTTTGCTAAGTTTCAGGATAAGAAAGAATCCTTGGAAAATAGAATTTTTTTGATGTCTACTGAAGGTTTAACGAGCAATTATACGGCGGGAATAAAAAATTCCAGCCGTATAGTTTGGTCATATAGATATCTTTGCCATCGACAAATTTCTTTTCTAGGGAACAAAAGGTTTAACGACCAACTATACGACGGGAATAAAAAATTCCGGACATCTAGTTCCAGCCGTATAGATATCGATGCCTTCGTCAAATTTATTTTCCAGGATACTGAAGGTTTGACGACTAACTATACGGCCAGACCATTTTGATCCGACCGTATAGTTGCGTCTGTATAGCTGTGATCTGGCATAAAGAAACCCTAATCGTCGATGCCGTCGGAACTATACGACGGGAACTACTTCACCAGCCCGTATAGTTACAGCCGTATAGTTTGACGTGACCTCTTAAATGCACCGGGGCGGCTAGGGTTCTTCCTCCACCTCACTTTTTCTCTCATACTCTCTCTCCAAACCTCTCAAAAACCCACTTAGAATTCTTGAGTCTTCGCAGATTTCGTTCATTTGAGTTGGAGAATCAACAGATCGGTATGTTTCTCTCCCTATCCATGCTTTATTTTCAGAATTCCATGGTTGAAACTCTCACATTGATCTAGTGGATGAACTCAAGCTTATTTTGTTTTTCCTTTTGATTTCTCATGTTAGGATTAAATGTTTCCACGTAGAATCATTCGTATATCATGTAGACACTATATGCCTAAGGTTTCATGGTGAAATTTTTAGTGCATCAAGATGAACAAAATTGGTAGCATTTTTCACAAAAGCAAGCGCAGACGTGGCGAAAGCTCGGGGCTCCGGGACGAGCTCAACAGCAAGTTCGCCATTATTTCATCAAGGAGGGTGATGCCCACATGTTGTGCTGATGATAGCTTTCTCACCGCGGCAGGGTTGAGGGCGCACTTCGACCTCATGGTGAAAAAGCAGGGCTATCACTACTCACTTACGCAAGCCACAATACTTACACCAAGCTCACATATGAGTTCCTTGCCTCTTTCTACGATGACCACAAGGAGAAAGGTAATGCGTGCACGGTTAGCTTCACCATAAACCAGCAGCCATATAAAATAACTTTCGAACAATTTTGTGATGCTTTTGGCCTCCCTCGTGGTGGGGAGTCAACTATTACAAATTTATATAGCATCTCAAGTGGAGAAACTTGGGAGGTTATTGCTGGTGACAGGGACTTCTACCAGAAGAAGATGTGCACCATTCAGAACCCAACAATTCGCTACTACACCTTGTTCCTTGCTAATAAACTATTGGGAAGAGGATATACTGGTTCCATGGCCAATGCGGACATGGCCATGATCACCAAGGCACTCTTCCCCAATGCACCACAAAGCCCCAATCCTGTAGCTCTACTTCTTCAACACCTTCGCCACCAGAGCAACAAAAAGAAAGGTGACATTCGCATTGGTCGATTGGTAACCCACCTTCCCCTAGCATTGAACAATACATTACCTGTTATGCAACCTGTTGACGGCTCCAAACTTATGGATATCAAGTATTTAACTTCTTGTGGTTTCCTCGGTGTTTACCGAGCTGACAAGAGGCTCCGAGCATATCAGTTTGGTTATCTTGGTGATGCACAGGGTGAGCAGGTTCCGTTGCCCTGTCCACAAGCCTTCTCGATTGTGGAGAAGGATAACTGGATCCTCACCAAGGATCAAGTGGTGAAGATCATGGCTGAATTCCAGCCTAATCAAGAAGAAGATGAAGAAGGAGAGCAGTAGGATGAGGATGAGCAGGAGCAGGAGCAGGAATACAACCCTTCTTGCGAGGGATAACAGCAGCAGCAGGGGGATCCTGGGACCCATGGCCCAACCAGCAGCAGCAGGGGTTCAATAACGTCCCCTATCAAGATTTTCTATAGCTCAACCAACGCATTGGGGAGATTGACAACACGCTTCAAGGAGTTAAGGAAGATGTTAGTGCCTGAACTCACAACTTTAATCAATTAATGACCCACTTCCCCGACTACTACCAACAACATCCGTACCCACCACCAAACGACAGCAACAACTGAGGCTGGCAACAACCTAAGCTTGGGGAGGTTTGAAAACCTCCAAACCTTGCATTCATATTTTTATTTCTTCTTTTGATTTATTGCACTTCTTCAAAATTTCATGTTTACTTTCAGTTTGCATTCCTAAACCAAAAACACAAAAAAGTTAGTTGCAACCATTATTGCAAATTTGTTTCTTTGTTTCTCTCGGAGATTGCTCAATTTCAGGTGACTTGGCAATAGGGAAATATAGAGGGGATTCGACTCAAGTACGAGAACGAAGCAAGCAAGAGGAGGTATCACATTCATTTCATCACCTTTTTTCAACCTTAAATTGACCCTACAATTATTTACTCGTTTGCACTTCATCCACTCCCCACTTCGCTTGTTATCCTATAAATTATATTCCTTTGCCAGTGTCTCCTTTTTAGCTTTGAAATAATGAGTGATGTCTACGCACTTCTATTCTTGTAGACAGTTGTTGGGCCTCCAAGTGTAGAGGTTTGTAGAACAGCAGCAAGTTGTCCCTTAAGTGGATTACCCAAGGTTTATCGAACTCAGGGAGGAAGTGGTCAAAGGTATCCCCTCTCAAGCAATCCTGCAATCAAGATACAAGAAGTCTCTTGTGTCCCCAACACACCAAATACACTTGTTAGGTGTATAGGTGCACTAGTTCGGTGAAGATATAGTGAAATACAAGTGGTATGGATAATTATAAGTGGTAACGGTGATAGAAGATAGCTTGATGGCGTGGAAGAGACTAAAAGCAAACTGAAATAAAGATGTAAGCAAGCAAACATGTAATAGATCTAAATGCAAACGGTGTATCAATGCTTAGAAACAAGGCCTATGGATCATACTTTCACTAGTGAACACTCTCATACAAATATCTTCTCTTTATGATACTACTCTAAACTACTCTCCGGTTGGACACTCTAATCCAAGGTAGGGCTATAACAGCACACCTCAAAGTAAGCCTTTCCCATCTAGAAAACCCCACACTGTCACCTTGAGTACTAGATGAGTCCAACAAACACCACAATTTCATAAAGATATCCAACTCCAAATATAACTCATAACAAGTATTTGTAATCTCTAGCCTAAGTGCCACCATGGTGAGCATGCTGTCACTTTCACACACATGGGGAGAGCAGAGATCTATTAAAGCACTTGAGTAGCAAGGTAGATCTATAGATTACAAGCTCATGATCTCAATAAGATCATGCATAGAGAGAGATGAACACATAGCTACCGGTAGAACCCTTAGCCTCGAGAGAGAACTACTCCCTCCTCATCATGGGAATCAGCAACGGTGATGGAGATGGTGGTGGAGATCGATGGAGATGGCTCCGGGGGCACTTCCCCATCCTGGCAGGGTGCCGGAACAGAGACTTTCTGTCCCCCGAATCTCCCCTTCGGTGGCGGCGGCGCTGCGGAACTCTTCGTGGCTGGAGGCTTGACTATTTATGGTTTTCGCATCGGGAGGATTCTTATAGGCGAATAGGCAACGTCGGTGGGAGGCCAGAGGGCCCACACCACCTGGTGGCACGGCCAGGGCTAGCCCGCGCCACCACATGGTGTGGCCGCCCTGTGGCCCCTCTCCGTCTCGTCTTCTCGCTCCGTGAGTCTTCTTGTAAAATATCGACTTTGGCTTTTGTCCGGTCCAATTCCGAGAACATTGATTTTTTGACTTTCCTGGAACCAAAAATAGCATAAAATAGGCAGCTGGCACTTTGGCTCTTGTTAATAGGTTAGTCTAAGAAATCATATGAAAAGTACTCCAAAGTGTAGACAAAACACAAGAAAGTAGATAAAACCAAGCATGGAACATCAAAAATTATAGATACATTTGCAATGTATCAACATCCCCAAGCTTAACTCCTGCTCGTCCTCGAGTAGGTAAGTGATAAGAAGAAATAATAATTTTTGAGGTGACATGCACCATCAAAGACTTGATCAAAGTATTTGCAAAACATTTAAAGCTGCGATCATAGTACTTCAATCATAACATGAAAGACAAAGTTCTAGCAATAAGCAAAGAAACTATGATGCAACATGAAAAGGCACAAACAAAAGATTCATGAATAACAATGCTTTGCAAGACGTTTGTTTGTTTCACATAAAGAAAACATAGCATAATAGTATTCAGCTTGTCCCTCATAGAGTAGCAAATATAAATGCATAGGACACCTTCAAAGTTCATAAGAGTGACTAGATACAATAGTTTAAAACAAGCAATAACAAGTTATGCATCAATCAACTAGTCTTGGGACAATGCACATAGAACTAAGAATGGACACTATGCTCTCAAAGTAGGTGCATAAAGATGGAAGGTGGAGACTCAATGTAATGGTGGAAGAAAGGCCTTTGTAAAAGGAAGTAGGGATTCAAGTCTCATAAAGAGCTTCCAAAAATTATGGTACTTATAGCTTTCAGCTCTCATTTCCCCTATCATAAGCATCTTTAAGGCGATTAAGGTTAAAGTGACACAACTAAGAGGATATGCTTGACAAGTTATAAACTGAAATCTCATGCCCCTTACTTATGAAGACCGAACCTCATGCTACTCAACTTTAGTCATGAGTAAGCTCTTATCATTGTAAGTACATGTGTATCATAAAGAACCGCCAACGGGGTACCCCTTGCACATGACACAGGAGCTATCCCATAATCAAAATGACAAGGCAAGCAGACAATGAGCATCTCAGCAATCTTTTTATTTGCTATTTGCATAGGGTTTTATTGATGATGCTTCATAGAGTGCTCATTATGGTGATGCTGAAAGTTTCCACCATGATTAGGCATGGCTGAGGCTAGCGGCCCAGGTGTTTCTCTAACACACATACAAACTCCATGATCTTACAAGTTCCACTTTTATTTCACACCGCCAGGATCCATAAGGAAAAGAACATGATATCAATGGGGTACAAAGTACAAGTGCAATGTTGAAAGCGTTCCCCATGATACATGGTTTTGCTAATTTCAACTTATAAAGCGCAAGCATATATGCAACAAAGAAGGACCCAATGGTTCAAGTTTATTAGATGCAAAAAAGTAAAGTGTGCCATCAAGTTCGTGAGAACTTTAATCACTGGTTTTCTCATAACAAGTTTAATTTGGAAGGTAGATAAAAACATGAATATACTTGGAATAATATATGCTAATAGGTAGGTATGGTGGACTCTTTGTAATAACTTGGTTTAGGGAGTTGGATGCATGAGTGGAACTCATACTTGGTTGTGGAGGCTAGCAAAAGATTGGGAGCGACAAACTAAGAGAGCAATAATGGCCATAATCATGTAGAGCAACAAAACATCATTGATCAAAGCATAAAGTGATACTACAAGTTGAAAAATAAAGGATATAAAAGGCTATGATGACTTGAGATAGTCATAACATGGTGTGAGCATGCGCCAAGTCAACCCAAACAAAGCATCAAAGGAGAATACCACAATACTATGCTTTAATATGCTAAAACAATGCATGATTTATCCAAGGCACATTAAGCAATCTCAATTGTTTATAACAAGTCATGATACAACAAAGAATACTAAGCATAAAGCCAAAACAATATCAAGAATGGCATGACAAAGCATGGGCCACAGTCAAAAACAAGTTCTCTTTACCACTTAAGCATGAGCTTTCCTACTCTTTTCCAATCCAAACCAAACTATTTGAAAACCAATGTATGAAAGAGGGGGTCCAACCAATTTATTCAGAAAACTAAGAAAACCAAGCAAACTAAAAACCAAAACAAAAACGAAAAAGAAGACGCTCCAAGAACAACACAACTGTGCATGAAACACTAAAAATGAAGCGTTTGGAAGAAACCTAGAATTTTTATTGATGAAGAAGGGGATGCCTTGGGACAAGGCATCCCCAAGCTTTGACGCTTGTACTTATTGCATATTTCTTGGGGTGACACGTGTGGCATCCCCAATCTTGAGCTTTAGTCCATCCTTCATCTCATTACTCATTCCTTCCATACACCTGAAATTTTTCCTTCGTACGAAACTTCACACAATCTTTATTAGCAACATTAGTGCACTCAAGATAATAAGTCTTAAGGTTCAGTTCTAACACCAATAAACATCCATTAGAACACTAGCTGCTGTAGCACTTCCCTCAAAAAGCTCAATTCCCCAAAAGAACTCAAAAAGGAACCCACAAGAAGCAAATGCAGAAAATGGCAGAAATCTGTCAAAACAGACCAGCAATTAAAGATGAATTTTTTCGAAGACCTTCTGTTGCTCAAATCAAAAAGTGTTGAACTAACGAAAGTTAGTTAACAACCTGGGGCAGAAGCACAAAAATTCACGCCTCAAAAGGACGTTTAGAGATTTTACACGAATTTTTACGGTGAAGCACAGAAATCTATTTCGGGACAGCAACTTTTCCAATCATTACTTCTCTCTCATTAGTGGTTACTCTTGGCACAAAAAACAAATAAAAGGATAAGGAGCGGTTATTACTGAAGTAATAACTTCCAAGACTCATCTAAAACTTTTGGGTTATCTCCCAATAACTACTTTTCTTTAATGCCTTTAAGTTAGGCATGATAGATTGAGAAGATGCTCACATGAGAAATAAAAATTGAAGTAAAAGAGAGCATTAAGAAGCAAATTCAAAACACATTTAAGTCTAACCCACTTTCTATGCATAGGAATCTTGTAAAGAAACAAGTCATGAAAGCACAAAGCAACAAGCATAGTAAAGAAAACAAGTACAACTTCAAGACTTTCAACATAAAGAGGGGAAACTTAATATTATTAAGATGCATAAAACCATGTTTCCCTCTCTCATAATAACTTTCAGTAGCATCATGAATAAAATTAACAATATAACTATCACATAAAACATTCTTATCATGAGCCACATGCATATAATAATTATTACTCTCCACATAAGCATAGTCATTCTTATTGATTGTAGTGGGAGCAAATTCAACAAAATAGCTATCATTATTATTTTCATCACCATAATCATCAAATATAGGAGGCATATTGTAATCATAATTAATTTCCTCCTCAATAGTAGGTGGACTGAAAATATCATACTCATCATTGTAATCATCATATATTGGAGGTATAGTATCATCATAAGCAATAGAATAGCTATCTTCCAAAGCTGGGGAACCAAAAAGATCATTTTCATAAAAACTAGCTTCCCCAAGCTTAGACTTTTCCATAGCATTAGCAATAATGGTTTCCAAAGAATTCATACTAACAATATTGCTATTATCATGCAAATAAAGTTCCATAGGTTTTTTAATTTTCTCTTCAAACACTTCATGTCCTAACTCAAGATAAATACTATAAAGCTCTCTAATTTTGTTGTTGTTTCCATTAAGCCTAACTAGTGACAACAAGAAACAAAAAGACAAAATTGCAGAATCTAAAGGAAATAACTTCGAGCACTCACAGCGGAGGATGTGAGTACCTTTTACCTTACCTCCCCGACAACGGCGCCAGAAAATAGGCATTTGCCGTGGGAGGTTCTTCTTCTTTAATCCTCCGGTGTAAATACCTTTTACCTTACCTCCCCGGCAATGGTGCCAGAAAATAGCTTGATGTCTGCGCACTTCTATTCTTGTAGACAGTTGTTGGGCCTCCAAGTGTAGAGGTTTGTAGAACAACAACAAGTTTTCCCTTCAGTGGATTACCCAAGGTTTATTGAACTTAGGGAGGAAGTGGTCAAAGGTATCCCCTCTCAAGCAATCCTGCAATAAAGATACAAGAAGTCTCTTGTGTCCCCAACACACCAAATACACTTTTCAGGTGTATAGGTGCACTAGTTCGGCGAAGAGATAGTGAAATACAAGTGGTATGGATAATTATAAGTGGTAACGGTGATAGAAGATAGCTTGATGGCGTGGAAGAGACTAAAAGAAAACTGAAATAAAGATGGAAGCAAGCAAACATGTAACAGATCTAAATGCAAATGGTGTATCAATGCTTAGAAACAAGGCCTAGGGATCATACTTTCCCTAGTGAACACTCTCCTACAAATATCTTCTCTTTATGATACTACTCTTAACTACTCTCCGGTTGGACACTCTAATCCATGGTAGGGCTATAACAGCACACCTCAAAGTAAGCCTTTCCCATCTAGAAAACCCCACACTGTCACCTTGAGTACTAGATGAGTCCAACAAACACCACAATTTCATAAAGATATCCAACTCCAAATATAACTCATAACAAGTATTTGTAATCTCTAGCCTAAGTGCCACCATGGTGAGTACGCTGTCACTTTCACACACATGGGGAGAGCAGAGATCTATTAAAGCACTTGAGTAGCAAGGTAGATCTATAGATTACAAGCTCATGATCTCAATAAGATCATGCATAGAGAGAGAGATGAACACATAGCTACCGGTAGAACCCTTAGCCTCGAGAGAGAACTACCCCTCCTCATCATGGGAATCAGCAACGGTGATGGAGATGGTGGTGGAGATCGATGGAGATGGCTCCGGGGGCACTTCCCTGTCCCGGTAGGGTGCCGGAACAGAGACTTTCAGTCCCCCGAATCTCCCCTTCGGTGGCGGCGGCGCTGCGGAACTTTTCGTGGCTAGAGGCTTGACTATTTAGGGTTTTCGCATCGGGAGGATTTTTATAGGCGAATAGGCAAGGTCGGTGGGCGGCCAGGGGGCCCACACCACCTGGTGGCGCGGGCTAGGTGTGGCCGCCCTATGACCCCTCTCCGTCTCGTCTTCTCGCTCCGTGAGTTTTCCTGTAAAATATCGACTTTGGCTTTTGTCCGGTCCAATTCCAAGAATATTGATTTTCTGACTTTCCTGGAACCAAAAACAGCAGAAAACAGGCATCTGTCACTATGGCTCTTGTTAATAGGTTAGTCCAAGAAATCATATGAAAAGTACTCCAAAGTGTGGACAAAACATAAGAAAGTAGATAAAACCAAGCATGGAATATCAAAAATTATAGATACATTTGCAATGTATCAATGAGCAATGAACTTGGTTAAAAATATTTCTGACATTTTTACAACAAAAAAAGCATAAAAAGATGACTTGAGTCCATGTTTAGCCCAAAGGATTTGATTTTAGAACTACTCAATCCCATTTGAGCTTAATGTAAATAGACTCAATAGCACTCTTGAATGAAATTGTCTGATACAATGGATGCTTCGAAGTAGTAGAGATTATGCCACTGCTTTTCCTAATAATTACTGTAAGATATTGCTTTACGCGTTTCATTACAAAACTGTCGTGCTCCATGGGGAACTATTAACTCTGCTAGCCAACGAACGATCTAAATGTGTGAAACCACTTGATTTCGACTATTGAGTTATGTGAGCGTCTGTAGCTGCAATGTTATGACGGGTAAATTTTTTAGTCTCCTCGTGGTTTCCCGTTCCAAGTGAAGTTGTAGTACTCCTCTGACCCACTATTGCTCAATAGTTATCTATTGGCATGGTCAGGAGTGCGCAACACAGTCCCAATTAACATGTTAAAAAGAGTGGCATGATTTCTCTATGAAAGGGCTGAAGTTTTTGAAAAGCGAGGCAAGGAAAAAGGTGCTTTGAGAGTCTTGAAATTTTGACATGTGAATAGATGAGTTGTTCTTAAATTGAATGTTTTTGGTGCCAACTTGAGTACTCTTAATTGATTAAATAAACACGAGCAAAAGGTTTTCATCTCTCAACAAAGAGAAACACCAAAAGAATTTGTTTCACTTTCCTAGCTAAACTTTTGACACTTGCTCGGGCATATGATTTATTTGCTAGCAAGATATACGTGGTTAGGAAGTGGAAACAGTGCAATCTTGTGAATACTTGTATGATCATGTTTAAGATTGCAGGAATTGTGAAAAAAAGAATTTGACACCAACTTGAGCTTGTATGTTCTTTTATTTCAGTCTCGAATGTCCGCTATTCTTCCTTATTTTCTTCTCACTCGAGGGCGAGCAACATCTAAGCTTGGTGGAGTTGATATCTATGAGATTCGACATATTTTTGATAGTTTTTATTGATGGTTTTCTTCTGGATTTGATCGTTTTGTAGCTTTACCTAACGCTAATATTTCGGTAGCGAAGAAAACATGGGTTTTAATGTGTGTTTTAGGTTCTGAACATCAACAGAAGGTTTTAACAAGAGAAACACAATATTCAGGCGAAAACAAGCAAGTCTCTTTTTGGAAGCGATCAAGGGAGGCAAACAGGAGTACGGCGGGAATATTTTTCCAGCCGTATTTTTCCTGCCGTATAGCTTCCGCCGCCTCCGTCTTGTTAAAAGGGACAACTTTCGTGAAGAGGCGAGATGAAATCATAACACAGCATCCGCCATCCCATCCAGAAAGGAGAAAGAAGAGATCCTGAGAAGAAGGGGAAGACGTTCTTCATCTCGCTCCACGATATTCGACCTCCTAGCCATCACACCCTCATAGCCATTACTTGTACTTGAGAGAGAGAGATCTTCACTTTGCAAGATTAGGGTTTGAGATTGTTTCTTCCTATCTTGAATTGTATTGGATTACTTTTCTATTCTTATTGTGGATCTCCATGGTAATATCGAGAAGAACTCCCTTTATTTAATTATATCGATGATGCTTTCTTCTCTCATGTGTGAGTAAATTCCTTGGGAGTGGGAGACATAAGGGATTGGTCAGATGTGATGTACCTTTATATATTTTCTATTATTTTGTGATTGATTTTAATTACTATATTATGTGTGCTTGACTATCTGTGGGATGCCTAATGCTTGTTGTCCAATTAAGGGCCCAGACAACATGATGCTTTGTTCTACATATATAAGATCTTGTTCACTAGCAGACCGGCGACCCCCGAGTGACACGGGGATATCAATGGGAAACTATTTGACTCGAGGATCACGAGGAACCATTGTTCTTATTGCATTAGTCCGATCCAAGGAGCTTAATTGCTAAGCAACCTGAAGGATCTTAATCGTCTAGTGACTGGCCATGGTTTTGGTAACAGACTAGTAGGATTATTGAAGTTGGGATGAAATCTACCAAGAGGAGTTCCGGCTAATTATGGGTTGCTCGCCTACACATATACTTATAAGATCATAATTGTTACACTTATCAGTCGTCCACCTGGCATAATCACTATTACCATGAACTGTATCTCCCCACGCCTTCTTTGTCTAATCGTTCTTTACTTTTATGCTTTTTATTCCTAAAGTTTATATTTTAGTTTTATTTAAATACATCCAGTTTAATCAAAATTTCATTCTTATTTCCACACTTGCAGTCAATTCACTTGAAGACCTATGACAAGTTTGAGTGTGACAGAGACTTCATTCATAAACACTTACCTTTAGGATCCCTATGGGATCGATATCTAAACTTCGAAACTAGCTACAAATGATATGTGCACTTGCAGACATCAGCGCACCCGGTCCATATGCGCCTCAAGTAGTTGAACTACTCGAGGCGCATATGGAGCAGGTGTGCCTTGGATAAGGGGGCAGCCAGATCTGGTCCATACATGAAGTATAGGAGACGCACCCCTCAGAGATGCGCCTCCAGTATTCACATATAGAAGGCGCACCCTTTGCCGTGCGCAGTGTATATTTAGTGGAGGCGCATATGGGTGGGATGTGCCTCCTATAAGCCTATCTCCTATAGGGTTTTCCCTAGTAGTGTTATCTTCAAAGACATCCACGAAGGAATATGTGGCCATCACGCCAGCAGGTAGTCAATAGCAGCAAAGGCTTTCCGCGCGGGATTCTACTGTCTGACGCAGTCCAAGACACAAATAATATAGTGCGAACATGTGAAGCTTGCCAGAGATTTGTTACAAAACCCAACGTACCCGCGGCGGAGATGGACCCCATACCTTTGGCATGGTTGTTCTTCCAATGGGAACTTGACATGGTGGGTAAACTTCACAAATAATCACCTGGAGGACATGTCTTTCTGCTCGTCGTAGTCAACAAATTCACCAAGTGGATCAAAACAACGTTTGTCACTAGCCAAGATGAAACTTCAGCTATTAACTTCATCAATTCAATAGTTTTACATTTCAAGGTACCTCACAACATCATTACCGACAATGGTTCAAACTTTTCTCCTGATTTTGCAATAAAAAGAGATTGACAAGAAACTCTCTAGCCTTGCCACTAATGACTAATAATTGCAAAGATATGCAAACCATTGTTTTGATTTTTTGTGTGGAGGAAATCATGCTTTTTAATGCAAAATTAGGAGTCATAATGAAGATTTTGAGGAAGCCCACATGACCAATTAATTCTGGAGAACATGCTAGGCTCCTAAAGCCGTAACGACCACTAGTATGGGTAGGGCCCCGCCCTTACCATCCACCCGTACCATGTGTCGGCGGCTTCGTCTCGTCATACCCTACAACTTCCGTGAAGACGCCTATATATTTTGAGGCTCCAGCCGCCGCCAAGGAGGCTGCCATTCTCAGATTGCATCACAACACCACCAAAGGAGATCCACACCATAGTTCATCCCTTCCATCTTCCATCCTCTCCATTAGCTATAGCCATTACTTTGTACTTGAGATCTCCTTGTGGTTCAGCCACCATTGTAAGAATATTTGATTTCAATCTAAGTATTTTGCACAATATTTTCTATCCTTGATCTTATTGTTATGAGTGAGTAGTCGTCATGGGCTACGTGTTGGGGAGAAACCTCGCAACAATTATGTGCAACTAATTTATGGGAGCATTGTGTATTGTTTGAAAGCGGGATTTGTATCTTTTGTTTCTTTGTCTCTTGTCTCGATCTTTGGACTTGTAGGTACCCAAGACCCCCGAGATTGATAAAGGCTTGAGGTGAGATACTTCGCTAGTGACGATCTCACAGGAACCCCAGTGATAGAAAGGGTAGTACGGTCTTTGCTTCTCTACCCATTAAGGATCATAACAACATCACCACTTAAAGCTTTGATCTGTAATTTACACTTAATAATCATTTTTATCCCGGTGCTTCATGGTGCACTCGGTTGGATCAAAAGACTATTTCTATGCCTGCTGCCGCACAGGGGCTCTAGTATATTAGGATGTGTTACCCACAAGAGATAATCCCTATTAAAACATTACACATGACTATGCTTATTATTATCTTTTAGCCCATATGATGTGCAGCTACAGGTGGATCTTCAACTCTGGTCTATCTCCATCCATGGAATCAACCCACTATAGAAGTAAACTAGATTGGTCTGGTAAATGAAGGTAAAACAAAGAAACAAAGTCTAATGGGCATGTCCTTTTTATTTTATTTTAGCATTGTTTCCCAAGGTTTGATTAAACCTAGGTCTACTAGGCAAAAAGATTATTATACTAAATCCGTGAATCTAGATCGAAGGTATCAACCTTTTTTTGGCGCCGTTGCCAAGAAAGCAATTTCGCTACCTCGTGAGGTCACTAGAGACCTTGTTTTTAGTTTTATTATTTGTTTGTAGTTTTATTTCTTATTATTAGTTTAGTTTCTTATTATCTATTTGAAAACCCAAAAAATAGTTACGTATTATTTGTTTACTTTACTTAAAAATTTACCAAAAAGAAAAGAGCCATGGCTCAAAAGAGACTTGGGGAGTATGCTACTCCCACTAATGATTTTATTCGTGCACCTATTACTCAGCCCGTTGTTGATGCGAAAGCATATGAAATTAAGCCTAACCTTTTAAAGTTGGTTTAGCAAAACCAATTTGGACGCTCATCTTATGAGGATTCAGGTTTGCACTTAAATACGTTTACTGAAATTTGCGACATGATGCGTATTATGGATGTAGATCCAAATGCTATTAAATTCCATTTGTTTCCTTTTTCTTAGAAGAATGGCTAAGGACTGGTTGCTAGCTCTACCTAAGGGCACTATTAAATCTTGGGAGGAATGTACTAATCTGTTTATGACTAAATTCCCCCCCCCCCAACTAAAACTATGCAACTAAGGTCCAACACTACAAGTTTTAGACAAGAAGATCGCGAGCCACTAGCGCTTGCATGGGAAAGGATGAAATAAGCCGTAATGAATTATCCTAGTCATGGGATGGAAGAATGTCTTATATTACATTAATTTTATAATGGCCTTAACACAATGCTTAAGTCTACGCTATATACTGCATCAGGATGAACAATCATGGGAAAGCAAGTGCGTGTTGCAAAGAAATTACTTGATAATATGCAAAATAAGCATGCCCAATGGCATGTGGAAAGAACCTTAAAAAGGGTGAATTCAGTCACCGAGGTAAATAATGAAGAGCTTACATCTACGGTAGACGGGTTACTCAACATAGTGAAGGGTAAGGAAGATACCCAAGTTAATGCTACTGGTACCGATGTTAAGGATGTTAATTTTATCAATCGTACTCCTTATAATCCTGCTTGGAATAATCAAAATTATGCTTCTAATGTTCAAAAACATTATTCTAATCCTACAGGAGCTCCTTACAATAATTATGATAATCATAATGGAGCAAATCATGTCAATCTCTCGTTTGAACAAACTGTTAGAACTTGCATGCAATCTCAATCCGAGCAAAATAATATGCTTATTAAAATCACGGAGAACCATGAAAGTAGTATAGGAAAATTATCTACCAAGCCTTTGCAATTAGAAATGATGTGCAAGCTCTACATGAAAGTACAAATACTATGGAGGCTCAATTGGGCAAGGTAGCTGAGATCCAAGCTCTCATACTAGCATAATTTCCTGGGAAGCCCGAGCCAAATCCGATAGAAGACCTCAAGATGATGAGGATGGAAAGAAATGAAGAAAAGCCTAAAGAGCTGGACTATAGCAACACGCTAACACCTTAATACACCGTGGAAGATCTGCTAAAGATGATCACCATAAAGAATCCCGGTTTAGAACAAGGTAATGATACTATGTACCAACAATTTATTCAACAAGTAGCATCTAAAGTTCGAGAATTAGAGGTGGAGTATAATAGACTAGCTGATAAGATTCCTATTAAGCTAGATGATATATTTGAGCCCACTATTAAAATTAAAATTGGGGTTAACGAGATATCTGCACTTTGTGATCTTGGTGCAAGCGTCTCAATAATTTCCAAAAGTATATTTGACAAGTTAAATTTGGGGCCTTTTGCAACCACTGAGCTAAGACTCCATCTTGCTGATCCAACTTATAAACAAGTTGTTGGTCTAAAAGAAAACATAGTTGTTGAAATTAAAGAAAGTCTCACTCTTATTGATCTTTTTATAGTGGACATACTGAAGATCCCATAGAACCTATAATTCTAGGTAGGCCATGACTAAGAACCATCAAAGCTTTAATCGATGTACATGAAGGAAATGTGAGAATAGGACTATCGTTTAGAGATCCTTTTATAGTCCACTTCCCTATGAAGAAGTCCAAACCTAATAATGATGATGATGGTATAATTACATTGAAATCCAATTACTTTGGAGTGGGTGTTCCACTCATTAAACCTAAATGATCACCATCTGGGTGAAGCTAATTGACCTTAACTAGAAGTACTTCATGGGAGGTAACCCATGTGAAATAAAGTTTTTACTCTTGTGTTAGTTTTGTTTGTTTGTTTTTCTTTTTAATAATGAGTGTTCAAGAAGACCTTTGGAGAGATGAGAAGAAATAAGGTAATCCTCGATGTTTTATTTACTAACACATGGCCTAAAGGGTATTGCTGATTTTTATGAAGTATATTTGTTGTTATTCTGCCATTTGCTAACGTGTGTAAAGGCGCACAAAGCTACTAACCCAATTCGTTGAGTTTTTTAGATTACTGGCCGCATAACGACCAGTGGTACGACCGAAAGCGACCGTACCATGCGCCCGTACCACATCGAGGCTCTGGAAAATAGGAACTTTGAGTTTTACCACAGGACACAGTGACTATAATGACCACTGGTACGACCAGAGGCGACCGTACCGCTCGCCCGTACCGTACCCCGACCAAACATCAACTTTCAAGCAAAAATACTGCAAGATAATGACCAGTAGTACGGGCACGGGTGACCGTACCGTGCGCCCATACTGAGTGCATCGCCAGAAGGGGACCACTGACCCCAAGGTTAGTCACTCGGTACGGGCGGGATCCGAGCATACCGCCCACCCGTGCCACGTACACGACAGCCATATCACCTAGGAGGAGTTAACCCTAAAATTCTCAAACAGAAAAATTTCTCTTTCTTCTACCTCCAAACTCCAAACCACCTCCATTGGATCTTCAAATTTATTCAATCTTTCTTCGATTCCTCGCACTCATTCCATCTAACGTATGTTTCTCCTCCGATCCCCAACTTATTTGTATTAAAACTCTACCCAATCTTTCACCATTATCAACATAGACTTAGGTATTGTTTTTGAGCTAATATTGATATTGAGCATGTTTAGTATTGTTTTTAGAGGAGTTTATTTTGTAACAAGTGTAGAAGATCGTTTATATTATGTTTCTATTGGACCAAAAATGATTAGCAATTTTATTTATTTTGTTTTAGATGAACACGAGGAGTCGTACACATGTGATGGCTGCGGAACAAGTCACACCACTTGTTGATATGTTGACCCTTGAGTCACTTGGTATCAAGTTCACTGTGGAGTTTCAGTTGAACCGTTTGAACCGTCTCAAGCTTGAAGAAATCAAGTCCACCAAGTGGGTGTGTCCCTATATCCTGAACCAACTTGGAATTCGTGTTGATTTCGATTTACTCTGCAACAATGTTGGTTTGTATGACTTTGTCTTTTAGGATGTCGCCACGTACCGCCGCTTGACGCTTGAGTTTCGTAGCACCTTGATGCATATGGTGGACTCACACTATTGTTCCGAGGAGCAAATGCCTAGAGTTGATTGCATCAACTTCCGTCTTATGAACTGTGAGTAATCCTTGACACTCGACCAATGGTCTCACCACTTTGGGTTTGCCAATAACCCCACCAACATATGCTCCACCACTTTTGTTTTAAATCCTGCACCTTGGGAGTACTTTAATAGAATGAGAATTCATGGAAACACACCCTAGGGGAACCAAATTGATCATCCTGCTATTCATTATTATTTTTATATTATTGCTAACACCTTGAAGGCACGTGGTGAGTTTACTAGAGTCAATGAGGAGGATATGATGATCCTTGCTAAAGCTGCTATTATTAACTATAACTTAGCGCAAAATTTGGGATCCCTTCTTGTATTTTATCTTAAGCATCAAGCTCTACAGTCTCGAGGTCCCATATGCGGAGGAGGAGTCATAAACGTTCTTGCACGTGCACTTCACATCAACCTAGGTAACATCCAACCGTTGATAGGAAGTCACCGTCTTGGGTTTTCTACTCTGAGAGCTTGTGGTATGATTTCTAAAACTAATGGTAAATACTTCCTTGATATACTAGGAGCGGATCACTTTATGCCAGCTCCTTTGCCTAATAGTCTATTCTCTATCGAGGAGGGACATTTGCGTTAGAGGAGGGACATTTGCGTTATGACGTGCAGATTGATGCAAGTCTACCTGACGAGGGTTTAACTCATCAATGCCCATTGTTATGGGCTTGAGTTTTGGAGAAGGAGGGGGCGTTGGAGGCATTAGTCGGCTAGAAAACAAGCACACAGGGACGCAAGTTTTACCCAGGTTCAGGCCTCGTAGAGGTCCCTACTCCTGCTTGTCTGCTCTTGGAAGTAACGAAGGAATCGAAGATTACATGGGCACGCAGATGCAATCTGGTGAGAGCTGTGGAAACTAGGGTTGCGTGTGTCCTCCTCGCCGCCCCTCCTAGCCTTTATATAGTTAGGCTAGGTCTCGGGTAGCAGGTCGAGTCAGTTATAGATTAGGGTTTTCCCTTTAAACTTTCTATCTTAAGCTTCTTCTTGTGTCGCAAGCAATCGAGAGTCTGTGGGCCTGTCGAATTCTCCATTTGGGCCTTGGCAACGCCATGGTCTTCCGCCGTATCTAGACTGTATATACCAAACTCGAGTACCTATAGGGTATACCCATGTCAGTAGCCCCCGAGTGTCTAGTGGAATTGTAGATTCGACTGGAGACTTTATGAAGCCTTTCGAGTGCATGACTGAGTACATTTTCGAGTGTTAAATTTGTGTCCTAGGGATTATTGATATACGCGCATGATTTATCCGATGCATCGGTATCATTTAACTTCCATAGGCCAAAACAACGCAATCTACTCAAACTCGAGTCCCCGGACTCGAATTTGGAAAAGTGCTAGCGTAATTCGACTCATGCCGCGGAGGTCTTACAATAGTCGAATTCCAGTGTATAGGTGTGAGCACTCGATGCGTCCATCAAGGCATGTTCATCACACCTGCAGGCACGGATATGTTTCTGGTAGTGCGCAGCAGATGCGTTGCCAGACCTTATTCAGGTCTTATCTTCATATTGTAAGCGCGACATCCGAATTTTTTTCTTCGCGGAGATGATTCGGGTGGCTGAGGAGACGCGGTCTCTTTGTAGGGATAGTATGAGGCGTAGTCGCCATAGCATTCGAGTGTGGATGTTATCAACACACAATACGATGTACAAATAATCATAGGGTGCACGACCAGTGCTCCCTATGGGAGTAGCCCCCCGAGTGCCTGGTCGAGTCGAAGACTAAGGCGGGGCCTAAAAACTTTTTGCGACTGCTGTCGTCTTTTGTTGCTTGTTCCAGTCGGATTTGCTTCCGGTGCTCCCTATGGGAGTAACCCATGATCCTCAATTGAATCGTAGATTCGAGTGGTGGGTATGTCCTGAATGCTCTTATCCCTGCATAAAGATAAATCGTAGGGTGCGCGACCAGTGCTCCCTATGGGAGTAGCCCCCGAGTGCTTGGTTGAGTCGAAGACTCGAGCAAGGACTAAAGTAGTCGAAATCCTCTATTGCTGAAATCAATGACGTTAGTGCTGATGATGTGATGACCTTGGTTGCCCGCGTGAGCGGTTTTGACGGGATGTGACGAGTGGTGGGTCCCACTTTCTAACTTCGATTTGACCGGGCGTGCGTAATCTTCTGTTTTAACTGCATCTCCTCGATTTCCGCGTGTAATGGGAATAGTGGGGGGACGGTTCATGCTTCACCTTCGCCACGTGTCGATGGCGATGTACGCCACACATGTAGTAGGGTTTCTGCTGGCCATTGGATTGTGTCTGCGATGAGGTTACGTAGTAGCACAGTTGCGGTAATTTCCCCATCTCTCTTCCTTGTTCTTGCCTCCATTGCCATTGCTGCTGCTCTCTGCTTCTTTTTGTGCACTTTCTCGTTGCCGTGATGGACTAGCTTCGCATCTTTCTGAGCTACTTCCTTCGTTCTCACCGCCATCGGAATATGGGTAAGAAGAAGGGAGGCGCCACCGCTGGGTCTGCCGCTTCAAAGAAGAAGGGCGGCTCCGCCACTTTGGGCACCAGCGCTGTCGGCGCTGGGAAGAAGAACGGCGCTTGGCATGCGTCCATCATCAAGCCTGTTGAGTTGCATCTTCATCATCGAGATGGAGTTCTTCCCTCAGTGGAAGACGACTCGCGAGTGCCCGACGAGGAGGTAATTCCTTGCCCTCCTGCTGGTTTCCGGGTGATGTTCCTTGCGTTCATCATCCGAGGTCTTTCTCTGCTCCTGCATCCTTTCTTCAGGGGCCTCCTTTGCTTCTACGGGCTCCAGCTGCATCAGATGTCCCCAAATTCTATTCTACACATCTCCTGCTGGCTCGGAGTCGAGCCACACTTTGGCCTCTTTAAGAGGCTTTTTAAGCTGAAGCGCCAGTCGGCATCTGGTGCTTTAGTCTATGACGTAGGAGGCTGCGGAATCCATGTCGACTCTTCCTCCACTTATTTCGATATCAAACTCACGGTGTCCGTCCAAGGGTGGAGAGACAAGTGGTTCTACATTCGCGACCAGAAGGCCGACGGAGAGCACTATGGACTCGCGCCCTTCTATCCCGCAACGCCGTGAAAGAGGAGGCGTTCTTGGAAGAACATAGTGATGTCAGCCGAGTCCGAGGAGACGGAAGTGTTGTACAAGCGCGTCTGCAACCTCGAGAGTCGCATAGGTAAAGAAGAGGGAGGCGCTGCCCTCATTCGCACATGGTTGCGCCGTCGTGTCCACCCTTTGTAGGCCAGAGTCCACCCCATGTTCTGCTGGGCTGGTGCGAACGATGCCACTCGCGTATCTACCGATGGCATTTCTGCGGGTGAAGTAGATAAGAGGCTGCGATTGGTGACGAAGTATACCGCCAAGGAGGATCTTCCAAGCGAACCAGTCATGCTTCCTTTCGACACCTCTGAAGGAGATATGCCCTAGAGGCAAATAATAAATAGGTTTTTATTGTCATATCTCAATTAGTTTATAATAGTTTCATATTGTGCTATAACTGTGCCAAGTAGAAACATTGGTACAGGTGTGGTTTGAAACAACCAAGTCCCCAGTAGCCTCTATTCATACTAGTTCGTTGGTCACGAAGATGATCTGGGTTTCAAGATCATGGGCATTTATGCCGACTGACAACGAGATCATATCATTGGAGAATGATGTGATTGGACATTCCTCAAAGGATTGCAACACGATCAAGTCATATAGTTCATTGTTGCAACAGCTATACCTAGACTCCTTCTCCTTAGACAGTGAGCTCATATTACTCACTGTTTCCCTAGGCTGCTTTGACTGCATCAAACGTCATCTGGTAATGCGATGGCCATAAAGGTGTATGTTGGGTATTCCGAAGGAACAATAGATGACATGTGACTGCAAGACCGGGATTTGTTCACCCACATGATGGGTAAAGATACATACGACCAACTTGGTGAGATTACATCTATGAATGTTCCAACATGTGACTAGGTCACGGGGATGTAATGTCACGGTAACAAGAAAACATAACTTGTTGTGAACGATATTGGACAAGGTATAGGATACCATTGATCGGATCTCGGACAAGTTGTATCGAGAAACAAAAGGAAGAGGATGCTATATTTAGACGGTTCAAACGACATTGTCATCAGGAATGCATAGGGGTCACATGGACATCCCTGGTCCCTCTGTTGATCATTGATACAGATCATGTCTAGAGCATTCCCGAGCCGTGAGAGGATACACTTAAGGGTACGATGAGAGCGATCATTCGTAAGATGGAATCACAGTAGAGAAAGAGAGAAAGCTGGAACCATTCCGCGGAGAGATCCGAAATTATTCGGAGAAAGAATAAAGGAAAAGCCCCGAAAAGTGTTTTCAGATAAATGAGAATTTAAATATATATTTATTATATGTTAATTGTGAATTAATATATTATAAATAATATTTAGATTAAGATTTATAGAGGAAACTTTTATATTAGGCTAAATCCTGGAGGGAAATAGTCTAGAGTAAAAGCTGCAAAAAAATAAAGAGAAAAAGAAAAAGAAACAACCCACGTGGGCAGTTTTTATTAACCGCCGCACGGGGGGCGGACCACAGCTACCAGCCGCCACCGGGGCCTGCTCGACTTGGCCCACGCGGGCGCCAGGGAGCTGGGCCGCCGGGGCGGGCCGGCCCACCCGGGCAGGGCGGGGCGCGGGCGCCACAGGGCAGTGTGGCACGAGCTGGGTCGCCGGCCCACCCGGGCTGGGTTGCTAGGCCACCGGCGCTGGGCAGGCCCACCTGAGGTTGCTGGCTTCTGCAGGCCTCCGCCTCGCGGGATGAGGCTGAGCGCGGGGTGGGCCGCGGCCAGGGCCCACCCGGCCAGCCCCTGCTGCTCCCCTTTTTCCTTTTCTGTTTATTTTCTATTTTGCTATTTGGGCTGAGTAGAAACAACCCATTTAGCAGTCCAAAAATATGCTGGCTTTTTCTTTTTGTATTAGTCCCACATGGCTAACCTGATGGGGAGGGCACACCCCCTCTGCCTATATAAATGGGTGCCCATGGGTGGTATTAAACACACAATTTGAGAAATCCTTTGGTTGACTTTCTCCCTCCCTCTCTCTATACCTCGTGACCATGGCCCCAAGTCTGGGTTGTGCGATCGAGGCACACCTATAGTATGTCGTTGTGCTGCAGGGATTCCTAGCCAGATATCAACTTCCGCACTCCAAGCGGGATCGAGGAGCCGGAGGTCTCATCGTGCACCGGATGTGTACGAAGACACACGGTGTAACACTTGGGGCGCTTGAATGTCGTGAACGGGAGCTGTTGCACGATGAAGATGATGAAGATCAAGAAGGAGCAAGGGGTGACCTGCGAGGATCTTCGCGACCTTGAGTTAGGTTACGAGTACGACTACTTCAACCACGTTCCACGTGGAATGTTAACCGCATACGGTCTACAAGGGTATGTATTCTCTACGCTCCGGCCGTTACCGCATTACTACATAGATAGATCCTAGGCAGTTTCTGGGGTTTCAATGTAGGAAATATTTTGTTTTCTTCACCGATCCCCAACAACCTCTAACCCTCCTCCTAAGGTAGAATTGTACTACGAAGTAGCTTTCTTTGTCAATTGCCGTTAAGTACTTGATGTACAATAAATTATCTTCTGAATACAGGATTGGAAGGTGTCTCCCAATTTTCCCCCTTTTCCTGAAGGGGTTATTCCTCGCGAAGTGGATGAAGAGGACGAGTCGGAGTCGACCGTCCCAACTAAAGAGGAGGAGGGAGCCCCCGAGTCCAGCGACCCAAACACTCGCAAGCGTTCCTGCAGCGAGGACTCAGATGCTTCGTCGTCGTCGACTCTAGAAGGCCCTTCTGTTGGTGTAGAGGAGCCAATCCCCGCCGTTCATGTGCGGTCTGTGGCTCCTCCTGCTCGGAAGAAGCTACGACTGCCAAAGGAGTCGTCGGAGTCGGAGGAGAAAACCTTCGAGTTTGACAAATTTGACTGGTAAATTTTCGAATTTGTCTTAGTTTCTTTTTTGGAGTTGCATTCCCTGAAGTTTCTGCTAGATGCATTTTGTAGTCAAGCGGCATCGTCTTCTTCTGGCGACGTCCAATTTTTGAAGGAATCCGGAGTCGTAGACTCCAAGGCCAAAGAGGTGGTCGAACGATCTTCTTCTCCTCCATTGGTAGCCCACTCCGGGCACAATTCTACAAGTTCCCCACATGCTAGGGAACACCAGATTGTTACACGGACGACTACGCGGCAGTCATCTTCGGAGTCTCTGGAGGACCATGTAAGCATCTCTTTGCTGTGTTGGCAGTCGAATATATACTTGGTGTTGTTGCTGAACTTTTGTTTTCTTCTAATGCAGCTCATCGTGAAGGAGGTTGCCCGCCTGGCGGAGCAAGTCCTGGAGATGGATCGACAGCATGCGCGACTAGACAATCGCCATCGCGTTGTTGAAGGTTAGTATTGCCTTTGTATTTGTCTTGGTGGAGTGTCTAGATGCGATTGATGATACATTCTCTCTTGTAGTTGAGCATAACAAACTTCTGCGCCATGCTGCTTCACTTGAGAAGGCGCTTGCCGCGGTGACGAAGAGTCGCGACGAAGCAATCGCGGCCTTGGAGGAATCGCAAAAGCGCGAGGGAGGACTTGCGGAAGCGCGAAGAAGAGTTGCGTTCCTCCAATGCCGAGAGGGAGAAGTTGCTCGAGGAGCAGCTTGTCTCGATTGCTAAGTCCCTCTCAGGTATTCTTTCAGCTGAATTGTCTTTGTTTCCTGCTTCTACATCATGGTATCGTACCAACACTTTGCTTTATGTAGATGCCGGCGGCCTGAGCTTTGACGCCCAGGCCCTTCGTCGCGACGATGCATTGGCTGGTGTCGTCGCCGTAGTCGAAGACCACAACGCTTCTCTTCAAGGGACGGTGACGAAGGCCAAGAATGTGCTTAGTCGCATACGCAGGGATCTTACCCCTAAGGCTAAACTGCTCGACAACCTGGAGGACCTAGCGGAATCCCTTGCTAGGGGTATTCCCATGGACTTCAGAAACTCTCAGCGGTCCGTCGATGCCACCATGGCACTCGCAATGTTGCAAGCCCATGGCATGGAGGTGGATCCCGCCGCGACTTCCAAGGCGATGCCCGTGGGCGCGGATGGCCAAAAGGTAGTGTTTGCTCCCTTCACTACTGGATATGGCAAATATGGGTCGCAGCTCATCAGTATAGTTGCCAAGTACTCCGAGGAGTTGTAGCGAGCGAAGAATGCAGTGAAGGCTGCGGCATCAGGAGCCGACACTAGGAAGTCTGTGGCGTCGGAGACCGCCACGGATTCGACGAGGCCCCCGAAGTCCAAGTCGAAGTCGAAGAAGTAGTCTGCTCCTAAGTAGCTATCTTGTAATAGTTGTAGTTTTAACTTCTGTGTTGGAACAATGCTTTTATGGAAGTGTCCCAGTTGAGACTTTTGCTGAGCTTGAATCCGTCTATGCCTTTTGTCAATGTATTCTTGGTCTCTTATTTTTGCTCTTGCTTGGTTTATGATAGGGTACGTCTAGTGGTCCCTCGAGTGATCCTCTTGATCCACCACCCACTGATGATACCTTGGCGCAGCCGCGCTCAAGGGTGGATGAGTTGTCCCTGCTTTCGCGACTGCACGATCATGTTAAGCAACTGGAACGTGAGTTGGCCATCCTCCGCGGTAGCGCGGATGTATGGAAGTCGAGGGCGGAGAAGCCTACCGCCCGCGAGAAGTATCTATTGGAGGAGGTGACGCAGCTGGGTGATCAGTTCAAGTGTTAGCTTTCTGTCCTCTTATCTTTTCTTTTAGTCAGTAATGGCAATGCTTTGTCTTCATACTTTTCCCTTTTTGCTTGGTGTAGTTGTCAGTGCTCGTCATCCGCAGGATGAGAAAGACCGGATTGCGATTCGAATGAATGACCTGACCTAGGAGCAGCTTCAGGCGAGTGGGTACTTTTGGGTGGACCATGATCGTGCGATCGCACTTACGACCCTGCAGGATCATGCTTCTCTAGTACTCCACTTTTTGAAGAAGGCGCAGTCGTGCCTTAGGTATATCTACCAAATGATGTTTCCGCTGGATGTTGTCCCTTCAAGCCTGTTGGCTCTTCTGGTGAAGTTCCAAGATCTGAGTGCAGTTCGTGAGTGTGTGTGGCAGCAGTTAGTGGCTGGTGCCAAGGCTGCTTTGTCACTGGTGCAACTGCATAGGCCAGATGTAGCTGTTGCTGCTGGGCCACCGAGCTCACCGGAAGGTTCGACCTGGAACATGGTTCTAGATTACTAAGCAGTTGATCGCCCGTTAGAAGAAATCGTCGACTTCTTCGAGGAGCAAACGGACATTCTTTTGTTGCGGCAGTAGTTTAAGCTTGTATCCTGCGCATAATTGTAAAAGTGTTGTAAAGTTCATTTGGGTATGTTGAATGTAATTAATTTCTATTGATATGTAAAGAGCTTGCTAGCTTATATATTTTGCGAGTGTATTTGTACTCTGCAGTTCCTTTTCGTTAGCCTGACTTATGTTATCTCAGCACCTTGCCAACCTGTCAGGTGCGTTGCAACTGGGTTGGTGTTTTATCAAGGGTTCGATTGATATTGTGTCAGCTACTCGGGATACTGCAACGTGTTCGTAGAACGAGGATGTAAAGGGTGGCGTAGCCCCCGAGTGATAAGATTGCCAGAAAAATGAGAGAAAACACAAAGTTTCGGGGCACTTAGCTTTATTTATTCACAGAATAGTACGAGGTACAATGTGTGGCTAAGTAGCTTGGCTGTATAGCCTTAGTTGTAATTAAAAACGACTAGGGGTAAAAATGACGCAGTTGTGCGATGTTCCAGGGGTTGGAGTATGCAACTCCTGTCTTGAAATCTTTAAGAAGATAGGCGCCACATGGGATTACTTCTGTAATCACGTAAGGTCCCTCCCATGGAGACTCGAGCTTGAGATGCCCTTGTTGCTTGAGTCGTAGGACCAGGTCTCCTTTGATGAAGGATCTTGGGCATAGCCTTCTGCTGTGGTAGTTGCGGAGGCTTTGCTGGTAGATCGTTGATCTCTCCGCTGCGATTTCTCATGCCTCATCAAGAAGGTTGATGGAGTCTTCGATTGTGAGAGTTGACTCCTGCTCGCTGTAGGCGACCACCCGTGGGGCTTTGTAGTGTACTTCTGCAGGTAGCACCGCTTCAGCGCCGTGCACCATGAAGAACGGGGTGTATCCCGTGGCGCTGTTTGGAGTTGTGCGCAATGATACGTCCATTTTGCATCACTATTCTATGTCATAATTCACCGTTATTCATTGATATATTTCGTATTGAGAGGTGATACTTATGTTATTTCATCTGTTTTTGCATGGTTCATGACTTTTGGAGCATGGACCGCTGCAGTCAGGATTCTAATGGAAAAGGTGCTGTTTGGAGGCAAAATTCGCAAAGATCAGAAAATCCGGGAAAATATACGGAAAATCCTATTTTTCTAGAAGACGAAGGAAGCCAAAAGGGGGGCTGGAGATGGGCCACAGGGGGCCCACATCACCCCTTGGCGCGGGCCAGCCTAGGCTGCGCCACCAGGTGGTGTGGCCGCCCTGGTCCACCCCTGGCTCTCCCCTCTGGTATATATTATCCTCCCGAAACCCTAAGACTCGGGGAGGGACCACAGAAAGATTATGCCGCCTCTACGGGGCGGAAAACACCAAGAGAGAAAGATCTCTTCGGCAGACAGATTTCTGTCGGGGGAATTCCTTCCTGGAGAGGGTAGATTGTCGCCATCTACACCACCATCATGCTGGACTTCATCAGGATCATCATCATCATCACCATCATCATCATCAGCACCCTCATCACCATCTCCATATTGATGTAACGATTGAGTTGAACCTTGCATAGTTCATAGGGGAAACTTTCTCGGTGTTGATTACTCTTTGTAGTTGATGCTATTGAGTGAACCATTGAATTATTGTTTATGTTCAGATTGTTATACATCATTATTCCATCTCTGATCATGATCCATATGATGTCTTGTGAGTAGTTCATTTTGTTCTTGAGGACTTGGGAGAAGTCATGTTGTTAGTAGTTGAGTTGTGTTGAGAAAGATTCAATAGTTTGATATTTAAGTTGTGGTGTACTTCTTATAGTGGTGTTATGTGAACATCAACTACATGAAACTTCACCTATATGGGCCTAGGGAATGCATTATGTATTTGGCTACTAATCGTAGGGGTTGCCAGAGTGACAAAAACCTGAACCCCCGTTAGGAAACCATTGCACAAGGGACGTAAGGGTCTTAGAGTTTAAAGCTGTGGTTAGGTTTCTACCTTAATTACTTTTTTGTACTTACGGATGTTTGTAAGGGGTATAATCACAAGTATGTATTAGTCCTAGGAAGATCGGTACATTAGCACAGGTTCACCCACACAACACTTAGCAAGCTAAAGAAGATTAATCAACTATATGAAGCGAAAGCACTTGACAGTCTTCCCATGTGTCCTCGAGAACGTTTGGTCATCTTAAGTAATACAACCGGCTTGTCCTTTGCTGCATAAAGGATTGGGCCACTTGCTGCATTTATTCCTACTGTCTTTTATTTACTCGTACTTTGTTTACTTGCTTTATCAAAAAATCCTAAAAATCCGTTTGCTAAGTATTTGCAGAGAATTCCTGATCCATACCACTAGCCAGCACCTTCTACTCCTCGTTGGGTTTGACACTCTTACTTATCGAAAATACTGCGATACACCCCCTATACTTGTGGGTCATCACACAAGCTCTAGAGTACGGATTCACCACGGTCTTCGTAGATGCGCATTCGCCGCTTGCTTCGACGGTCGCGTCTGCGTTCGAGGTCGTTGTCATCATCGGAGTAGGTGCGGTTTTTCCCCGAATCCTCTCTGTCGGCCCACCGATTCGCAATTTCCATCAGGTGGTCGATTTTTTTGGGCTTCGAGCGACCTAGCTCCTCCCTGAGCTCTATGCGGCGAACACCGCCATTGAACACGTCGATTGTGCAGTCTTCCGAGATGTTTTCCGCGGAATTCTTGATGATAGACCACCTCTGGATGTACGAGCATAGTGATTCGCCCGACCTTTGCTGGCAGCTCCTCAACTCTTCGATTGATGTAGGCCTTTTGTAGGTGCCCTTGAAATTGCGCACGAAGCTGTAGACCATCTCTTCCCAGCTGTGAATGGATCCGCGCGGGAGATTGTTGAGCCATGCGCGGGCGGCACCCTGCAGCTATTGCTGCAGGCATTGCATGGTCGTGCTTCGACTCCCACCATGTAGCCTGGCGGAGGAGATGTGGTCCTCCAACCAGATTTTCGGGTCCTATAGATCGTCGAATTTTGGGTTCTCTGATGGTAGCTTGAATCCTTTAGGCATTCGCTTCTGCCTGATGGCCCTACTGAAGCATCTGGCGCCGCAAAGTTCAGTCTCGTCCTCTTCTGAGTCAGTCGAACGAGCGCGTATTGCCCTTGATTTGTCGATTTTGCGCTGCGTGAGGTCATCGCGTGCATCGTAGTCACGATCGTGCCACCGTGAGCAGCGACACCGAGACATATCGTGACTGTCGTCCGTGGGCGAGGGTGAGGAATAGTGTTTTGCTAGAGCCTTGCCTTTCTTTGGCTCCAGAGTTGGCTCTTTGTCGAGGGCGGCCTCGATTAGCCCCAAGCCTGCGATCGTAGATCGGCGCATGGTAGCTCGTGGATCTCCAGCTAGCGGCTGGTTGTTGAGGAGGTACATAGTGGCCGCCTTCACTGCGGCTTGCGGCGTCTTCAGGAGCACGTTGCCCCGCATGTCCACTGTCATGGAGCTGAAGTCGAGGACTTTCACAGCTTCTGCACGCTCTTGCTCGGTGAGGTGGGCCAGTCGAGATCGTCGTTTGTTGGCGATGTACTCGTTGCCTTTGGAGGAGGATCCTCCGTGGGAGGAGAGCCCAGCTCGCCGAAGGCTCGATTCATCTGCCGCCTTTTTACGCGCTTCGAGTTACGCGACTGCATGTAGCTGGCATTTGTATTCCTCCTTCAGTAGCCAATGGTAGCCCATCAGCATGTCCTGCGGGGAGTCAAAAGGCAGAGGATTGCCTCGTAGGGCTTCTCGGCAGCGGGCCCACTCGTTGTCGTTGAGCCTGATCACTACGCGCTCTCCACTGTTTTCATTCACAATGATTGGCGGTTCTCCTGCCGCTCCATTATTGACGGGCACGCCATTGCCACCGTTGGTGGGTCCGCCGTTAGGTATGTTGCCATTGGGTGGACCGCCGTTGGGTATGCCACCGTTTGGTGGCCCGGTGCCAGATCCGTTGCCAGTGTTGTCGTGATTGGCGGCGGTGTCGCCTGCGTTGATGACCGCGCACATGAAGTGGTTGGGGAAGTTGTTGCTCCCACAACTTTCAGATCCGGAGCTGTAGGCTCCATATTTAGTGGCTAGGTCCCCTAGATCGGATCCGCGACTGTTGTCGCTGTCCGTGCTCCCAGCTATGTCGAGGCATTGAGCTTGCTGTGGGTGCCGATTGGTGGCGGGAACCACGATGCTGGAGCAATCGCGGGTGCCGTAGGCTGGTCAGGCATGTGAAGCGTGCCCATCTGACCAACCTGGAAGTGGAAGCTCCCAATCGCCAGGCTGATTCCATCGCCCACGGATTCGAAAGCCGGGCGAGTGGCCGGCGTGTGGATGGTGAATTCGAACGCACCAAAGAGCTGGCAAATCTCCGCTGTTGCGGAGTTGTAGATTGCGGTTGATGGGGCCAAAGAAGCTGCGACATCAGCACTCCCAATTCCCACAGATGGCGCCAATTGACGAGGGTTTAACTCGTCAATGCCCATTGTTACGGGCTTGGGTTTTGGAGAAGGAGGGAGCGCTGGAGGCATCAGTCGGCTAGCAAACAAGCACACATGGACGCAAGTTTTACCCAGGTTCAAGCCTCATAGAGGTCCCTACTCCTACTTGTATGCTCTTGGAATTAACGAAGGAATCGAAGATTACAGGAGCGCGCAGATGCAATCTGGCGAGAGCTGTGGAAACTAGGGTTGCATGTGTCCTCCTCGCCGCCCCTCCTAGCCTTTATATAGATAGGCTAGGTCTCGGGTAGCAGGTCGAGCCAGTTACAGATTAGGGTTTTCCCTTTAAACTTTCTATCTTAAGCTTCTTCTTGTCTCGCAAGCAATCGAGAGTCCGTGGGCCACTCGAATTCTCCATTTGGGCCTTGGCAACGCTGTGGGCTTCCGCAGTATCTAGACCATATATAACGAACTCGAGTACCTGTAGGGTATACCCATGTCACTACCCCAATAAGAAGTACCCATGGGAGAGGAAGGAGAAGATGAATAAGTAGAACAAGATGTGCAGCCACCCAACTACTACACCACCTATGAAGATATCTATGCTCTCAAAGGAAATATCCAAAACATGAAAACCTCTCCATCAACCTTCGATATGCTACTACCAACCTTGCTACCTAGTTCCATGATTGGAGTAGCCAATGGAACATGGGATATTATCCACCACCACCACAATGATTAACAAAAGGGCTTGCAAAAGTCTGAGCTTGGGGATGTGTTCCCCCAGAATTTTAGTTGTGTAATAATGAGGTTGTACTCTAGCTCCTGGAGAGCTTTGAAACACTCGTGTTGGTTTGTTCCTACACTTTGCTTTTGTTTTTTACTTTTCTATCATTTTTCGTTTGTGTTTGTTTTTCTTTTCTTAGTTCTTTGCTTGGTCGCAAGTTCTTTTCTATTCTTTAATCCCTATCCTCAAAAATACAAAAAGATTTTTCCCTTTGTCCTTTTTTGTGAACGTGGATTTGCACTTTTCCTCTTTGCTTTAATTTTTTATGAAGTGATTATACTTGAGTTTGAAGGAACATATCCCTATAAGGAAGAGGATTACGAAGTCACTCATGGGAGGTATGTCCTATGTCTCCCACTTTTGAAGTTTGAGTTGTTTATTTTAGATAGTTGATTTGCTAAGATGCCATGCTAGTGGGAGTAATTCAAAATAGTTAGAGTAAACCTTTTTATTGGTATGTATGATTAGTTGTGTAAGCTTTTGCTCTAGTTCTTTTAGCTAACCGAGTCTTGCCTTGGAAATAATATTGCCAAATAAGTACAACAAGAAAAAGTCTGAAATTTATGACTTGTTTGATGAATAATTGTCTTGAGAGTTTACCTTTGAAGATACTTAAACCCATAGATGTTTTGATAGACTTGATGACACTCTTGAAAGGAGTTGTTTGATTGAAATGAAGTCTAGCGGTAATTGTGATGCATGCCAAAGCTAACCTTGTGGATCAAACCTTGGTACTAGTAAAAAAGTTCTATGTTTCTCATGCACACCTTTGTATGCCAACAACTCCGCTAGCCTACGAACGATCTACCGTATAACCCTGGATTTCAGCTATGAGTTGACGACATCAGTGGCATACATGTCACTATAATGGGCAAATGTATTGGTAATCTCAAAGGTTGTGCAAGAAATTGTAAAAGAAACACTCAATTATCCTTGAAGAAGGAAGAAAAAAATATGAAGGTCCACATAACAAGTCCTTGGCATGGTCTCATTACTACTTTATGAATTTTCTTTAAATACAATGATTGGATTAGAAGTGTTTTGATAGCCTTAATTTACTGATGCGGGTGTCAATAATACACTTCACTGTTATGCTACTTAGGACATGAACTCTCTTACTCAATTATGCTATTAAAACATCCTAGTGTTCCTTGGCAAGCTAAGAGTTAACTCGAAGAATTGGATTGATTGTTACACTTCTAGTTATTTATACTTATATTAAACTCTAGTTTGATTGTCTTGATTTGTCGAAGCTTGTATAGTATTCTTGTCATCTCTCTAACTTTGATAAGCCTTTAAAATGGATGAAGTGCTGGACGCATATGACTACCAACAGTAAGTGAATTCATATTCTTATTGTTTCAAGTTTAAACATTGAATTCCTTATAGTTCTTTTCTATCTTCTTGCTCGAGGGCGATCAAGGTTTGAGCTTTGGGGAGGTTGATGGATCCAAAAATAGTCATCTTCCACCATGTTTAAACATTGTTTTTAGTCAAGCAATTGACAAGAAACTCTCTAGCCTTGCCACTAAAGACTAATAATTGCAAAGATATGCAAACAATTGCTTTGATTTGTGTTGTGTGGGAAATCACACTTTTTAATGCGAAATCAGGAGTCATAATGAAGATTTTGAGGAACTCCACTAGCATGGCATAATGGTAAAACAAAGAAACAAAGTCTAATGGACGTGTCATTTTTATTTTCTTTTAGCGTTGTTTCCCAAGGTTCGATTAAACCTAGGTCTACTAGGGAAAAATATTATTATACTACATTTGTGAATCCAGATCGAAGGTATCAATGGGAATACAAGTGATCTACGTGTCGGTCACCCACCCGCAAACCAATGGCCAGGTGGAAAAAGGCAATGGGATCGTGACTAACGGGATCAAGAAAAGTCTATTAATGCCACTCGAAAGAGCAAAAGGTGCCTAGGTCGATGAGTTACCCTCCATCCTATGGAGTTTTCACACAACCCCAAATAGAGCTACACAAGAGACTCCTTTCTTCCTGGTCCATGGAGCCGACGCCGTGCTTCTAGTAGAAGTAACTCATGATGCTCCACGAGTCATCAAATACAACAAAGAAACCTCCACAGAAGCACTCAGTATGCACTTGATGAAGCTCGAGATGTCGCCCTTGCAAGAGCAACCACGTACCAGCAAAACCTACAGAACTATCATAGCTATTAGCTACGGCCCAGGTCCTTCATTGTGGGACACCTGGTCCTTCGCATCAAGCAAGTGTTGGGTCCGCAGCATAGAAAACAAAAAATTTCCTACGATGAGAACTATACACCAAGATCTATCTACTAGATACAGAGCAACGGGTGGACATACATCCATGGAGAACTTACCCTCGAAGACAACGAGTTTTGTTAACGAGTAGGAACTCGTGGTTGATGTAGTCATACGCTTGCCGATCTCAAGATCGTGTGGAAGTCTGAGCGCCGCAAATCAGCAGCGCATCCGTCCTCGCACACATGTTCAAGCCACCGGACAACCTCCACCTCCTCGCTCCAGCGAATCAGCGGAAGCAGCAACTCCTTCCAGACACAAGGCCACCGGGAACATGTATCTCGCTAATCCGAGACCATGGGGAAATATCTAGAGGGGGAGAGAGATCCTTCACGAGGAGGTGTGAGGATGAAGGAGGGAATGGGTGGCCTTTTATAGGAGGAGGGGGGATGCCCCCTCTCTCCATGGCCGGCGCATGGGGGGTGACCCCTCACCTCCCCCATTCATGTGGTGGTAACCCCTCCACATTAAAATGCCCCTTAACATTCTCTTTTAAAGTCTCCACTTTAAATGCATTAAATTTCTCCAAATTTAATGCTCTCTCATTTAATAAAACTCTTTTATTTATTTTATTCAGAATTTTGTTAATTACTTTAATTAACAAACATTCACATAAAACCCCTTGCAACATTTCAATATTACATGCAGAACCACTTTCTGCAATTTCACCCGAAACAATTCCGGTTTCTATCGAAACAATTCCTGTTTCTATTGAAACATTTCCTGCGCTTTGCAAACCTTTTGTCTGGAACATATGTGCTCCTAAATGGTGTCCAGCAACCCTTAAGTGTGTCACCCTACGGTTCGTGAATAATGCAGACATGATTGAGACTCCTCTCAGATCAATAATCAGAAGCGGGACCTGGAGATCCATACTGACTCCTGCACATTCAACGATGACTTCTGTGATCGTGAGAACCTTTAACGTTAGCAATTAAATCCCTTTGTCTCATGATATAATACATGTCCGAGATTCGATCATCGGTATCCTAGTTTGATCTCGTTACCGACATGCACTCTTTTCTCGTTCCCGTGATACAACATTCTAGTGATCACATCACTTGCTTGCAAGCTATCTTAATGTGATATCACCGAGAGGGCCCAGAGTATATCTATCCGTCATCTGGATTGACAAATTCCACTCTTGATCCATGAGCCTCAACAAAACACCTTCGTAGTACTGAACCCATCTTTATAGTCACCCTGTTACGGACTGACGTTTGATGTTATCAAGATACTCTTCCGGTGTTAGCAATTAACATGATCTCATGGTCTAAGGACTAAGACTACTTTGTATGATTTTATAGCAATATAAACATAATGACTTGATCGTAATGCTATACTTCGGATGAATGTTCATCACATCATTTCACAAATGCTGTGACCTTGTTATTAACAACATCCAATGTCCATGATCAGGAAACTTTGATCATCTTGTTAATCAATAAGCTAGTCTATAAGAGAGGCATAACTAGGAAACTTTTTGTTTATTAAACACACATGTATTGATGTTTCCTATAAATGCAATTATAGCATGCAAAATAAACATCTATCATATACAAGAAATATATAATAACAACTTTATTATTGCCTCTCAGGGCATATTTCCTTCAGTCTCCCACTTGCACTAGAGACAATAATCTAGTTTACACAGTGATAAATCTAACACCCATGGAGTTCTGGTGTTGATCATGTTTTTCCCTAGGGAGTACTTTAGTCAACGGATCTGCTACATTTACGTCCGTGTGCACTTTACAAATCTTTATATCTCCATCCTTGACATGCTCACGGATGGAGTGAAACCAGCGCTTAATATGTTTGGAATTCTTGTGAGACCTTGGTTCCTTTGCGTTGGCTATGGCTCCATTGTTGTCACAATAGATCACCATCAGGTCCAACGCACTGGGAACCACACCCAGTTCTATAATGAACTCTTTCATCCAAACTGCCTCCTGCGCCGCTTCTGAAGCAGCAACATATTCCGCCTCCGTTGTTGATCTAGCCACCACAGGTTGTTTGGAACTCCTCCAACTAACTGCTGCTCCGTTCAAGAGAAATACGTATCCGGATTGAGACTTAGAGTCATCCGGATCGGTGTCAAAGCTAGCATCGACATAACACTTAGCGACTAGCTCTTCTTCACCTCCGTATATAAGAAGCATATCCTTAGTTCTTCTCAAGTACTTGAGGATGTTCTTTACCGCTATCCAGTGTTCCGAACCTGGATCAGATTGGTACCTACTAGTCAAACTAATAGAATGTGCCACATCCGGTCTTGTACATAGCATGGCATACATAATAGAGCCTATGGCCGAGGCATAGGGGATCTTATCCATCATCTCTCTTTCTTCCGCCGTAGCCAGACTTTGAGTCTTACTCAATGTCTTGCCTTGCAACATAGGTAAGAACCCCTTCTTACTTTCGTCCATATTAAACTTCTTTAATATCTTATCAAGGTATGTACTCTGCGATAGCCCAATTAGGTGTCTTGATCTATCTCTATAGATTTTAATGCCTAATATATATGAAGCTTCACCAAGGTCCTTCATTGAAAATTTGCTGTTTAGATAACTTTTAACACTGTTTAAAAGATCTATATCATTTCCAATCAATAATATGTCATCCACATATAATATCATAAATGCCACATTGCTCCCACTCACTTTCTTGTAAATACAAGCCTCTCCATAAGTTTGGACAAATCCAAACTCTTTGATCACCTCATCAAAGCGGAGATTCCAACTCCGTGATGCTTGCTTCAGTCTATAGATGGATCGCTAAAGTTTGCACACCTTATTAGCATCCTTAGGATCGACAAAACCCTTTGGTTGTATCATATACAACTCTACTTCAATATTACCATTGAGGAACGTAGTTTTTTGACATCCATCTGCCATATTTCATAATCGAAATATGCAGCAATTGCTAACATAATCCTAACCGACTTAAGCATCGCTACGGGAGAGAATGTCTCATCGTAGTCAACTCCTTGAATTTGTCAAAACCCCTTTGCGACAAGTCGAGACTTATAGATGGTTACATTAGCATCAGCATCAGTTTTTCTTTTGAAAATCCATTTATTCTCAACGGCCTTTCGATCATGAGGTAAGTCCACCAAGGTCCAAACCTGGTTTTCGTACATGGATTCCATCTCGGATTTCATGGCTTCTAGCCATTTGTTGGAATCAGGGCTCATCATCGTTTCTTCATACGTCGCAGGGTCATCTATTTCATCAATCATGAAATTCATAACAGGATTGCCGTACAGTTCAGGAGCTGCACGTGTCTTGCTTGACCTGCGAGGTTCGGTAGTGTCCTCTTTCGGAGTTTCATGATCAATATAATTAGCTCTCTCTTCATTAGGTGAAGTCAACTCCGAAACAACTTCCGGTGCTACGCTACTTGCCATTTCATGAAGAGAAGGTTCAATAACCTCTTCGAGTTCTACCTTCCGACTACTCACACCTTTCGCGAGAAACTCCTTCTCAAGAAAGGATCCATTCTTGGCAACAAAGACCTTGCCCTCGGATCTGTGATAGAAGGTATACCCAATCGTTTCCTTAGGGTATCCTATGAAGACGCATTTTTCCGCTTTGGGTTCGAGTTTATCCGGTTGAAGTTTCTTCACATAAACATCACATCCCCAAACTTTAAGAAATGACAGCTTAGGTTTGTTTCCAAACCATAATTCATACGGTGTCTTTTCAACGGATTTAGATGGTGCCCTATTTAATGTGAATGTAGCGGTTTCCAGTGCATAACCCCAAAATGACAGTGGCAAGTAAGTCAGAGACATCATAGATCGAACCATATCCAATAAAGTACGATTACGACGTTCTGACACACCATTACGTTGTGGTGTTCCGGCAGGCGTGAGTTGTGAAACTATTCCACACTCTTTCATGTGTGTGCTAAACTCGTAACTTAGATACTCTCCTCCACATCGGACCGCGGAAATTTGATCTTTCTGTTACGATGATTTTCCACTTCATTCTGAAATTCTTTGAACTTTTCAAAAGTTTCAGACTTATGTTTCATCAAATAGATATACCTGTATCTACTCAAATCATCCGTGAAAGTAACAAAATAACGATATCCACCTCGCGCCGACACATTCATTGGTCCACACACATCAGTATGTATGATTTCCAATAAATCTGTCGCCCGTTCCATTGAACCAGAAAACGGCGTTCTAGTCATCTTGCCCATAAGGCATGGCTCACATGTATCAAATGATTCAAAATCAAGTGATTCCAAAAGTCCATCAGAATGGAGTTTCTTCATGCGTTTAACGCCAATATGACCTAGACGGCAGTGCCACATATATGCAGATATATCATTATCAAGTTTAATCCTTTTAGCATCAACATTATGAATATGCGTAATACTACTATCGAGATCCAACAGAAATAAACCATTCAACACAGGTGCATGACCATAAAAGATATTATTCATATAAATCGAACAACCATTGTTTTCAGATTTAAACGAATAACCACTTTGCATCAAACATGATCCGGATACAATGTTCATGCTCAGTGCAGGCACCAAATAACAATTATTCAGGTTTATAACTAATCCCGGCGGCATATGGAGAGGCAACGTTCCGACGGCGATCACATCAACTCTTGATCCATTGCCGACCCGCATCGTGACCTCATCCCTTGCTAGTTGTCGCTTGTTCCGCAGCCCCTGAACCGAGTTACATATATTAGCAACCGATCCCGTATCAAATACCCAGGTGCTACTGCGAGTACTAGTCAAGTACACATCAATAACATGTATATCACATATACTTTTTTTTGCCTTGCCGGCCTTTTTGTCCGCCAAATACTTGGGGCAGTTGCGCTTCCAATGGCCAGTCCCCTTGCAATAGTAGCACTCGGTGTCAGACTTAGGGCCAGCTCGGGGTTTCTTTTCAGGCGCGGCAACAGATTTGCCACCCTTCTTTCCCTTCTGCTTGCCTTTCTTGTCCTTCTTGAAACCGGTGGTCATATTGATCATCAACACTTGATGTTCTTTCCTAATCTCTACTTCTGAAGTCTTAAGCATTGACAGAAGCTCGGGAAGAGACTTCTTCATGCCCTGCTTATTATAGTTCAGCACGAAGCTCTTGTAGCTAGGTGGCAGAGATTGGAGAACACGATGTATGCCTAAGTCAATGGGAATCGTTATTCCCAAGGACACAAGCTTATCGGCGTACCCAGACATTTTGAGTACGTGCTTACTAACGGAGCTGTTCTCTTCCATCATGCAGCTAAAGAACTTTTCAGAAGCATTATAACTCTCTACGGCGGCATGGGTATCGAAAATCATTTTCAATTCTCCCATGGTATCAAAGGCATTGCCATTTTCGAAACGTTTTCGAAGTTCTGGTTCTAGCCCATACAGTATGCCGCAATGAACTAAGCTGTGGTCCTCCTGACGAGTTATATAGACGTTATTTTCCTCGTCAGGGGCATCAGGAGCTGGTGGGGGGCCTAGCGGCGCCTCTAGCACATATTGCTTTTGTGCAGCAGTGAGGAGAATCCTCAAATTCATAGCCCAGTTGGTGAAGTTGCTACCATTCGCAGCAAGCTTCTCTTTCTCCATGAACACATTGAAATTAAAAGCAGGTGGTGCCATCTACAACAGAATTTGTAAAATATATTTAGACTAAGTTTATGATAGATTGAGTTCAACTAATCCAAATTACTAATGAACTCCCACTCAAAAACGACATCCCTCGTGTCCTTTTGGTGATGACATGAACCAAATCCACTACACCAAGTCCGATCATCACGTGAGTCGGTGTAGCTTCAAAGGCGAGTATCTATATAGGCATCATATCAACTATATGACTCATGCTTAACCTTTCGATCCGTGTTCCGAGGCCATGTCTGTACATGCTAGGCTCGTCAAGTAAGAACCTTAGTATTCGCGTGTGTAAAACTGTCTTACACCCATTGTATGAAAGCGTAGAGTCGAGAACACCCGATCATCACGTGATGCCTCAAAACACGATCCACAAAACGGTGCATACTTAAGGAAGAACACATTTTTATCTTGATATCTAAATGAGGGATCATCTTATAATGCTACCAAAAGTGCCAAACTAGCAATATAAGATGCTAACATCTAATGTGTGAAGTGAGGTGATATGGTCCATGCATTTGATCTCTATCATTTGCATCGTGGTATGATCTCTATCATTCCTTTGTGTGTAAGGCCAAGGTCTATGGAACTTACACGTTAAGTGAGTTGTAAGAGTATCTATCATACATCTACTTACAACAATACCATATCAAGACACTAGCCCAGCAACGATCTAAACTAGACGCCTCTAATTTATCAATTGCAAGTTTTACATGGCTTAGGGTTTTCACAGATAGAACCGGTCTTACCTACGAACATGAACCACAACGAGGATAACCAAGTTATTAGCAACTCGTTGTAAATCAGATATTGACTATAGTAGGAGAGATAGACACCCGCTAGCCACTTATGCAAAACAAGTTGCATGTCAGTCGTGGAACCGGTCTCATGTACGATGACATGTAAGGTTGGTCCGGGCCGCTTCATCCCACTATGCCACCAATATCCAAAGTACATATAAAATGCAATAACATGATCATCATCGCCCACATATAAACATATGTGTACTACCCGTGCAAAGCACCTACGCATAGATCAGGCTCTGATACCACTGTTGGATCCGCAGCATAGAAAACAAAAAATTTCCTACGATGAGAACTATACGCCAAGATCTATCTACTAGATACAGAGCAACGGGTGGACATACATCCATGGAGAACTTACCCTCAAAGACAACGAGTTTTGTTAACGAGTAGGAACTCGTGGTTGATGTAGTCATACGCTTGCCGATCTCAAGATCGTGTGGAAGTCTGAGCGCCGCAAATCAGCAGCGCATCCGTCCTCGCACACATGTTCAAGCCACCGGACAACCTCCACCTCCTCGCTCCAGTGAATCAGCGGAAGCAGCAACTCCTTCCAGACACAAGGCCACCGGGAACATGTATCTCGCTAATCCGAGACCATGGGGAAATATCTAGAGGGGGAGAGAGATCCTTCACGAGGAGGTGTGAGGATGAAGGAGGGAATGGGTGGCCTTTTATAGGAGGAGGGGAGATGCCCCCTCTCTCCATGGCCGGCGCATGGGGGGTGACCCCTCACCTCCCCCATTCATGTGGTGGTAACCCCTCCACATTAAAATGCCCCTTAACATTCTCTTTTAAAGTCTCCACTTTAAATGCATTAAATTTCTCCAAATTTAATGCTCTCTCATTTAATAAAACTCTTTTATTTATTTTATTCAGAATTTTGTTAATTACTTTAATTAACAAACATTCACATAAAACCCCTTGCAACATTTCAATATTACATGCAGAACCACTTTCTGCAATTTCACCTGAAACAATTCCGGTTTCTATCGAAACAATTCCTGTTTCTATCGAAACGTTTCCTGCGCTTTGCAAACCTTTTGTCTGGAACATATGTGCTCCTAAATGGTGTCCGGCAACCCTGAAGTGTGTCACCCTACGGTTGGCGAATAATGCAGACATGATTGAGACTCCTCTCAGATCAATAATCAGAAGCGGGACCTAGAGATCCATACTGACTCCTGCACATTCAACGATGACTTCTGTGATCGTGAGAACCTTTAACGTCAGCAATTTAATCCCTTTGTCTCATGATATAATACATGTCCGAGATTCGATCATCGGTATCCAAATACCTAGTTTGATCTCGTTACCAACATGCACTCTTTTCTCGTTCCCATGATACAACATTCTAGTGATCACATCACTTGCTTGCAAGCTATCTTAATGTGATATCACCGAGAGGGCCCAGAGTATATCTATCCGTCATCTGGATTGACAAATTCCACTCTTGATCCATGAGCCTCAACATAACACCTTCGTAGTACTGAACCCATCTTTATAGTCACCCTGTTACGGTGTGACGTTTGATGTTATCAAGATACTCTTCCGGTGTTAGCAATTAACATGATCTCATGGTCTAAGGACTAAGACTACTTTGTATGATGTTATAGCAATATAAACATAATGACTTGATTGTAATGCTATACTTCGGATGAATGTTCATCACATCATTTTACAAATGCTGTGACCAACATCTAATGTCCATGATCAGGAAACTTTGATCATCTTGTTAATCAACAAGCTAGTCTATAAGAGAGGCATAACTAGGAACCCTTTTTGTCTATTAAACACACATGTATTGATGTTTCCTATCAATACAATTATAGCATGCAAAATAAACATCTATCATATACAAGAAATATATAATAACAACTTTATTATTGCCTCTCAGGGCATATTTCCTTCAGCAAGATGGTCATCACGAACTCGAGTCGCCATGGGAAGGACCCTACATCATCACCTAAGTAATCCCTGGCGGAGCATATTGCCTCCAAGACAAGAAGACCGGAGTCAAGTACTCTAACCCGTGGAACGTTGCACAACTGCGATGCTTCTACGCCTAAGACGGGAAGGTGATTACGCCAAAAACATGTACCCTCGTACTCAATAATAATAAAGTTAAGTTCTGTCAACTGAGTCTCAATTTCATTACTTCACTTTCAACCACACGCGATACTCACGGGCTCAGTCAAAGCAATCTATATTCTTTGGTTCCTCCACGAAATATGCTTTGATCTGAGTAGCTGATTCGGCCTAATGGCCATCAGTGTGATGAAAAGGTCTCGCAAAGGGTGCAACAGTAGTAGCCATTGACAAAAATATATCAAGATCCATATTCTATCAACATTGAAACGTCCTGTCGGGAGCACTATAACATGACTAAGGCACACCATCATCATAAGCAATGATGCCATGGAAAGCAATGGAAAAACTTCTGATGCCTTCAAGCAAAAGAAACCGAGAAAACAAAATTCAAGACCTGAGTCGAATTTTTTTCTCAGATAAAGACTAGAGCTTATGCTCGAACGCAAGCATTCGAACATAGCCTCAGGGGCTACTCCCATCGGGAGCGCTGACTGTGCACCCGATGAAAAAATATGAATGGAACCGATAAAACGCACAATCATGTCAATATAAACAAGAACCAAGTCGAGTAACTCATCGGATGAATATGCTATGAGCCTACACTTGAATAAAATTCGATTGTAGCCTTAGGGGATACTCCCATCGAGAGCGTTGGCCGTGCACCTGATAGAATACAAACAAAATCCCAACGGAGACGACACCTATGAGCAATACACAAATCTATCCTCAGACGATTACTCCTATCGGGAGTGTAACACGAAAATAAGCAAACAATATGACAACTTCAGCAATTCTAACAACCAAACAAGGTAGTCAATAAAATATAAAAAATTCTCAGACTGCGTCCGCCGTGATAATATGTCTGAATACCATGTATCTCGACATGAAGGTAAGACCCCAGGATCCGTCATGTGAGTCCTATTAAATGCACTAGAATGCACTCTGCTAGTTACTATCATTATCCATGATTCGATGAAAAATCCCAACGGACGCGTTGGGTACCCACAAATGATGAGCCTGGAATTCAGTACTCGATAAGACCTCTTCGGTCTGAGTACGCCGGTATATACCGAATTCGAGTCCGGGGACTTGAGTTTGAAATAGGTTCACGATGTTTTTGCCCAAAAGCAATTAACTGGTTTCCGATCCGTCGTATGCACCACACTTGTGTTACCAAAATCCCCATGACATGAATATCTATAAATAAAAAGTTCTACTCGAATTAATCTTTGGGTCCATGCATCGAAAATTTCTTTGATACTCAACCCAAATATACAATTCGGATGGAGTCTCGGGGGCTACTAACATGGGTATAACTTATCAGGTTCTTATAATTGGTATACCTGGTACATACTAAGACTACGGCCCAAGGCCCACAAAGAAATAAAGAGTCCTGAAAGCATACAAAGCTCTAGAACCAGACGCGTTAATCAAGATAGAGATACAAACCGACATAGTCGGGTATCTGTAATCAAACTTGTAACCGGTCTGTATTGGACTCTGAGACACATCCTCTTATATAAGGGCTAAGAGGAACCAATAGAGAGAACACCGTAGATTGGAGTAGAAACAACCCTCCGTGAGTTAGATTGCATCTAGCGAATCGACGAATTTGTAATCATCTCTTTGCAATAAAGCTCAGATAGGATTCAACTCCCGTGTTTGTCTGACAGACCGACGAAATCACCAGCGCTCTCGTTTCCATCAAACCCAAGTCCACAACTATGCATATTGTCGAGGTTACCCCTTATCAGTGACACATCACGAAGCAGCAACACGGTGCGTAGTGAAGCCGCCAAGGACCACAATGTCTTCATCCACGTTGAACCTAATACGTGCACATTCACGACATAAGTTTTCTTCTCCTCTCAGCATGTACCAATGTGTTCCACGTACATACCTTTTTAGAAAAATTGCACAATGAACGCAATTAAGAAAACATCAAAAAGAGTGAAGGACGATAAGGAAATACAGTAAGGACAACAAAATGTAAATAGAAAAACGTACCTTGCAAGTGTTTTTAAAGAGAGAGAAGACGACAAACGTGCAAACTAGAGATGAAAGAAGATACGTTGAGAAGAGAAGCCCATGGCTACAATAAACATAGCATAACATATTAAAAAGCAAGAAATATCATAGCATGAAAGGAAAGTAATCCCTGAGTTCACAAATAAGTGTACTTCTATCTTTTGTCCTAAGTCAAGTTTAACAAAATTTAACTAAATTTATAGAAAAACATAGCAGCATTCATGACACTTAATTAGTACCATTATATCGCTTTGGAATTATAGATTCATAATATACCAATTTGATTTTATAGATATTGATACATTTGTATACAAAATTTCAAATATTTGACTGAAAGTAAAAGCTAGAAGTACACTTATTTACGGACAGAGGGAGTAGAGACTAAAGCGTGATAATGATTGTTAATGAAAGATAAGAAACACCATGGTAGCCCTTTCTTATTGACAGCGAAGCACACACTGAGATAGAGTAAAGTTTGACCCAACGCTGACTGAAGAACAACCAGCGTTGGGTCGAATAAGACTCCTGCTTAGCAACAAGCTGAGCAACAACAACATGTAGAGAGAGAATATAAGAAGCAATGTACTACATTAGCTACTAGACTAGGAGAGAATACTTATAAAGAGGTGGAGCTGTATGTTGAATCGCAGAGGTGGCGTGCACATGAAGGCTACTGTCCGCGGAAGCTTATCTCTAGCGCTTAACGGACCCACCTGTCATTCTCACTGCCATTGCATGATCTCGCCGCAACAAACCGCGGGCGTCTATGTTGGGCCACGTAGAGAAAAACAAAACTTTTCCTACGCGGTGAACCCAAGATCTAGTTGAGGTAGTAGGCCACGAAAATTACCACTAGATGCGCGGTTGCGGAATCGATGAAGCACGTCGCTTGATGCAGTACAGTCCTCACGATCCGTTCCGATCCACGATCTTCGAAGTGCTGAACGTACATCACCTCTGCCAGTATCCACACGTATGAGGAGGAGCGCAGGTGATGGACTGCTAGGTTCGGTATGGCGGCGACAGGACTGGACTGGACTGGAGCTAGGGTTTCCATCACATGGAGTGACCTGACCATATGCTCTAAGCACATGCGCCCCAGCTTGTATAGGGAGTGAAAGTGGGCTCCACTCACTTGTGGCTCATTCACTAAAAGGCCTATATTAGTCACTGTGAGTCCAACTCACTGACTCTGTCCGTTTCCTTTTTGGGTCCAACCCAAATATGCTCTCGTTCTTAAGTGTGTGACCCGACAGGCTCATGGTGACCCGCACACGATCCGAGTCTCACTCGTGACCGATCAGTTAGTAGTGGCTCCAAGCAGAACGTGCCAACTCCCAAATACCAAAGAGTCATGACGACATACCTTCCAATACGACTTTCGTCTGAGTCCATTTTGCCTCATGATATACCTTGTCAAACTATAGGTGAATAATCATCATCCCTTAAATAGTTCGACTTTCTTTCTCGATCCAAGATAAGTGATTCATCCGACTAACTCTTAGTCGGTCGCCTCGGTTAACACTTAACCGAGTCACGCATGGCCATGCTTTCCGAATCATATCTTCCGAGAGGGCCCAAAGAATATCTCTCTAGACGAAGGGGAAAAATCCCATCTCGGTTATTCACATCACGCAGCTTGATACTCGGTCGACCCAAACTCCGCCTTTATAACTGCCTAGTGACAGAACAACGTTTGAAAGAACCTAAGTCGGTGATCCTCAACTCAGATTGTGCAATAACCTCAGGTCTAAGGATTACATTGATTGAGATATACAAATGATGACTTATTCGTTGTATCTCAATATGGGTCAGTCCAACTCGCTAACTCTTTAGCCGAATCCGTGTAAGTCAGAATAACATCTCTATGCCCATGACAAGTGGAACCGAGTCATCAGCCGACTTTCACATTAGTCTAAGTTGTGTGTCCAGCACAACCTCAATGACCAAGGACAATTAGTATAAACAACATGAATATATAATTCCACAATCGAATCACATATTCAATGATATATATTAGTAGTTCATACATGGACAATAACTTTATGAATACATTGGAAATAACATCATACATGATTACCTCTAGGGCATATTCCCAACAGTCTCCCACTTGCACTAGAGTCAATCATCCGACATCACATGTCTAGGCAGCTAATGCCCATAGCTCTCAGGTGCACCTCATGCTTCGGCTGTGGAAGAGGCTTTGTCAATGGATCCGCAATGTTTGCATCCGTGTGTATCTTGCATAACTTGATATCACCTTGATCCACGAACTGGCGAATAAGGTGGTACCACATGAGTATATGGTTGTTCTTCTGCTATTGTCTAGGTTCCTTGTCTTGTGCAATAGCACCATTGTTGTCACAATACACGTCTAACGGATTGGACGAGCCCTGAACCACACCAAGATCCATGAGGAAATTCCTCATCCAAACAGCTTCCTTTGCCGCTTCTGGGGCAGCAATATACTCAGCCTCTATCGTAGACGCATACACCGTCTCTTGCTTGGAACTCTTCCAGCTCACAGCCCCTCCGTTTATTACAAACATATATCCAGATTGCGAATGAGAATCATCTGAGTCAGTGAGATAACTCGCATCCGTGTAACCCCTTACACTGAGTTCATCCTCACCTCCATAAACTAGGAACATATCCTTAGTCCTTCTCATGTACTTGAGGATATTTTTAGCCGCTGCCCAGTGGATTTGTCCAGGGTCATCCTGGTACCTGCTCACAACACTTAGAGCATAGGAAACATCCGGCCTAGTACAAATCATAGCGTACATGATGGATCCGACTGTAGAAGCATACGGAATCGCACTCATCCGACTTCGCTCATCAGTTGTCGAAGGACACTAAGTCTTGCTAAGTTTCACGCCATGGGACATCGGTAAGAAATTCTTCAATACTTTGTCCAAGTATGTACTTTGACTCAATCCAATGAGCCGCTTTGATCTATCTCTATATATCCGGATTCCTAGTATGTAAGTCGCCTCACCCAAGTCTTTCATCGAAAAACTCTTTTCCAATGATTCCTTGGTCTCTTGCAACATCTGGACATCATTTCCAATCAGTAATATGTCATCCACATATAAGATCAAAAAGTTTACTTTGCTCCCACTAAACTTCTTGTATAAACAAGAATCATGGTCACTCTTGATGAAGCCAAATGATTTGACTACCTCATCAAAGCAAATGTTCCAACTCCAAGATGTTTGCTTTAACCCATAAATGGATTTCTAAAGTTTGCATACCTTGTCAGCATTAGCCGGATCGACAAAGCCCTCGGGCTGTATCATATACACGTCCTCGCTTAAATTTCCATTAAGGAAAGTCATATTGACATCCATTTGCCATATCTCATAGTCAAAATAGGTTGCTATAGCTAACATGATCCGAACTGATTTAAGCATCGCTACGGTTGAGAAAGTCTCATCGTAGTCAACTCCTTGAACCTGCTGGAACCCCTTTGTGACAAGCCGTGCTTTATAGATAGAAATGTTTCCATCCATATTAGTTTTCTTCTTAAAGACCCATTTGCACTCGACGGGTCTTGCACCGTCTGGCAGATTAACCAAGTTCCAAACTTGATTTTCATCCATGGACTTTAACTCGGATCTCATGGCTCCAAGCCACGACGCAGAATCAGATCCCACCATCGCTTCCGAATAATTTGTCGGCTCATCACTGTCTAACAGTAACACATCACGAACACTTCGCAATCTTGCCGATCTTCGTAGTGTCGGTGCTGTTTTGGGCTTAGGTACCACGACCGGCTCAATCTCGAAGGCTTTTGCCGACTCGCTGCTGGCCGGTATCTCTCAAATTTCTTCGAGCTACATCGTGCTCCCACTGACTCTCCAACTAAGAAACTCTTTCTCAAGGAAGACACCGTTCCGAGCGATAAACACTTTGCCCTCTTCTCGGTTGTAGAAGTAGTAACCCAAGGTTTCCCTCGGATACCCCATGAAAATACACTTATCTGATTTAGCTGTAAGCTTGTCTGACTGAAGTCGCTTGACAAAAGCTTCACAACCCCAAATCTTAAGAAAAGATAAACTCGGCTTCTTACTAGTCCACATCTCATGCGGTGTCTTCTCTACCGACTTTGATGGTACTCTGTTTTGTGTGAATGCTGCAGTTTCTAGACAATAACCCCAAAAGATAAAGGCAGATCTGTCCGACACATCATTGATCGTACCATGTCCAACAAGGTCCAATTTATCCTTTCCGACACACCGTTTCTCTGCGGCGTTCCTGGAGGAGTGAGCTGGGGAACTATTCCACAACTCTTCAGATGGTCATCAAACTCATGGCTCATGTACTCACCTCCTCGGTCCGACCGAAGAAACTTTATTTTCTTGCCGAGTTGATTCTTTACCTCATTTTGGAATTCCTTGAACTTTTCAAAGGCTTCCGACTTATGTTTCATCAAGTAGATATATCCATACCTACTGAAATCATCGGTGAAGGTAATGAAGTACTCATAATCATCTCTAGCTGTCGTGCTCATTGGGCCACATACATCACTATGTACTAGTCCCAATAAGTCAGATGCCCTTTCACAACTCTTTGCAAAAGGTGTCTTGGTCATCTTGCCGAGTAGGCAGGATTCGCATGTCTCGAATGACTCCAAGTCCAACGAAGCTAGGAGTCCATCATCATGGAGCTTCTTCATACGTTTCCAACTTATGTGACCAAGCCGACAATGCCAAAAGTAAGTCATATTCAGATCATTTGGTTTCAACCTTTTCACATTTATATTATAGACAGATTCACTATCAAGATTCAAAATAAATAACCCGTCCTAGACGGGTGCAAAGCCGTGAAACATATCATTCAAATATAAAGAACAACCATTATTCTTAATATTCGACTCATAGCCTTGTCTCATCAAACATGAGGCAGAAACAATGTTTCGAGTAAGCACTGGAACATAATAACAATTATTCAGCTCCATTAAGAATCTGGAAGGTAAATGAAGTTGCATCGTGCCGACTTCCAATGCAGCGACTCTCACTTTGTTGCCGACTCGAATGTCAACCTCGCCTCTCGCCACACTCCTAGTTCTTACCAGTCCCTGCAACGAGTTGCAGATGTGAATAACTGATCCGGTATCATATACCCATGAACTACTAGGTGCATCAGCAAGATAAATGTCAATAACATTGCAAACAAGCGTCCCTGAGCCGGAAGTCACACCTCCACTCTTGGCTTTATCAGCTAGATACTTGATGCAATTCCTCTTCCAGTGGCCATCCGCCTTGCAGTAGACGCAAGTGGATCGGGCTGCAGGAGATGGCTTAGTCCCTGAGGAAGCGCTTTGGACCGGGTCCTCAGCCTTACCTCCCGACTTAGCCTTCTTCTTCTTAGTCCAAGAACTCTTCTTGAACTTAGCCTTATTTTGTACCATCAACACTTGACTGGCACCTTTCTTGAGATCCGCCTCAGCCTGCTTGAGCATCCCATGTAATTCAGTGAGCTTCTTATCCATACCATGCATGTGGTAGTTCGATATGAACTGACCATACGCACTAGGAAGAGAGTTCAGAATTATGTTCGTAGCGAACTCTTCGCTAATGGGGTACCCCAGCCTTTCTAGAGACTGCACGTAACCAACCATCTTGATCACATGCGGACTCAATGGGTCACCATCCTTAAGCTTGCAGCTCAACAAGGCCTGAGAGACTTGATACCTCTTAGTCTTTGCCTGAGCCTGGAACATGCTTTTGAGGCTTTCGATCATATAGTAGGCCTCAACATTCTCGAACTTCTGCTGCAAGTCCGGTTCCATGTGAGTAAGCATAAGACAACTAATCTCCATGGATTCATCACAAATCCGACGGTAGGCATTGGTGGCTGCGACAGTCGCATTCTCATTCGGCTCATCTAGAAGTGGGTTGTCCAGGACATGGTCCCTCTTTTCTTGCTTGAGAACAATTCTCAGATTACGATACCAGTTGGTGAAGTTAGTTCCATTTAGCTTATCTTTCTCTAAGATGGTTCTCAAAGCAAAACTGGAAATCTGAGGGAGACTACTAGGTGCCATTGATCTACAACAGAAAAAATATGCAAAACACTTAAGCCATGTATCCATAAAAGAGAAAGCATATTAAACACTTTAATACTTATGCTCCCACTAGAACCAACACCCCTCTGATGGTTACTTAGTGATTCATGACCCTAAATAAGCAAGTGGACTAGTGAGATTTAGCATCACCGCTAGCCGTCAAGTGATATAGGTAGACAACTCCTTGTCAATCGTATCTCATACGACTCCTGTTGGATGGGTGGCATCACATGGCCCGGCTCCCATCCGACTTTCCCCGAGTCCCACAACCGTTGTGATAGACCCGTCTAAATTACTGAGTGCTTCCGCTGTAAGAGTCCGACTCGAACCCACCTAGTCAGAAAGAATTGATAGTACCTCAATTTTATGAGCCCACTACCAAAAATGTCTGACCAGCACTAGCGAGGAAACCGACTACACCTTCTTTGAGGGATTACTTTATACCAACTATCTAATAGAGGTAAAATAGAGACATAACAATAACACAAAATAAAGCAATTATAATGTGAAATGGTATGGCTCTCTTCATGGCGATCTCCATCTCCACAAAGCTTGTAATTCGACTCGTGTCAACTCTTGTCACGCGCCGCCTTACACCATGAAGCCGACTTGTACATCGACTTGCATGCCATCTGGGTTCTCCAAACAGGTACACTAGTTTGTAAAGTAAATTACATAGAGAATCCGACACACGGGTCGTTGTACAATAAAATGACAGCACCTAGGCTCCAGCAGGCTGACAAAAACCGTGATACGCAGATCACGTATGGATTACACACATCACATGCACATAAGCCATACCATTCACAACATCATCCTGCAAAAACAAGTTATGCATAGATCAAATATCTACCAGCGTTGTGAAAACTCGCAATGACATCTAAGGCGATTCGACCAAATTCTTTGATCTTCGATCACTGCATCCGGGTTTACGTGTCACAGTCTACCCCGATGACGGAAGCCGACCGGTAGGGGTATGTCGTTCCACGACCTTAGTAGTTGGATCAAGGAAACCAGATCATCCATTCCTCGAGTATAGTTGTTCCAATCAACTTTAGACAAAACCGATCCATCTCATAGATCGACCACCAAAACTTCAATTAGATCCAATCTAACGCCAACCGCATATCACATATGCACGCTCTTGAGCCTAAAACCAGAAGCTAACGCTCTGATGCACTGTTGGGCCACGCAGAGAAAAACAAACTTTTCCTAAGCGGTGAACCCAAGATCTAGCTGAGGTAGTAGGCCACGAAAATTACCACTAGACGCGCGGTTGCGGAATTGATGAAGCACGTCGCTTGATGCAGTGTAGTCCTCATGATCCGTTCCGATCCATGATCGTCGAAGTGCTGAACGTACATCACCTCCGCCAGTATCCACACGTACGAGGAGGAGCGCCGACGATGGACTGCTAGGTCCGGTACGACGGCGACAGGACTGGACTAGACTGGAGCTAGGGTTTCCAACACATGGAGTGACCTGACCATATGCTCTGAGCAGCCGCGCCCCAGCTTATATAGGGAGTGAAAGTGGGCTCCACTCACTTGTGGCCCATTCACTAAAAGGCCTATATTAGTCACTGTGAGTCCAACTCACTGACTCTGTCCGTTTCCTTTTTGGGTCCAACCCAAATATGCTCCCGCTCTTAAGTGTGTGACCCGACAGGCTCATGGTGACCCGGACATGATCGGAGTCTCACTCGTGACCGATTAGTTGGTAGCGGCTCCTAGCAGAACGTGCCAACTCCCAAGTACCAAAGAGTCATGATGACATACCTTCCAATGCGACTTTCGTCTGAGTCCCTTTTGCCTCACGATATACCTTGTCAAACTATAGGCGAATAATCGTCATCCCTTAAATAGTTCGACTCTCTTTCTCGATCCGAAATAAGTGATTCATCCGACTAACTCTTAGTCAGTCGCCTCGGTTAACACTTAACCGAGTCACGCATGACCATGCTTTCCGAATCATATTTTTCGAGAGGGCCCAGAGAATATCTCTCCAAACGAAGGGGAAAAATCCCATCTCGGTTATTCACATCACGCAGCTTAATTCTCTGTCGACCCGAACTCCGCCTTTATAACTGCCCAGTGACGGAACAGCGTTTGACAGAACCTAAGTCGGTGATCCTCAACTTAGATTGTGCAATAACCTCAGGTCTAAGGATTACATTGATTGAGATATACAAATGACGACTTATTCGTTATATCTCAATATGGGTCAGTTCGACTCGCTAAACTCTTTAGCCGAATCTGTGTAAGTGGGAATAGCATCTCTATGCCCATGACAACTAGAACCGAGTCATCAGCCGACTTTCACATTAATCTAAGTTGTGTGTCCAGCACAACCTCAACGACCAAGGACAATCAGTATAAACAACATGAATATATAGTTCCACACTCGAATCACATATTCAATAATATATATCAATAGTTCATACATGGACAATAACTTTATGAATACATTGGAAATAACATCATACATGATTGCCTCTAGGGCATATTCCCAACAGTCTATAGCCTATGTTGCCAAGTTAGAGATAACACTAGCATGTAGGAGATACACCTCCTATACTTGTGGGCCATCAAGACTATTTTCTGGCGCCATTGCTGGGGAGCATAGCTCCATTTATCAAGTCACTTGGAATCACTATTGTTCACTGCCATCCATTTCATCATGGGAAAATCTCGTGATGGCGAGGTTCCTATATTACCATCCACTACAAGGAGAGGTACGGTTCTGAACACCTCGGTTGCTCTTGATTCACCATCTGTGATGAGTAAGCTCCTTACACGACCACATACACATGCTACACATACTGCTACTTCTGCTGAATCTGAAATTTCTGATACTTATGATGATGCTTCTACTATGTTTGATAACAGTGGTTCATTAGGTCCTTTCCTAGATGCTACAATTTCTAGAACTATAGCTGGAAACACTGAACCTCCTAATGAAGACACTACTACACATGTTAGTTCACCTAAGTCTATAGAGAGTTATGATATTCAAGACGGATATATAGAAATGAGCGATGAATTTATTAAAGAATGTCAAAATACTCATGGTAAAAGTGATATTAAGAGTCTCCTTGAGAGGCGAACTATAAAACCCAAATTGTCTCCTAATACTAAGTTTGCTACATCTCCCATAAACATTAAAGATTATAATTTTTCTCTTGATTTATCTTACATAACCATTATTGAGAAAGAACCTTTTTGTGGGACTAAGAATGAAAGTGCTGTAGCACATATGACTGAGCTTTCTACCATGAGTGGCCTATTTTTTGATGATATTAAGATGCACACCTACTTTGTTGCTAAATTTTTTCCTTTTTCACTGAAAGGAGAAGCTAAGGCTTGGTTTAATAATTTACCTCCTAGATCTATTGATAGCCCTGATTGCTTGATTAGTACTTTCCTTCGGAAATATTTCCCTCCTAGTGCTAGACATGCCATTTTGCAGGAACTTTTTGATTTTAAACAAGGAGAAAATGAGATATTGCCTGAATCATGGGCAAGGTTCTGTGCTTTGATTCATGCACAGGCTGGATGTCCATTACCTAAGAATGAGCTTCTTGATATATATTATAATGGACTAACTGAAGAATCTAGGACATACCTAGATAGTTGTGCTGATTGTGTTTTCAGGAATAGAACTCCCAAAGAAGCTAGCGAATTAATGGCTAAAATAAGCAAGAATTATGATGACTGGACTTCGCCCGAGCCAAATACACCTGAGTCAGCTGCACTTGATTTAACTATGCTTGAGCCAACACCATCATCTAAGAAGAGGGGAGTTATTGAATTGAATGATGAAGTGATGAAGGAAGCTAAGAAATGTATTAAGGAGAAGGGTATTAAAGCTGAAGAAGTGAAGAATCTACCTCCTATAGAAGAATTATGTAAGCCAATCTCCCACTCATCCACTATTGAGGTACACTCTCTCCAACATTTTGATGAAGGTGATATTCCTTATTCTAAACCTCCTAATCAATGCTTGGAAGAATTTGATATTTTTATTGTTAAACAAGATAATTTTAATAAAAGAGTGCAAAGTCATTTAATGGAAAACACTAGAGCCATTATTGAGTTAAGGGATATTGTGGAAAGAACCTCTAATGATGTTAAAATGCATGTTAAACATTTCCAAATTCTTCAAACTCAAATTGATCAGCTTGTTAAAGTACAAAAAGACTTGCTAGTTAATGCTTCTAAAGAAAAACATGCTTATGAAATTAGAACTAGAAGTGGTGCTGCCACTCAGGATCCTCTATATCCCGAGGGGCACCCTAAAAGAATTGAACAGGATTCTCAACAAATTGAAAATAGTGGAACTTATCCTAAGAAAAGGAAAAAGAAACATAAAACTATTGTAGAGTATTCTGAACCTGCTAAAGATCCTAATAGTATATTTGTCTTTGATGCTGAAACTGAAAGTGGTAATGAGGAAAATGATGCTCCTGATAAAGAAAAAGTTTAAGAAGAACCTGAAAGACACACTAAGAATACTAAATGCACTAAGGAAGATTTTGTTGCTAATAAACATGGTAGTGAGAGAGAGCCTAGGGTCTAAAAACCTATGCCTTGCCTTGATAAGAAACACAAGTCAAAGGAAGGGGCACACTATAATAAGTTTTGTGAGTGGATGAAACCTTTATTTATGCAAATTCCTTTAACTGATGCTATTAAACTGCCTCCTTATTCAAAGTAAAAGAAGGATATTGTCTCTAATAAAAGGAAGATCCCTAATGAGGAAATTTCTACTTTGCTTGCTAATTATTCCTTCAATAGTAAGGTTCCAAAGAAACTTGGAGACCCAGGGATTCCAACTATTCCTTGTTCTATTAAAAATAGCTATGTTAGAACTGCCTTGTGTGATTTGGGAGGAGTTAGTGTTATGCCTTTTTCTCTCTATAAGAGACTTCAATTGGAGAAATTAAAACCAACTGATATATCTTTGCAAATGGCTGATAAATTTACAAATATTCTAGTTGGTATATGTGAGGATGTACCTGTTCAAGTGGCTCATAATTGCTTGATCTTAACTGACTTTGTTGTGCTTAAAATGCCTGAATATGATAATATGTCTATTATTCTTGGGAGACCCTTTCTTAACACTACAGGAGCTATCATTAATTGCAATCAAAGAAAGGTAACTTTTAGTGTTAATGACAAGGAGCATACTGTCTATTTTGCCAAGAAGATTGATAGGAATTATGGCTTAAATTCAATTGAAAATATTGAGGGTATCCAAGTTGGAGAAATATATTGTTCCATACCACGAGAAAAATATGAGACTATTATGATTGGGGCCATTGCTATCAAGGTTTAGGTAACATAATCATTTATTGGAATACAAAGTTTTGTTTCATATAAAATTGTTTTGGTAACAAGACCTGATCAACCTTGTTAATACAGGGTTTTTTTAGTGAACCAAACAATGTTTTCACCATGATTATCTTTGCTTACTTTTATTTTATCCATTTTAATTTTTTTCTTTCGCTTAGGTTACTTTTCTATTGCTAGTTGCTTGCATTTTAAAGTGTCTTAAAACTTCTGTAGTTTTAGTTTAGTTTTGTTATTGCATCATTCCAAAATCATCTTTCTGCTAGAAAATTATTCATCAATACCTGAAAATTGCTAAAAATAAAGTGTCTCGAAAAAATTCCATAAAATTCATATTAAATTTTTACATCAAAAAAGGGGCAGAAAAGTACCTAGAGTGACCCAGGGGGCCCACCAGGCAAGCACACCACCTGGTGGCGCGACCACCCCAGGGGCACGCCTGGCCATGGTGTGGGCCACCCTTGGCCCTCCACTTACTCTCCAACCTGCCACTCCTTTCTCTCTCCCAAGAAAATATCAGTTCATTGCTCAAACTCGTGTTCTTGCTGTTCTTGCTTGCGTTTTTTGATCTCCTTGCTCAGCCCATCTTTGCTGCTAAAATTTGGAGCAGTTGTTCTCCGGTATGTGACTCCTCCGCTTGTCCAAGTAGATTAGTGATTAGTGATTTATATCTTGAGTATTTTGCTACTATAGGTGACAGGTTATGTGAGTTTGTAAGCTTGTTCAATGCTTAGAATTTTTTTTTGATGCATGTTTAGGCCTCTTACAAGTCCCTATAAGTAGTTCCTTTCATTATGTATTCATTTTGCAATCACTTGTATGATGGTTGTCTAAAAATTTCAGAAAAGAAGATGAATGAGCACCAACTCAACCAACATGAATTAAGGGTGTCTGCGGTTATGAAGGTTCACCGTGAGGAGGAAGTATTTCCTTCTACCTATCCATGCCCCGAATTCATGAGGGCTGCAGGGATTTCTCAAGATTTCCATACTTTAATTACTAATACAGGATTGGAGCATTTTGCGGGAGATGAACCTTACCAATATGTGAAACTAACTATGTCTGTGGTGCAGGATTTCCGATTTAGTTGCTCCTTGCCAAACCCCATGGTCCACTACAAAATTTACAATGTAGATGTTGATCTCCCTTTTGATGACTTTTGTGCAGCTATTAAAGTACAACAGTGGGGTTCGTGTAGAAGGATTAGAGAGCGACCTACACCACTCATGGACTTGTACGCAGAGATTTGACAAGGGAGCAGCTTCCCAAAGGAGAGTGGTAAAATTCATAATATTCATCTCCCGTCTATTCGATACTTTGCCTACTTTATTTCCAAGTGTGTTCTCGCTAGGAAAACTGCTAATAAATTATCCTCATATGATCTAGCCTTCATCTCAGCTGCCTTAAAATGAGATAGGACTTATAATTTGGGTGCCCTGATAGCTTTCCGTCTTGCTGCTAACCGTGAGAAAGGTGGAATTTGTGGAGGCCCCATCGCCTCTCGTTTATTAGCTTTGCATGGTGTAGTGCCTCATCATTTAGACCTACAGTTTCCCATAGAGAGTCTTGACCTTAATTCCATGATACAACATAATTTCGTTTCTTCTTGGGGTAATTTGAGTGATTTTTCTTATGAAATAACCTTTCTCAAGGCTGGTTGGAGAAGGGGTAAGTCCGAGCGTGTCGTTCTTTTGCCTGCGCCTGTTTTGTTTAATATTGATACCAGGGTAGGATGGTCACTCACTGAGGAAGAGCTCGATACGTATCTGGGGGAGATCTCCCAATAGAAGAACGATACTAGAAGGGAGGTCACAGATGATTCGGTCCAGCCCTCGAATGAGGGGGAGTCTTCGTACCAGCAGCCTACCTATGATTGGGGAGCTTCTTTTTCTTCACAAGGGCCTAACTACAATCATTCTTATGATGACCCGCCAGCTTGGAGTTCTTACCCGCGTTGGGGTTGATACCCACTTAGGCCAAAAGCCTAAGCTTGGGGGGAGGTATACCGACATCACACTCATCTACATATCATGTTCAGTCGGTACTTTGTATATCCATGTTTCGTTTTCTTTTGAGCCTTCATTCTTGCTTTATTTCTGCTTTCCAAAACACAAAAAGACCAAAAAATATTTTTGTTATTTCTCTTTGCTTGCTTCTTTATCTTTTTGCCTTGGTTTGCTTCTTTTTTTAGCTTTGTCTTAATTATTCGAAAAACCCAAAAAGATTTTACTTTGCTTGATCTTCCTTTTTGTTCTTGCCTTTAAAAATCAAAAACACCAAAAATATTTTCTGTTCTTCTTTGGTTTCGTGAAGTTCATTGCAGGGTTTAGCAGTCCTTAGTGGAGGTTGGTTTCATGTTATTATTCAAGACACACAAGTGAAGGGCAATGATGAAGATTAATGACAACTTGAGGTGTGGTAAGAGGCTGGTAATGAACTCTATTTGTTTTCATTTTTGTACATATACTCATCATTGTGGGCATGCTTAGTATGTTCATGTAAGGTGTATGTTAATTATGGATGTTTAGTAGTTCTTGATTTCTTATGATTAGCACCAGTTTGCTAATGGTTTGTAGCATGTCATATGAATGTTTGCTTGCATTGTTCTATTCATAACTTGGTATCACATTGTGGTATCCTCCTCTGAATGTTTCATTTGAATCGACTTGGCACATGCTCACGCATGCATATGACTGAAACAATAATTAGTTAAGTCTCGATGAATTATTTTGCCTCAGGGTTCTTGAATCACTTTCATGCCATAATTAGTCATGTTTTGTTGCAAGCATGATTATGACAGTTATTGCTCTCTCGTTTGTCGTTCCCTTTCTATTGTTGGCCTTCACTTGCACTGAGTATGAGCTCTACTCATGTTTCCAACTCCCCAAAACCAATATTGCCAAAAGTGTCCACCATACCTACCTATTAGCATCATTTGCTATTCCGTGCATATTCAGTATGCCTTGTTTTCTTCCAAATAAAATGTTTGCTTGTTATGAGAAAGTTAGTTAGTAAAGCTCTCACGAACTTGATGGCAAACTTTATTTCTTGCACTTAATAAACCCGAACTATTGTCACTGTCCATGAAAGTTATATGCTTGCAAATTATAGGCTGGGGATTAGCAGAACCATGCTGTCACGGGGAACTCTTTCAACACCTGTAAATATATACCTAGTTGATATAATGCTCTTTTGTTTATGAATGTCATCGGTGTGAAATAAAAGGGGAGCTTGTAAGCCCATGGAGTTATGTATGTGTGTTAGAGAAACGCCTGGGCGGCTGGTCTAATCCATGCCTAATCATGGTGGAAACCTGCAGCATAACCATAATGAGCAATCTATGAAGCATTCTTCTTATAAAAAAAGAGAGATAGTTATTGAGAAAAAAGAAAAAAAAAGATGAGAAAAGAGGAAAGAGAGGAAAAAGCACCATTTTCCCATGGTAAATAAGAAGATGATGAGAATATGCTTATTGTCTGCTTGCCTTGTCATTTTGATATAGGGATTCTTCTGTATCATCGGGCAAGGGGTACCCGGTTGGCGGTTCTCTATGATACGCATGTATTTACTATGACAAGAACTTACCGGTAACTAAAGTTGAGTAGCATGAGGAGCGGCCCTCGTACTCAAGGGACATGAGATTTCCAGTTTATGGTCTGTCATGCATATAACTCATATTGGACCTCACTTTCACCTTAACCATTTAAAGATGCTTATGATAGGGGCAATGAGAGCTCAAAGCTAATGAGTACCATACTTTCAGCATTTGGAAGCCTTTCAAATTTTTCAAAACGTTTTCACTTCCTTGTTGAGTCACCACTTATTCTATGAGCACTTTCTCGAGAGCATAGTTGTTATTCTTAGTATAATGTGCTTGTCTCAAAAAATGGTTAATTGTGTCATGACTTTGATGCTTGCATCTTTGATATCTTTAATTCTAGTCTTCACTTGAACTTCAGAGGTGCTTTGGCATTTATGATTAAAGGCAAACGAGATACCACTCTATCATATCTTTTTATGAGCATTTCAATGTTGCTTATGTTTATGTTTCATGCTACTTATCATTTTTGAGTTGGAATCTCTTCATAGCTTGCAATGACAATTAAGTAAGCTTATTTGCATACTCTTTATTATGAATTGCCTAAGTATTTGATCATATGCTGAGAATATATACATCTTATGAAGCAAATGTGTTCGTGGAAGTTTCTTTTATCGTACTCAGTTTTCAACTCAATTGCTTGAGGACAAGCAATAAGCTAAGCTTGGGGGGAGTTGATACGTCCAAAACGTATCTACTTTCCTGAACACTTTTGCTATTGTTTCTCCTCTAAACTTGTGTCATTTGGCTACAACCAACACGGACTGATGCTGTTTTCAGCAGAATTACCTTGGTGTCTAGTTTTTGTGTAGAAAATCAACTATCTGGAAAAATCCCGGAAAATATGCCAAAAATCCTATTTCACCAGAAGACTCACGGAGCCAGAAGATGAAACGGAGGAGGGCCACGCCTGGGAGGGGTGTGGCCACCTCGGTCACCCCCTTGGCCTCCCTCTTCGCCTATAAGATGCACCTTGACCTAAAAACCCGGGGGGTTCGACGTTTTTCTAGATAGAGTTCTGTTGCGCCGCCACCACCAGATTTCATGATTCGGAACCAGAAACTCCGTTCTGGCACCCTGTCGGGACAGGGAATTGGAGGATATCATCGCCATCATCATCACCATCGCTTCTCCATCGACCATACATGTTTCCCCCATCTATGAGTGAGTAATCCCCCGCTGTAGGCTATGGGGATGGCAGGGATTGGATGAGATCGTTCATGTAATGGCATCAGATTGTTAGGGCATGGTGCCTAGTATCTATTATTAGTGCTTTTTGACTTTGTTACAACTTGTTATGCTTAATGCTTGTCACTAGGGCCCGAGTGCCATGATTTCAGATCTGAACATGTTATTGATTCAAGAGGATATTATTGTTTGTGATCTTACCTGCAAGTTGTATACACATATTATTGTCCGGAACCAAAGGCCCCGAAGTGACAATAATCGAGATAATCGGAGGGGATGGCTTTGATGTGAGGATCACGTGTGTTCACGGACTATTAATGCTTTGCTCCGGTGCTCTATTAAAAGGAGCACCTTAATTGCCAGTAGTTCCCTTGAGGCCCCGCTGCAAACGGGCTGGCAGGACCAAAGATGTTGTGCAAGTTCTCATTACGAGCACGTATGACTATATATGGAACACATGCCTATGATTATTTAGTACTTGGATGCTTTATCTTATTTATTTGCAAATGCCCTATGTCTTGATTGCTATATGAATTGTCTTGTCCATGCAACGCCCGTCCATCCATCCCTATGCCTACTGTGCTTTAATCCAACTATTTACTGCAATTGTTACTATTGTCTTTACTTTTACTACTGCTATTACTTTGCTATTGCCACTAAAAAACTGTTGCTACTGATAAACTGTTGTGAGCAAGATTGTTTCCAGGTGCAGCTGAATTAATAACTCAGTTGATAAGGCTTATAAATATTATTTGGCTCCCCTTGTGTCGAATCAATAAATTGGATTTCACTTCCCTCGAAAATACTGCGATACACCCCTTATACTTATGGGTCATCACCCGTACCATCTGGTCGTACCATATTGCAAAAATCAGAGCCAATACTCCGAATTGGTAACGACTAGTGGTACAAGCGCGTCCGGCCGTACGGTCCGCCAGTACCAGGTCAAAAAACCAATTCAGAATGACCAGAAAAACCAGACGAGTTCAGAAAGAAAAATAGAATAATCCAAAAATGTTTCAAAGAAATAGAACTTAAGTAATTTAAACTTTGTTACCTAGCCTTAACTTGTTGTGTTCTTCAGCTGGGATCATAGAAATCAATTCCACAATATTTACTTCGCCAACTCTATAATGCTTCCGTCGTTGCCCATTAACAATATAGGACGAAGAACATGGCGTAGTATTTTTCAATCTTACCGCTCCCAATGGATATGCTTCTTCAACATCATAAGGTCCTTCCCACCTGGATTTCAACTTTCCTGCAAGAATCTTAAGCCTAGAGTTGTAAAGTAAAACTTTATCTCCGGTTTGAAATTCCTTGCCTTCTAACTTTCTGTCATGCCATTTCTTAACCATTTTTTAAATATCCTAGCATTTTCATAAGCCTCATTCCTTAGTTCATCTAAAGCATGAATGTTCAAGAGTCGTTTTTCACCTGTAGTTTTAAAGTCAAAATTCATAGTTTTGATAGCCCACCGAGCCTTATGCTCGAGTTCTAATGGAAGATGACAATTTTTACCGTAAACCATTTTGTATGGTGTCATTCCCATAGGGTTCTTGAATGCTGTGTGATACGCCCATAGTGCATCATTAAGCTTTAGAGACCACTATTTTCTTGATTTGTTCACCATTTTCTAGAGTATGGTCTTGATTTCTCGGTTTGATAATTCCACTTGCCCACTGGTTTGAGGATGGTAAGGCGAAGCTACCCTGTGGTCTACTCCATATTTTTGAAGTATCTTATCAAAAGTTCCTTTCAAAAAATGAGTTTCACCATTAGTACTCAAAAATCGAGGTACTCCAAACCTGGGGAAGATGATGTCTTTGACCATCTTGATAGAAGTGGCTGCATCTGCATGAGCTGTAGGTATAGCTTCAACCCATTTAGTAACATAATCAACAACAAGAGTATGGGTATAACCATTAGAGTTAACACATGGTCCCATAAAATCCATTCCCCATACATCGAATGGCTCTATTACTAAGTTATAAGTCATATTCATCTCTTGTATTTTTCCTATATTACTCATACATTGACAGGCATCACAATTTTTAACATATTCAAGAGAATCTTTGACTAAGGTAGGCCAGTAGAAACCTGACTGTAAGACTTTGGCTGCGGTGCGATTACCAGCATGATGCCCACCATAGGGACTATCATGACAGGCTTTAAGGATGTCTTTAAACTCATGCTCGGGCACGCATTTCTGGATTACTCCGTCTAGACCATGTATATATAAGTACATATCATCCCAAAAGTAATACTTTAAATCACTGAAGAATTTCTTCCTTTGATTGTTATCCATTCCTTTTGGTAGAAACTTACCTACAAGGAAATTAGCATAATGAAAACCAAGGATCGTTAGATTCAACAACTGCAAGATATTCACCCGGCATAGATTCATTAATAGGAATAGGATCCTCCATTATTCCTTCCATTCATGACAAATGATCGGCCATAGGGTTATCCTTTCCTCTCTATCGACTATTTGTAAATCGTATTCCTGAAGTAACAAGACCCATTTGATTAGACGAGGTTTAGCATCCTTTTTAGCTAGAAGATACCTTAGAGCTTGATGATCGGTGTGAACTATCACTTTTGAGTTGATGATATAGTGTGTAAACTTATCGCAAGCAAAAACGGCGGCAATGAATTCTTTCTCAGTTGTTGCATAGTGCCTTTGATCATCATTAAAGACTCGACAGGCATATTGGATAACATTAAGGTTAGGGCCATCTCTTTGTCCTAAAACAGCTCCAATATCATAATCACTAACATCACACATAATTTCGAATGGTTCATCCCCATTGGATGCTTGAATAACCGGTGCACAAACTAAAGCCTTTTTTAATTGTTAAAAAGAATCATGACAATCTCTATCAAAGGCAAAAAGAATATCTTTATCAAGTACACGAGTTAAGGGGGCTGCTATTTTAGCAAAATCTTTGATAACGCGCCTGTAGAAACCAGCATGCCCAAAGGAAATTTTTTACTACTTTTATATCTTGCGGAATTGGAAGTGTTTCTAAAGTAATTAAATTTGAACTATCAAACTTAATATTTTCTCAGAAACTTTATGCCCAAAATCTATACCTTCCCTTACCATGAAGCGGCAACGTTCCTGTCATCGGATTGATGACAAGTACGCCATGAGGGGGTCCTCGAGGCATGTGGAAGAGAGGGGTGTGAGACGTACGGTGTTCTGAGACGGTGATCTCACAAGTTTACCCAGGTTCGAATCCGCCGGCTTTGGACGGATCCTACTCCTGCTAGTAATCCAGTAATACGGCATAGCTGGAATATGGGTTACAAGGGTTTCACCTGTGCGAGTTGAGATTGTAGACTATTGTGGTTATCTATGTTATGCCCTAAAGGCTCTCCCTAGGACGGCTTATATATATATCCTCCTAGGGTTTATAGGAGAGACATATCCGGCTAGGACTAAGAGTCGGTTACAAAGTACATCTTGAACTATAAGTAACACTATATGCCTATGTCGGTAAGTCTTTTGGGCCTTCCCGTAGCCGGACTGGACTCCATCTCTTCTCCCTGACTAGGCTGCCCATGGAGCAAAGCTCTAACCCTAAGTGGGCCACCCTAGTCAGTGAGGCACAGTGAGGATACCCGGAAAGTATACCCCCAACAGTAGCTCCCGGAAGCCTCCAAGATCCAGAGTCGGATTTCATCATCGCCTAGCATGATCTATCTTCGGCTTGTAGAATGTTGAAGGGTTCCTGAAACTTCAAAACAAAGGATAGGATCCGAGTCTCAAAGCGAGTCAGATCTATGAGTACATTATTCGAGTTTCCAGCCTGAAATTCAAACTTAAGCCAGAACTTGGTCTCTGACGTAATCTAACATCAGTCAAGGTCAAGTCGCGTCATTGCCAGACATTCCTAACAACACGACCATTGGTGGGTCCGTTTTATACGTAACCGAGGCGTCGTTTTAATGCATGCGCAGAGATCGAGGAGGCGTAATCCTTGTGAGGAGGTTACCCATCTCCTTCCATGATGTGTGGTACGGTTACTGTTTATCTGTACATGAATCTTAGCGCTTGTGAGGGATTAAGGGGTCAAGATATCTTCCTTCTTCCTTACCAGCGCTAGTGCCTCCGCCTTCCCCTCGACGCTTCCTACGAAAAAGCTCCTCTACCTCCCCAAAGCTCATAGCACCCCATCCTTCGTCACTGCTGCCCACAGAATAGCTCAGGCTTCATCTTCTAACCCTGCGGCGACGGCCTCCGCAACAACGGAGAAGGAGAACTTCCACGGGATTTGGATCCCCTGCGCCCTTGACAACGCCATGCTCCATGTCGTCGAGAAGGAAGGCCTCCTCTGTGTCGGTGACTGGCAGAGCAGCTTTGGCCAAACCATCCCCACCCCCAACACCGACGAGCGAGTGCACTTCAGCACCCACCTCGACAGAGGTTTGAGTTTTCCTCCCTCAGACTTCTTTTCTAAGGTTATAGATCACTATGGAGTGCAACTCCACAATCTCCCCCAAACTCACTTTTAGAAATGAGTGCATATGCATCTTTGTGTGAGGGGTATCTTGGCATTCGTCTGAGTCTTCTTCTTTTCTGGTACTATTTCCGTACCTGGAGAAATTCCATCACTGCCAGTAATCCTTATATTACCAGGACTCTTAGCTTTTCTATTAGGAGAGAACGAGTCTATCCTAGGATTAAGGCTAGTGAGTCTGTGAAAAAGTGGCCATCCACGTTCTTTTACCATAAGGACAGACCAGCTCCCGGCAAAGCAACTGCTCTGCTGACTTTTGTTTATGGCGCTGCCACGCCCCAAGAGTCCTGGGACACAGATGCTCTGGCTCTCAGTGATGATCTTCTTCTTGCTAAGAGGCGGATTGAATATTTGATGAAGCATAAGGGTCTGAAAGGATCCGATTTGATCCACTGCTGGCTGGAGCGCCATATTCAGCCTCTCCAACATCATGGTGATCGGCTCATGCATTCAGTCACCAAGATTAAGATGGATTCTCTCCAGATTTGCTCCAAATCATATTCGGAAAAGTACTATGAGTCCAAGATCAAATGGCTGATCAAGGAGCGTATCAAGAGGAAAATCTCAGATCTTTCCTTAGATATGTATACGGCTGACGATCCAGTGACCCAAGTAAGATCCCAGCAGCTACTCGAATATGTGTCCATCCATACCTTGTTATATCTTCTTGCAATACTGAGATAACTTTTCTTTTCATCTTGTTGACCTCCTCGAGTCTGAGCTTTCTCCTCTCGAAGGATACCCTCCTGAGATATCTCAGCAGGAAGGGGAGCTTGTTGTGCTGCCGGAGGTGCTTACTCGGAAGCGTAGAACTCCGACTGTCTCCATCGGCAAAAAAGAAGTGCCCGTTGTGAAGAGATAACTTTCTTCACAAGGTCTTTGTATTGTATCTCTCATTCTTCTTTGAAGCGTAATGATCTTATACTATCACTTCTTCAAGGCTAAACAGCTCACCAAGGGCAAGGGGAAGGGAATCTCGGCAAAGCCTATGCGATAGTCAAAGTTAAACTTGACTTCGCCTGTTGCTACACCTTCGACTCCTACCCATAGCCTTCTGCAGCACCGGAGGCTACCTCCTCTCCTCGCGCCACAGAAAATCCGGCTCCACATTCTGAGCTAGTGAACCTTGGTTCGCAGACCGATGTCACCACGGGTGACTCGGAAATTGATAAGGGTGAACCCTCAAAAGGTAATGATCCCTAGGTAGAAGTTTTCGTAGACAACCTTCTCAATAATCCGGGTATTGCCAAACTTGGCATCACTCGGAAGACTGTAGAAGAGATCCAGAAGTTGGCTCAGCAATGCTTGGAGAGCCGAAATATTACTACCAAAGAAGACGCACAAGAAGCCGAGGATGTCAAGTTCTCTGAACTTCTTGACAAAGTTAGTCTTTGCGATGCGAAATTGAAGGCTGGCGTGGCTCCGCCACCACCAATAATCCTGATGACTCTCACCGTGAAGGTTACTTCTGAGGTGAACATGAGTCTAAGCAAGCTTACTCATGAGCAATATGTAAGTTTGAAATTCCAACTCACTCTTTTTACTTTATTATATACCATATCCTTTAGCCCCCAAGCATGAAGTTGGATAGGAAATCCGGGTTTATGATTTCATAGGATGCCAAAGAACGAACTAGTATAGCCCCCAAGGCTTGTGCTGATATTTAACTTAGTTAAAATATTAGCCCGAGTCTTTAGTAGACTTCTGACTCTAGGTACTATTCTAACCTACAGAAAGTTAATGCTTATAACCAGGAATTATTGAAGAACATCTGCAATAAGTGGAGAGAGATCAAAGCTCTCCGTCTTGAAAACGCTCAACTGAAGATTTCCAAGGATAAGGCCTAAGGTAGTCATTTCAGTCCTTGTCCATGTTATTTTTGCTTCGTAGTCGAATTATTATTCGACTCTTCTTGATGTTTGCAAAACTGGTCAAGCAGTCATGTAAAATGATTGAAGAGGCCGGAAATTTCAAAACCCTGGAGGTGGAAAACACTGACTTACGGCGGGAGCTAGATGAACTCAAGATTGATCATGAACGTAGCATTGCCAGCTGTCTTGAGTCATCCAATATGGCCACCGAAGAGGGTGATCGGAAGATCGCCATCTAGGATAAGAAAGTTTCAGATCTCAGTGATGAGCTGGCCAGGGAGAAGGACATCACTTAAGATCTCCGGGGTGAACTCTAGAGTCTTCGAGCGGAGAAGACCAAAGTTGAAGACGTCATCTTCCGTAATTTTCCTTTCTCTAACCTTTCTTTCTTTCCGATTCCTAGGAATTCGGATATATATCTGAATTTGCTTTTGTATTTGTAGCTCCCTTGAACTTACTGGATTCTTCCTCCACCGAGTCTCACACTAGCCGGCTTACCAAAGTCGGCGACTTGCTTCACGATTTCCGCCAATCATTGGAGGATATTGGCGAAGTTCTCAAAGTCCCGGACATGAACAGAATGTCTGCCTTTGAGGTGCAAGATAAAGCAATGGAGATGCCCCAGTTCATCCAAGACTAGAATATGCCTTATGCACGAACTGCAGCATAGAATGCCCTTACCATGGTTATGAGCAACCATGGGAGCATGGAGATATGGCAAGTAACCAGGGGTTATTCAACTATGGATGAAGACGGCAAGGAGTAAAACATCAAGGCCATCATAGACTCATGTGCCGGTTATGGATGACACGTAGCTGATCTGACCAGCTATGACACTCCACTCTTCACTCGCGTGGAAACGCCTCCTCCACCTGTCTAAGAAACAACTGAAGTTTCCGACGACGAGCAAACCGAATCCGATTTGCCTTTCTCGGAAAGATATCAAGGCGAAGGCGATGTCTCTAGTGAGCCAGTAGCTCCTAGCTCTTCTCCTGCATCATAAAGTACCAGAAAAAATAATGTGTTATTCTAAAACAGTCAGATTGTAATAAGTAGTATAATATATTTTGCTAGTCCTAAGATTTGCCAGAACTGATGCTTTTGACTTCTTTTTAGCACTTGTGGCTTTATTTTGTCTTGCTTGAAATTTTACATAAGCACTTGTGTTTTTGTCTATACTTATCGCTTATCTGGATTTCTACCTCGTCCCTTTCGTGAGCTGGAAAACCTTCAATATAGAAACTTTGCCGAGCAATGGAGCTCAATTGCTAAACCAGTTGAAACTCAGAAACAAAGTCGGTTTCTAGTACCAACAATTCACTACTCGGAAAATACCCACATCTAGCAATCAGACAAAGAACCAAAGTATAAACTAGAAAATTTTAGACTTATACCCGAAGGTAGCATTTTTAGAATTGGAATTTTCTAACCAGAACAAACATGAGCATAAAGTACTTTCAAGTATTCTGGAATTTTCGACTATGACATGATCATTCTGAAATAAGATGGTAATATGAAACTTCTCAGAAAATAATGAGGTAACCAATACTTTATTTCTCATTGAACATGTACACATATATGATTACAAAAAGAGAAATTTTAAGAATAAAAGGGACGTAGTTGAGCAATATTCCATAGTCTATCCAATTCTTCCAGGTCTGTACTGCCTCCAGCTCTCTTTATCTTCTTAGTAGCAGGTCTTCCTTTGACTGGTCGCATATCAGTTAGATAGTAAGAACCATTGTACATTACCCGGCTAACTAAAAAGGGCCCTTCCCAAACAGGGGAAAGTTTGTGCTTTCTTTTCTGCACAAGATGGAGAACCAAATCGCCCTTATTGAAAGACCGGTTTCTGACTCTCTGCCTATGATACTTGCGTAACTTCTGCTGATAGGCTGTTGATCTCTGCTCAGCAATGACGCAAACTTCTTCGATTAAATCGAGATCATTTTGTTAAGAAATTTTGGCTTCCTCTTCGATATATGCAGCAACGCGAGGAGAAGTATGAATTAAATCGCTAGGAAGAACTACTTCTACACCATAGACCAAAAAGAAAGGTGTGTATCCAGTTGACCTGTTCGGAGTTATTCGTAAGCTCCATATCATAGACGGTAATTCGTCTGCTCAAGCCCCCATAGCACAATGAAGTGGTGCTTCGAGTCTTGGTTTGAGGCCTTGTAGGATTAGACCATTTGCTCTTTCAACTTGTCCATTGGCTTGTGGATGCACGACTGATGCAATGTCAAGCCGGATTTTTTGTTCGTCGCAGAATTCGGCAAATTCTCCCATTAAATAGTTGCTCCCATTGTCCGTGATTGTAACATCCCAATTTCAGCAACCCTGATTAGTTGTCCAAAATGCAAAAATCAGGGGGAACAAAAACTTTTTTGGTTAAATGCTGAAGTGGTTGCTTGTTGTTTGGATATGCTTATGCATATTAGTGGGTATTGGATGATATACTCCTTACCTAAACACAAGTTGACAAAAGCTATTTCCCAAAGCAGTCTTGGCTTAATTCCCATATTCTCAAATGTTCTGGCATTTCAAAACATGAGCCAAGATGCTTATGTAATCAAAACTATTTTTGTAACTTCTATTGACAAAACTATGCAGAGTTATATAGTATAATCTCCTTATGTTTCCAAGACAGAACTTTCAACTACCCTTACCCTTAGGATCTCCAAAACCATTTTGTAAGCTTTTGGATTCTACTCTTGGTAAAGATTCCAAGGTCCTTACCTTGTTCAAACTCCAACCTATTTCAAAATACCCATCCTTACCTCAAGCTAAGCTTGGTGGTAACCCTAGTAGTAGTTGATTTGTCTATAAGATGAGTTGCCTTGATCTGCTGTTTGAATTGTCTGCTTAGGAGATGGTATGAGCTACTCTAGGAGCTCATCAGTAGGAACTAGAGGTCTCCAAATCACCCCACCCTAAGAAAGAATACAATCTAGATCTGACCCCTAGCTACAAAGTGCTTATCTAAAACCCTTAACCAGACCAATTCTGAAGAAATCCCTTCTAGAAGTTTCCAAGTCAATGGGGACCAATATCAAGCATGGATCCCTTCTACTCAATCTACTCTTCAACCACATCCACTTGATGATTCTTTGGGTACTTTGCAACCCATCAAAATCATCTGCACCAACATTCTAGTTAAAAACCCTAATGCTGCCAAATTTGGCTAAGTCTGGAAATCTATTTCCAACATCACCTTTTTGGATGCCTCCCTTTCTCAACCCTTGTGCATTTTTGGTAATGCACTTGAACCATCTTATTAACCATCCTAAGGACTACCAAGGCCCACTCTTTACCTTGGTTAGACCCTCCTCCTAACCACTTGTTCTTGATGGTTTTGCAGGCAAGAAAAGAACTTTTCCTGCACATCTAGTCAGCATGCCTACTTTGGTAGAAGCTCACACCAGCATCCAACCTTCTTTGGACCAAATATTTGCTGGGTTTTGTTCTACTCATATAGGTATATCATTACCTACTTCACTTGTTCCAATTGGATCCTTGATCTGTCTACACCCACAAGGTTTTGAAGGCTAGTTGATAATCTGCTTTGGCAGGCTTATTTTATTCAAAGTTTGAAAGCCTGTCTTGGTGAGATCAAGCAGGACCAAGCTCAAACCTTTGTACCATGTTGATGTAAATCACTTGGTCTATCCATCCATCTACCCCATGCCCAAAGGGAAGACCTGAACTCCAAGTTACAACCATGTTTTGATGGTATGAAATTAACCCCACCCTAGATCCTTAATCTAGGGTATTCCACCAGAATAAACTTGAAATCTCCAATCCCAAGGTTGCAAATGCTTGCTACACCTTGTCTACACCATATACCTTTCTCACCAAGATTTATCCAATATTAACCATAATTATTTTGGCTCCAAATCTAATAAATCCCTTTAATAGTCAAATTCTCCAAAACTTCTTCCACGAAGGAAAGTTTGGTTTTTGCCAAAATACTTCCCCAACTTTTGGCTCAGTTGAGATCCATATATCACACCCCATCTTCCCACCTCAAAAATAAATATTCTTGAGATCCTCTTTTTGCCTATTTTCTTAAATGGCAGAAATGGAATAATAATTGTTTTAAATACTTTTAAGCCTCAATAAATCTAGGGCCAATTTCCCTAAGTGTGTAATACCATTTGGGACCATATCAAACTGAAAACCAACCTTGTCCATTGTAAATTTATCAAATGATCCCCTAGAAACAACTTCTGCAGTTTTTGAATAAATGATTTTAAGTGAACTAAAACTCCTTAGAAAAATCCCAAATAAATACTAGAGATGTACCCTGGCCTAAACCATCTACCAGTACCATTCACTCATCTTGGCAAGATCATTTCAAAGAATTTTTCCATAATCATCAACTTTGCCAATTTTGGGTTATAAACAAACCTTGCACTAATACTCCATCAAACCTTATCCAATCTTCTCCACCAAGCTTGTACATCACCCTTCTCTCCCCTGGTCGAAATCACTGTAGCCCTAGCACTGCAACCTCTTGCCCTTTAGTGCTTGGACCCTAGCACTTAACCCCATGTGGGTGTCCTATCTTGCAAAACTTCTTTGCTTAGCTCCAGCAGCCCTTCCCCCTCTCCTCTACCCTCAACACAGGCCAGATACCACCCTCCCCACGCCCACAGCAACCCCATGCCCAGGTTTCCCTCCCCTCTTCCATGCCAATGGATCAAGTCCATGGTGGACTTCTCCCCCTCGGTATAATTGGCCAGAGGCCACCCCACTCCCTCCTGCTCCCTCATTCCTCTCCCTCACACTCCACTACCCTTCCTCAGAACACCCTCCACCTCTCCTTTGTCTTGCTCTGCTCGAAGGAAGGAGAAAGAGCTCCTCTCGGCCTTGGTCAAGATCTGGTCGTAAGACGTCTCTCCCACTCCCTTCTTCCTCTGCATGTAGTTGTACTGCGAGCCTCTTGTCCTCCTCTATCTGACCCTGTCTCTCTTCTCGGTAGGCATGCACCGTAGGTGCCAACTCCGGCGACCACCGAGACTAACTCCGAGAGCGTGCTCGCGCCCCGGGCTTCCCCGCGTCAAGACCCAGCACTGTCGCCCGTCGCCAGAATCGCCACCGACCTCCACGTCACCCAGCACCCGCGCCGTTGACATGCACGTCTCCCTGGCCCTTCTCTGGCGAGCTCCCGAAGACGGCCGTGCCTCGGATGCATGCCACCCCGCCTCTGCTCGGAAGCCGCCGCTCCCGCCCCTCCCCAGGCTCGCCATCGAGCGCCGCTTCCTCCCCGCCATCTCCCCGCTGCCGGCGATGCTCCGGTGAGCCTCCCCCGCATCTCCCGACGCTGGCTAGGGTTCCCACCGCCGCGCCTGTCGCGAGGAAGGAGAAGGGAACGCGACCGTCGATCCGTTTTGATCGGACGGCCGGTACCTCCCCATACCTCTTCGCCGCCCACCCCCGCTAACCAGTGGGCCCCGGAGCACGGGTTTGAACCCCGGTCTCCCGCCGAGCCTGCGAGCCCAGCCGGGCCGGATCTCCCCTGCGCTGCCCATATTGGTGAGCTTTTAGCCCAGCTGCCCTCTGCCCTCTTATTTTATTAATTTCCTTTTTTTCAGCTCTATTCACTAGACTGTTTGGTTTAATTCAAAATAAAAATGGAAAATACCAGATTTTGCATAGATCTAAATTCTATTAAGTACCTGGATGTTTTCCCTAACACCTAGTACCCTTGGTTAGCTCCATATAAGAATGGATTAATTACATTAAATCAATTGCCCAGAAGGGTTAAAAACACTCTTTAAATCCCTCAGGGAGATTCACATATCCAATTGGAGTAAAACCAACTGCCCCTGGTAGGTATTACCTATGCCTATCTCATGGACTTGGTCCTAGTCCAAGGTGAATAGTAGGTTGTCTTTACTAAAAATAACAAACATACCGCTGGTCTGACTTTAGGAATTTCTCTAGGTCAAACCAACATAATTTTTGACCCAATTCCAACTCTCTGTGATGTGGTACACTAAGGCGTATCCAAATCCAGGAGCTCATGATTTATTGAGCCTTCAATGTGTTTCTGTGAATTAAACTGTTCTGTGCATGGTTTATTCACCTCTAAATTCACTACAGTAGCTATACAGCTCCAAAAAGGGTGATTCAAATTTCTAAAAAAAGATATTCCATATACCTACACTGTGTCCTTGGAATCAAATGGAAAGCTATTGTATATTTAATCTGGTGAAAAAGACAAGTTGTGTACAGAACTTCCTTTGAGAATTGCCTGAGGGCATTTTGGTTATTGTCTTGACCTGATTCCTACTCCCCGTGAACAAGTACATCAAGCCCTACCGAACCATCAAAGGGAATAATTTTTTGGGCTCTAGAACTTCTCTGGTGAATTAATTCGTAAAAACTAGAGTCTTTTTCACTTTAAAAATCACTATAAATCTTTTGTAATTGATAAAATAGTGAAACCACTTTTGGTGGCTTCAACCTATCAATACCTATCTGTTGGTATCATGTTTTTACCATGGTACCCTACAGAATGTGGCCTTGTTCAAAAATCCATCTCTTAGGTGGTTTCTAGACTATAAATCCTAAGGGATTTTCATCCCCTTCTCCAAAGCCATCTCAATCCCCTAAATCCAATCCTCTCCAAAACCTACTGCTTTGAGTAATGTGTTATACGTTTGTTTGCTGTATTGAATTGATGCTTGCATGCCTTGTGTTGATTGTGGCTTGGTTTACTTGCATGTGTTGTCGGGATGACGATAGTTGCGATGATATCGGAGAGCAGAAGAAGATAGATTTTATTGGTTATTATGGTTTTCTAAGAAGAAGTCCAGGGACATATATGCCATATTGTTGATCCTCAGGCAAGCCACCTTCTTTCTCATAAGCCTTGTCCTACTATTTCACTTATGCATGTTTTATCTACTGTTTACTAAAACTGCATTGTTTTACTATATGTTGATATATACATATATATATGGTAGTGGTTTGGCTCCTCCGAACCATTATACCCTTGTGCTACTAAGTATAACCCCCTTGGTGTCACCTACTTGACTCTAGTAGAATAGATGGTGTACTACACCATACCCCTTTGGAGACCCCGATTTGGCCGAAACAAGCTAGAGGATGGGAAGACCCCGGAAAAAGTTGAGAGAGAGATGTTGAGAAAGAAAAAGGTTTTGTTTTACAAAATGCTGAAGAAAAACTGGAGGAAAAAGGTCTATGAAAATGCACCTGGTTCTCTGCATGTTTTGCTAGAACAATTAACCCTGTGCAACCACATTACTCTGGTATGGGACAGGGCTGGATTTGATGGTTGTCTATTCTATTATGAGCTGCCTCACAACTACTACAAGGGATCGGGGATCCCTGGAGGGTGGGCCTTCTCCGATAAAGGTGGGACCTGGAGAAGGAACGAAGGGTCGGCAGGCCTCCACGTGTTACTATGGGCCCCTCATTGAAAGCGCACACTCTCGAGGAGTGGAAAAAGCGCTCCGGTTGGTCCTCGCCCGACGTCCCGGTGTTGAGGGGATTAACACCCATAGGGTAGGCACTTATATTGGAGTGGGCATCCGGAGAGTCTTGATCGGTTACTCGACCCACGATCGGTGAAGATCAGGGTAGTGTACCCGGATGGTGTGGATAAAGTGCGCAACCTCTGTAGAGTGTAAATCTATTCGAATAGCTGTGTCCATGGTCATGGACGGTTGGGTTGTTGCTGTAGAGTGGTGTTGGTTTTGTTTTCAAAAAGGATTTCTGAAAAGAAATGGTTTTCAAAATGTTTTGACCATGGGATGGTCGGGAAGGATACCTGCTTTGACCATGAGATGGTCAGAGAGGTATGGAAGGAGTTTGGTCGTGGGATGACCTGAAAACGGGAGCAAATGGGTGACCCAGTCCTATTATTTTCCTAAACTTTTAAAAATAAAAAGGTTTCCAAAATGGTTTACAAAAAATTTCAACAAAGATATGTAGGTGCTATATCTACAAGAGAAACTAATTGAGAAAATAACCTCTCTTGGATCCCTCCTACTACCACAGCCATATTGCATAGCCTCTTGTTATTATTACAGTATTTAGGTGGTTTTCGAGTACATTCAATGTACTCACTAGCATTGTCCCTAGCTATTAACTTGGCCAGATCTCAAGAAGAAGGCGAGGATGGCGACTATGCGAGCTAGGACGTTTCTCCCAGTCAGTTGCCTATAGGTTAAGGCATGGCTCGGGCTCTACGCTTGCTGAAGTTTCCGCTGGTGATTATTGATGTGGCCATACGGCATTTATGTAAGTCTTGTAATTCGATATATTCTCGGATGTTGAAATGATACTTGTCGGTTATGTGCCACCACTAACTGATCATGGGATCGTGGTTGTATGCATAACAGGGATTCTCAGAGGATTAATCTGGGGGCCCCACAGTGATAATACATGCGGATAACCGTATCAGATTTTAACATCCTCAAAAATCTTCTGGCTGTTTCTCCATCACAACTTGTGACGGGTTTAGCCTCAATCCATTTTGTGAACTTATCCACCATCACTAAGATATGAGTAAATCCACTTGGAGCCCGTTTGAACGGTCCTACCATGTCAAGCTCCTAGACCGCAAAGGGCCATGTTATCGGAATAGTTCGCACCTGATCAGCTGGAACGCGAGCTTGTTTGGCATACTTTTGGCAGCCTTTGCACGTCTTGACCAGACGTTTAGCATCTGCCTTGGTTGTGAGCCACAAAAATCCATGTCTAAAAGCTTTTGCCACTAAAGATTTGGCAGCAGTGTGATGTCCGCATTCGCCTTCATGGATTTCTCTTAATATCTCCACTCCCTCTTCTCGAGAAACACAACACTGAAAAACCCTAGATACACTCCGCTTATAGAGCTCACCATTTATTATTGTATAGGTTTTTGCTCTTCGGACGATCTGCCGGCTTAGAACCTCGTCTTCAAGTAATTTTCCGTCTACCAAGAAATCAAGGTAGGATTGAGTCCATCTTGGAATTATAGCTAGAACTGCTACTAAAGGTCAGTCGGATTTGGTCGAATACTCCTCATCAACTCCTGCGTTAGAAGGAACTCTAAGGTGCTCCAAAAAAGCGCCATCCAGGACCTTTTTCATGTAGAACCTATCCGAGATAGTTTATCTGCTTCCTCATTATTTGTTTGAGGAAGCCTTCAAATGATTTAGCTAATTCATCCACAACAGCTCTATAAGATGCCATGTGCTTGTTCGTGTTATAGTGATCCAAGACTTGTTGTGCAACAACATCTGAATCCCCATACCACATAAGACGTCGGATACCAATATCCTTGGTAATCCAGATTCCGTGCAATAGTCCTTCATATTCGGCAATGTTGTTTGTCGGCGTGAAGTGAATCTAGAGCACATAGTAAAGTTTATTAGCTTGGGGTGATTTGAGCACCACACCCGCCCCCGATCCCCCGAGCGCTTTAGACCCGTCAAAATGTAAGGTCCAATATTCTGACTCTGGTAGGGTCATGTTCTTTGTTGTCTCTATCAAATCAGCGACAAAGTCAGCGAGGATTTGGGATTTGATTGTTGTGCAAGGTTTGTACTCAATGTCAAAAGCTAAGAGCTCTATTCCCCATTTTGCGACGCGTCGAGTGGCATCGTTGTTGTTGATTATATCCCTCATGGGAGCTGTGCTCACCATGGTAATGTGATGTTCTTGAAAGTAATGTCGAAGCATCCTAGATGCGAAGAACACACCATAGGCTAGCTTTTGATAATGTGGATATCGTTGCTTGGATCAGTTAGGACTTCCCGGAGATAATAAGTCGGACACTACACCAGGTGTTCCTGATTTTCCTTCGGCCTTTCCACCACCATGACTACACTAACGACCCTATTTCTCAAAGCCAGATAAAGTAGCATCAGTTCCTGAGGTTCCGGCGCTACAAGGATAGGAGCGGACGAGAGTACTACTTTAAGGTCTTGTAGTGCAGCTTCAGCTTCATTAGTCTAAACAAACTTTTTAGTCTTTTTCAGGAGCTTGTAAAGTGGTGCGGCTCTTTCACCAAGCCGGCTTACAAACTGACTGACTGTAGCAATACATCCAGTTAGTCTTTGTATGTCCTTTAGGCGAGTTGGCCTGGAAATGTTGAGTATAGCCTTAATCTTATCATGGTTCACCTCTATGCCCCTTTGGGATACGATGAAACTTAACAATTTTCCGGCTGGGATTCCGAAGAAGCACTTCTTCGGGTTAAGCATTATGTTGTATTTGCGTAGATTGGTGAACGTTTCCTCCAAGTCAAAAATTAAGGTGTCCTTATTTTTGGACATCACCGCAATATCATCCACATATGCATGTGCGTTCTGTCCGGTTTGATTGTGGAGGCAACGCTACATAGTGCGCTGGTACGTTGCTCCTGCATTCTTGAGCCCAAAGGGCATCATAACAAAACAGAAGTTTCTGAAGGGGTTTATGAATGAAGTTTTGACTTTGTCTGATTCGTTCATCCGGATTTGGTGATAGATGGAATATGCGTCAAGAAAACATAGGAGTTCAGAGCCTGCCGTAGAATCGATAACTTGATCAATTCTAGGCAGAGCAAACGGATCTTTGGGACAAGCCTTGTTCAAGGCGGTATAACCAAAACACGTCCTTAAATCAGTGGTGTCATTTTTAGGGACCATTACAGGGTTGGCCGACCAATCAGTATGGATGACCTCTTCTATGAATCTGGCTAACTCGAGCCGGGCTAGTTCCTTAGTTATTGCTTTTCGCTTTTCATCGCCGAAACATCATAAGGACTGTTTAACGGGTTCAGTGTTTGGGTGTACATTTAGAGAGTGCTCAGCAAGTTCCCTAGGTACTCCGGTCATGTCAGATGGCTGCCATGCGAAGATATCTTGATTGGCTTGGAGGAACTTGATGAGCACGCTTTCCTATGCATGGTCTAAACCTACACCTATCTAGGTCACCTTGGAGGGGTCATCATCCTTCAATGGTGTCATCTTCGTCTCTTCCGATGCCTTGAACTCAGGAGTCGGCTTTGTCACCTCCTTCTTCGTCGCAGGCATCTCGGATGGGTCGATGGTCTTCTTGATCTCCTGGTACTCCTGCCGTGCAGTACAGCTTCAGCAAAGGCGGCATTTCTGTCTTTGCACTCTCGTGCTTTTTTCAGGTCTCTCCTGATGGTGATCACGCCGTTGGGACCTGGAATTTTCATCATATTATAAATAAAACACGGACGAGCCATAAAAGCCCAGTAAGCTGGCCATCCGAAGATAGCGTGGTATGCGCTCTTGAACGGGACTGATACGTCCAAAACGTATCTACTTTCCCGAACACTTTTGCTATTGTTTTTCCTCCGAACTTGTGTGATTTGGATACAACTAACACGGACTAATGTTGTTTTTAGCAGAATTACCGTGGTGTCTAGTTTTTGTGCAGAAAATCAACTATCAGGAAAAATCCTGGAAAATATGCCAAAAATCATATTTCACCAAAAGACTCATGGAGCCAGAAGACGAGACGAAGTAGGGCCACGAGGGGCCCACACCACCTGGCCGTGCGGGCTAGGCTAGGCCGCACTTGGGGTGGTGTGGCCTCCTAGGCTTCCCACTCGGCCTCCCTCTTCGCCTATAAGTTGCCTCTTGACCTAAAAACCAAGGGGGGTTCGACGTTTTTTCAAAAAGAGTTCCGCTGCGCCACCACCACCAGATTTCATGATTCGGAACCAGAAACTCCGTTCTGGCACCCTGTCGGGACAGGGAATTGGAGGATATCATCGCCATCATCATCACCATCGCTTCTCCATCGACCATACATGTTTCCCCCATCTATGAGTGAGTAATCCCCCGCTGTAGGCTATGGGGATGGCAGGGATTGGATGAGATCGTTCATGTAATGGCATCAGATTGTTAGGGCATGGTGCCTAGTATGTATTATTAGTGCTTTATGACTTTGTTGCAACTTGTTATGCTTAATGCTTGTCACTAGGGCCCGAGTGCCATGATTTCAGATCTGAACATGTTATTGTTTGATTATGATAGTGTTGTTTATGGTCTTACCTGCAAGTTGTATACACATATTGTTGTCCGGAAACAAAGGCCCCGAAGTGACATCAATCGGGATAACCGGAGGGAATGGCTTTAATGTGAGGATCACATGTATTCACGGAGTGTTAATGCTTTGCTCCGGTTCTCTATTAAAAGGAGCACCTTAATTGCCAGTAGTTCTCTTCAGGCCCCGCTGCAAACGGGCTGGCAGGACAAAAGATGGTGTGCAAGTTCTCATTGCGAGCACGTATGACTATATATGGAACACATGCCTATGATTATTTAGTACTTGGATGCTTTATCTCATTTATCTACAAATTCCCTATGTCTTGATTGCCATATGAATTGTCTTGTCTATGCAACGCCCGTCCATCCATCCCTATGCCTACCACGCTTTAATCATACTGTTTACTGCAATTGTTACTACTGTCTTTACTTTTACTACTACTATTACTTTTCTATTGCTACTACAAAATTGTTGCTACTGATAAACTACTGTGAGCAAGGTTGTTTCTAGGTGCAGCTGAATTGACAACTCAATTGTTAAGGCTTATAAATATTCTTTGGCTCCCCTTGTGTTGAATCAATAAATTGGGTTTCACTTCCCTCGAAAATACTGCGATACACCCCCTATACTTGTGGGTCATCAAGACTATTTTCTGGCGCCATTGCCGGGGATCATAGCTTTATTTATCAAGTTCACTTGGAATCACTATTGTTCGCTGCCATCCATCCATCATGGGTAAGTCTCATGATGGCAAGGTTCCTATTTTACCATCCACTACAAGCAGAGGTACGGTTCTAAACACCTCTGTTGCTCTTGATTCACCATCTGTTTTGAGTAAGCTCCTTACACCACCACATACACATGCTACACACACTGCTACTACTGCTTAATCTGAAACTTCTGATACTTATGATGCTGCTTCTACTGTGCTTGATAAGAGTGGTTCATTAGGTCCTTTCCTAGATGCTACGATTTCTAGAACTATAGCTTGAAATACTGAAACTCATAATGAGGACACTACTACACCTGTTAGTTTGCCTGAGTCTAGAGAAAGCTATGATATTGAAGACGGTTATATAGAGATGATCGATGAATTTATTAAAGAATGTCAAAACACCCATGATAGGAGTGCTTGAGAGGTGTACTATAAAACCCAAAATGTCTCCTAATGCTAAGTTTGCTGCATCTCCCATAAATATTAAAGATAAGGATTATGATTTCTCTCTTGATCATATTGAGAAAGAACCTTTTTGTGGGACTAAGAATGAAAGTGCGGTAGCACATATGACTGAGCTTTCTACCATGAGTGGCCTGTTTTCTGATGATATTAAGATGCACACCTACTTTGTTGCTAAAATTTTCCCTTTTTCACTGAAAGGAGAAGCTAAAACTTGGTTTAATAATTTACCTCCTAGATCTATTGATAGCCTTGATTGCTTGATTAGTACTTTCCTGCAGAAATATTTTCCTCCTAGTGCTAGACATGCTATTTTGCAGGAACTTTTTGATTTTAAACAGGGAGAAAAAGAGATATTACCTAAATCATGGGCAAGGTTTTGTGCTTTGATTCATGCACAGGTTGGATGTCCATTACCTAAGAATCATCTTCTTGATATATTTTATAATGGACTAACTGAAGAATCTAGGACATACCTGGATAGTTGTGCTGATTGTGTTTTCAGGAATAGGACTCCCAAGGAAGCTGAGGAATTAATGGCTAAAATAAGCACGAATTATGAAGACTGGACTCCTCCTAAACCAGCTATACCTGAAACAATTATACCTGAACCAGCTATACCTACGCCTATACCAACATCAAAGAAGAGGGGAGTTATTGAACTAAATGATGAAGTGATGAAGGAAGCTAAGAAATGTCTTAAGGAGAAGGGATTAAAGTTGTTGATGTCAAGAATTTACCTCCTATAGAAGAATTATGTAAGCCAATTCCCCACTCATCCACTATTGAGGTACACTCTCTCCAACATTTTGATGAAGGTGATATTCTTTACTCTAAACCTCATGATCAATGCTTAGAAGAATTTGATGTTTTTATTGTTAAGCAAGATAATTTTAATAAAAGGGTGCAAAATCATCTGATGGAAAACACTAGAGCTATTGTTGAGTTGAAGGATATTGTGGAAAGAACATCTAATGATGTTAAAATGCTTGTTAAACATTTCCAAATGGTTCAAACTCAAATTGATCAGCTTATTAAGGTACAAAAAGACTTGCTAGTTAATGCTGCTAAAGAAAAATATGCTTATGAAATTAGAACTAGAAGTGGTGCTGCCACCCAAGATCCTCTATATCCTGAGGGGCATCCTAAAAGAATTTAGCAGGATTCTCAACAAGCTGAAAATAGTGGTACTACTCCTAAGAAAAGAAAAAAGAAACATAAAATTATTGTAGAACCCTTTGAACCTGCTAAAGATCCTAATAGTATATCTGTCTCAGATGCTGATATTGAAAGTGGTAATGAAGAAAATGATGCTCCTAATAAAGAAAAAGTTGAAGAAGAACCCGAAAGGAACACTAAGAATACTAAATACACTAAAGAAGATTTTGTTGCTAAGAAACATGGTAGTGAAAGAGAGCCTTGGGTCCAAAAACCTATGCCTTTCCCTAATAAGAAACACAAGTCAAAGGAAGATGAACACTATAATAAGTTTTGTGAGTGGATGAAACCTTTATCCTTGCGAATTCCTTTGACTGATGCTATTAAATTGCCTCCTTATTCAAAGTATATGAAGGATATTGTCTCGAAGAAAAGGAAGATCCCTAATGAAGAAATTTCTACTTTGCTTGCTAATTATTCCTTTAATGGTAAGGTTCCATAGAAACTTGGAGACACAGGGATTCCAACTATTCCTTGCTCTATTAAAAATAGTTATGTTAGAACTGCTTTGTGTGATTTGGGAGCAGGAGTTAGTGTTATGCCTTTTTCTCTCTATAAGAGGCTTCAACTGGAAAAACTGATACCAACTGATATATATTTGCAAATGGCTGGTAAATCTACTACTATTGGTATATGTGAGCATGTACCTGTTCAAGTGGCTCATAATATCTTGATATTAACTGATTTTGTTGTGCTTGAAATGCCTGAAGATGATAATATGTCTATTATTCTTGGGAGACCTTTTCTTAATACTACAGGAGCTGTTATGAATTGCATTCAAGGAAAGGTGACTTTCAATGTTAATGACAAGGAACATACTATATATTTCCCCAATAAGATTGATAGGACTTACGGTTTGAATTCAATTGAACATGTTGAGGGCATTCAAGTTGGAGAAATATATTGTCCCATACCAAGAGAAAAATATGAAACTATTATGATTGGGACCACTGCTATCAAGGTTGAGGTAACATAATCAGTAGTGGAATACAAAGTTTTGTTTCATATAAAATTGTTTTGTAACAAGACATGATCAACCTTGTTAACAAAAGGATTTTAATGAACAAAACAATATTTTCACCATGATTATCTCCGCTTACTTTTATTTTATCCATTTTAGTTTTTGCTTTCGTTTAGTTTATTTTTCTGTTGTTAGTTGCTTGCACATTAGAGTGTCTTAGAACTTCTGAAGTTTTAGCTTTGTTTTGTCATTCCATCATTCCAAAAACATCTTTCTGTCAGAAAATCATTCTTCTATACCTGAAAATTGCTCAAAAACAAAGTGTCTCGAAAAATTCGAGAAAAATCATATTAAATTTTTACGTGAAAAAAGGAGTAGAGAAGTGCCTGGAGAATACCAGGGGGCCCCCAGGCAGGCACACCACCTGGTGGCCCGGCCAGCCCAGGGGCGTGCCTGGCCATGGTGTGGGCCACCCCTGGCCCTCCACTCACTCTCTCAGTTCCCAATTATTTCTCTCTCCCAAGAAAACATCAGTTCTTTGCTCGAAATCGCGTTCTTGTTATTCTTGCCCACGATTTTTTGATCTCCTTGCTCAGCCCATCTTTGCTACTGAAATTTGGAGCATTTGTTCTCCGGTATGTGACTCCTCCGCTTGTCCAAGTAGATTTGTGTTTAGTGGTTTATATCTTGAGTATTTTGCTGCTGTAGGTGACAGGTTATGAGATCTTGTAAGCTTGTTCAACGCTTAGAGATATTGTTTTGATGCATGTTTAGGCCTCTTACAAGTCCCTATGAGTAGTGCCCTTCATTATGTATTTACTTTGCAATCACTTGTGTAATGGATGTTTAAATTTCAGAATAGAAGATGAATGAATATCAACTCAACCAACATGAACTGAGGGTGCCTGAGGTTATGAAGGTTCACCGAGAGGAGGAAGTTTTTCCTTCCATCTATCCATGCTCCGAATTCATGAGGGCTGCAAGAATTTCCCAGGACTTCCATACTTTAGTTGCTAATGCAGGATTGGAGCACTTTGTGGAAGATGAACCTAGTAAATTTGTGAAACTAACAATGTCTGTTGTGCAGGACTTTCGATTTAGTTGCTATTTTCCTAACCCCATGGTTCACTACAAAATTTATAATATAGCTGTCGACCTTCCTCTTGATGACTTTTGTGCAGCTATTAAGGTACCTCAGTGGGGATCGTGTGGAAGGATTAAAGAGCGACCTGCACCACTCATGGACTTGTATGAAGAGATTTTCCAAGGGAGCAGCTTCTCGAAAGAGACCGAGAAATCTCCCGTATATTCGCTACTTTGCTTACTTTATTGCCAAGTGTATTCTCTCTAGGAAAACTGCTAATAAATTATCCTCATATGATCTAGCATTCATCTCAGCTGCTTTAAAACGAGATAGGACTTATAACTTGGGTGCCTTGATATCTTTCCGTCTTGCTGCTAACCGTGAGAAAGGTGGAATTTGTGGAGGCCTCATAGCCCCTCGTTTATTAGCTTTGCATGGTGTAGTGCCTCATCATCTAGACCTACAGTTTCCCATAGAAATGCTTAACCTTAATTTCAAGATACAGCATAAATTTCTTTCTTCTTGGGCTAATTTGAGTGGATTTGTATTATGAAATAACCTTTCTCAAGGCTGGTTGGAGAAGGAGTAAGTCCGAGTGATTTGTTCTTTTGCATGCACCTGTTTTGTTTAACCTTGATACCAGGGTAGGATGGTCACTCACTGAGGAGGTGCTTCATACGTACCTGCGAGAGTTCTCCCAACATGAGAAGGATACTAGAAGGGAGGTTACAGATGATTCGGTCTAGCCCTCGAATGAGGGGGAGTCTTCATATCAGCAGCCTACCTATGATTGGGGAGCTTCTTCTTCCCAAGGGCCTAACCACGATCATTCTTACAATGACCCGCCTGCTTGGAACCCTTACCCGTGTTGGGTTTGATACCCACTTAGGCCAAAAGCCTAAGCTTGAGGCGAGGTACACCGACATCACACTCATCTCCATATCATGTTTAGTCGGTACTTTGTATATCCATGCTTCGCTCTATTTTTAGTCTTCGTTCTTTCTTTGCTTTTGTTTTCTAGAACACAAAAAGACCAAAAATATTTCCGGTGTTTCTCTTTGTTTGCTTCTTCTTCTTTTTGCCTTGGTTTGCTTTTTTCCTTTTTTCTTTGTTTGAACTATTCAAAAAAACCGAAAAATATTTTGCTTTGCTTGTTTTTCCTTGTTGTTCTTTCCTTTAAAAATCAAAAACACCAAAAATATTTGTTGTTCTTCTTTGGTTTTGTGAAGTTTGTTGCAGGGTTCAGCAGTCCTCAGTGGAATTTGGTTTCATGCTATTATCCAAGCTACACAAGTGAAGGGAAATAATGAGGATTAATGACAACTTGAGGTGTGGTAAGAGGCTGGTAATGAACTCTATTTGTTTTCATTTTTGTACATATACTCATCATTGTGGGCATGCTTAGTCTGTTCATGTAGGGTGTATGTTATTTATGGGTGCTTAGTAGTTCTTGCTTTCTTATGATTAGCTCCAGCTTGCTAATAGTTTGTAGCGTGTCACATGAATGTTTCCTTGCATTGCTCTATTCATAACTTGGTATGACACTATGGTATCCTCCTCTGAATGTTTTACTTGAATTGACTTGGCACATGCTCACGCATGCATATGACTGAAACAATAGTCAATTAAGACTTGATGAATTATTTTTCCTCAAAAGTCTTGAATCACTTGCATGCCATGATTAGTCCTGTTTTGTTGCAAGCATGATTATGACAGTTATTGCTCTCTCATTTGTCTCTCCCTTACTATTGTTAGCCTTCACTTGCACTCAGTATGAGCTCTACTCGTGTTTCCAATTCCCCAAAACCAATATTGCCAAATGTGTCCACCATACCTACCTATTAGCATCATTTGCTATTCCGTGCATATTCAGTATGCCTTGTTTTCTTCCGAATAAAATGTTTGCTTGTTATGAGAACATTAATTAGTAAAGCTCTCATGAACTTAATGGCACTTAATAATCTTGAACCATTGCGTCCATCTTGTTGCATATATGCTTGCGCTTTATAAATTGAAGTTAGCAGAACCATGTATCATGGGGAACGCTTTCAACATTGCACTAGTACTTTGTACCTCGTTGATATCATGATTCTTTTGCTTATGGATATCAGCGGTGTGAAATAAAAGGGGAACTTGTAAGATCATGTAGTTTGTATATGTGTTAGAGACACGCCTGGGCCGCTAGCCTAAGCCATGCCTAATCATGGTGGAAACTTGCAGCATAACCATAATGACATTCTATGAATCATCCTCAATAAAAACCTATGCAAATAGCAAATAGAAAGATCACTTAGATGCTCATTGTCTGCTTGCCTTGTCATTTTGATTATGGGATAGCTCCTGTATCATGTGCAAGGGGTACCCCGTTGGCGGTTCTCTATGATACATATGTACTTACAATGACAAGAGCTTACTTGTGACTGAAGTTGCGTAGCATGAGGTTCGGTACTCGTAAGTAAGGGGCATGAGATTTTAACTTATAACTTGTCAAGCCTATCATCTTAGTTGTGTAACTTTAACCTTAATCATTTAAAGATGATTATGATAGGGGAAATGAGAGCTCAAAGCTAATGAGTACCGTACTTTCAGCATTTGGAAGCCTTTCAAACTATTCAAAACGTTTTCATTTCTTTGTTGAGTCACCACCTATTCTATGAGAACTTTCTTGAGATCATAGTTGTCATTCTTAGTGTAATGTGCTTGTCTCAAAAACTTGATTAATTGTGTTATGACTTTGATGCTTGTATCTTTGATATTTTTACTTCTAGTCTTCACTTGAACTTCAGAGGTGCCTTGGCATTTATGTTTGCTCTACAATCAAAGGCAAGCGAGATACCACTCTATCATACCTTGTTATGAGCATTGCAATGTTGCTTATGTTTATGTTTCATGCTACTTATTATTTTTGAGTTGGAATCTCTTCATAGCTTGCAATGACTATTAAGTAAACTTAGTTGCACACTCTTTATTATGAATTTCCTGAGTAGTTAACCATATGCTGAGAATATATACATCTTATGAAGCAAATGTGTTCGTGAAAGTTTCTTTTATCGCACTCAGTTTTCAACTGAATTGCTTGAGGACAAGCAATAAGCTAAGCTTGGGGGAGTTGATATGTCCAAAACGTATCTACTTTCCCGAACACTTTTGCTATTGTTTTTCCTCTAAACTTGTGTGACTTGGATACAACTAACACAGACTGGCATTGTTTTCAGCAGAATTACCTTGGTGTCTAGTTTTTTTTGCAGAAAATCAACTATCAGGAAAAATCCCAGAAAATATGCCAAAATCCTATTTCACCAGAAGACTCATGGAGCCAGAAGACGAGACGAAGTAGGGCCACGAGGGGCCCTGATACATTCCAAATGTATCTATAATTTTTGATGTTCCATGCTTGGATTTATCCACTTTCTTGTGTTTTGTCCACACTTTGGAGTACTTTTCATATGATTTCTTGGAGTAACCTATTAACAAGAGCCACAGTGCCAGCTGCCTGTTTTCTGCTGTTTTTGGTTCCAGGAAAGTCAGAAAATGAATATTCTCGGAATTGGACGGGACAAAAGCCAAAGTGCCTATTTTTCCGGAAGTCATCAGATCCCAAAATACGAGACGGAGAAGGGATGGGGGCCGGCCACACCACCTGGCCTGTGCCAGGGGGTGGTCAGGCCGACCCCAACACCCCCTCGGCCTCTCCTTCCGCCTATATATTGCCTTCAGGACGAAAACCCTAAGTACCCGATCAAAAATCCATGAAAGAGTCTGTAGCCGCCGTCATCTCCATCCCTAGATCGAGAGGGATCCAAAGCTCTTCCCAGCACCCTGCCAGATAGGGGAATTCACCCTGGAGGCCTTCTTCATCATCATGCAAGCCTCCGGTGTGATGCGTGAGTAGCTCATCTCTGGACTACGGGTCCATGTAGTAGCTAGATGGCTGGTTCTCCTCCTTTGTGCTTTCATGTTTAGATCTTGTGAGCTCTGTTCATGATCAAGATCATCTATTTGTAATTCTGCATGTTGTGTTTGCGGGGATCCGATGGATATTGAGATGCTATTTAAGATTGATTATTGATTCTATCATGTCTTTGTTATTTGTGATCTTGCAGTCTTTCTGTTGTGATTAGCATCTTGGCCAAGTAGATGCTAGCAACTCCAAGAGTTAGTATTTATGCTCAATAGTGGGTTCATGCCTCTGGTAATCTGGGGAAGTGACAGAAATCTCTAAGGTACTAGATGTGTTGTTGCTACTAGGGAGAAAACAACAATCCTTTATTCATTGAACAATCGTATTGTTTACTTTACACGCAATTCGTAAAGCAATAATTTGTTGCTTGTAACTTAATACTAGAGGGGGTTCGGATGATAACCAGAAGGTGGATTATTAGTCATAGATGAAGTTGGATGGCAGTCTATGTATAATGTTGTAATGCCCAATCAAGTTCCAAAGGAGTCAAGATGATTAGTATATGCATGTATTGCTTTCTCGATGTTTGTCAATTGCCCCGCTGTAATTTGTTAACCCAGCATGTTATCTATCTTAAGGAGAGCCAGCTCTAGTGAACTATGGATCCCGGTCCTTTCTTTTACATACAATCAACAAAAGGTTTACTGCTTTGTGTTGACTTTCTACAAACTATTACTTCCTTCCATTCGATACGTTTAATCCTTTGTTTTTAGCAAAACCGGTGAGATTGAGAACCTCATCGCAAGTTGGGGACAAAGTTCTGTGGTTGTGTTGTGCAGGTCTCCACGTTGCTACTAGCACTGGTAGTGCGCCCTGCCAAGGCTTAGCTAGCAACACCTTTGGGGTGTTTCCTTGCTCCTACTAGTTCGATTAAACCTTGGTTTCATAACTGAGGGAAACTTGCTGTTGTGCTCATCATACCTTCCTCTTCGGGTTCCCCAACGAGCTCTACATCAACACCGAGCCATCAAGCATTTTTCTGGCGCTGTTGCCGGGGAGTCAAGGACATCTGCACAAGGGGAGTCCCTCATAACCAATCTCTTTACTTTGTTATTTTTGTTTTTCTTAGTTTCTTTTTGCTTTGTTTGCTTGTTTCTTTATCAAAAACACACAAAAAATAGTTTTACTAGTTTGCTTTCTTTATTTAAAAATCACAAAAAATTAGTTCCTATCTTAAGTTTTCATTATGTCTAGCCTTGCTCCAATCACTATGTCACCCAAGGAAATGATTTTCACTTTTAAACAAGGAATTGAGGAAAGTTTTATGGAAGCTTGGTCTAGAATCTCTGATCTACATGAAAAACTGAGCCTAAAATGACTCAAAGCTTGTTCCTTAGCAGTTTTTACCTTGGAATTGCTCTTTGCTACAGATAAGCTTTAGATGCTGTTGTGGGAGGAGATTTCCTCCAATGTAATGAGGATGATGCTATTAATTCTATAAAGAAATTGATCCTCACTTACAACTTGCCTAGCCAAACTGATATTTCTTTTGCAAGAATATTTGCTAGATTGAACACTCTTGAGACTAGCACTACTTGCTTAAAAGATTGCTATAATACGCTTAGGGAGCATCATAATTATGTTCCAATAAACTCTGAACAATCAAAGTGGCTCCCCACAGTAAAGATTGATATAAATACTGAAACTTTTCAAGCTCGCTATGATATCATGTCTGAATTTTGTCTTGTGCCCAAAGATATTTATGAATCTTTGAATCTTTGGGGGATTACTGAAGGAGGAAAAGAAATATCTCTTGCTAATAATGCTACCATATTACCTATTGGAATAGCTGAAGGAGTGTTTACAAAGATCCTTGGGAAAATAATTTCTACTGATTATCATATTATTGAATGTGCAGGAAAAGGACAAATTACACTTGGAAGGTCCCTATTAGAACTCCTTGGAGCAATAATAGATGTGGGAAAGGGGACCATGCACCTGCTTCTCCACCAAATAATCATATTTTCCCCAAGATTAAGAATAAAAGTAATAGAGGTAAGGGCAAGAAATTTGGTCTTAATGCTTCTTCATTTGAGAACACTTGATTCTTTTTCTTGGTTCTTATGCCTAACTTAAAGGCGTTAAAGAAAAGTACTTATTGGGAGATAACCCAAAAGTTTTAGATGAGTCTTGGAAGTTATTACTTCAGTAATAACCGCTCCTTATCCTTTTTATTTGCTTTTTGTGCCAAGAGTAACCTCTAATGAGAGAGAGGTAATGATTGGGAAAGTTGTTGTCCCGAAACAAATTTCTGTGCTTCACCGCAACAATTCGTGTAAAATCTCTGAACGTCTTTTGGATGCGTGCATTTTTGTGCTTCTTCCCCAGGTTGTTATCCAACTTTCTTTAGTTCAACACTTTTTGATTTGAGCAACAGAAGGTCTTCTAAAAAATTCATATTTACCTGCTGATCTGTTTTGACAGATTTCTGCCATTTTCTGCATTTGCTTCTTGTTGGTTCCTTTTTGAGTTCTTTTGGGGAATTGAGCTTTTTGAGGGAAGTGCTTCAGTATCTAGTGTTTTAATCTAAGTTTATTGGTGTTAGAACTGAACCTTAAGACTTATTATCTTGAGTGCACTAATGTTGCTAATAAAGATTGTGTGAAGTTTCGTACGAAGGAAAAATTTCAGGTGTATGGAAGGAATGGGTAATGAGATGAAGGATGGACTAAAGCTCAAGCTTGGGGGTGCCATGCGTGTCACCCCAAGAAATATACAAGAAGTACAAGCGTCAAAGCTTGGGGATGCCCAAGGCATCCCCTTCTTCATCAATAAAATTTTTAGGTTTCTTCCAAACGCTTCATTTTTATTGCTTCATGCATAGTTGTGTTGTTCTTGGAGCGTCTTCTTTTTTTTTTTGGTTTTTCGTTTGCTTGGTTTTCTTAGTATTCTGAATAAATTGGATGTACCCCCTCTTTTATACATTGGTTTGCAAATAGTTTGGTTTGGTTTGGAAAAGAGTAGGAAAGTGCATGCTTATGTGGTAAAAAGAGCTCGTTTTTGACTGTGGCCTATGCTCTGTCATGCCATGCTTGATATTGTTTTGGCTTTATGCTTAGTATTCTTTTCTGTAGCATGACTTGTTATAAACAATTGAGATTGCTTAATGTGCCTTGCATGAATCATGCGTTGTTTTAGCATATTAAAGCATAGTATAGTGGTATTCTCCTTTGATGCTTTATTTGGGTTGACTTGGCGCATGCTCACACCATGTTATGACTATCTCAAGTCACCATAGCCTTTATGATCCTTTAGTTTTCAACTTGTAGTATCACTTTATGCTTTGTTCAATGATGTTTTGTCGCTCTGCATGATTATGGCCATTAGTGCTCTCTTAGTTTGTCGCTCCCAGTCTTTTGCTAGCCTCCACAACCAAGTATGAGTTCCACTCATGCATCCAACTCCCTAAACCAAGTTATTCCAAAGAGTCCACCATACCTACCTACTATCTTATGCTATTCCAAGTATATTCATGCTTTTGTTTACCTTCCAAATTAAACTTGTTATGAGAAACTAGTGATTAAAGCTCGCATGAAGTTGATGGCACACTTTACTTTTCTTGCCCTTAATAAACTTGAACCATTGTGTCGTCTATGTTGTATATGCTTACACTTATTTGTTGGGAATTAGCAAAACCATGCTGTCATGGGGAACGCTTTCAACATTGCACTTGGTACTTGTACCTAGTTGATATCATGCTCTTTTGTATATGGATGTCGTCGGTGTGAAATGAAAGGGGAGCTTGTAAGTCCATGGAGTTATGTATATGTGTTAGAGAAACGCTTGGGCCGTTGGTCTAATCCATGCTGACATGGTGGAAACCTGTAGCTTAACCATAATGAGATGTCTATGAAGCATTATTCTTATAAAAAAGGAGTCCTGTATTGAGAAAAAAAGAGAAAAAGAAAAAAAAATATTATGAAAAGAGGAAAGAGAGAAAAAAGCACTATATTCCCATGGTAAATAAGAAGTTTGCTGAGATGCTCGTTGTCTGCTTGCCTTGTCATTTTGATATGGGTATTCTTCCGTATCATCGGGCAAGGGGTACCCCGTTGGCGGTTCTCTATGATACACATGTACTTACAATGACAAGAACTTACCAGTGACTAAACATGAGTAGCATGAGGAGTTGCCCTCGTATTCAAGGGACATGAGATTTCTAACTTATACTTCGTCAAGCATGTACACCATAGTTTGTTCACTTTAACCTTAATCAGTTCAGGATGCTTATGATAGGGGCAATGAGAGCTGAAAGCTATAAGTACCATAATTTTTGGAAGCTCTTTATGAGACTTGAATCCGTGCTTCCTTCTATGAAGGCCTTTCTTCCACCATTATATTGAGTCTCCACCTTCAACCTTTATGCACTTACCTTGAAAGCATAGTGGCCATTCTTAGTTCTATGTGCATTGTCCCAAGACTAGTTGATTGATGCATAACTTGATATTGCTTGTTTTAAACTATTTGTATCTAGTCACTCTTATGAACTTTGAAGGTGTCCTATGCATTTATATTTGCTACCCTATGAGGGACAAGCTGAATACTATTATGCTATGTTTTCTTTATGTGAAACAAACAAACGTCTTGCAAAGCATTGTTATTCATGATTTGTTTGTGCCTTTTCATGTTGCATCATATTTTCTTTATCTTATTGCTAGAACTTTGTCTTTCATGCTATGATTGAAGTACTATGATCCTAGCTTTGAATGTTATACAAATACTTTGATCAAGTCTTTGATGGTGCATGTCACCTCAAAAATTATTCTTTCTTTTTATCACTTACCTACTCGAGGACAAGCAGGAGTTAAGCTTGGGGATGTTGATACATTGCAAATCTATCTATAATTTTTGATGTTCCATGCTTGGTTTTATCCACTTTCTTGTGTTTTGTCCACACTTTTGAGTACTTTTCATATGATTTCTTGGACTAACCTATTAACAAGAGTCGTAGTGTCAGCTGCCTGTTTTCTGCTGTTTTTGGTTCTAGAAAAGTCATAAAATGAATATTCTCAGAATTGGACGGGACAAAAGCCAAAGTGCCTATTTTTCCAGAAGTCATCAGATGCCAGAATACGAGACGGAGAAGGGCTGGGGGCCAGCCACACCACCTGGCCGCGCGGCCAGGCCTGGCCACGCCAGGGGGTGGTCTGGCCGACCCCAACACCACCTTGGCCTCTCCTTCCGCCTATATATTGCCCTTGGGACGAAAACCCTAAGTACCCGATCAAAAATCCACGAAAGAGTCTGTAGCCGCTATCATCTCCAGCCCTAGATCGGGAGGGATCTGAAGCTCTTCCCGGCACTGTTGGGTCCGCAGCATAGAAAACAAAAAAATTCCTACGATGTGAACTACATGCCAAGATCTATCTACTAGGTACAATGATGTGAACTACATGCTATACCTCGGATGAATGTTCATCACATCATTCCACCAATGTTGTGACCTTGTTATTAACAACATCCAATGTCCATGATCAGGAAACCTTGATCATCTTGTTAATCAACGAGCTAGTTTATAAGAGAGGCATAACTAGGAACCTTTTATTTGTTTATTAAACACACATGTATTGACGTTTCTGATCAATACAATTATAGCATGCAAAATAAACATTTATCATAAACATGGAATAAGATAATAACCGCGTTATTATTGCCTCTCGGGCATATTCCCTTCAGTCTCCCACTTGCACTAGAGTCAATAATCTAGTTTGAAAAACTTTGCGTATTGAACACCTATGGCTTTCTGGTGTTGCATATACGCTATTTCTAGTGGTTAACATAATCTCCAGATCTGACAGTTTCAGGTCCGTGTGTATTTGCATGTCTTTGCGTCTCTATGCATCACTCATTCTCAAATGAGATGGCATTGTATAAATTTGGTACTTTGGTGAGACCTTTAGTTCGTTTCGGTTAAAATATGTTGATATTATTGTCACACAATACATCTTCATAGTATTAACCCACTTTGAACCACACCTAGTTTGATAACAAACTACTTAACACAAATTCCCTCCTATACTACTACTATAGCAGTCATATACTTAGCCTTTTGTTGTAGTATCCGTCACAATGTCTCAACTTTGGAACTCATCCAAATCCATAATGGAACATCCTTTCCATTACATTGTGCCACCCATAGTCTAAATTGAGATAAATTTAATTTGTATCTTGTGACAAAACTAGTATCAATGTAACACTTTACAATGAACTACCTTTAACTATTTGTCACTTATACATTATATATTCTTAGTTCTTCCAAATCTCATAAGAATATCTTTACTATCGTCCAATGATCATCTCATGAATCATTCTGGTATGTGCTCATAACATTTAGAGCATAGGACATTATGGATATATACATATCATGGTATAATCGATCAAAATCTTCATGTGATTTTACTCACCAAGTGTTGAAACACTTGAATTTTGATACAATCCTTTCCATGCAGCAAGAACCTTTCTTGTTGTTTCCATATTGAACCCTTTCAATATCTCATATATGTATGTCTGGCACAACCATATTAGCGCCTTAATCTATCCATATAGATATTGATGCCTAATATTCCGGTTTTGCCCAAGTCTTTCATCGAAATCTTATTTTAATGAAATTCTTAACTTGTGTCAATACAAGATACATCATTTCCAATCAACAATATGTCCTCTACATAATGCATTAGAAATATGTCTCAGCGCTCCCACTTAATTTCTTGCAAATGCAAGCATCTTCATCATCTCCGATGAATTTAAACTCTTTTAACAGTTTCATCATGGTGAAGATTCCAACTCCGCTGTGCTTACTTCAACTATTGAAGTTTGCATGTCCTTTTAGCACCCTTTGAATTAACAAAACCCTTCGGACCATGTCATGTACACGTCCTAGGTAACCGTTCTATTAGAAGAACATTGTTTTGTTTATTCAATTACCATATACCAAATTATATGTAGTGGTTGCTACATTAACCCGTCAAGACTAAATATCGCTATGAAAGATCAAATCTTGTCATAGTCAACTCCTTGAACATTGTCATAAACTTCTTTCCGACATGTCGACTATTTCATAGATGTTAAACATCCATGTCTTATTTCTTTACAGATACAAACACGACCGATAGGCTTCACGCCTTTCCGGAGGGTCTTCCAAGTTCAGAAACTTGATTTCTCGTGTATGGATACTATCACGGATTCTATGACTTCTAGTCATTTTATGGAGTTAGGGCCCATCATCGCTTCTTTGCATGTAGTCGGTTCATCATTGTCAAAACAATAATGACTTGCTTATCAAATCTTACTATTTGATTCTTACCGACCCACACGGTGCTATAGGAACTCTAATCTCCGAGATCACACCTTTTGTAATCACGAGAGCCATGAGCATTGTGGCCGCCACCGGGACACTTTATGGCGCTGCGCTACTTAGCACATATAGCTAAGGTTCAACAACCTTTTGAAAGTTCTATTGTCCTCCCACTTAACTTTTCACGAAAAATTCCTTCTCAAGAAACTTGACGTTCCAAGTAACAAACTCTTTTGTCCTTGGTGTTATGGAGAAATTCCCAACAAATTCTTTGGGATAACCTACAAAGACGTGCTTATCCGACTTTGGTTGTAAACATTTTACTTATGCATAGCATACCAAAATTTAAGAAAAGACAATTCAGGTTTTATCCCAAACCATAACTTATATGGTGTCATTTCAACGGATCACGATGGTGCTCTTTTTAGTGTAAAAGCGGTAGTCTCTAAAGCTTCAATCTTTAAAACATAATGGCAGTTTTATAAATGACACCTTTGATCTTACCATGTCAAACATGGTTTGATTTCATCTCTCGAATATGCCATACTCCTATGGTTTATTGGGAAAACACAAATCATGGAACAATTCCTCTAGTCTTAGGTGTTTTTTCTAAACATGTAACTCAAATATCTTCGTTTATGATCGAATCATAAACTCTTTATTTTCTTGTTACAATGATTTTCCACTTCATCTTGAAAGTCTTTGAACAATTTTCAAATGTTTCATACTTCTTCCTTATTAAGTAAATATACAGATATATTCACTCAAATTTTCGGAGAAAGCATATGAAGCAAAAAAGATCCATCGCATATGGCTACACATAATGGACTATGCACATCAGCATGCACAATTTCCAATAAGCTGGTCATCCGTTCCTCTCTGGCCTATGGACGGAGTTTCAATTATCTCGAGGAAAGTCTCGCATGCGTCAATTGATCAAAATCAAAGACTCCAAAAATCCATCAAGATGGAGTTTCTTCATGTTTTCTTTCCAATATAATTTAAACAGCGATGTCACTTCATAAGTGATCTTTCAATCATTTGTCTTGCGACATTTTAGCAATAGTGTTTATGGATGTGATTTCTCCCACTAGACCTGTAAAAGTTCATCCATCCTTTATGGAATACGGTAATTATTTGAACAACCATTGTTCTCGTAATACCGGAACAAAATAACAATTATTAAAACAAATCTTGAAGGCTAGGTTTGACGACAACGAAAAAGCACAATAACACTTTATTTGTTTTCGATGATCATCATCACTGATTCTCTTGCTAGTTAATTAGGCCATTGCAGTTCATTAATTGCGTTGTCCTGTATGACACTTCATACCAACCAATTCGGTATCCAATACCTAAGAACCACATTGTTTAATAAGCAAGGAATACAACCATAACATGTATATCTTCTATATACCCAAGTTGGACATCTCTAGCCTTTTATTTTCTGCCAAATATTGTATAGATTCTCTTTCAGCAATTCCTTTTCTTTTAAAAGAATCTATCAACATCAATAGTGGTGTCATCAACATGACACATGTTACAAAGCTTGTATATAGTCAAATACTAATACCTTTGGACTTGCACTTTGAAGTGGATCACCATCATCAAATGTTTGGCATTCTTTCAAAAATCCATTCTTTAGTAATCTATTAGTGTAGTAAACATTTTACTTACATCTTCTATTCATCCTTATCATGACAACTTTCATGATCAAGCTACTATAGCCTATAAGGAAGAACCACGAGTATAATATCAGTTCCCAAAACCTTTTTGGTAGATTCGGATGCCTAGCATCTCCAACCTTCATAAATTCTCATACAATATGAGAACATGTATTTTGCTAAATTATACTCTATCATAATGCAACCAAAAACATTGTTTCAGATATCACAATATCTTTCACAAATGATGGTTTCTGAAACAATTTTCAGCTCCAATATAATCTTGATATTAAAACAACTTTTGAATATCAATAATCATGGAGGCAAACATGATACTTTAGATACTAACATTGGAATTCTTACTCTTGATTTAATACTACTTATTAAATTTCATGGAGTAAATATAGTTTGCTAAAAGTTTGCAATAGGACTTATAAACTTTAAATTGACATTCAAAACAATACGATACCAGTTCGTAAAGTAAATATCCAGAATTCTATAGTTCTATTATCTCAAATAAAAACTAAGCATAAGGTAAAAAACGAATGCCAATGACTACAACAAACTATGCAAATTCACTTTGATTTAATTTATGACAAATTTGGTTCGACTAATCCAAATTAGAAATGAACTCCCACTCAAAAACGACATCCCTCGTGCCTTTTTGGTGATTACATGAACCAAATTCACTACACCAAGTCCGATCATCGCGTGAGTTGATGTAGCTTCAAAGGCGAGCATCTATATGGGCATCATATCAACTATATGACTCATGCTTAACCTTTCGGTCCGTTTTCCGAGGCCATGTCTGTACATGCTAGGCTCGCCAAGTAAGAACCTTAGTACTCGCATGTGTAAAACGGTCTTACACCCGTTTGTATGAAAGAATAGAGTCAAGTACACCCGATCATCATGTGATGTCTCGAAACACGATCCATAAAACGGTGCATACTTAAGGAAGAACACATTTTATCTTGATATTTAAATGAGGGATCATCTTATAATGCTACCAAAAGCACCAAACTAGCAGTATAAGATGCTAACATCTAATGTGTAAAGTGACATGATATGGTCCATGCATTTGATCTCTATCATTTGCATCGTGGTATGATCTCTATCATTCCTTTGTGTGTAAGGCCAAGGTCTATGGAACTTACATGTTAAGTGTGTTGTAAGAGTATCTATCATATATCTACTTACAACAATACAATATCAATACACTAGCCCAGAAACGATCTAAACTAGACACCTCTAATTTATCAATTGCAAGTTTTACGTGGCTTAGGGCTTTCGGAGATAGAACCGTTCTCACCTACGAACATGAACCACAACGAGGATAACTAAGTTATTAGCAACTCGTTGTAAATCAGATATTGACTATAGTAGGAGAGACAGACACCCGCCAGCCACTTATGCAAAATAAGTTGCATGTTTGTCGTGGAACCGGTCTCATGTACGATGACATGTAAGGTTGGTCCGGGACGCTTCATCCCACTATGCCACCAATATCCAAAATACATAGAAGATGCAATAACATGATCATCATCGCCCACATATAAACATATGTGTACTACCCGTGCAAAGAACCTACGCATAGATCAGGCTCTGATACCACTATTGGGTCCGCAGCATAGAAAACAAAAAATTTCCTATGATGTGAACTACATGCCAAGATCTATCTACTAGGTACAAAGCAACGGGTGGACATACATCCAACGAGAACTTACCCTCGAAGACAATGAGTTTTGTTAACGAGTAGGAACTCGTGGTTGATGTAGTCGTACACTTGCCGATCTCAAGATCGTGAGGAAGTCCGAGCGCCGCAACTCAGCAGCGCATCCGTACTCGCACACACGTTCAAGCCACCGGACAACCTCCACCTCCTCGCTCCAGCGATCCAGCGGAAGCAGCAACTCCTTCCAGACGAAATGCCACCGGGAACATGTATCTCGCTAATCCGTGACCATGGGGGAATAATTCTAGAGGGGGAGAGAGATCCTTCACAAGGAGGTGTGAGGATGAAGGAGGAAGAGGGGGGCCTTTTATAGGAGGAGGGGGTGGCCCTCCTTCATGGCATGCGCATGGAGGAGGTGCCTCTTCACCTCCTCCATTCATGTGGTGGTAACCCCTCCACATTAAAATGCCTCTTCACATTCCCTTTTAAAGTCTCCACTTTAAATGCATTAAATTTCTCCAAATTTAATGCTCTCTCATTTAATAAAACTCTTTTATTATTTTTATTCAGAATTTTGTTAATTACTTTAATTAACAAACATTCACATAAAACCCCCAGCAACATTTCAATATTACATGCAGAACCAATTTCAGCAATTTCACCCGAAACAGTTTCGGTGTCTATTGAAATAATTCCAGCGCTTTCTTAAATCTTTATCTGAAACATATTTGCTCCAAATGGTGTCGGTATCCCTTAAGTGTGTCACCCTACGGTTCGCGAATAATGCAGACATGATCGAGACCCCTCTCCGATCAATAATCAGCAGCGGGACCTGGAGATCCGTACTGACTCCTACACATTCAACGATGACTTCTGTGATCGTGAGAACCTTTAACGCTTGTAACTAAATCCCTTTGTCTCGCGATATATTACATGTCCAAGATTCGATCATCGGTATCTCCATACCTAGTTTGATCTCGTTACCGACATGCACTCTTTTCTCGTTCCCGTGATATAACATTCTAGTGATCACATCACTTTCTTGCAAGCTATCTTAATGTGATATCACCGAGAGGGCCCAGAGTATATCAATCCATCATCGGGATTGAAAAATTCCACTCTTGATCCATGAGCATCAACATAAGACCTTTGTAGCACTGAACCCATCTTTATAGTCACCCTGTTACGGTGTGACGTTTGATGTTATCAAGATACTCTTCCGATGTTAGCAATTAACATGCTCTCATGGTCTAAGGATAAAGATTACTTCGTATAGTGTTATAGGAATATAAACATAATGACTTCGATCGTAATGCTATACCTCGGATGAATGTTCATCACATCATTCCACCAATGTTCTGACCTTGTTATTAACAACATCCAATGTCCATGATCAGGAAACCTTGATCATCTTGTTAATCAACGAGCTAGTTTATAAGAGAGGCATAACTAGGAACCTTTTATTTGTTTATTAAACACACATGTATTGACGTTTCTGATCAATACAATTATAGCATGCAAAATAAACATTTATCATAAACATGGAATAAGATAATAACCGCGTTATTATTGCCTCTCGGGCATATTCCCTTCAGTCTCCCACTTGCACTAGAGTCAATAATCTAGTTTGAAAAACTTTGCGTATTGAACACCTATGGCTTTCTGGTGTTGCATATACGCTATTTCTAGTGGTTAACATAATCTCCAGATCTGACAGTTTCATGTCCGTGTGTATTTGCATGTCTTTGCGTCTCTATGCATCACTCATTCTCAAATGAGATGGCATTGTATAAATTTGGTACTTTGGTGAGACCTTTAGTTCGTTCCGGTTAAAATATGTTGATATTATTGTCACACAATATATCTTCATAGTATTAACCCACTTTGAACCACACCTAGTTTGATAACAAACTACTTAACACAAATGCCCTCCTATACTGCTACTATAGCAGTCATATACTTAGCCTTTTGTTGTAGTATCCGTCACAATGTCTCAACTTTGGAACTCATCCAAATCCATAATGGAACATCCTTTCCATTACATTGTGCCACCCATAGTCTAAATTGAGATAAATTTAATTTGTATCTTGTGACAAAACTAGTATCAATGTAACACTTTACAATGAACTACCTTTAACTATTTGTCACTTATACATTATATATTCTTAGTTCTTCCAAATCTCATAAGAATATCTTTACTATCGTCCAATGATCATCTCATGAATCATTCTGGTATGTGCTCATAACATTTAGAGCATAGGACATTATGGATATATACATATCATGGTATAATCGATCAAAATCTTCATGTGATTTTACTCACCAAGTGTTGAAACACTTGAATTTTGATACAATCCTTTCCATGCAGCAAGAACCTTTCTTGTTGTTTCCATATTGAACCCTTTCAATATCTCATATATGTATGTCTGGCACAACCATATTAGCGCCTTAATCTATCCATATAGATATTGATGCCTAATATTCCGGTTTTGCCCAAGTCTTTCATCGAAATCTTATTTTAATGAAATTCTTAACTTGTGTCAATACAAGATACATCATTTCCAATCAACAATATGTCCTCTACATAATGCATTAGAAATATGTCTCAGCGCTCCCACTTAATTTCTTGCAAATGCAAGCATCTTCATCATCTCCGATGAATTTAAACTCTTTTAACAGTTTCATCATGGTGAAGATTCCAACTCCGCTGTGCTTACTTCAACTATTGAAGTTTGCATGTCCTTTTAGCACCCTTTGAATTAACAAAACCCTTCGGACCATGTCATGTACACGTCCTAGGTAACCGTTCTATTAGAAGAACATTGTTTTGTTTATTCAATTACCATATACCAAATTATATGTAGTGGTTGCTACATTAATCCGTCAAGACTAAATATCGCTATGAAAGATCAAATCTTGTCATAGTCAACTCCTTGAACATTGTCATAAACTTCTTTCCGACATGTCGACTATTTCATAGATGTTAAACATCCATGTCTTATTTCTTTATAGATACAAACACGACCGATAGGCTTCACGCCTTTCCGGAGGGTCTTCCAAGTTCAGAAACTTGATTTCTCGTGTATGGATACTATCACGGATTCTATGACTTCTAGTCATTTTATGGAGTCAGGGCCCATCATCGCTTCTTTGCATGTAGTCGGTTCATCATTGTCAAAACAATAATGACTTGCTTATCAAATCTTACTATTTGATTCTTACCGACCCACACGGTGCTATAGGAACTCTAATCTCCGAGATCACACCTTTTGTAATCACGAGAGCCATGAGCATTGTGGCCGCCACCGGGACACTTTATGGCGATGCGCTACTTAGCACATATAGCTAAGGTTCAACAACCTTATGAAAGTTCTATTGTCCTCCCACTTAACTTTTCACGAAAAAATCCTTCTCAAGAAACTTGACGTTCCAAGTAACAAACTCTTTTGTCCTTGGTGTTATGGAGAAATTCCCAACAAATTCTTTGGGATAACCTACAAAGACTTGCTTATCCGACTTTGGTTGTAAACATTTTACTTATGCATAGCATACCAAAATTTAAGAGAAGACAATTCGGGTTTTATCCCAAACCATAACTTATATGGTGTCATTTCAACAGATCACGATGGTGCTCTTTTCGGTGTAAAAGCGGTAGTCTCTAAAGCTTCAATCTTGTTTATAATCTTGATCAGGAAACCTTGATCATCTTGTTAATCAACGAGCTAGTTTATAAGAGAGGCATAACTAGGAACCTTTTATTTGTTTATTAAACACACATGTATTGACGTTTCCTATCAATACAATTATAGCATGCAAAATAAACATTTATCATAAACATGGAATAAGATAATAACCACTTTATTATTGCCTCTCGGGCATATTCCCTTCAGGCACCCTACTAGAGAGGGGAATTCACCCTGGAGGCCTTCTTCATCATCATGCAAGCCTCCGGTGTGATGCGTGAGTAGTTCATCTCTGGACTACGGGTCCATGTAGTAGCTAGATGGCTGGTTCTCCTCCTTTGTGCTTTCATGTTCAGATCTTGTGAGCTCCGTTCATGATCAAGATCATCTATTTGTAATTCTGCATGTTGTGTTTGCCGAGATCTGATGGATATTGAGATGCTATTTCAGATTGATTATTGATTCTATCATGTCTTTGTTATTTGTGGTCTTGCATGCTTTCCGTTGTTAGTAGCTATCTTGGCCAAGTAGATGGTAGCAACTCCAAGAGTTAGTATTTATGCTCGATAGTGGGTTCATGCCCCTGGTAATCTGGGGTAGTGGCAGAAATCTCTAAGGTAGTAGATGTGATGTTGCTACTAGGGAGAAAACAACAATCCTTTGTTCATAGAACAATTGTATTGTTTACTTTACACACAATTTGTAAAGCAATAATCTGTTGCTTGCAACTTAATACTGGAGGGGGTTCGGATGATAACCTGAAGGTGGATTATTAGTCATAGATGCAGTTGGATGGCGGTCTATGTATAATGTTGTAATGCCCAATCAAGTTCCAAAGGAGTCAAGATGATTAGTATATGCATGTATTGCTTTCTCGATATTTGTCAATTGCCCTGCTGTAATTTGTTCACCCAGGAGAAAACAACAATTTGCATCTATCTTAAGGAGAGCCACCTCTAGTGAACTATGGATCCCGGTCCTTTCTTATACATAGAATCTACAAACTGTTTACTGCTTTGTGTTTACTTTCTGCAAACTATTACTTCCTTCCATTTGATACGTTTAATCTTTGTTTTCAGCAAAACCGGTGAGATTGACAACCTCATCGCAAATTGGGGACAAAGTTCTGTGGTTGTGTTGTGCAGGTCTCCACGTTGCTACTAGCACCGGTAGTGCGCCCTGCCAAGGCTCAGCTAGCAACACCTTTGGGGTGTTTCCTTGCTCCTACTGGTTCGATTAAACCTTGGTTTCATAACTGAGGGAAACTTGCTGTTGTGCTCATCATACCTTCCTCTTGGGGTTCCCCAACGAGCTCTACATCAACACCGAGCCATCAGGCCCACACCCCCTAGCCACGTAGGCCAGGCTAGGCCATGCCTGGGGGTGGTGTGGCCGCCTCGGCTGCCCCCTCGACCTCCCTCTTCGCCTATAAGTTCCCTCTTGACCTAAAAACCAAGGGGGGTTCAATATTTTTCCAAAAAGAGTTCCGCTGCGCCACCACCCCCAGATTCCGCGATTTGGAACCAGAAACTCTGTTCTGGCACCCTGTCGGGACGGGGAATTGGAGGAGATCATCGCCATCATCATCACCATCACTTCTCCATCGACCATCCATGTTTCCCCTATCTATGAGTGAGTAATCCCCCGCTGTAGGCTATGGGGATGGTAGGGATTTGATGAGATCGTTCATGTAATGGCATCAAATTGTTAGGGCATGATGCCTAGTATCTATTATTAGTGCTTTATGACTTTGTTGCAACTTGTTATGCTTAATGCTTGTCACTAGGGCCCGAGTGCCATGATTTCAGATCTGAACATGTTATTGATTCATTATGATAGTATTGTTTATGGTCTTATCGGCAAGTTGTATACACATATTGTTGTCCGGAACCAAAGGCCCCGAAGTGACATCAATCGGGATAACCGGAGGGAATGGCTTTGATGTGAGGATCACATGTGTTCATGGAGTATTAATGCTTTACTCCGGTGCTCTATTAAAAGGAGCACCTTAATTGCCAGTAGTTCCCTTGAGGCCCCGCTGCAAACGGGCTGGCAGGACAAAATATGTTGTGCAAGTTCTCATTGTGAGGACGTATGACTATATATAGAACACATGCCTATGATTATTTAGTACTTGGATGCTATATCTTATTTATCTGCAAATGCCCTTTGTCTTGATTGCCATATGAATTGTATTGTCCATGCAACACCCGTCCATCCATCCCTATGCCTACCGCGCTTTAATCCTACTATTTACTGGAATTGTTACTACTGTGTTTACTTTTACTACTGCTATTACTTTGCCATTGCTACTACAAAACTTTTGCTACTGATAAACTGTTGTGAGCAAGGTTGTTTCTAGGTGCAACTGAATTGACAACTCGGTTGTTAAGGCTTATAAATATTCTTTGGCTCCCCTTGTGTCGAATCAATAAATTGGGTTTGACTTCCCTCGAAAATACTGCGATATACCCACTATACTTGTGGGTCATCAAGACTATCTCATGGAGCCGTTGCCGGGGAGCATAGCTTTATTTATCAAGTTCACTTGGAATCACTATTGTTCGCTACCATCCATCCATCATGGGTAAGTTTCGTGATGGCAAGGTTTCTATTTTACCATCCACTACAAGGAGAAGTATAGTTCTGAACACCTCTGTTGCTCTTGATTCACCATCTGTTATGGGTAAGCTCCTTACACCACCACATACACATGCTACACACACGGTCGGGCCGATGTTGCTGTTCTAGGACGCGTCAGGGCCTTATGTCATCCCAAGCTCGATCCGTGCGACATTGGTCGGATTTGGAGACCAGTTTTCTATTTCCGGACCTCGCGACCTGCTGTTGCTCCAGACCCTTGGTCAGTAGTTTTACCCCTAACCGGATTTGGTATGGTATTGGATTGTTCGCTAGGATTTCTCGTGCCACGGTAGTGCTTTCCACTGGTGTTCTGTACACCAGATCTCCCTTGTTGTCACGCTGAGGTGCTCCTGGAGCTCCCTCAAAGAGGATCTTGTGGATTTCTGGATACTTGTTATCCCGCGCAGGGCCGTTCCGGGTCTTCTGATGCCGCAGGGAGTTGAATTGCCCCATAGATGCAATGCGCTTCTTCTCTTTCTTGATGTTGTTAGCTTCATCCAGGAGTACTTGGCGATGCGCTTCTAGGGCTTGGGCTCTTTCTTCCAATTCTGCAAGTGTAAGTTCTGCAGCGATAGGGATTGGCATAGTTAACGCATCTCCCATGAGTTTACGGGCACGAGCGGTAACCACGTGTCCATCAAACGGAGTTTCCTTTGGCTCGTCTAGGATTAGGGATCCATCCAAGTCTTCTTCGTATTCTTCGGCAATGGACTCCTCAGGCAGAACGTCCTTTGCTGGAGTCTTCTTTTTGTTCTTCTTCCTTGCCTTCTTGGCAGCGCCGGTAGCAAAGACGGCTTTGGGTCTGTTTCCAAGGGTCAAGCTTTGACCAGTACTTTTGAACATATAGACGTCGGGATTATCTCCGAGATCCATGTCATCCTGCGCTTTGGGAGAGTTTTCTCTAGATTCTTCATCCATGGCTTCTCCTTCTTCTGCGGCTTTAGAGTTGATTTCCTCTTCATATTCCATGGAGAACTTCAAATATCTACCGACGTCATCGAATCATCCGAATATGCCGGTAAGTCGGGGTTTATTATCGCCTCCAACACTGAGTCTTCGTTGTCCCCAGCATCGGAATAGCCAGATCTGGATCCAACATATCCGACGAAGTGCAATGCGTGTGTCCTGAGGTAGTTGCAACTTTCCTCGTGGGCTTCCTCGAAACGTCTGATGGTCTCGACAATTTCATCCACGCTGGCATCCTGTAGAATCATACGCCTCAACGTGTACCTCAGGAAAGGTTGATCCATTCCGGCATTGGCAGAGCCGAAACCAGTGTTGTTGTCTTGCACCTCCTGGATTTTGACCTCCACGGGAAGATCGATCTGGGATTCGGCCTCCCTAGGGAGATCCACTCCAGAAACGATGTTCATCGTAAGATCTGCTTTAGACTCAGCTTTCTCCACTATCTCCATGTTAGGTGCGGGCTGGGTGAGATTAGGATTCTCTGGGATCCGGAACTCCGCCGCTTCCATGGACAAAGGGGACCCAGAAGTTTCTTCTGCCTCTAACATCACCACTAGGGTGGGTGAGGTAGGTTCAGCGAAACCGATGTAAACATCGATCTCACCAAAGGATATGATGGTGTAAGCATTCACGACCTCCCTAGCCGGAATCTAGGTATGGTAGAGAACAATGAGAGGGACATCGCTGGCGTAGAGGACGCGAATGACGGTGATGGTTTTGCCGATTCCGATTCTTGCAGATTCTGCTCAGAATGCAGATCCGACGCTCACTTGCCCCACGGTGGGCGCCAAATGTCATCGGATTGATGACAAGTATGCCATGAGTGGGTCCTTGAGACATGTGGAAGAGAGGGGTGTGAAACGTACGGTGTTCTGGGACAGTGAGCACACAAGTTTACCCAGGTTCGAATCCACTAGCTTTGGACAGATCCTACTCTTGCTAGCAATCTAGTAATACAGCAGAGCCAGAATATGGGTTACAAGGGTTTTGCTTGTGTGAGTTGAGATTGTAGACTATTGTGGTTATCTATGTTATGCCCTAAAGGCTCTCCCTAGGACAAATTATATGGATATCCGGCCTAGGGTTTACTGGAGAGACCTATCCGGCTACAACTAAGAGTCAGTTATAGAGTACATTTTGAACTACAAGTAACACTATAGGCCTATGTCAGTAAGTCTTCTAGGACTTCCCGTAGCTGGACTGGACTCCGTCTCTTCTCCCTGAATGGGCTGCCTGTGGAGCAAATCTCTAACCCTAAGTGGGCCACCCAAGTCAGCGAGGCATAGTTAGGATACCCAGAAAGTATATCCCCAATAGTTCCTAGTTTAGAACCATCTTGGTTTGTTTACACCTCTACAAAACTCTATTAAGACTATATAGGCATTTTTCAAAGGTAGATCCATAAACAACGAAGTTATCCATAAGAACTTCCATGGAACTCTCCACAAAACTATCAAAGATTTTTAAAACACACTCTTGGAAAGTAGGAGCTGCATTACACAATCCAAACGACATTAATCGATAAGCATAGGTTCCATAGGGACATGTGAAAGTAGTTTTTTCTTGATCTTCAGGTTGGATAGCTATTTGAAAATAACCGGAGTATCCATCAAGAAAACAAAAGTAAGAATTAGCGGACATCCTATCCATAATATCGTTAATGAGGGGAAGTTGCTTATGCATTTATATTGTTTCTTTATTCAACTTCCTAAAGTCAATACACATTCTATATCCTGCTATCGTTCTAGATGGAATCATTTCACCCAGGTCTATACCTTTTATGTCATTCAAAGTTTATCCAAAAGCTTCTCGTTGTTTGACAAGTACTTTCAACAATTTCGTGCTTTCATCTGGAGAGAGATTATTTCAAAAATTATTGGACATTTACCTTCCTTGTCCAAGAATTCATACCTGAGCCCTGGAGAGAGAGATTTTAGAATGATAGGCGGCGGATCCTCGTCCCCTTTTATTTCAAGATCTTCATATTCATTCCTAAGCCCTTGTTCATCCTCCCGTGTGGTGTTGAAGATTTTATCCAAATCTTCTTTTGCAGAGTCATTGGCAAGAGAATCATCACTTGTCAAGCTTCTCTCCAATTCAGATTATGGGGTGCAAAAATAGATTGCTGCCAATTCTTCAATAGTCTTATCCTCCTTAATCTCGATTTTCTTCTCATAAGGTAATCTCATGAATTGGCTATAGCTTATTTCTACAGTTTCTTCACCAAGCTGTAAAGATAGAGCCTGCTTTTTGTTGTCAATATCAATATTCATAGAATTATAAAAACGATTACCAAAGATAACTAGGCAACTAGAGTTCAAAGGTATTTTGATAATATGAAAATCAACTAGATACACAAAAGCCCCAACAGAGACGCAACCATTGCGAAGTACTCCGTGAGTAGGATGCAAAGTTCGATCAAAGAACATAAAAGTTACTTCGATGGTTCAAGGTAAGCAACGTGATCCTACAACTCTTTATAAATGGTATAAGGCATTATGTTTATAGAAGAACTTAAATCACAGAACCCTACATAAGTAGTCCCTCCTAAACAAAAATGAATTTTCTGTTCACTTTTATTCTTACTGTCAAAATTTCCTCCTATCATTTCAGAGGATTCTTTACTTACCCTAATAACCTCTTCCTTGAACAATTCAGGTTCCAAAAGTTTTTACTATCCAAATGTTTTCTTTAATGGCTCCTAAATTTCTAGTTAATCTTCCTATTCTTTTATTTCCTTCTCCCCCCTATCTATTACCTTAGTAAGAATAGTTTCCTCTTTAACTAAAATTTTCTTTTGCATTTTCGAATATCTATCATTGGGGCTAATTTTAGATGGGTTTTCTTCCATAGGTGGTGTATAATGTTCCCAAACTTTTGGAATTCACAGGTAGTCAGCATAGGATCTAATAATTTGAATGATCATGACATTGTCAAGGTTAAGATTCCCAAGCATTTTTTCTACCTTTCCATAGGCTAGAAACCTTTTTAAACAATTATAATCTATGGGGTTTTCCTTTTTAAATTCTGCCTCACAATAGGCTTTCTCTATCCTATTCATAGTGTCTAATAAATTCCATGCCCTCTCAATATTGAATTCGGTGAACAGCCCAGTAGTAAAGGAATCGAGTTCAATTATATTATCAACAACCAAACCTGCATAGAAAGTGTGTATTACTAGCCAAGGTGGGAAATTATGATGGGGGCAGCGGTCAAGCAAACCCCGAAATATCGTATACCCCTCATGCAGGCTTTCTCCAAGTCTTCCATTAAAATTTGTAATCATGCGCCTTGTGCCAAGAGTTTTTGTCATGGGAAAGAAATCAACTAAGAATAGAGAGGCTAGTCTCTCCCAGGAATTAGTAATCTTTCCAGAACTCTGAATATACCAAGAACGAGCTTCATTGATGACGGTTTGGGCAAAGAGACCAAACTTAACCTCATCCTCAGTTTGTATATTAAGATGGAAAGTCCCACAAATATCTTCGTAGAACCCTACATGCTCATACGAATCCTCCGTACCATCTCCTACAAATCTTTTTGCATGCAAAAGATATAAAATCATGGGGTTAATATCATACCCTCTTGGGTTATTGGATTTTAAATATGTGTCCATGGGCGGACCAGAATTCCTCACAGCCTCAAGCTAAATTATATGTTGGTACTCTCCCATAATGTATCACCTGAAACTAATAAATAACTTTAGTAGAACAATGAGTAAAGTAAGCAACTAAGAACAAATACCAAAAGCGCTTAGCTCCCTGGCAATGGTGCCAGAAAATAGCTTGATGACTGCAAGTGCACAGACCAATTGTAGCTAGTTTTGAAGTAAATATATCTAACCCACAGAGAGCTATTGGTTAAGTTCTTTATGCTCCTCATCACTATCTACCAAAGAATACTTGTAAGTTATCTTTGATCTCAAGTAAAGAGTGTTTGAATTGTTTATAGTTGTTTGCAGAAAAGAAATTAAAATAAGTAAATGAAAACAAGTAACAGGATTGTATGAAAGCGTGGTTGAACTCAATAGGGCTAAAACATTCACGGGGATGTAGGATACACCACTAGCATAGTACTATTATTATATGTAATCAAGATAACATACTTCTTATGTCATGACATGTGTGGAGAGATCCCCATAATAAGATGTTCGCGACAAGGCTCGTAGGAAGCCACTTTGTTGAGCCAAGTGAGAGGTCACTTCTAAATAACCACTGCAATGCCTGGGAGCAATCACCCATACAGGCCACCAAAATTAAGGGTTTCCCCATGGATATCGTAATTATCTTAGGGAGTCCCTCTTTGACAAGGGGTAACCTCGGCAATGCCCATGGTGATGGACTTGGGGTTTCGTGAAAAGAGAACGCTATGGACTTCGTCAGATGTCAGGGAAACAATAGAATCAAAGTCGCCTAAATATTGAGAAAGCACACTATTACAAGTTGTCCTCTAGATTTTGGTACCCTCGCTTGGGCTTCTCTCTTCCTATATATAATAGGCCGGGTATTAAAGCTATATGTGGATAGGTTTCATACAAGTGTGATTACAATACCAACACAATGTTGGTTCGTGATTTCTTTCCTAATACAATCAAAGTATTTGTCGGTTGCTTCCTTGGGCTGTTATCTGGAATCTCATGGGCCGTAGGCCTTGTTACCCAATGTAGGGTAGCCAATTATAAGTACCCGAATAATCATACCCATGTCAGTAGCCCCCGAGACTCTGCCTGAACCGCAGTTTCAAGTTGAGTCTCAAAGTTTTCTTTTCCTTTATTTTTATCGCTTTTTTACATTTTGTAGGGATTTGGTACAATGAGTATGATGCTTCCGACGGATCGGGAATCGGTTCATTGCTCCTGGGCAAAAACAAGGTTGACCTACATCAAATTCAAGTCCCCAGGCTCGAATCTGGAATCTATAACTGGCATAATTCAATTCGAGCCGCTGAGGTCTTACCGAATACTGAATCCCAGTTTTCTGTTTTTATCGGGTACCAACACGTCCGTCGGGATTTTTCATCATATCAGTGATACGGATTTTTTACTGGCAGAGCGCATTCTTGTGCGATTACCAGGCCACACAGGACGAATCCTAGGGTCTTACCTTCATGTTTTTGAACACGGCATTCGGATTTTTTTCTCACGTCTGAGCGTGATCCGAGGTTTTTGGCTTGATTGGCGGTTGGCCTGCTGGGCCGCCAACCTTTCTGATTATATCAAATAGTTTGATTATTTTATACTATCTCCCGATGGGAGTAACACCTTTATGAGGATACACTAGTGTAAAACTCAAAAGGTTTTTGCAATTTGTTAATGCACTTCATACACAACGGAATTTCTATCGGGTGCACGCTAGCGCTCCCAATGGGAGTAGCCCCCGAGGCTATGTTCGGATGCCTATATCTGGACATAGGCTCATAGTTGTTGTTAGCTTGATGGAAAGCATTGATCTTTGGAAGAAAGATTAAGATACAAATAACTTATCTCTTTATATATAAGGCGAAAATCGATGGTACATTATTCTTTGAGCGAATGGCTGTTTTAGCCTTTTTGCCTTGACATCTTGGCTTAATAAGCCGAACTATGACTCTTATCATATTGCAAATAATCTTATGCGTTAAAGCGTCGTAGCTGTGCTATGTTCCATGGATTTGAGTAATTTACTCATGTCTTCTTGTCTTGTAATCGATATGCTCCTCCGAGAATAACTTCTATGATGATGTATGGTCCTTCCCATCGCGATTCTAGCTTCTTGTGGCCATCTTGCTTGAGGCGAAGAACTAGGTCCCCTACTGCGAAGGACCTAGGTCGCAATCTTCTGCTATGGTAATTGCGCTGGTTTTGCTAGTACATAGTTGCTCTTTGGAGGGTTCGTCTCAAGCTTCATCAAGCTCACCCACATCATCTTCAAGTGCTTCTCTTGATTCCTCTCCATTATATGCAGCTACTCTTGGCGATCCGCGTGATACCTCAACTGGAAGCACGGCTTCCGCATCGTGGACCAAAAAGAAAGGCGTCTCTTGCATTGAATTATTTGGAGTTGTACGTAAACTCCATAACACAGATGGTAATTCATCCACCCATGCTCCTTTTGCTCTGTCAAGTGGTGCCAGTAGTCTCTATTTGAGTTTAGAACTAGTCCATTGGCTTTTTTGACCTGCCATTTGTTTGCGGGTGAGCTATCGAAGTGTAGCTTATTTTGATGCCCATCTCCTGGGAGTACTCCTTGAACTCATTAGAAGTGAAGTTGGTCCCATTATCTCTGATGATGTTGTTCGGTACACCAAACTGAAATACTATGGATTTGATAAAATTCACAGCCAAAGTTTCCTCTTGGGTGGTGATAGGCATTGCTTCAATCCATTTAGTAAATTTGTCGAGTGCTACTAGCAGAAAGACGTGTCCTCTTGGCGATGATTTGTGAAGTTTTCCCGCCATGTCGAGTCCCCACTGAGCAAAAGGCCAGGCCAAGGGTATGGGATTCAGCTCAGCGGCGGGCGCTCCAGGCTTTGTAGCGAATCGTTGACATGCTTCACATGTTCTGACAATGTCTTTTGCATCTTGTACTGCACTTAGCTAATAAAATCCCGCCATGAATGCTTTTGTAGAAATTGCTCAGCTACTAGCATGGTGACCACAGACTCCTTCATGTATATCTTTCTATATTCTTCCTTCTCTCTCTTTCTTTTTCTTTTTTACTTCCCTCTCTTCTTTTCTTATTTCTCCTCTTTCTTTTTATCACTTTTTTCTTCTTCTTTTTTTCCTACTTCTTTTTTCTTCTTCTTTTTCATTTTTTCTCCTTCTGTTTTCTTCCTTTCTTTTTCTATCTTCTCTCCTCCCAAAAAACTCCTGGTGGTATTGGTAATCACAATGATCTGATGTTTGCTAGATTGTTGGCTTCCTCATTGCTTGCTCTTCCTATATGTGATACTTCACACCCATCAAATTGAGCCTCCATAATGCTATATAAATCGTGATAAGCAACCATATTTTCGCTGACAACATCACATTTTTTTCATTGCCTTCTATGCCACAAGATTGGAATCTCCGAAGATTTTGAGGCGAGTTGCACCCCAAGGTTTGGCCATCTGCATGCCATGCAACATGGCCTCGTATTCCGCTTCGTTATTGGATGTGTTTGTAAAGCTCGTCCAAAGAATATAGCGCATTTTGTCGCCTTGAGGTGATCTTAGTACGACTCCTTCTCATGCTCCCTCCGTTCTTTCTGATCCATCAAAGTAAATTGTCCAGGTGCTAGAAAGGTCTCGTGGACCCGCACATTGCAATTCCGTCCACTCTATGATGAAATCCAGCAGAACTTGTGACTTAATTGCTTTGCGCTTCTCATAAGTGATATCCTGAGGGGATAATTTGATGCCCCATAGAGAAACACGCCCAGTTGCTTCTGGATTGTTGAGGATGCTTGATAAAGGTGCCTCGTTGACCACTACAATCGGGTGCTCCAAAAAATAGTGGCGTAGTTTTCGTGCTGTCATAAATACCTCGTATGCTAGTTTTTGGTGGTGTGGGTACCTTTGCTTAGATGGCGATAATGCCTCGCTCATGAAGTAAACTGGTCTTTGCACGCCGTGAGCCTTTCCTTCTGTAGGTCGCTCTACGACCAGGACCGTGCTGACCACCTGATGTGTGGCAGCAATATAAAGGAGCAGAGGTTCCTTCTCTTTTGGTGACACGGCGACAGGAGATGTCAAAAGTGTTCTTTTAAGATCTTAAAAGGCATGCTAAGATTCTTTCGTCCATTCGAACTTTTCTGATTTCCTCATGAGGGCGTAGAATGGCAGCGCTTTTTCTCCTAATCTTGCAATAAAACAACTTAGTGTCGCCACTCGTCCCGCCAGTTGTTGTAAATCACGTAGATTTGCTGGCTTCTTCATTGTGAGGATTGCTTGTATTTTTCGAGATTAGCTTCAATTCCTCTAGCTGATACCAAATATCCGAGGAGTTGCCCTGTCAGGACTCCAAAGGAACATTTCTTCGGATTCAGTTTGATGCTAAACCTGTCGAGATTTCTGAATGTTTCTTCTAGGTCATTTATCAACGCAGATCCTTGACCTGGGGTAACTATGACGTCATCAATATACACTTGCACGTGTGTGCCTATTTGGCTTCCCAGGCAATTATGCATCATCCACTGATATGTTGCTCCAGCGTTCTTGAGGCCAAACGGCATTGTTGTGTAGTAGAATATGCCATAAGGCGTAATAAACACCGTTTTCTCCTGATCTTCTTCCTTCATCCTGATCTGGTGGTATCCTGAGTAAGCGTCCAAGAAAGAAAGACATTCGCATCCTGCGGTTGCATCGATGATTTGGTCGATTCGCGGCAATGCGAAGTGATCTTTTGGACAATGTTTGTTCAGTGCAGTAAAGTCGATGCACATCCGAAGTTCTGTGGTATTTTTCTTTGGTACACATACTAGGTTTGCAAGCCACTTTGATTTTGTTAATTCTTTGATAAAATTGGCATCGGTTAGGCGATGGAGCTCCTTTCCAATGGCCTTGCGCTTTGGTTCTGCGAAGCATCGAAGCGGTTTCTTTACTGGCTTCGCCTTTGGATCTAGATTTAATGTGTGCTCAGCGAGTTCCCTTGGGATTCTCGACATGTCAGAAGGTAGCCATGCGAAAATCTCCAAGTGCTCACGGAGGAACTCGATGAGCGCGTTTTCCTATGTGGGATCAAGGTTAGAAGCCACAAATGTTGTTTTCGTCGGGTCAGCGGGGTGGATCTGCACTTCTTTTGTGTCTTTTGTCATGTCAAAAACCTGATCGGGATTGAGACGTGTTACTTCTAGAGTTTGTGCGTTTGCTAAACTTTTGAGTTGCTCGAAGTCCGTTGCCATCCCGAAAGGTTCAGAAATTTTGTTGAACTCTTGATCGCAGCTGTCCGCACGTGTGAAGCTTCCTTGTACCATGATAATTCCCTTTGGTGCTGGTATTTTCATTACTAAGTATGTGTCATGTGGCACTGCCATGAATCGTTCAAAGGCTGGTCATCCTAGGATCGCATGATATTGTGATGGTCAATCCATGACTTCAAATTCAAGTCTTTCCCACCTGAAATTTATCTTGGAACCAAAAACAACGTCAAGAAAAACTTTGCCTAAAGGGATTTTGGCTTGACATGGTACTATTCCGTGGAAAGAGGTTTCTGTTGGAGCGAGATTATCCAGGGGTAGCCTATTGTTCGCAACGTTTTTGCGTAGATTAGATTTATGCTACTTCTTGCATCCATGAAGACCTTGCTCATATCGAACCCGCCAACTTGTGCTTCGACTATCAGGGTTGAATGACCTGGTTGTGCCCGGAGTGGGTGATCGGCTCTACTGAATTTAATTTCTTCCTTTGACCATTGGATATATTTGAGTGCAGCTGATGTTGTCCATATTGATTTGTCTTGTGATGAGCTTCTGAATTATGTTGGATGGACGCCCTTTCTTAATCATAGACATTGTTCCTTTTGATCTGGGGTACTCGTTGTTTTGTTCGTTTGAGTTTTGTGGTGGTGCAACTGGTGGTGGTGCACCGATGGCTAGTGCAACAGGCATGGATGTGTATCCTCGATTTGCCGCTTTGGCTGCCTTTGTGTTGCATAACTCCTGCATCTTCAGGAATGTTCGATAGTCTTTCATCAGGTGATTGGATTGTCATCTGCCTGCTGAGTCAACGTAAAAATGCATATTACAGGGCCCTTCTAGCATTTGTATTGCGGGCATAGGTGGGTCTCGTGCTCTTGGCTGATACCGCTGTGCCGACTGGCTTCCTCCGACGTCGTCCCTGTTCTGACGGTATCCACCGTGGCGGTCGTTGCTTCTGTTCTTACCTTCAGCCGAAAAACGTACTGCAACGTAACTTGGTCCCGTGTTTCCATCGTTGTTCCTTCTTCTTTTGTCATTGTCGTGTTTATCCCTATCTTCTTCAGGTGACCGCGTGCGCTTATTATGTAGCGTGTCCGCTCCATCAGCCCAGTCGTTTGCTATTTCCATTATCTGTGATTCTGTCTTTGGTTTAACCCGGCCCAGTTCTTCTATGAATTCTCGGTGACGGAGGCCGTCGTTGAAGGCGTCGATGGCCCTTTCGTCAGATATGGATTCAGCTGAGTTTTTGATAATATTCCGTCACTGTATGAACGCTCTTACTGATTCTCCAGATTTTTGTTTGCATGCTCGCAACTGCTCCAAGGATGCTGGTCGTTTGAATGTAGAATGGAAATGTCGGATGAATTTATCTTCTAGATCAGTCCAACTACCAATTGAATCTTCAGGGAACTACTTCAACCATGATCTTGCAGCGCCGATGAGGTGTAGTTGTAGACTTTGCATTGCAGTAGTTGTAGAGCTACCCTGTAATTTGACGGTGGCTAGATAGTCCACTAACCAAGCTTCGGGTTCCTGCAGTCCATCGTATTTATGTTGGTCGTGTGGAAGTTTGAAGTCCTTGGGTACTGAGGCTTTGCGAATTCTCTGCATGAATCAGCTGGCCCCGCATAGCCCATGGTCATCTTCATCTTCTCCATCTTGATATCGTCGGGTCCAGCTTTCGTCTCTGGGTCCACTGCTCCTATGCTGGGTGTTGTCATTTCTTGTATTGCTTCGCGGCTCGAATCCTACGAGGTGCGCCTGGTGTGGTGATCGAGATCGCTGGGTGTGCCCTACTTGCCGAGCACTATTGTGACGGCGTGGGGATCTTTGTGTGAGTCCTTGTTCTGCTTTCGCGAGTGAGGCTCCTACCATGCCGAGCTGCATCAGGGCGGAGCAGCGAAGGGCCGCGTACGGATCATCGGGTGTGGGTTGAGTGGTGCTCAAATATGTTTGCGCAGCCACACTGGCTGCATGAGCTGTTTTTGCCTTGATGTTTCCTGCTTGATCAATTGACATGAATGATAGGTCGAGGTCTCGGATAATTCCACTTCTTTCTACTTCGGGGATATTCTGTAATCGAGATGTCGCCCTTCTTGGTGGTGCTGCTCCTATCACACTCCTGGACCCTCGAGTAGAGCTTAGTTGGGCCCGTCGTAAACTCGATTCATGGGCTAACCTTTTTCTTTCATCGAGCTACTAGCATGGTGACCACAGACTCCTTCATGTATATCTTTCTATATTCTTCCTTCTCTCTTTCTTTTTCTTTTTACTTCCCTCTCTTCTTTTCTTATTTCTCCTCTTTCTTTTTTATCACTTTTTTCTTCTTCTTTTTTTCCTACTTCTTTTTTCTTCTTCTTTTTTGTTTTTTCTCCTTCTCTTTTCTTTCTTTCTTTCTTTCTTTTTCTACCTTCTCTCCTCCCAAAAAACTCCTGGTGGTATTGGTAAACATAATGATTCGATGTTTGCTAGATTGTCGGCTTCCTCATTGCTTGCTCTTCCTATATGTGATACTTCACACCCATCAAATTGACCCTCCATAATGCTATAAAAGTCTCGATAAGCAACCATATTTTCGTTGACAACATCACATTTGTTCATTGCCTGCTGTGCGACAAGATTGGAATCTCTGAAGATTTTGAGGCGAGTTGCACCGCAAGGTTTGGCCATCTGTATGCCATGCAACAGGGCCTCGTATTCTGCTTCGTTATTGGATGCATTTATAAAGCTCATCAAATAATATAGCGCATTTTGTCGACTTGATATGATATTAGTACGACTCCTGCTCATGCTCCCTTCGTTCTTTTTTATCCATCAAAGTAAATTGTCCAGGTGCTAGAAAGGTCTGGTGGACCCGCACATTGCAATTCTGTCCACTCTGTGATGAAATCCGGCAGAACTTGTGGCTTAATTGCTTTGTGCTTATCATAAGTGATATCCCGAGGGGATAATTTGATGCCCCATAGAGAAACACACCTAGTTGCTTCTGGATTGTTGAGGATGCTTGACAAAGGTGCCTCGTTGACCACTACGATGGGGTGCTCCGAAAAATTGTGGCGTAGTTTTCGTGCTATCATAAATACCTCGTATGCTAGTTTCTCGTGGTGTGGGTACCTTTGCTTAGATGGCGATAAAGCCTCGCTCATGAAGTAAACTAGTCTTTGCACGCCGTGAGTCTTTCCTTCTGTGAGTTGCTCTACGACCAGGACCGTGCTGACCACCTGATGTGTGGCAGCAATATAAAGGAGCAGAGGTTCCTTCTCTTTTGGTGACACGGCGACAGGAGATGTCGAAAGTGTTGTTTTAAGATCTTAGAAGGCACGCTAAGATTCTTCCGTCCATTCAATTTTTTCTGATTTCCTCATGAGGGCGTAGAATGGCAGCGCTTTTTCTCCTAATCTTGCAATAAAACAACTTAGTGCCACCACTCGTCCCGCCAGTTGCTGTACACCATGTAGATTTGTTGGCTTCTTCATTGTGAGGATCTCTTGTATTTTTCGGGATTAGCTTCAATTCCTCTAGCTGATACAAAATATCCGAGGAGTTGCCCTGCCGGGACTCCAAAGGAACATTTCTTCGGATTCAGTTTGATGCTAAACCTGTCGAGATTTTTGAATGTTTCTTCTAGGTCCTTTATCAATGCAGATCCTTGACCTATGGTAACTATGACGTCGTCAATATACACTTGCACGTGTGTGTGCCTATTTGGCTTCCCAGGCACTTCTGCATCATCCACTGATATGATGCTCCAGCGTTCTTGAGGCCAAACGGCATTGTTGTGTAATAGAATATGCCATGAGGTGTAATAAACACCGTTTTCTCCTGATCTTCTTCCTTCATCCTGATCTGGTGGTATCCTGAGTAAGCGTCCAAGAAAAAAAGACATTCGCATCATGCGGTTGCATCGATGATTTGGTCGATTCGCGGCAATGGGAAGTGATCTTTTGGACAATGTTTGTTCAGTGTAGTAAAGTCTATGCACATCCGAAGTTCTGTGGTATTTTTCTTTGGTACACATACTAGGATTCCAAGCCACTCTGATTTTGTTAATTCTTTGATAAAATTGGCATCGGTTAGGCGATGGAGCTCCTTTCTAATGGCCTCGTGCTTTGGTTCTGCGAAGCATCAAAGCGGTTGCTTTACTGGCTTCGCCTTTGGATCTTGATTTAATGCGTGCTCAGCGAGTTCCCTGGGGATTCCCGGCATGTCATAAGGTAGCCATGCGAAAATATCCCAGTGCTCATGGAGGAACTCGATGAGCACACTTTCCTATGTGGGATCAAGGTTAGAAGCCACAAATGTTGTTTTTGTCGGGTCAGCGGGGTGGATCTACACTTCTTTTGTGTCTTTTGTCGTGTCATAAACCTGATCGGGATTGAGACGTGTTACTTCTAGGGTTTGTGCGTTTGCTGAACTTTTGAGTTGCTCGAACTATGTTGCCATCCCGAAATATTCAGAAATTTTGTTGAACTCTTGATCGCAGCTGTCCGCACGTGTGAATCTTCCTTATCCCATTGGTGCTGGCATTTCATTACTAAGTATGTGTCATGCGGCACTGCCATGAATCGTGCAAAGGCCGGTCATCCCAGGATTGCATGATATTGTGATGGCCAATCCATGACTTCAAATTCGAGTCTTTCTCACCTGAAATTTATCTTGGAACCAAAAACAATGTCAAGAAAAACTTTGGCTAAAGGGATTTTGGCTTTACATGGTACTATTCTGTGGAAAGAGGTTTCTGTTGGAGCGATATTATCCACGGGTAAACTATTGTTCGCAACGTTTTTGCGTAGATTAGATTTATGCTACTTCTTGCATCCATCAAGACCTTGCTCATATCAAACCCGCCAATTTGTGCTTCGACTATTAGGGCTGAATGACCTGGTCATGCCCGGAGTGGGTGATCGGCTCTGCTGAATTTAATTTCTTGCTCTGGCCAATGGATATATTCGGGTGCAGCTGATGTTGATGTTTCCGCCATATTGATTTGTCTTGTGATGAGCTTCTGAATTCTGTTGGGTGGACGCCCTTTCTGAATCATAGACATTGTTCCTTTTGATCTGGGGTACTCGTTGTTTTGTTCATTTTAGTTTTGTGGTGGTGCAATTGGTGGTGGTGCACCGATGGCTAGTGCACCAGGTGTGGATGTGTATCCTTGATTTGTTGCTTCGTCTGCCTTCGTGTTGCATAACTCCTGCATCTTCAGGAATGTTCGATAGTCTTTCATCAGGTGATTGGATTGTCGTCTGCCTGTTGAGTCAACGTAAAAATGCATATTGCAGGGCCCTTCCAGCATTTGTATTGCGGGCATAGGTGGGTCTCATGCTCTTGGCTGATACCGCTGTGACGACTGGCTTCCTCCGACGTCGTCCCTATTCTGACAGTATCCACTGTTGTGGTCGTTGCTTATGTTGTTACCTTCAGCCGAAAAACCTACTGCAACGTAACTTGGTCCCATGTTTCCATCGTTGTTCCTTCTTCTTCTGTCATTGCCATGTTTATCCCTATCTTCTTCAGGTGACCGCGCGCGCTTATTATGTAGCACGTCCTCTCCATCAGCCCAGTCGTTTGCTATTTCCATTAACTGTGATACTGTCTTTGGTTTAACCCAACCCAGTTCTTCTATGAATTCTCAGTGACGGAGGCCTTCGTTCAAGGCGTCGATGGCCCTTTCGTCGGATGTGGATTCAGCTGAGTTTTTGATAATATTCCATCGCTGTATGAACGCTCTTATTGATTCTCCAGATTTTTGTTTGTACGCTCGCAACTTCTCTAAGGATGCTGTCGTTTGAACGTAGGATGGATATGTTAGATGAATTTATCTTCCAGATTGTTCTAACTACCAATGGAATCTTCAGGGAACTGCTTCAACCATGATCTTGCAGCGCCGGTGAGGTGTAGTTGTAGACTTTGCATTGCAGTAGTTGTAGAGCTACCCTGTAATCTGACGGTAGCTAGATCGTCTGCTAACCAAGCTTCGGGTTCTTGGAGTCCATCGTATTTATGTCGGTCGTGTGGAAGTGTGAAGTCCTTGGTTACTTAGGCTTTGTGAATTCTCTGCATGAATCAGCTGGCCCCGCATAACCCATGGTCATCTTTGTCTCTGGGTCCACTGCTCCTATATTGGGTGTTGTCGTTTCTTGTATTGCTTCGCGGCTCGGATCCTACGAGGTGCGCCTGGTGTGGTGATCGAGATCGCCGGGTGTGTCCTACTTGCCGAGGACTATTGTGACGGCGTGGAGATCTTTGTGTGAGTCCTTGTTCTGCTTCCGTGAGTGAGGCTCCTACCATGCCGAGCTTCATCAGGGAGGAGCGGTGAAGGGCCGCGCACGGATCATCAGGTGTGGGTTGAGTGGTGATCAAATATGTTTATGCAGCCACAATGGCTGCCTGAGCTATTTTTTCCTTGATGTTTCCTGCTTGATCAATTGACATGAATGATAGGTCGAGGTCTCGGATAATTCCACTTCTTTCTACTTCGGGGATATTCTATAATCGAGATGTCGCCCTTCTTGGTGGTGCTGCTCCTGTCACACTCCTTGACCCTCGAGTAGAGCTTAGTTGGGCCCGTCATAAACTGGATTCGTCGGCTAACCTTTTTCTTTCATCGAGCAGTCTTTGCATCCGTTGTAGGTCTCTCTTCTTATGGTGGAGTAGATATTGGTATGCTAGTAGATCCTCATGTGAAGCATCCGCTATCATTGGGTCTGCTCCCAAAATTGCCTCCCTTAATTTTTGCCATGCCGACGCTGGTAGCCGAAGTCCTGGTCTCTCTCCTATGTGAGGTTCTCCGCCTCCTCCTTGGACTATGTGATTAGCTACTGTTTCTCCTCCGTTTTCAGGTTCTCCTCTGTTGTCGTAGTTTCCTACATGGTCATTCGATAAAATATCATCAGGGTTGATGATAGGATTACCGTTTTCGGGGCGTGGTGTTAAGGTATCTCCGTTGATCATGTACACCTGGTGGCGTGTTATGTGTGACAGCTTCGTCTTTTCCTTCTGCAGGTGTGTTGGTAGTACTCCAAGATCGTAGTTCTGGATAAATTACTGCCATCCTTTCTTCAAAGTCGATGTTTTCATTGCTTTCTTCGGGTTCTGAGTTTGTCGGGTTTGCTTCATGTGGTGAGGTTGGCTGGTGACCTTCTTCTCCTGCTTCGATCTGTGTTGTGATGTTTGTGGAGTATCCAACGGGCGATGCGGGTACTGCTATGGGTGTAGCCTTTCCTACTGACGGTTCTGATGTGATCAGGGCCGAAGGGTTCTTGCATGCTGTCTGCTTGGAAGTGGAGGCTTCCGATGATTAGATCAGATCCGTCGTTGAAATCGGCGGGTACCAATACAAGGGTGGGTGGGTGTGGATTTGCTTTCATCGATTTTATGCTTGGTGGAGAGTGTTCTGCCAAATCCGTGCTTCCAGCGTTCAAGTTTCCCATAGACGGCGCCAATTGACGAGGGGTGACCTCGACAATGCCCATCGTGATGGACTTGGGGTTTTGTGGAAAAGAGAACGTTGGGGATTTCATCGGATGTCAGGGAAACAATGGAATCAAAGTCGCCTAAATATTGAGAAAGCACACTATTACAAGTTGTCCTCTAGATTTCGGTACCCTCGCTTGGGCTTCTCCCGTCGTATATATAATAGCCTGGGTCTCAAAGCTGTATGCAGATAGATTTCATACACGCATGATTACAATACCAACACAATGTCGGTTCGTGATTTCTTTCCTAATACAATCAAAGTCTTTGTCGGTTGCTTCCTTGGGCTTATATCTGGAATCTTCATGGGTCGTAGGCCTTGTTACCCAATGTAGGGTAGCCAATTATAAGTACCCGAATAATCATACCCATGTCACTCTTAATCTCCCTTTGACCGTGAGGGTTACGAGCCGGCGCCAATCTGTCACGGGGCACTCCGGGTACGCTTCCACAACACGTCCAAAGGGTTTCATCCTCCCTTTAGTCCCGAAGGCAAATGATACATGGTCGACTTTGTTGGAAATATGCCCTAGAGACAAATAGTCATAACGACTATTATCATATTTCATATAGTTTATGATTAAGTTTTATATCATGCTATAACTGTATTGAGTGGAAACATCAATACATGATGGGGATATGCCGATTGGGGTGTACCCAGCAGGATGTTCCGGTTGGGCCAAAAGGTCTCGCGAGTGGGCCTGCATGATGGCGACTGGAATGCGACTAGAGACTGGAAGCCCAGAAGCGTACCATAAGCCTAGTCGGATTAGGTCAAAGCCTCTGAATCCATATCTGGTTCCGTTGCAACTTGTAAACCCTAGCGATGTGACTCATATATAAACCTCCCTAGGGTATCCTTAGGACTTACGTTCCATCATACACCCCTTCAAGCGACTCGCTACTTAGACGCCGAGCTCGCCACCCCTCTAACTCGCTCTCCAATAATCTAATCTAGCAGGAGTAGGTCTTTACCCTCCGGGGGGCCGAACCTGGGTAAACCCATGTGCATCCGCCCCCATCTCGCATCGCAGATGGCCGCCAGCTCTCGCCCCCAATTCAATCAATCGTTGCCTACTGCAGCGACTGCCGTGGCCATTTCCACCATAGTGGCGCCCACCATGGGGCATAGCAAGACTGGCCTGAGTTCTGTGGCAAGACCCTATTTGTCGATCGATCGGCCACTCGCCATCGGCTGCATGATCGCCATCGGCGGGATCTTATAGATCCTGCCCAGCAGCTACATCCCGGCGTCACGCCCGGTCACTCACGGCGCGGTGATGCCGGTCGGCTCCATCAATCTCTTCGTCGGCTTCACTGGCGCGGTCGACCCAGCTGCGATGGTGATCGTTGGCGGATTGCGGCCACACCACGATCTTCTCTCGTAGGATCAGGTCCACTCCATCAGGAGCCTCGTCACCAAGTACGACTCGGCCGCCAGCAATGCGGCCAAAACCAACGCCGCCACAAATGATGAGGCCCTAAATGACGACGCCGACTCCGCGACCCCTGCCTCGGTCGACGGATCTATCACCACGGCATCACGAGAGGACTCCATCACGTGAGTCTCCAACCCGGAGGATTTCGAGGACTCCTCCATCCTCGGGATCTTCGACTCTGATTCCGGCTCGGAGTCGCTCGAAGACTTCCACGCTAGATCCAATCGCTTTAACACGATCTATATGGCGGGAAGCACGGCCGCCCTGCCAGATCCATTCTCCATGCCGATCCCGCCGACTGCTATAGCCACAGAGGTGGAGGAAGCCCGCCTGTGACTCATGGAGGCGCAACGCAATGAGCTCGCCGAGCGCGAGAAATACCGCCTCGAGTGGGAAACAGCACGGGAGCTATCGCTCTATCACCAGCGCCGCATCAGGACCCGCCTAAACTCCAACATCCAGGGCCGCGTCTTGAACTTCAATGACGAAAGCGACCCCGCACGCGCGGCCGAGCGTGAATACTGCGAGAACGCGCCGCCAGGCAGAAGCAACCCTACGAGACCACCACCCGGCGCACCGGCGACCGGAGCCCCTCCACCACCCATTGGCCGTGCGCCCCCACCGGACCAGCAGTGGATCATCATCTCGCCACAAGCCCGCGACGCCAACGGACTCCCACTCTATTCCACCCCGATGGACAACGTCGTCGCAGCCGATGCTGCGGTCGCCAACCTCGACGTCCAAGGCGACGGCGCGCTGCAGATCCAATATGCCAAGGCCCTACACGCCAGGGTCGTCGAGCAACAAGCTGCAGGAGTTGACCCGCGGGGGCGGATGTATTCCTGCTCCTCAGCTAGCAGGGCGGCCTCGAGTGTCCACCCCCACCATCGCCAACACCGTGACCTGCCCACCACCGCAGCCACTGGCGAACCAGCCGCGAGCCGCCAACCCCGCAATCTCCACCAACGAACCACGACCAGTGAACAACACAGTCGCCGCCAATGGGCAGCCAATCGTCGCCCGCACAAACATCATCAACAACCAGGCCAGGCGGGCGTGCCAGCCCAATGACTTGAGGTACACCCTCAGTAATCGCGGCGACCCCGAACCAAGGGGCTCGCTCAGCCGAGTCGGCCCCCAATGCTTTGGACCCATGATCAGAGGGGAAAAGTACCCCGCCAACTTCAAGGCCCCAAAGGAGATCAAAAAGTACGATCCAACATACGACCCAGCAGTATGGCTAGACACATACCTCATGGCGATGGGAATCGCCGGCCACACCGACCTGCTCGCCGCTCGCTACCTTCCCCTGATGATGGAGGGCACGACTAGGCAATGGATCAACACCCTCCCTACCAATAGCATCGACTCCTGGGAGGAAATGCGGGATGCCTTCATCAGACACTTCGAGGGCTCCTACACCCGCGCCACCATGATTGAAGACCTGGAACGATGCATCTAGGGACAACACGAGTCGACTCGCCACTGGATTCAAAGGTGGCAAGAACTATGGATCAACGCCTCTGGCATCCACCCAGACACTGTGATACACTATTTCAAGAACGCGTGCTTGTACGAACCCCTGGTCGCTAAGATCAAGCGGGTCTACCGAACGCTCGACAACATCCCCAACCTCCTCGAGATCGCCAAGCGCTACGCGGAGGAGGACCATAACCAAGACTCTGACGACGAGTCGGGGGGGAGACGCCGCACCGGCGGCCACGACAGCGGGCGATAGCGCGACATGCGCTACAGCAACACCCGCATCACCGGCAAGCGCCGCACGGATGGGCGAGTCGACTTCGTCGCCAACACGGGCTATGGCCAGCATGACCCAAAGAGCTACCGCCACGATGAAGGAAATTACCGCGACAGCGGAAACTACCGCGCCAACAATGCGGCGAGTCCGAAATTCGACCCCGCCGCCCTGCTCAACCATCCATGTGTCTACCACAGCAGGGAGGGGAAACCCGCCACCCACACCACCGCGGACTGCCACTCTCTCAAAGAGATCGAAAAGGCAAGACGAGCAAGGGAAGACCCCAACAACAACCCACCTCGGGACAACGGAAATGCCGGTGGCTTCGGCAACGTCGTCGGCTTGCTACACTCCTTCACTGGACTCGGCACCAAGCACGAGAGGAAGGTGCTCGCCCGCGCAGTTACCGTCAATGCAGTGACACAGGTCGGCATCCCACGATTCCTCAACTGGTCCAAGCAGAGCATCACTTGGAGTCGCTAGGACCATGTCCCCAGAATCGAGTATCCAGGGCGAGTTGCCCTGGTAGTCAGGCCCAAAGTGGCCGATTATTGGCTACCCAAGACATTGATGGACAGCGGGAGCTCCATCAACATCATGTATCTGGACACGTTCAAGAGGCTACATCTCCAGGAGTCGGCAATCCAGCCGACCCTGACAACCTTCCACGGTATCGTCCCCGGTCGGAAGGCATACCCGATCGGAAAAGTGACGTTACCCGTCACCTTCGGCACACCGGCAAACTACCGCACCGAGCAAATCGAGTTCGAGCTGGTGAACTTCCACAACCCCTACCACTGCATCCTGGGACGCCAAACGTTTGCCAAATTCATGGCGACCCCCCACTACGCGTACAACATGATGAAGCTCCCAGGGCCGAGCGGCATCATCACAGTCCACGACGACCCCGATAGGGCCATGGAATGCGAGGACAAAGGCGTTGAGGTCGCCGACGCCGTCATCCTCGCGGAGACTGACCATGCAGAGGAGCTCGCAAAATACGCGGGCAACATCAACAAGGACGACCACACCATACTGAAGAAGCCAACCGCCACGAACTCCATGTTCGAGGCAACTACGCATACCCGCACCGTCGAGCTCGTCCCGGGCGACTCCAGCCAGACCGTCACCATCGGGGCACATATGAGCACCGCGTAGGAAAGCGCGCTCATCGAGTTCCTCTGTGAGAACCGCGGCATCTTTGCATGGAAACCTTCTGATATGCCAGGTATCCCGAGGGAACTCGCTGAGCACAAACTACACGCCGACCCCAAAGCGCGATCGGTAAAGCAGTCGCTGCAGACCTTCAATGAAGAGTGTCACCGAGCAATCGCCGAAGAAGTGCAACGCTTGTTGGCCGCAGGATTCATCCGGCCAATAAAACACTCCAAGTGGCTGGCGAACCTAGTCCTGGTTCTGAAAAAGAACAACACTTGGAGAATGTGCATCGACTACACCAACCTCAACAGCGCCTGCCCGAAGGAGGACTTCGTCCTACCGTGCATCGACCAGATCATCGACTCGACCGTGGGATCGGAGTCGCTATGCTTCCTCGATGCTTACTCTGGTTACAACCAGATCAAGATGGTGGTCGAGGATGACGAAAAGACGGCGTTCATCACGCCATTTGGCGCCTTCTGCTACACGGCCATGACGTTCGGCCTCAAGAATGCCGGCGCCACATACCAAAGATGCATGCAAGAGTGCCTCACGAGCCAAATTGGCCGCAACATTCACGTCTACATCGACGACGTGGTGGTAAAATCCACCCGCCATGACGACCTGCTCGCCGACTTGGCCGAAACCTTCGCAAATCTGCAGAAGTACAACATCAAGCTGAACCCAGGGAAGTGCACCTTCGGCATCCCCACCGGACAGTTACTGGGATACGTAGTCTCCAAGCGAGGCATCGAAGCCAACCCCACCAAGATCGACACCATCGCGTGACTCGGAAAACCTCAGTGCCTGTGCGACGTCCAAAAGTTGGCCGGGCGAGTTGTGGCTCTCAGTCGCTTCATCCCCCGACTAGGAGAGAAGGCCATGCCCCTCTATCGCCTGATGCGCAAGAACCCCACGTTCCAATGGGACGCAGAGGCGGACAATGCACTCAAAGCACTCAAAGAAGTGCTACTCGCGGCTCCACTACTTGCCGCACCAGTCGACAAGGAGCCAATGCTCGTCTACGTGGTGGCCTCCAACCGAGTCGTCAGCGCTGTGATGGTCGTCGAACGGCCAGAGGAGGGCAAAGAGCGCCCCATACAGCGCCCCGTCTACTACATCAGTGAAGTCCTAACGGACTCACGACAGCGCTACCTGTAGTACTAGAAACTGGTGTACACGGTATTCCAAGCTCAGCGGCGACTCCCCCACTATTTCCAAGAGCACCCAATCACGATGGTCTCATCCGCACCGTTGCAGGACATAATACGCAATCGCGAGGCGACTGGGCGAGTCGCCAAGTGGGCCGTCAAAATCGGCATCCACAATATCAAATACGAGCCCCGCAAAGCAATCAAGTCACAAGCACTAGCTGACTTCCTCGTAGATTGGGAAGAAGCGCAGCAGCCGGAGAAGCTTCCATATCTCCACTACTAGTCGCTACACTTCGACGGCTCGAAGAACACCGACGGTGCAGGGGCCGGGGTTATACTGACTTCCCCCAAATGGGATAAGCTCCGATACGTGCCCCACCTCAACTTCAAGCCCTACACCAATAACATGGCAGAATACGAGGACCTCCTCCACAGCATGCAGGCCTCCAAGGAAATGAACATCAATCGCCTGCGGTGCTACGACGACTCTGACCTAGTCGGCGGCCAGGTCGCCGGAACATGCGACGCCGTCTCTCCAACAATGATCGCGTATCGCCAAGCGGTAGACCAGCTAGGAGGACACTTTGGCGGATATTCTGTCGAGTGGATCGACAGACACAAGAACGAGGAGGCAGACGCCCTTTCCTGCATCAGATCGGCCTGACAAGCGCCACCAGTAGGCGTCTTCCTCGACATCATCCACAAACCTTCGGTCAGCCCACCGAAGGAGATCGACGTCGAGATACCACTGCAACCAGAGCCGGCCCTAGTCGCCATGGTTGTGGAGCCTAGCGACTAGACGGCACCATACGTTGCCTTCCTCGAGCACAAGATCCTCCCAAGAAACGAGACGGAGGCGCGGATGATCGTGCGCCGCTGCAAATCCTTCGTCATCATCAATGGCGAGATCCACAAACGCAGCGTGACTGGTGTGTTCCAGCGCTGTGTATAGCTAGAAGAAGGCCGCAAGATCCTCTAGGACATTCACGCCGGCGACTGCGGCCATCACGGCGGCGCCAAGTCGCTGGTCGCCAAGGCCATGCGGCACAGCTTCTACTGGCTCACCGCACACGCCGACGCCACCAACATCGTCCATCGATGCGTCGAATGCCAGAAGTACGCCCACTAGACGCACCTCCCTGGTTCGGCACTCAAGACCATCCCCATCACATGGCCATTCGCCGTATGGGGCATGGACATGGTAGGCCCGTTCAAGAAGGCCCCATCCGGTTTCACCCACCTCCTGGTCGTGGTCAACAAGTTCACATGGTGGGTCGAGGCCAAGCCAATCAAAAAGTGCGACGGCAAGATGGCCACCAAGTTCTTACGTGAGCTCATCTACCGGTACGGCTACCCGCACAGCATAATAACGGATAACGGCACCAACTTCGCCAAAGGGGCCATGGCAGAATTCTGTGAAGAACATGGCATACGACTCGACCTCGCCTCAGTCGCCCACCAGGAGTCGAAAGGCCAAGCAGAACACACCAACCAGAGCATCCTCCATGGGCTCAAGCCACGACTCCAGGTGCCCCTCGAGCGCACCCCAGGATGTTGGGTCGAAGAGCTCCCTTTAGTCATATGGGGGATCCGCACGTCCGTCAATCACTCCACCGTGTTCACACCCTTCTTCATGGTGTACGGCGCCGAAGCCGTAATCCCAACAGACATGGAGCACGCCTCACCTCGAGTCGCCAATCATATCGAGCCGACAAACAAGATCGCCCGCCAAGACAGCATCGACCAAGTCGACGAGGCACGCGACCTGGCTCGCTCCCGTACAACCATCTACCAGCAGGGACTCCGCTGCTACCATAGCCGCCGAGTCAAAACTCGCACCTTCCAGGAAGGCGACCTAGTCCTACGACTGGCTCAAGACAAGAAGGGCATGCGCAAACTCTCCCCCCATGGGAGGGGCCGTTCTCCATAGGGCGAGTCCTCGGCAATGACGCCTACTACCTCATCGACATACGAGGCGACGGCCAGCTCGAGGTCGGGAGGCCATGGAATGTAAACCTCCTCTAGAAGTTCTATACATAGAACCAGAACATGTACTCAGCTAACACATATAATGAAATTCATTCGGTTCATGAAATCGTGTCTACTCGCCATATTCTTGTGCCACTCGCACTCGTACAATCAGCAATATGCTACCCACGGAAGTCAACCTTTGGGCGACAGACCAGCACGGCTAAGTAGTGCGGCCCAAGGGCACTGAAAATATTCGGGCCTTGGGACGTCCATGAAAACGCCAACCCGGAGCCACCATCGGAGTCGCCTAGCTCGACTGGCCCACCGGGCCAAGACGACTGGCATACGCTTCTCACAGCGACCTGTCCTTCCCATCCTCTCACAAAGCGACTCGAACGGTTAAGTACCACGCGTGGGGACTCCGCAAGAATTAAATCCTCACGCGGCTCGGGAACATACCAAGAAAGAGAGCTTCCTTGGACTCGCCCAACGACTGGCTCTCCGAGCCAGGGGAAGAGACGCATTACAAACAACGCATTAACAACATACAACAGGAACGCGCCCAATACGGCTAAGAACTACGCTCGGGGACTCGCCTGCAAAACAATCCCACCAGCGCTCGGGGACTCGCCCCTCAGAAAAAGCAAGGGACAACACAACACACAACCAAAAGGAAACACATAAGTATACAATCAAGTTATACCCCATTAAAGGGCAGACACACTCAAACAAAAATAAAACACACCACACGATTATGGTCGCAATACGAGTTGATTGACTCCACTTACTCAAAATATTGCTCACATTACAGCAGTCGCCACTTGGCTTATATTACAAACTGCCCAACAGTACTATCTATTCTGCAGGTCCTGACGAAAAAGCACCACCACCTCCCTTGACACGAACGAAAGGCTACCACGGGTTCGTCGGGTAGGTCGTCAGCGACTTTGACAATGCCCACCGGAAGGGTTGTTCCGACTTCATGTCGCGATGCTCCGGCTCAGGGTGGCCAGACGCCAATACCGTTTCCTGGTATGGCAGAAGATCCCCCATCGCCAACACCCGATCAGCAAATGGGGCGGCCTTGGCAGTCAGCTTCAGCACCTCTGACATCTCCTCCGTGCCAGTCGCCAATGGGTAGCCGCTGGTGATATCGTCAAGGTCTAAATCGTCGAGGAAGTGGGCGAGACCCAGGATCAATGCCGTGGTGGCCCCGCATTTGAAAGCCGAGCGTGCCATCCACTCCACAACGACGAGCGTCTCCTCCAGATAGCGCCACACTTCTGTAAGCCCCCCAGGAATAACCTCGGTGGGGGACATGCCTTGAAGGACCGCTTGGACACATAACACCGAAGCCGTCACCGCGTTCACCACAGCAGTCACGCATTGCGAGGCGTTGAAGGTCTAAACCGCAGGTCGCTTTGACCTATCATAGCTACAAAATCAGACGTCGGTGAAACTACGGACTTCCCCTATCAAGGATTCGCCAAACGAGTTAAGCAAAAGACGGAGACTCATCGAGAAGCTTGCTGAAGTTCTCCATGACATGCTTCTCCAAGGTGGCACGATCATTCTGTAGCCCCATGATGATTGAGTTTGTGGCCTTGCATTCCTCCTCAGCCGCAGCGACAGTAGCCTTCGCTCGGTCCTCAGACGAAATTGAGGCCGCTTTCGCCTCCTCCAAGTCATGGATCAGCGAGGCAATTCGCCTATTCGCCGCGTCCAGTTCGGCGATTGGAACATACCCTTCACGAGCCTTGGAAATTGCAGCCGAGAGACCATCTAAAAGAGAAATCATCAATGCGTCACACACCAACAGTTCACAGCTGAAAGAGAAAAAAAGAAGCAAGTACTTACCAAGAACTACATACCGTTCCTAGCCCCTGACATTCAGCGACTAAGAACTCGGGGACTGGAGAGTAGAAAGAAGTTTAGTTCCTAGCCGCTGAAATTCAGCGACTAGGAGCTTGGGGACTGGAGAATAGAAGAAAACTAGTACCTAGCCGCTAAATGCAGCAGCTAGGAACTCGGGAACTGGACGTACCTGAATGGCAGCGCCAAGCATCCTGTGGAGTTCTCCGGCGTCAGTCGACGGGATCGTGAAGGAAATGTGCCCACGACGGGACCCAATGTCTGCATCCATGATCTTCGGGCTCTGCGGAGACTAGGTGTCCGCCACGCCTAGAAACCCCCTAGCTATGAAGCGCGGGAATGTTGCCGACGCCCTAGCCGGGGCACTGGTTGTCCGGGTCGGCACCTCCATCGCAGGTGCAACCACGACTGGCTCCGACTGCGCCGCCACCGCTACTTCAGCAACTGCAGCGAGATCGGACTCCTTGGCGCTGTCCATCGCCACGGCATTGTCGGCACTCCCATTCTGCCTCTTCGCGCCTTCCACGGTCACCGCATCTCTGGTAGGTTTCCTATTCTTGGGGAGGTCGCCCTCACCCATGGTGGCGACTGGCGAACCTTCACCACTGAAGGACGGCCAATATTCTTGGCCGCAGATCTACCCAGACTTCCACAGTCAATACAATGACAATACAAAAACAAGACACGACTCGGAATGAAAGGCCAATACTTACTTAGCGACCGAAAGAACGTGTAGCCCGGTGCTAATGTGGGCGGGTTTGTCTAGCTCTGGGCCCAGCTTGCGCGTGAGACCCCTTTCAAAGACATCTGAAGCCCATGACACCACGGGCTTCCTCGATGATGAGGCTGCGGTCGCCGAAATTTCCGGCTTGGGAGACGCGGCCGCCTGTGAAGGTTGCGGCGATCTCGACGCTGCGACCTCAGCCGCCTCCGGGCTTGGGTCCCTCGAATCTTTAGGCGTGATCGCAGCCAGAGGGATCTATACCGCCGCCTCGGTGTCCTCGTCCCCCAATCCCTTCTCTGGCTTCACACCCTCGGGGATCTCGGGCGAAGAATCGGTGGCATCTTCATCATCATAGTCATCATCAGACTCAAACACCACCACCGACTTACAGGGCGACACTAACTTCTTCACCGGCGACTTTGGTCTGGGCACAGGTTTCGCCGGCGTGGCTATGCGCCAAGACGTGTGCTCTTGCACGATCATGTCGCCCCCTTCGCGTTCATCGAGACTGCGACTCGCCTCGAACTCGTGTTGCTTCTGCATGCGGGTCTTGCGAGCTGCAGGCGCCGGGGGAGGAACCTCCTCGTCCTCGTTGCTTTCGAAGGAGCCTTCCTCCGAAACTTTGTCGAGTTCTTGGGGAACCTCTTCGTCAAGCGGAGGAAGCCAACCTTCCTATACCTGGAATATTTGAATACAACCACCACTGAGTATCGAGCAAAGCGACTACAGGTAATGCTACATATATGGCGACTGGGAGGAAAACTTACTGTAGGGGCTTCGTTCTTCATGGGAGTGTACGGGGCGAGCCTGACCGATACGGTGGTGAACTCCACGTCAGTAATCTTCTTCAGGGCGGCCTTGTAATCTTCAGCCTCCCACGACTCCTTGCTGGTTCGGGAGGGTTCGTGCTTCCCGCTATACTTGTACATCCAATGCGGCCGAGCTGCTAGCGGAACCAGACGCCGCCCGAGCCAATAGTTGTAAAGGTTGATCGAAATCAACCCATGGTCCTGCAACCTCTGGATCTGGTCCATCATCTCCGCGACGGCCATCTTCTGGTCTTCAGGGAGATTCTTCGACGCCAGCCGGCGAGGCTCGCTCCTTTCAGCGACGAACTCGGGAAGTGCCACCTCGCCGGAGGGAGTGGATTCCTTCACATAGAACCAGCTCTTCTTCCACTCGCTAGCGGCTTTCTTTGGCAGAAGGAGCTTGATGAAGTTGGCCTTCGGCTTCAATTGGAACGTGACGCCGCCGGCCGCCAGTATCAAGCCGCTGGATGCCTCGCGCCCGATGCAGCCATGGAAGAGCTCCAACCACAGTGGGAAATATGTCATGCAGCTGAGGTAGCACTCGCAGAAGGCGACGAAGATCGCCAGCTGCTCGATGCTATGCGGGCCGAGATCCGACGGCTTGATTGCGTAATACGCATAGAAGCGCCGGAAGAAGAGCGAGGTGGGAAACCCCAAACCTCTCTCTAGATGGCTGGGGAAACAAATGAATTCGTCGGCTCACGGTTTCGGCTCGGTCTCGGAGGGAGGGGAACCCGCCAGTTCCCCTTACGGAGGACTCCGGCATCCTCGAAGGACCTGAGCTGGGCCGTGGTGCACTTGGATTTTCCCCATGAGACTTTGGGAGGTGCCATTTGGAAAGCTGTGGAGTCACGCGGTGCGGAATGATCGAATCGAAAGGAGGCAGAAAGAATGAATGAGAGAGAATGAAGAATGCGGGGAAGGATCTGCAGAGCTGATTCGCCACTCCCCTTATTGAGGAACACTACCCGCCAAATTTAGGGTAGCCGTTACCTGCGGTAATTATGCCGAAGTTACTGTTGGAATATCCAACGGATAGTTTGACCAGGTTGATAGTTCAACTCCTCCATTCCACTCGCTAGCGATCAGTCTTGTCCATTCGCCGAAGCAGCGACTTGGCAGCCATGACGTTCGCCAGGGTAATGACTAGGAGCCTGGGAAAAATTTCCTTGGTTTTAGTGGAGTCCATCGCTGATTCGACTAGGCGTCCAAATTGGACTCGCCTACTCCGACTGCCAAACGACCGCCTACGTCAGATTCAACGATGGCCTTAGGGACTACTGATGGGGATATGTCGATTGGGGTGTACCCAGCAGGACGCTTCGGTTGGGCCAAAAGGTCTCGCGAGTTGGCCTACATGACGGCGACTGGAATGCGACTGGAGACTGGAAGCCCAAAAGCGTACCAGAAGCCTAGTCAGATTAGGTCAAAGCCTCTGAATCTATATCTGGTTCGGTTGCAACTTGTAAACCCTAGCGAGGTGGCTCATATATAAACCTCCCTAGGGTATCCTTAGGACTTACGTTCCATCATACACCCCTTCAAGTGACTCGCTGCTTAGACGTCGAGCTCGCCACCCCTGTAACTCACTCTCTAATAATCTAATCTAGCAGGAGTAGGTCTTTACCTCCGGGGGGCCGAACCTGGGTAAACCCATGTGCATCCGCCCCCATCTCGCACTGCAGATGGCCGCCAGCTCTCGCCCCCGATTCAATCAATCGATGCCTACTGCAGCGACTGCCGTGGCCATTTCCACGACAATACACGTGTGATATACAAACAACCAGGGGTTCCCAGTGAAACTCTAGTCACTGGTTCATTGGTCAACAGATGATCAAGTTTCTTGATCATGTCGTATTTATGCCAGTTGGAAATGGAGTCAACTCATTCTGAGAATGAGATGATGAACCAATACCCGACCTAAACATCGTGACCCGATCATGTCACGGAGTTCAAGTTACGATGATTAGAAATGGATCCTCGCAGACTATTCCTTAGACCGTGAGGCTATATCAATCATTGTCTTCCGAGAGTGCTTAGATATCATCAAGCGCCACTTGGTAATACAGTGGTTATAAAGGTGTGTTCGGGTATTCGGAGGAAACTGTAGAGGCAATATATGTCAAGAGCAGGATTTGTCCGTCCACGTGACTGAAAGATACTCAAGGGCCCACTTGGATAAGTTATATCCAATAGCTGCGCAGCGTGTGATTTGATCACAGGGATATCACTTGTCAAAACGAGTCAAGTAGCATTGTTCGGTAACAAGATTGAACACGACATGGTGATGTCATTGATCAGATCTCGGGTAATGCAAGTATCGAGAGACAAAGGGAATAAGACACGACTGTCCCGATTCAAACAACAAAAGATCTTCGTGGAACGCACAGGGGTCACATGGCCATCCAGGTCCCTCTGTCGATCATTGGTGCGGGAGTATCCCAACCATATCTGGAGAGTTCCCGAACCGTGGGGTATCACGCTTAAGGGCTTGATAATGCTTAGAGAGTGTTTATAGGATCAGAAGAATCACCGAAGAATAGTAGAGAGAAAACCGTAAGGGTTTCGGTAAGTCCGGAGGATGTCCGGAGTGGAGGTGGAAGTGTTCCATAGCCACAGAGATTGAATAATATGTGAATGAATGTTAAATATTGATTTAATCATTTATTCATAATTATTTAATAAAAGAGAAAATCAATTTAAAAGGTCAAAAGGCTTAATGGGCCAATTTCACGGGGAAGAGGGCCCATTAGGGAAAGGAGAGAGGGAGAAGGGGCAAGGGGTGGCTGGCTGGGCCAAGCCCCCACCCCCCCCCCCCCCCCCCGCGGGGCCCACTAGGGCTGGCTGGCGGCTTCCCGTCCCCCACCTCTCCTTTAGTCCCACACCGGGACTTTGAGGGAGGTAGTACCTCCCCTCCCCCTATATATAGTGGCGATATTTGGCCAGATAAATACACACAATATTCAATAAAGGTCTTCTCACTTTTGGGAAGACCTCTGATTGATAATTTCTCTCTCTCTCTCTCGTGACCGTGGTCCCAAGTTCGGACTGCGCGAACGAGAGACATCTTCACCGCGGAGTGCCGTCACGCTGCGGGATTCGGATCCAGGAGATCTACTTCCACAACTACTGCTGGATTAGGGAAGTGGGAGTCATCGTCGGGCACCGGACGTGTGTAACTCCCTGCAAGGTGCCACACTAGAGGCACTCAAGTCATTGGAGCCAAAGGAGCGCAAGGACTTCATCACGACCTTGAGGTTGGCTTTGGATCGTCTACATCAACCACGCTCTCCTGAGCATGGACAATGCTTTTCGTTCTTCAAGGGTAAGTTCGCAAAAAGCCCCTCCTGACACTGTATTACTAATAGATAGGTCCTAGCAACATCAGGGGTTTAGGGGCGTAGGGTAAAAAATTATTGTTTTCATGCGCAGAACCCCTATGATGGTATTAGAGCTAGATCTATGCGTAGTAATGCTTGTACGGGTAGAACACACGAGATGTAGCGTGTGGGGGTTGATATTTTAGTTGTTACCCTCCTACATGCACTTGTGTATACCACAGTAATGCTTGATGAAGAGGCCCCCAACCGACTTTACGCGTTCATTTGCGAGACTGGTCCACGCTTGACATATGGCTTGTACCGTATAAAGTGGCTTAGGGGGTGTCTGTCTCTCTCACATTAGTTGGTATCCCATTTACAACGGAGGGCCCCGAAAGGGGTGTAGTAGAGACAACTACTTGATCAGCGTTGTGCTGAAAGTTCATAGGTAAGAACGGTTCTTGTGCGAAAGCCCATTCAGCCACGTAAAACATGCAAAGATAAAGTAGAGGTGTCTAACTTTGTTTTGTAGGGGGTGTTGCTTTGTGATATGGTTGTGGAAAAGGTAAAGTGATTACCTTATGATACGTAGTAGTAGATAGTCACGGAGGTGACGGACTACCACGCCAGAAAGACACCGGTACCCTGGTGTCTACGGCGCCGGAACCCTAGCGCCGGAATCTGGTGACGACGGATGGAGATCACGACGTGAAGGACCATATCACATCGCATTTACATTCAATGTTATTGTTTGTATATCTTATTGTGTGCTGGTATTAGATACTCGACGGTAGCCTAATAAGATGATCCCTATTAAAATTACCAATGATTGTGTTCCCCCTTAGTGTGCACCACCAAGAAAGTTCTTCGGTATGAGGCGACCTAGGGTGACTGGGTGTCAGACATATCTACGTTTGCATACAGTGGGTGTAATCCATGTTGCACAGCGAATACACTAAGGTTGAGTTGGCGAGCCTAGCATGCCATAAAAGCGTGGCCTCGGAACACGGATGGTCGAAAGATTGATCATGAGTCGCATGAATGATGTGACCGACGTTTAGCATCCACCCTTGAACCCACATTGATGGCCGTGATGATCGGGGGAGATTTGGCTGATAGGGGTCGTGTTATCACTAGGAACCCTTATGGGGATAGGTGTTTCTGAGTGGAGTTATGATTAACTCATTTAATTATAAACTTAGTCTAAATTCCTTTTGCAATTATAAATGTAGAGATGGCTCACCGTGAAGCTTACTTTGTCATTGAGGAATGGGTAATGGGTGAGAAACTTAGACTTGATGGATCCAACTTCCCTACTTGGCTTGTGCGCATGAATGATCTCCTTACTAGGAATCATGTGGTAGACTACATACGCCGCACGATGGATTTGACTGAGCCAGACCACTATGAGACCCCACAAGAGTTGGCAGACCGCTACTATCGTCAAGAGATGTCCACCTACATTTAGATAATAATGCGTTACGGGATGGTGGATGAACTCCACCCGCTCATGGGTGATCTTGATCCATGCGTTAAAGGTTCTCATGATCATAGAAGTCATCGTTGAATGAGCAGGAGTCAGTATGGATCTCCAGGTCCCGCTTCTGATTATTGATCTGAGAAGAGTCTCAATCATGTATGCATTATTCGCGAACCATAGGGTGACACACTTAAGAGTTGACGGACACCATTTAGGAGCACATATGTTCCAGACAAAAGGTTTGCAAAGGGTAGGAAATGTTTCGATAGAAACAAGAATTGTTTCAATAGAAACCGGAATTGTTTCGGGTGAAATTGCAAAAAGTGGTTCTGCATGTGATATTGAAATTTTGCAAGGGGTTTTATGTGAATGTTTGTTAATTAAAGTAATTAACAAAATTCTGAATAAAATAAATAAAAGAGTTTTATTAAATTGAGAGTTGCATTTAATTTGGTGGAAATTAAATACATGTGAGTGGGATTTTGGGTGGAGGCCATGTTTATGTGAGTGGAGGTTCACCACATGAATGAAGGAGGGGAGGGGTCCCCCTCCTCATGCGCCGGCTATGGGAGGGGAGGGTTCTCCCTCCCTCCTATATAAAGCCCCCCTCTTCCCTCTCACAAATCACACCTCCTCGTGAAGGATCTCTCTCCCCCTCTAGATATATGCCCATGGTCTCGGATTAGCGAGATACATGTTCCCGGTGGCCTTGCGTCTGGAAGGAGTTGCTGCTTCTGCTGATTCGCTGGAGCGAGGAGGTGGAGGTTGTCCGGTGGCTTGGACGTGTGTGCGAGGACAGATGCGCTGCTGATTTGCGGCGCTCGGACTTCCACACGATCTTGAGATCGGCAAGCGTACGACTACATATTCCATGAGTTCCTACTCGTTAACCAAACTCTTTGTCTTCGAGGGTAAGTTCTCCATGTATGTATGTCCACCCGTTGCTCTATATCTAGTAGATAGATCTTGGCGTATAGTTCTCATCGTAGGAATTTTTTGTTTTCTATCATGCGGACCCAACAGCAGTATCAGAGCCTGATCTATGTGTAGGTGCTTTGCACGGGTAGTACACATATGTTTATTGCATCTTCTATGCACTTTGGATATTGGTGGCATAGTGGGATGAAGCGGCCTGGACCAACCTTACATGTCATCGTACATGAGACCGGTTCCACGACTGACATGCAACTAGTTTTGCATAAGTGGCTAGCGGGTGTCTGTCTCTCCTACTATAGTCAATATCTGATTTACAACGAGTTGCTAATAACTTGGTTATCCTCATTGTGGTTCATGTTCGTAGGTAAGACCGGTTCTATCTCCAAAAGCCCTAAGCCACGTAAAACTTGCAATTGATAAAATAGAGGCGTCTAGTTTAGATCGTTGCTAGGCTAGTGTCTTGATATGGTATTGTTCTAAGTAGATGTATGATAGATACTCTTACAACTCACTTAACGTGTAAGTTCCACAGACCTTGGCCTTACACACAAAGGAATGATAGAGATCATACCACGATGCAAATGATAGAGATCAAATGCATGGACCATATCATCTCACTTCAGACATTAGATGTTAGCATCTTATATTGCTAGTTTGGCGCTTTTGGTAGCATTATAAGATGATCCCTCATTTAGATATCAAGATAAAATGTGTTCTTCCTTAAGTATGCACCGTTTTGTGGATCGTGTTTTGAGGCATCACGTGATGATCGGGTGTTTTTGACTCTACGCTTTCATACAACGGGTGTAAGACAGTTTTACACACGCGAATACTAAGGTTCTTACTTGGGGAGCCTAGCATGTACATACATGGCCTCGGAACACGGACCGAAAGGTTAAGCATGAGTCATATAGTTGATATGATGCACATATAGATGCTCGCCTCTGAAGCTACACCGACTCACGTGATGATCGGACTTGGTGTAGTGGATTTGGTTCATGTAATCACCAAAAGGACACGAGGGATGTCGTTTTTGAGTGGGAGTTCATTAGTAATTTGGATTAGTTTAACTAAATCTATCATAAACTTAGTCTAAATATACTTTACAAATTCTGTTGTAGATGGCACCACCTGCTTTTAATTTCAATGTGTTCATGGAGAAAGAGAAGCTTGCTGCGAATGGTAGCAACTTCACCAACTGGGCTATGAATTTGAGGATTCTCCTCACTGCTGCACAAAAGCAATATGTGCTAGAGGCGCCGCTAGGCCCCCACCAGCTCCTGATGCCCCTGACGAGGAAAAGAATGTATATATAACTCGTCAGGAGGACCACAACTTAGTTCATTCTGGCATACCGTATGGGCTAGAGCCAGAACTTGGAAAGCGTTTCGAAAATGGCAATGCCATTGATACCATGGGAGAATTGAAAATGATTTTCGATACCCATGCTACCGTAGAGAGTTATAATGCTTCTGAAAAGTTCTTTAGCTGCATGATGGAAGAGAACAGCTCTGTTAGGGAGCACGTACTCAAAATGTCTGGGTACGCCGATAAGCTTGTGTCCTTGGGAATAACGATTCCTATTGACTTAGGCATACATCGTGTTCTCCAATCTCTGCCACCTAGCTACAAGAGCTTCGTGATGAACTATAATATGCAGGGCATGAAGAAGTCTCTTCCCGAGCTTCTATCAATTCTTAAGACTGCAAAAGTGGAGATTAGGAAAGAACATCAAGTGTTGATGATCAATAAGACCACCGGTTTCAAGAAGGACAAGAAAGGCAAGCTGAAGGGAAAGAAGGGCGACAAATCTGTTGCCGCGCCTGAAAAGAAACCCCGAGCTGGCCCTAAGTCTGATATCGAGTGCTACTATCGCAAGGGGACTGGCCATTGGAAGCGCAACTGCCCCAAGTATTTGGCGGACAAGAAGGCCGGCAAGGCTAACAAAGGTATATGTGATATACATGTTATTGATCTGTACTTGACTAGTACTCGCAGTAGCACCTGGGTATTTGATACGGGATCGGTTGCTAATCTATGTAACTCGGTTCAGGGGCTGCGGAACAAGCAACAACTAGTAGGGGATGAGGTGACGATGCGAGTCGGCAATGGATCAAGAGTTGATGTGATCGCCGTCGGAACGCTGCCTCTCCATATGCCGTCGAGATTAGTTATAAACCTAAATAATTGTTATTTGGTGCCTGCACTAAGCATGAACATTGTATCCGGATCGTGTTTGATGCAAAGTGGTTATTCGTTTAAATCTGAAAACAATGGTTGTTCGATTTATATGAATAATATCTTTTATGGTCATGCACCTGTGTTGAATGGTTTATTTCTGTTGGATCTCGATAGTAGTATTACGCATATTCATAATGTTGATGCTAAAAGGATTAAACTTGATAATGATATATCTGCATATATGTGGCACTGCCGTCTAGGTCATATTGGCGTTAAACGCATGAAGAAACTCCATTCTGATGGACTTTTGGAATCACTTGATTTTGAATCATTTGATACATGTGAGCCATGCCTTATGGGCAAGATGACTAGAACGCCGTTTTCTGGTTCAATGGAACGGGCGACAGATTTATTGGAAATCATACATACTGATGTATGTGGACCAATGAGTGTGTCAGCGCGAGGTGGATATCGTTATTTTGTTACTTTCACGGATGATTTGAGTAGATACGGGTATATCTATTTGATGAAACATAAGTCTGAAACCTTTGAAAAGTTCAAGGAATTTCAGAATGAAGTTAAAAATCATCGTAACAGAAAGATCAAATTTCTGCTGTCCGACAGTGGAGGAGAATATCTTAGTTACGAGTTTAGCACGCATATGAAAGACTGTGGAATAGTTTCACAACTCACGCCTGCCGGAACACCACAACATAATGGTGTGTCAGTACGTCGTAGTCGTACTTTATTGGATATGGTTCGATCTATGATGTCTCTGACAGACTTGCCACTGTCATTTTGGGGTTATGCACTGGAAACCACTGCATTCACTTTAAATAGGGCACCATCTAAATCCGTTGAAAAGACACCGTATGAATTATGGTTTGGAAACAAACCTAAGCTGTCATTTCTTAAAGTTTGGGGATGCGATGTTTATGTGAAGAAACTTCAACCAGATAAACTCGAACCCAAAGCGGAAAAATGCGTCTTCATAGGATACCCTAAGGAAACGATTGGGTATACCTTCTATCACAGATCCGAGGGCAAGGTCTTTGTTGCCAAGAATGGATCCTTTCTTGAGAAGGAGTTTCTCGCGAAAGGTGTGAGTAGTCGGAAGGGGAATGTTCGTTTGCGGTACCAAACTTGGTGGGTGAGCGCACCGCGGTACCCGAGTTGCCATCAATCCGCGGAGGGGCCATAGTAGATTCGCCAATTGTCCAGAAGGGCCAAATGGGGGTGAATACAAATCTAACGGCCAAACGGTCGTTTGAACCAGACGAAAAACGGTTGAACTCAAATACCGCCGTTAGGTCAACTCTTCTTGGCCCACCATGTCAGTATTCCCCGTTATCTTTTGCGGTCGTGGACTAGCTTACCCCTGCGTGGACCAGATCTATTTCTTTTCTCTGCTCTGGTCTTCTCCCCTGCTCCCCTCCCCATAACATTTGCTCAGTTCCGGCTGCTCGTCTCAGATCGGAGCTTGCACTTTCTCTAATTTGCGTCCCCGCCATGTCCGGTCAACCTCCCACGCCTCTAATCGAAGCTCGCAGCCGTCGCCATTGCATCGTCCACCGTATTGGAGCTTCGCGTCCCCGGACTAATATCTCGCCTCTGGCTAGTCCTTCTCGCACGGCGGAGCGCGTCCCGTCGGGCGATCCAGGCCGGCGACCGGCCTCGGGAAGTTGCGTGCTGCCGCGCACCCCAGGCATGGTAGCCCTGGCACGGCAGTTCAACGACCACGCTCTCATGGCCACAGTGCTAGGCGTCCGTCCCGCCGTGTCGCCAGCAGAGTTGCTGTCGGCTTTCAGGTCTTGTTTTGGGATTAGACGAAATGAGGTCAACATTGAGGTATGCGTGCCGCCATTCGATTTTTTCGTCTAGTTCGAGCACAACTCAGACACCGAGCGCGTTCTGCATTCTTCCCGTTCTTTCGAGTGCTGCGGGGAGAAAATGAGCTTCATGCGTTGGCATCGCGCCTGTGGGTGGGACGATCGCTTGGGGCAGCTTCGTTTCTTCTCCAAACTCGGCTTTGACGGCCTCCCATTGGATGCTTGGGAGCCGGAGGCCCTCAAGCAGGTCGTCAGTAGCCTTCGCGGCGAGCTGGTGGAAATCGTGCCACCGAGCGACAGATGGGTCATCGAGGTAAAGGCGTGGCTGAAAGATCCTGATGCTGTTCCTAAGATGTACGAGGTGCAGATTCCAAGCAGGGCAGGGCGACAACTTTGCTGGAAGCACCCGGTCAGCATCCACCTGGAGGAGGTTCTGGACTCGGTACATGGCATTCAGGGCCCCGAAGAGGCTGCTAGAAAGCGCCCTCGTTGCCTGCAGTGTTGGCCTAGAAGGATCGATGGCACAGGACCGCCACCGTTTCGCGACGGGGCACACAGTTTCAGTGGGGGACCGGGCTTGGACAAGCTGGTGGTTCTGATTTCCCCCGAGTGAAGACAGAGCTCTAGTGAATTGCCGTGGTATGTGTGGCTAATGAATTTGTAGTATGGAGAACGTAGCAGGAAGTTAGCATCGACTAAAAATGTGTAATAGTTTGAATCGATGTAGTACGTGTGTGTAATAGTTTGAAGTAGTATGTGTGTGTAATAGTTTGAATCGATGTAGTATGTGTGGGTAATGAATTTGATGTAGTGTCTGTGTGTGTAATAGTTTGAATCGATGTAGTTGAACACCGTGCTTTATAATTTCTGTGAATAACCAAGGACAACCTCATGAAAAGAGGGTGGTCTGGCAATGAGCAATGTCAATTCTGTCGATGCCAGGAAAATGTAGTCCATCTCCTCTTCAAGTACAAGGTAGCTACATTTGTAACACGCTGAACTGCAGGACCATTTTGCAGGCAACACAAGACAAAGGAAAAAATGGTTTACAGCATAGACAGCAGACGCAAAATCTGTAGTCTGGGATAAAAAGATGCCAGTTAACTAGATTGAACCATGACTAGTAATTGAAGGAAATAGGTACTTGATAGTGTTTGCTTACAATAGTAGTACTTCCATACAAAAGGGTCTTATACCTGCAGAAAAGTGGGCTAAACTTCCTACTAGTTTATAGAACAATTCGTCAGCATTTCATCTACAAAAGCCATTCTTCAGTCTGAACTTAACTATTCTACACTGAAGAAACTACAGATCTCCACTAGAAAAGTTGGCTGGCCAATTGCCTTGAGAGGACATAAGTTCTTTGATCATTTAACCCAAGATGATCTATTGCCTTCCCACCAAACTACAAGAAATCTGCATCGTTCATGCACGAGCGATTTGCATGCGCCAGTCCCGGTTCAGTTGGACCATCCGCGCCGCCGCAACGATTTCTTCGAAACTGAAATTCGACATCTACTTCTCGGGATCGTAGGTCCGTGTGAACTCGAACCTGAATTCCGGGGCTGAGCTGATGCCTGCCGCCGGCTCCGGCTGTCGAACAATCCAGCATGATGAGTGTAGACGCTTGGTCGTCGCCATGGTACGGCCCTCGACGGTGCATAGGATGGAGCGTCTTTGCCATAGACGGCGTGCTCCCAGCCTACCCCACTGAGGTAAGGTAGTCCACGACAAAGCGTGGATGCGGGAGTTCCTAGACCTTGCCGCTGCCATGTTCGAGGGTGTGTACCCTCGGCGGCGGCATGCTCTCATGAACGATTTGATACGTACCTTGTTCCCACTGCTTAGAGCATGCCGTAATGCCGCCGTGCGATTTCTCCACATCGCTCTCTTGGCCCTGCTTGCCGCATCTGGCGCCGACGACGGCGCAGTCGCCGCCGCGGCCGATTCGGCACATTCGGGGAAATCATCTGCCTGGCAGGGCAATGGGAGACCGGCCTTGAAGTAGAGCTTCATGGCCTGCCTTAGAGGGGTTAATACCCCAGTTTCGGCAGCGGTGGCTTAGGCGGGGCCATGTTACCCTAGTTGGTGCGGCGCGGAGGAGCTGCGCAAGGTGAACTGTGGTTAGTCAGAGAAAGGGAGTGAAAGACTGACAGTAGGTTTGGACTACGGGCACGCGTGAAAATAACCATTTCTCATTTCCTTAGAGGGTAATAATTCGACACTCATTGCATTAACAGCTCAATCTTTTTTTCCCTTCTCAGCATAAGAGTGCGAAAGTATTAAAAAGATCGGTCGTGGCTATCCACCTCATCGGGCAATGTACCAGGACAGGTAGGAGACGGGACTGGGTTTCATTTTAGAAATGTTGATGACTGTGCCCTTATGTTTATACGATATTATTTATACACCACCATGTACCGTCGAGTGTAGCAACACCATCAGAAATAGGGGATAACGACGTGGCGTGTTTTATTTTTTTAAAGGGCATCAGAAACAGGGGATGCCGACGTGGCATGTTTTCTGACTGGCGGGACCGCCCCCTCCACCTTCGACGGCGCGCATCCCAGGTTCGAGGGGTCGTGCCGCCCACCAACACATTATTGTGCAATTTTCCATGTGGGACCTGAAATCCGGCGCTGAGCTGATGCCCATGTCGAACACAGAGAATTCTGAAAGAAGCTACTAAAAATAAATACTTTAAATTCTGGAAGTACTAAATTTAAATACATTACAATTTTGTCTGAAAGTTAATACGCATACTGCTCATTGAAATAATATAAATACAGTACAAATTTCTACTTCGAAAAATAGACCTGAAAATGCTAGCAAATAACCTAGGATGAATATAGGATTCATTCTCCCCTATATATTTCGTCGGCGATGGCTCCCGCGTGCTGCAACACACATTCAGAGAACTCTCTTCGTCTGCAATGTGCTGCCAGTATCTCGTCCAGAGGGTAAGGCCTCGGTGTATGTTCCAGACTTAAGCCATACGTCATTGTTGGTTCCTCTTCCTAGGCTTGAACCTCATGATTGTATAGTCTGATATAATTCCTGTAGTATATGCAACCGGGTTTGACTGTGGGGTGTAACCTGGTGTCAATGGAGATTGACCGACTATAACCAACAAAGAGGGCACGACTTCCAATGTCACCGACGGCCTCGAGAGAGCGGTTCTCCGTGTCCACCCGGTACAACACCGCTTGCCCTTTGGCGAAATCCTCGTTCAACACAAGAAGCAGATAACCATCTGACTCCACAAGGTAAATTTTGTAAGTTCCGCGTACCTGTTCAAAGACTGGGGCTGAAATTATTTTGGCCATCGCGACAGTGCTCGCGCGCTGCTCTAACTTGATGTTGGTCGACAAGATGTCTCCATTCTCAAGTAATGCATATACTTCCCTTCGGAATGTTGTCATGCAGTCCAGAAGTGTAACATCCCAAAAATTTCATCTGAAAGCATCATCATTGCACTCATATCATCATGGCATGTTTCTGCATTGCATTTAGAATGCCCTCCAAAATTTGGTGCAATTTTGGGCCATGGTTAGGATTTTGTCCAAGTGAGTACTTTGGATTAAAAATAGTAGGTAAATATGTTTTATAATACTTTAAAACCTAGTTTGAGTTTTTACAAATTTTCACAAATTGGTTTGAATCAATTTGAGCCATTAAATCAAAAGTTTGGAGAAAAACTGATTTAGAAAAACAAAAGGAGGGAAAAAAATTCAAACAGCTGCAGCAGCATTTTGGCCCACTCTGGCCCAACAGGCATAGCCCACCCGGACCACTCTCTCTCCCCTTCTCTGTCTTTTCTCACTCCCTCATCTCTACCCCTCCCGCTGACAGGTAGACCCCACGTCCACGTCAGCTCGTCGTCTTCACTGCCGAGGATGAACCTCTCCCCTTCGGCCGTTTTCGAATCGATTCGATTCCGTCGGTTACTCGCGTTTAATTGCCTCGGTGATTACCCCTACTAAATCCCCTCTCCCTCCTCATCATTTTCCCCCCAGACACCGCCCCGGAGAGCCCCCAGGCTCCCCTAATTCCGAGCTCGAACCGCCGCAGTCCGACGAACTCCGGCGACGATTCCGGTGAGCCCAGGCCGCCCGGCGCCCTCCCCTTGGTCCCATCTACTTCCCCATCTCCTGGCGCACCTACTGACCAAGCCACGCGATTTCTTTTGTCCCAGGTCGACGACACGGACAATTCCGGTGAACTCCCTTTGCCGCCACCATCAGTCGCCTTCTCCGGCAAAGGTAGGGTTCCCGCCGCCCCTTTTTGGTCTTTACTAGGTCGTGCAGACGCTTGCGCACCTCGCTGACCTCTTTGCCGATTGGTTTGAGCCCCAGGTATTCATCTCCGTTGTTGAACTGTGAGTTCTGCCGGCGACCGCAACTCCAGCGAGGGATCCAGCCCAAACTCGAGCACCCCCCTCGCCACCGTAACCTCCATCGAGACCGCCGGGACCTCCCTGACCTCTGGTACGTGTCCACGGTCTCCCAGCCCTCGTAGAGTCGCCAGAACCCCATCGGCCGACGCTTCGCCGCCGCGCGCCGTCGTTAGCACCGCCAGACTCCGGCGAGATGCATATCAGCCGTTCGATTAGATCCTGGCGGTTAAGATTAGATCACTTAAACGAAGGGGTACGGCTGATCTGATCCGTCCAACGTCACTTAGATCTGACGGCTCGCAGCAGTCGATCCGACCAAACCGGTATCAACCAATAGGAACACGCCACGTCGCCAGACTATTTATGTTTAATTAGAAAATAGACTGAATTAGTATTTAACTTGGTAATTCAATAACTTTTGTTCCACAAATCAGAAAAATACAAATTTGGTGTCTATGGATTCAGAAAAATGAGACCTTTATTATGGAGGCCTTGTTTCACACTTGTGCCTTTGGAAAAATGGAATTATGGACAGAACCTTTTTAGGAGTATTTATTCACAAAAATTGTTCTAGAGATTATTTTTGAGTATATCTTATGCATTTAGATGAGGTATTCTATCCTCAGTACCGTAGACTTTGTAAATTATGGAGTTGTAATCATATCTTTGCATGTTGCATGCATTCATGTTTTTGTAATGTTTTGTTGATTGAATTATTATTGTTGTATTGATCTTGTGTAGATTGTGTGGATTGTGAAGTTTGTTGCTGTGAGGATTGTACCTATTCCCCTAGCTACCAAGGCAAGTGATATTTCATCCCATGTCCTATTATTTTCACTATTGCACTAGTGATATTTTGGTAGATCTTGATATGATAGAATTATTTCCATATTGCTATACTATACTATGCTATGCTATATAGATTATATCTTGGTAGTATCCACTAGCCAAAGGACTTTGTATGCTAGAATGCTTAGCTATGCTAGTAGAATTTTTGGGTGGAAAATACATATCAAGGTATTATGAAATGATATTATTTTGTTTAATTAAGAAAACAACTATTATTAATGAAACACCTGGGTGGATTGGGACTTGCTTGGATTATGTTGAGTGGTTACTCAGGGACCATGTCTATGGTCAGCTGGTGTATCACACTTGTGGATGGCCACCCAGGGATAAAGAGATTGGAGACATTCTTGTCATGAAGCTTCCAGTGCAACCACATGGCATATGGGCTCTGCCTTGACTAAATAAGTTGCAAGAACTCAGCCAGGCGGACAGAGGGTGGTAGAGATGATAGGATGGAACGCGTTCGTGGTGGTCTGAGGGATTGCTTCTGAAAGGTCCTGTCTCGATGCATGTCGAGTCTTGTGGGGAAAGTGCACCACCTCTCGAGAGGGTAAAACTAAGTACTTAGCCGTGTCCTCGGTTATGGACAACTTGTGAGCCTCAAGATAGTGAAGTAGTTCAATAATCTCCTCATCCAAATTTCTCTAAGTTAAAACTTGTGGGTGAACAGGGATAAAGGTTCAGTGATGTCTATCATTGGTACCTTATAGCTTGAATGAAAAACTTCTTCAAAATAAGTTAAACTATTTTAGCAAAGCCAGCCTTAACTCGACTTAGCCATATATTCATGTAGTTGTTGGATTATACTAAGTATCTTTGGTGTCACTTGCCAATACAATTCCAAATGTATTGACCCTTGTGGCTGTAACTTATTATGTTGCAGGTTACTCTGAGGATGAGTAGGGTTGCGAGTCTACACTCGACATGCTTGCCTGTAGCACATGAAGACTAAGGACTCTATTATTATATGTTATGTTAACTTGTATCTTAGCCTTGGGCTAAGAGAGTTGTAAGAACTATTATACTCCTGGATGTGCGATGTAATAATGACCTTTGTTTCTGTGTACTTCATCTCAAACTGTGGGTGCTAGCATTTCGATCCAGGGATTAGCACTGCAATCACAGGGATCTAACCTTATCATGGTGAGATCTTACAGATGGTATCAGAGCCCTGTGTTGCCTGTAGGATCGTGACCCTAGAATGGATAGACTAAGGAAAACTCTATAATCCAACTTTACACTTGTCTTTTCATCTCGTAAAACTTTTCTTAATCATCCTTCTCATCTATTTTTGTAGATGTCCACCATCAATGAATCTGTCAAGAAGGGACCACTAATGACTATGACCTTGGAGTGCGAGACAAAATTTCCCAATGTGCTCAAGAACCTCATGCTTGGCTTGGGGATGAATGGTGAAGCCTTGTACAAGGGATTTCCTGTGATAGATGAAGGACAAGAGTATTGGTAGGTGCAACTCCACCTGTACAAGGACAAGGAGGACGATCCCAAGAGTACGGGATTTTGCATGTTCACCAACTCTGAGATGCACCCGTCATTCTTTGACTCTGCAAGGAATGCTGCATGGAGAGCTATTGAGGAACTTGGGGAGAGACTCAAGTATAGAATGCTCAATACTCAGGAGGATCTCAAGGAGGAGAAGCGTCTTGCCCAAGACTCAAAGGCCACTGTGAAACGCCTAAGTAAGGATATCATAGGCCTAGCATTGGAGCTATGTGACCAAGACATGCAGATTTCTGCCAAGGATGCCCTGATTGCCACCTTGGTTAAGAAGGAGTGAGATATTAGTTGGACCACCACCCTTGGCGTTTTTATCATGTTAGTATCTCGACCATACCAACCTATGTGGTATGGCAAAAATAAAGTTATGTCTGGAACCTTGAGTGCTTAAGTTGAATTAATGTATTGCTACTTGGAGTGTTTTGTTGGTTGAACTCTCTTTTATTTTGTGACTTGTATTTTCTTTCTCTATTGTGTTACTAATTTTCTCCATACTATGCAAAAGATGCCGAATTTTGTCTACAGCACGGCCAAGGATTTTAAGGGGACTCGCTTTGGGACTCGTCTATTGGAGCTAGTCCAAGTGCTCGCTCATCCAATCCCTACCATTCAGGGACTTCAGCTGCGGAAGTTTCAGAGGAAGGACTTATGGGGATTCAAGGTTACTCAGCCAGGACGTGAGATGGAGCCCCAAACTGGGGAGATTACCTTCAAGATACTCCATGATGACATGGAGAGGGGCCTTGATGTCGCTATGCAGGAACTGTTGGGACGCCTATGTGGACGTCACTCTTCTGAGATCAAGAGCCACTACTTCCATTTCTTTGGGAGGCGCGACGAGGAAGGAGAGCCTATTGTGTTGGACGAGGCCACTAAGGAGTCCATCAAGCCCGTACGACACTACCTCCAGGACTTAGAGAGCCTCATTAGGCACCTTGACACTGATAGGACTAATGTGATGCTTAGCAACGATGAACTACGAGTCCAACTCAAGGAGAAGGACAAGGACTTCCAGGAACAGGAAAATCGAATCAAGGGAATGGAGAAGAAGTTTGAAGACCAAGATAAGAAGTTCAAGAACCAAGAGAAAAGAGTTCAGGAAAAGAACAAGAAGATTAGAGACTTGGAGACCGAGTTAGAGCTACAGAACATTGAACTGGAAGCGGATCACGAGGTGATAGAGAGGCTACGCACACAAAAGAGAGAGTTACAGATGAAGATCGATGCTCTGACTACCAACTTGGAGGAATACAAGGCAGGATTCGCATCGGCAGGACTTGCTCTAGTGGAGGAGGAAGTCGACATGGAGGAGTAGTGATACCGTTCCATCTACCTTTCGTTTATTATTATTGAGTTGCCGAAGTCATACCGACTTGTGGGTGACTATGCTAGTATGTTATCTTTGCAGACTCTGTTATTGCTGTGATGTTGGAACTTGCATGTGCTTGTTTGTCTGAATTGTTGTTTTATTTGGGTTATCTATCATTACTTACCCTTACTAAACCACAGATGCCTCCCCGACGCAACAACGAGGATAACCATGACAATGACAATGGAATGCAGCAGATGATGGCTGCACAGACCCAATTGATGCAAATGATGACTCAATTCATGGCGAACCAGAACCAGAACAACAATAATAACAACAACCAGAACAATCCACCACCTTTGGATATGCTGACCAGATTTCTAAGGCTGAGACCTGCCAAGTTCTCAGGTACCTCGGACCCCATGGTAGCAAATGACTGGCTACGCTCTGTGAATAAGGACCTAGTCACGGTTGGGTGCACAGATGCTGAAAAGGTCAGATTTGCAGCCCACTTGTTGGAAGGTCATGCAGCTGCTTGGTGGGATAATTTCCAAATTACCCACCCTATTGAGGAGGTGACTTGGGCAATGTTTGAAGATGGGTTTCGCACCACTCACATCTCTGCTGGAATAATGGGATTGAAGAAAAAGGAGTTTCATAACCTCAAGCAACGCCACCGTAGCATCTCTGAATACATCGAAGAGTTCAATAATTTGTCACGTTATGCACCCGACGATGTTGACACTGATGCAAAGAGGAAGGAGAAATTCCTGGATGGGCTGAATCATGAAATTGCTATGCAACTATCTGTTGCATATGTTCCCACTTATCAATCTTTATGTGATAAAGCTACCATCCTGGAAAACAAGATGAAGCTAGTGGAGGGTAGAAAGAGGAAGCACCATTTCGATAAGTTTGGATCAGGATCTCCTCACAAGCGCCCTCATGGTGAAGGAAGTGGGAGCTCAGGATTCCACAAGAACGGGAATCATAATAACCATCGTAACAACAACCACAACCATGATGGAAACAATCATCATGGGCACAACAAAAATGGATTCAGGAACAATCACAATAATCATGGCCATGGGAACCAAAATGGTTAGAACCGTCACAGTCAGCCAGCGAAGAAAGACATCAGTCAGGTGGAATGTTTCAAGTGTAAGAAAACAGGACACTATGCTAATGAATGCCCGGAAAAGAAGACTGATGGGGCTAAGCCTAACCCATTCCAAAAGGGCCATGTGAATCACATTAATGTGGAGTAAATCCAAGAAGGATCTGATGCCGTGATCGGTAAGTTCAAAATTAATGCTTTTTCCGCACTTATCCTTTTCGATACTGGCGCATCGCATTCATTCATTTCAAGAGCGTTTGTAATCAAAAACGGACTCACCACTGAAACTATTGGATGTCCTATTAAGGTAAGTTCTCCGGGTGGAGAAATGATAGTAAATTCAGGTTGCCGACAAATCATCCTAGAAATTGGAAAACACAAGTTCCCAATTAGCTTAATAATCCTAGAGTCCCAAGGATTAGATGTCATATTAGGAATGGACTGGTTGACCCGTTATGAAGGAGTGATTGATTGTGCCAAGCGAACTGTTATGCTCACCACCCCAGAAAAGAAAAGGATCAGGTTCAAGTCTAACTTTGAACCCAAGGGGAGCAAGGTAAATTCTCTTAAGGGAGTTAGCCTAGACAGTGTGCCAATAGTGAAGGAATACCCAGATGTGTTTCCTGAAGAATTACCTGGCATGCCACTAGATAGGGATGTGGAGTTTCTAATAGACCTACTGCCAGGAACAGGGCCTATAGCAAAGAGACCTTATAAGATGTCAGTAGACGAGTTAAAAGAACTCAAGAAGCAATTAGGAGAACAACTGGAAAAGGGATTTATCCAACCAAGTTCATCATCCTGGGGAGCACCGGTTTTGTTTGTTGAAAAGAAGGACCGAAGCCAAAGACTATGCATAGATTATCGTTCACTTAATGAAGTGACCATAAAGAATAAGTACCCCCCTGCCTAGAATAAATGATCTCTTCGATCAACTAGAGGGTGCATGTGTGTTCTCAAAAATCGATCTCCGATCAGGATACTTTCAACTCAAGATTAGAGAACATGACATACCCAAGACTGCATTCACCACTAGATACGGGTTGTATGAATATACAGTGATGCCGTTTGGATTAACTAATGCACCAGCCTATTTCATGAACATGATGAATAAAGTATTCATGGAATTCCTTGACAAGTTCGTAGTGGTGTTCATCGATGATATATTGGTATATTCCAAAAGCAACAAAGAACATGAGGAACATCTACGCCTGATTCTAGAGAAACTCGGGGAACATAAACTTTATGCCAAGTTCAGTAAATGTGAATTCTGGCTGAACGAAGTGGGTTTTCTTGGGCACATAGTATCTAGAAAGGGTATAGCTGTTGATCCAGCAAAAGTGGCAGCTGTGACAGAATGGGAACCTCCTAAATCAGTTAAAGAAGTCTGTAGTTTCCTTGGTCTGGCAGGATACTATCGAAGGTTCATTGAGAATTTCTCTAAGATAGCAAAGCCCATGACTAATCTGCTGAAGAAGGAGAATAAGTTCAATTGGACAGAAGCTTGTGAAACCAGCTTTCAGGAATTGAAAAAGAGACTTGTGTCAGCACCAGTGTTATGTTTGCCAGATCTTGAGAAAGATTTTCAAGTCTATTGTGATGCATCTCACCAAGGACTAGGAGGTGTACTGATGCAACAAGGTAAAGTTGTAGCTTATGCATCAAGGCAACTCAAAAATCATGAAGTAAATTATCCTACTCATGATCTAGAGTTGGCATCAGTTGTGCATGCACTAAAAACATGGAGGCATTATCTTATGGGAAAGCGTTGTGAAATGTTCACCGATCACAAGAGTTTGAAATATATTTTTACACAGAAATAGCTCAACATGAGGCAAAGAAGATGGCTAGAACTCATCAAGGACTATGACTTAAGTCTACAATACCATCCTGGAAAGGCAAATGTTGTAGCCGATGCATTAAGCCGCAAGGTCTATGTGAATGGCCTCAACAAAGGAGAATTGTCGGAGGAGTTATGTGCTCAATTTAGAGAACTAAGACTCGAAATTGTGCCTGAAGGGTACCTTGCATCCTTGGAGGTGCAGCCCACACTAATGGATAGAATTCAAGAAGCCCAAAAGTTGGACAAAGAAATAGATGAAATCAAAAGTAAAGTTAGTGAAGGAAAGGCAAAAGGATTCCATGTAGATGAACAAGGAATCTTATGGTACGAAAAACGTATCTGTGTCCCACAGGATCCGGAACTTAAGAAGTTGATCTTACGAGAAGCTCACAATTCACCATATTCAATTCACCCTGGCAACACCAAGATGTACATGGATGTTAAGGGAAGATTTTGGTGGAATAATCTAAAGAAAGATATAGCAGAACATATTGCTCTATGCGACGTGTGTAGTCGTGTAAAGGCAGAACATCAAAAACCGGCAGGACTATTGCAACCCCTACCAATACCTGATTGGAAATGGGATAAAATCAGTATGGATTTCATCACTGGACTGCCAAGGACTAGGTCCGGATACGATTCCATATGGGTTATCGTTGATCGCTTGACAAAAGTGGCCCATTTTATACCCGTGAAGACCACTTATACAAGTGCAAAACTAGCCAAGATTTACATGAATAGAATTGTATGTTTACATGGGGTACCTAAAAGTATCGTGTCCGACAGAGGAACTCAGTTCACTTCACACTTTTGGCGACAACTTCACGAGTCACTGGGAACTCGGTTAGAATTCAGCACTGCATTTCATCCGCAAACAGATGGGCAGACAGAAAGGACTAATCAAATATTAGAGGATATGCTGAGAGCATGTGCATTGGATTATGGATCCAGTTGGGATGAAAGTCTACCGTACGCAGAGTTTTCTTACAATAACAGTTATCAGTCGAGCATAGAAATGGCTCCATTTGAATTTCTTTATGGGAGGAAGTGTACTACACCATTATTATGGAATGGAGTAGGAGAAAGAAATTTGTTCGGGCCAGACCTAATCAAAGAGGCCGAGGAGAAAGTCAAGATGGTAAGAGATAGGCTAAAGGTAGCTCAATCTTGGCAAAAGAGCTATGCTGATCCAAAACGTAGAGAGGTTACCTACGAGGTTGGTGATAGGGCTTATCTCAGGGTATCACCACTTCGTGGTGTGAAGAGATTTGGAATCAAAGGGAAACTAGCACCACGCTATGTAGGACCTTTCAAGATTTTGAGTCGCAAAGGAGAAGTAGCATATGAGATAGAATTACCAGAATCTCTGACATCAGTTCACAATGTATTCCATGTTAGTCAGCTGAAAAAGTGTCACCCAGAGATGGAAGAAACTTCGTTGAAAGACACTATACCATTGGAGGAAGTTCAGCTAGATAATGATCTCACTTATGAAGAGAAACCTATTAAGATTCTGGAGACTACAGAAAGAATTACCCGTACCAAGACCATCAAATTCTGCAAAGTGCAGTGGAACCATCACACTGAATCAGAGGCAACCTGGGAGCGAGAAGATGAACTTCGGAGAGATCACCCTCACCTATTTGCTAGCCAACCCAAATCTCGAGGGCGAGATTCATCTTAAGGGGGTTAGATTTGTAACATCCCAAAAATTTCATCTGAAAGCATCATCATTGCACTCATATCATCATGGCATGTTTCTGCATTGCATTTAGAATGCCCTCCAAAATTTGGTGCAATTTTGGGCCATGGTTAGGATTTTGTCCAAGTGAGTACTTTGGATTAAAAATAGTAGGTAAATATGTTTTATAATACTTTAAAACCTAGTTTGAGTTTTTACAAATTTTCACAAATTGGTTTGAATCAATTTGAGCCATTAAATCAAAAGTTTGGAGAAAAACTGATTTAGAAAAACAAAAGGAGGGAAAAAAATTCAAACAGCTGCAGCAGCATTTTGGCCCACTCTGGCCCAACAGGCACAGCCCACCCGGACCACTCTCTCTCCCCTTCTCTGTCTTTTCTCACTCCCTCGTCTCTACCCCTCCCGCTGACAGGTAGACCCCACGTCCACGTCAGCTCGTCGTCTTCACTGCCGAGGATGGACCTCTCCCCTTCGGCCGTTTTCGAATCGATTCGATTCCGTCGGTTACTCGCGTTTAATTGCCTTGGTGATTACCCCTACTAAATCCCCTCTCCCTCCTCATCATTTTCCCCCCAGACACCGCCCCGGAGAGCCCCCAGGCTCCCCTAATTCCGAGCTCGAACCGCCGCAGTCCGACAAACTCCGGCGACGATTCCGGTGAGCCCAGGCCGCCCGGCGCCCTCTGTAGCACCCCAATTGTCTAACAATTTTAATGCTACTTGTCCTAGTAAGATATTGGCTACTTCATAGAGATTATTGTTGCATCATAATTATATCATGCTCATGTCATCATGCCACCTTGCATTTGAGCATCATATAAAACCCTTTTCTTTTGGCTCTTCTCTCACCTGCATTATTAATTGTATTTGCCTCTTGATATTGTATTTGGCTATTGATATATTGTTCAATGCCCAAGTTGAATTGGGGGCATATCTTTTATTTCAATTCCACCACCTTTCTCTTCCATCACTTTATAATTCCACCATCCTACTAGATCATGAGCTTGTTTGTTTTTATTTGGGGTTTTATTAGCTCATGGGCAATAGGGTGGATCTAGTCCTTTAAGAATTCCTTTGCTTGGCTTTATTCCATTTCTTGGAAATGCATAATAATAATGCCATCATATTATTGTTGTCACAAAATAAATAATGGTATTATTATTCTTGCATGGGCCATGCAAGCTTCTCCACCACCTTTTTCCTCCATTGGTTTTTCTTGGATTTAGTGGATCCTATCTTGGGAAAACATCTACCACCATTACACTATCCTCATAATCTCATCCACCTCATTTTCCTCTTATTTTTAATTCTCCATGCATGAGCCATATGTGACCTTATCCACCCATTTTATTTCTTCCTTCTTCTTTCTAGTTTCTCCTCAACATTAGCTTATGCAAGTTCAAGCACTAGGGTTCTTCTTGATATGATCTCTTAAACCAAATTAAATTCAAAATATCAAAAACCACCTAACCTAGCTATTTACTCTCTCTCTCTCTCTAAATTCTACTAAACCCTAACCTACTCCCAAATCTCTCTCTTACTCTCCCTCTCTCTCTAGCCTGCTGAGCACCACCTGGCCACCCTCTCCCTGGCCCACACCCAGCCACCCTAGCCCTAGCCCATGCCCTAACCCGAGCCCCATCTAACACTAGCCCGAGCTAGCCTCCCTCTTCTCTCTTTCTTTCTCTACCACCAGGCTAGCCCCACCCTGTCCTCTCTCGTCCGCGGCCCCACTTGCAGCCTCCCCTGCAGCCCCAGGACCAGCCCCAGCCGGCCGAGCACGTGCTCGAGGAGGAAGGAGAGAAAAAGGTGGCACCGAGGCCACCTTATCCCTGTCGTGCCCCGCCTTCCTTCCCTCCCTCTCTCTCCTACTTTTCCTTCCTCCCCACGCCTCTCTAGCCTCCCCCAGATCTGGCCGAGCCGCCCCCTTCTTCCCCTTCTTCCTCTCCGACCACCAGCAGCCGACGCCGGTCGCCGCCAGCAACCACCTTGCCCCGACGATCCAGCCGGCGTGCTTGTCCTGGAGGTGGCCTGGAAGCTCGAGGAGGCTCCTCCACGACGCCCTGTGCCCGCTGACGCGAAGGAGGGAGCCCCAGCACCGCCAGTACCTCGCCGCTCCCCGAAACCCTAGTTCGTCGGAGCGCCAGCGACCTCGACGCCTCGCCGCTCCTCGCGCCGATCCGAGCCCACCGCCGAGCCCGCGGTGAGCATCTCCTTCTCCCTGACATGGTCCGCCTCGCCGTACCGCCCTAGCGCCGCCGTTCCTTTCGTTGAACGCCCGCCGTGCGCGCCGTTCGTCGTAGTCTGCCAGTCTCCCCGCGCCGCACAGCCCTTATCTAGCCCGCGCCCACCTCCCTGACAACTCCCCTCACCCTACCGCACTGGTTAGCACCCTCCGTGCGCACGCCCGTGTCCCGGGATCGATCCCCGCTCGCGCCACGCGCCGATTTCTCTCGCCAGACGAAGGAAAACGAAGAACAGTACGGGCCTGTGGTATTTTTCTAAAAAGCCCCCCACCTTTTTGATTCCCGCAACCCGCGCTCCTAGCGGCCCTACCTGCCAGCCACCCTGAGCATCTTGCAGAAAACCCCTCGGCTTTTCCCGGCCGCAACCCGCGCTCCAGCCTCAGCCCCACCTGTCAGCCCCTGTCTCGCTCACCGCTGACACGCGGGCCTGCGCCAGTTGGCCCACCCCGCAGCCTCAGTGGCTAGCCGAGCCCGCGGTGGCAAAAGTTTTCCCCGCGCTTGGCCCAGTCAGCACAAAGGCCCACCTGTCAGTGTCTGGGGTTGATTTTGCCTGGGTGAGAAAAGTTTTCCCTGTGTCTGTTTTTAATCAAATCTTTTTCAAATTGATTTAAATTCAAATTCAATTCAGATTCAAATAATTTTTAAAATACAAATCCAAATAATACAAATAATATATGTTTTGGAATCAGAAAAATGTGAGGAATTCAAATATGTCCTTCAAAAATATATTTTGAACACTTTAAATTTCGAGATGATTAAAATTACAATAAAAATGCCCTTTTCCTTATTTAATTAATAACTTTTGTTTTATAACTCCAAATTTGACAAATAATATGTCTAAATCGATCAGCGCGACGAGCCCGTTCTATCTATGCAGTCCTTGTTCTGAATTGAAGCATGCATCATGTTGTTATTAAAAATCTGAACTGTTTATGACAATAAAACTTGGTCAAATAAATAATAAAGTGCTTTATTTCTTATATCCACACCCCACCTTTGCCACGCTACTTTAATGCCATCGAATTGTGCATCATTCATCATGGCATGCTTGGTTGCTTGTTGCATTTTAATTCATATGCTTGTGCACTTTATTTATGTTGGCCCTTGTTTGTTTGGTTCTTCTTCGAATAGACGCCCAGCAGGAGAATTACCAGGAATCACAGGAGTATTACCCACATCCATCTCTCGCTTCAACTGAGCTGCCAGGCAAGCACTACCACATGCTTGCATACATACAGTACCTATTGCCTCTATCTTATTCTTGCATCATTGAGTCGCGATTGCATTAAATTGAATCCCAAGTACTGCATGGCCTTTACTTTTAAACCACACCAAGCCTGTTCCGGTCCCATGAGCCATTACTACAGGAGTTGTTTGTGCCATGCGAGTCGTAGAAAAGCATGAGTAGGGTATGTGAGTGTCTGAGGAATAACGAGGTACCTAAACAACATAACCTGAGTAGTAATGGGATAACTAATGAAAGAGGCACCGGTGAGCAATATCTGCTATTTGGTTTTTCATGCTCACTTGTGTCCCGTAGGACCCCGAGTACTTGATTCCTGTTCCTTGTTTATTCGCACTATCCACATCCGGGAGGCCTTATGGACCCCCCTGAGCCAGAGCTTGATTCATTCTTATTTCTTGGGGCCACAAGTAGTTTGGGGCTTTATTACTATTCTGTACTTATGCCATGTTACTGCTTTACTTAAGATTGTGCGTGGAGCACCTGTACTATTTTGGAGCGTGGAATGTTTTCGCGGTATCGACAAGCCCAGTCACACTTTCGGGTTCCCAGTCGTTTACAGCCATTGACACAAACCTTGGGTCCGTCTCGGAGCCGGCCAACTTCGTTGCGGGTAGCTTAATGGGGTGGCCCCCTGAAATATTTCTGAATCCTGTGATTGCTTTGTCGTGAATGCCTCGTTGTGTTTTGATTTGGTTTTTCCGAGGTTGATCGAGTGTGTGTTGCTATTCGTGCACCCCTGCAGGGTAAATCTTTCTGAAAGCCGTGTCCGCAGTTATGGACGACTTGGAGCACAGTTTCTCGATCATAGACAAGTATAACTAAAGTACCGCTTTTAAATTGACTAAGTACTTGACTAGTAAATAGTGCAATACTCATGGAATGGTTAATAAAACTGCCAACGGATGATGGGGGTTATTCGTCCGCTTCCTCGTTGGTAAGCGAGGAGGAGGATGGATCTGTTAATTATACTGTTATAACTGTTGTTCTTAATTCACAGACTTCCGTCTATCATTGGTTAGGCGGAAGGTTAGCGAGTCTCTATAGAATTTTTAGGTATTATCTTTTGCTGCAATTGCGTCACCCCAGGTTGTGTCCCCTTTAGCGCCATTAAGACTTGCTGAGTACCCCTAGGGTCTCACACGATAAATTGTTTGATTCAGATGAACAGGTGTACCCGCAAGATGGATACTGGGTGGAAGAGACAGATGATGTTGGCAACGATCATTCGGTGTAGAGATTCCGGGAACGGGGATTCGTGTGATCTGTGGGCGGGATGTGTTTATTTATGGGGCATCTTATGCCAATTTGCTTCTTATCCGTACTCGGATCTTGTTTTCCGCTTCCACCTGATACTCTGATGTGTGATGTATGAGGAGCTATCCTGAATTATTATATCTATCTAGGACATTTGGATCTTGCCGTATGGCGTTGCAATATTTCTATTTCTTTTAGATGGAATGGCTCTGAGGACTGTTGTATGTGGCTTGCATACATACTCATTTGTGTATGTAGTTGATCCCTTCGCCTGCCGATTACGCCGCTCGTTCTTGTCCCGTTGTTTGAAAGTGGTTAGGACGGCCGAAAGGTCTACCGTGAGAGGCCCTGGGCCCCACCGTACTATTTTAACCACTTTCATTCTTCCAGGCATTAACTAAGAGCGTAATTCACCGAGGTAGTTACACCCTCCCCTTGGTCCCATCTACTTCCCCATCTCCTGGCGCACCTACTGACCAAGCCACGCGATTTCTTTTGTCCCAGGTCGACGACACGGACAATTCCGGTGAACTCCCTCTGCCGCCACCGTCAGTCGCCTTCTCCGGCAAAGGTAGGGTTCCCGCCGCCCCTTTTTGGTCTTTACTAGGTCATGCAGATGCTTGCGCACCTCGCTGACCTCTTTGCCGATTGGTTTGAGCCCCAGGTATTCATCTCCGTTGTTGAACTGTGAGTTCTGCCGGTGACCGCAACTCCGGCGAGGGATCCAGGCCAAACTCGAGCACCCCCCTCGCCACCGTAACCTCCATCGAGACCGCCGCGACCTCCCTGACCTCTGGTACGTGTCCATGGTCTCCCGGCCCTCTTAAAGTCGCCAGAACCCCATCGGCCGACGCTCCGCCGCCGCGCGCCGTCGTTAGCACCGCCAGACTCCATCGAGATGCATATCAGCCGTTTGATTAGATCCTGGCGGTTAAGATTAGATCACTTAAACGAAGGGGTACGGCTGATCTGATCCGTCCAACGTCACTTAGATCTGACGGCTCGCAGCAGTCAATCCGACCAAACCGGTATCAGCCAATAGGAACACGCCACGTCGCTAGACTATTTCTGTTTAATTAGAAATAGACTGAATTAGTATTTAACTTGGTAATTCAATAACTTTTGTTCCACAAATCAGAAAAATACAAATTTGGTGTCTATGGATTCAGAAAAATGAGACCTTTATTATGGAGGCCTTGTTTCACACTTGTGCCTTTGGAAAAATGGAATTATAGACAGAACCTTTTTAGGACTATTTTATTCACAAAAATTGTTCTAGAGATTATTTTTGAGTATATCTTATGCATTTAGATGAGGTATTCTATCCTCAGTACCGTAGACTTTGTAAATTATGGAGTTGTAATCATATCTTTGCATGTTGCATGTATTCATGTTTTTGTAATGTTTTGTTGATTGAATTATTATTGTTGTATTGATCTTGTGTAGATTGTGTGGATTGTGAAGTTTGTTGCTGTGAGGATTGTACCTATTCCCCTAGCTACCAAGGCAAGTGATATTTCATCGCATGTCCTATTATTTTCACTATTGCACTAGTGATATTTTGGTAGATCTTGATATGATAGAATTATTTCCATATTGCTATACTATACTATGCTATGCTATATAGATTATATCTTGGTAGTATCCACTAGCCAAAGGACTTTGTATGCTAGAATGCTTAGCTATGCTAGTAGAATTTTTGGGTGGAAAAATACATATCAAGGTATTATGAAATGATATTATTTTGTTTAATTAAGAAAACAGCTATTATTAATGAAACACCTGGGTGGATTGGGACTTGCTTGGATTATGTTGAGTGGTTACTCAGGGACCATGTCTATGGTCAGCTGGTGTATCACTCTTGTGGATGGCCACCCAGGGATAAAGAGATTGGAGACATTCTTGTCATGAAGCTTCCAGTGCAACCACATGGCATATGGGCTCTGCCTTGACCAAATAAGTTGCAAGAACTCGGCCAGGCGGACAGAGGGTGGTAGAGATGATAGGATGGAACGCGTCCGTGGTGGTTTGATGGATTGCTTCTGAAAGGTCCTGTCTCGATGCATGTCGAGTCTTGTGGGGAAAGTGCACCACCTCTCGAGAGGGTAAAACTAAGTACTTAGCCGTGTCCTCGGTTATGGACAACTTCTGAGCCTCAAGACAGTGAAGTAGTTCAATAATCTCCTCATCCAAATTTCTCTAAGTTGAAACTTGTGGGTGAACAGGGATAAAGGTTCAGTGATGTCTATCATTGGTACCTTATAGCTTGAATGAAAAACTTCTTCAAAATAAGTTAAACTATTTTAGCAAAGCCAGCCTTAACTCCACTTAGCCATATATTCATGTAGTTGTTGGATTATACTAAGTATCTTTGGTGTCACTTGCCAATACAATTCCAAATGTATTGACCCTTGTGGCTGTAACTTATTATGTTGCAGGTTACTCTGAGGATGAGTAGGGTTGCGAGTCTACACTCGACATGCTTGCCTGTGGCACATGAAGACTAAGGACTCTATTATTATATGTTATGTGAACTTGTATCTTAGCCTTGGGCTAAGAGAGTTGTAAGAACTATTATACTCCTGGATGTGCGATGTAATAATGACCTTTGTTTCTGTGTACTTCATCTCAAACTGTGGGTGCTAGCATTTCGATCCAGGGACTAGCACTGCAATCACAGGGATCTAACCTTATCATGGTGAGATCTTACAAGAAGCATAGCAGGAGGTGGCAAATAGAATCCTTCTCCAAATGATTCATTGATTTGCCCCGTTGGGGTGCTCTCATCGACCCATGCAATACGATCTGGATAATTGGTGCAAACGAACACCATTGTCGAGGACTTCGTCATGACGACAGATTGTAGAGGATCAGATGGTATGTGTGCTTGAAACTCAGTGTTAGACTTATGAGTGATTGGGTTCAGAAGCCGAATCTGGTACGGCTCCACCCTCTGAGCAAGCACGATGACGCCACGAGAAACACCGACAAAGTAGAATCTTTTGGAAGAAGAGGGCATCAGTTAGCACTAAGATGTTTACAATGGAAAATACCAATAAATATCGGATGTGAATGTGAACCTGCGATGGACGTCCATTAGATTTGTCATGAAGCAACGACCGGTGGCGAGGTTGAGGAAGGTGAAGTCGCCAACATTTGGAAGTGTGTGATCTATCATGGTCTAGTTGTTGAGATGGAATTCGGGCACCTTTAAAGTGCGGCGCCAATCGGTGCAGACTTCTCGACAAGCAGCATAGGTGTCGACGTACTCCTCTTTCTCTAGCAAATAGTCGACGATCTTGCGAAGTGGGTCAGCCGGGAGATTGGCCTAGTTCCTCTTCATCCGGCTACTAGCCATGGCTTACGTGCGGGAATGTTTTGATCAAGGAAGAAAGAAGAACTACCACTGCGAGGAGAAGAAGAAGAGGATAATAGACGAGGGAGACGAAGCGGAACTGCCACTGCGAGGAGACGATGAGACGAGGGAGAAGAAGCGGAACTGCCAATTCAAGTTTGGATCAACGGGCTTTTTTCGGAACTAGCGCGTGAACCAGCCATGCACTGCATGCAAGTTTTGATCAAATAGACTGACATGTGGGAGCTGCTAAAAAATTATGTGAAGTGCTACCTGTGCATAGTGCGCTGACAGGTGGCATGTTTTCTGACAGGCGGGTCCGCCTCCTCCACCTACGACGGCGCGCGTCCCAGGTTCAAGGGCTGGTGCCGCCCACCAATACATTATTGTGCAATTTTCCATGCTTTGTCGCAACCAGCTCCGCTCCGCTCCTCTCCTCTGCTCCTGCCGCTGCCACTCCGCTTAGTCGTGCACCGCTCTTGTCGTCCCCTTGGGCCGTCGTCCTCCCACCCTCCCCTCCTTGCCATCCCCTCATGTCCCCTCCCCTCCCCTTCCTGCCCTGTCTCCTTGCCGCCGTCCACCGCCCAGGCGCGTCTGGAAACGAAAACCGAGAGTCGGCCATTGGGTTAGGGGCCCAACGACGCTGGTGATCCGGATCCTGCTCGGAGATGGATCATGCGAGGCTTGAGAGCACGGATATGGGTCCTGCGCGGCTGGAGAGCACGGAATCTGCTTCAAGTCTGGAGAGCACAGAGGACAACGAAACGGGGGGAGAGGAAGCGGGGTGCAGAGCTTTGGAGGTATGGAACCCGGAGAAGGTGTCGTGCGTCCACATTGAAGGGTAAGAACTGTGATTCCTTATCTGCATACCCCAATTAGCGTTTCTAGTCCCGTGGTGATGGCAAGGATATGTGTTGGTAACCGCAGGACGTCTGTACAGCTTGTCCTTGAGCATGATGCTTTGCCAAGCGAGCCTGAAGGCACTGAAACGTGTGGCGGTGCGGATGATGATGAGAAAGCATATCCAGACGTGGCTGCTGACCCTGATAGGATGGAGAGTAGGGAATATTTGGTTGATTCGAACTTTGAGCCTGACTATGGGACTGATGAGGAAGAGGAATGTGAAGATGTGGAAATGGGATGTAGATACGACGACGAAGACGTGGACAGGCCAGTGATACACTTTGACAGGGACAATCCTACAATTGATGAGGGGACTGTCTTTAATAATGTGGAGGACTGTAGATATGCAGTTGCAACCTATACAATCAGAGTCGGGTTCGAATTTATCATCGAAAAGAGCGACCAAAAGAGATTTAGGGTGCACTGTAGGGAAAGTAATGTGTGTAAATGGAGATTACATTCATCTCCAATGCGGGGTGGACACCCATTTCAGGTTGCAATAGCTACATTTAGTTTTAGTCTTTCTCATATTTATTTTGCTAATAACTAGCTCTGAATTATTTTGATTCTTATCGAATGCAGATCAAAGTAAACACAAAGAAACACAACTGCCCTAATACTTCTTTAAGTGGTAAAATTAGACCGGCGACTACCAAGTGGATTGCTGCTACTGTACTTGACTGGGTGAGGCAGGATCATAACATTGGACCTGCTGAACTCAGAGCAAAGATTAACAAAAAGTTTAACATTTTGATTCCTTATCACGGAGTCTTTAATGGGAAGGATATGGCTCTAGACTTCATTCAAGGCAAGTGGAATGACAGTTTTCATATGTTGTATAGTTTCAAAGCTCAGGTAGAGAAAACATCACCTGGTAGTGTTGTTGACATTGATTACGAGGTTGTGAAAGGGAGAGAAAAGGTCTCGAGGGGGTCAGGTATAAGCAGGCAAATAAGATATGCTTCAGGAGATGTTTTGTCTGCCTGAAGGCATGCTGGAAGGGGTTCCTAGACGGGTGCAGGCCATACTTGGCAATAGGCGCAACTTCTTTAACAGGGAAGTTCAGGGGACATGTTGCTTCTGCTTGTGCTTTGGATGCGCATAATTGGCTTCTACCCGTAGCTTATGCTGTTCTTGAGGGTGAATCAAATGAAAGCTGGACATGGTTCATGCAGAGACTACGGGAAGTAATTGGTCACCCTGAAGGCTTGGTGATACACACCGGTGCATCCGAGGGTCTTGAGAATGCTGTTGATGTTGTGTTTCCTGGGGTTGAGCATAGGGAATGCATGCGGCACCTCGCTACTAACTTCATGAAGAAGTTCAAAGGAAAGATCTTTGAAGAGGACTTGTGGCGATCAACATACACATACATCCCAAGCACGCATGCTACTTACTCGCAAAACATGTATGTAGTGCCAAAGGTGAAAAAAATACCTTGAGGAACATCACACCAAGCTATGGGCCAGAAGCAAGTTTGGTGAGTTAAGCAAGGTGGATTTTGTATGCAATAATATGGCGAAGAGTTTCAATGATAAGATTTTGGGCATGAAGACGCTTGGAATTGTTATTTTGTTGGATGCAATAAGACAGTGCGTAATGGTGAAGATAGATTTAAGGCAAAGAATTTGTGCAAGAAAATTGTTAGGCCATAAAATAGTTCCAAAGGTGTTTATGTTATTGAATGCAAGAACCAGGGCAATGAGAACGATAAAGATGAGGGTGGTCAGAAGTTCCAGAACATTGGCTGAGGTTTATGCAGAATACAAGCGTGGAACTGAACGGAGGTACACTATAGACATTGGAAATAAGACTTGTTCATGCAGGCAGTGGCAGATTACTGGTCTGCCATGTCACCATGAAATTTACTTCATCTTAAAGCTTAGAGGTAACGGAGCTGAAATAGAGAACTATGTCGACAACTATTTCTCCATGGACAAGTTTGTTGCAACTTATGTAGAAAACGTACCACCTATGGCTGATGAAAATGATTGGGGGATTGTCGATCCAGGGTTCAAACTTCAACCACCAGTTCTTAGGAGGCCACCTGGGAGGCCTAGAAAGCTAAGGATCGAAGCCTCCACCGATAAAGGTCCAAGGCTGGGATCTAGGAAAAGGAAATGCGGACATTGTGGCGGATTCGGCCATATCAAGAGGTTGTGCAAAAACCCAGTTACACATGCTATTGTCCCTGTTCACACCCCGGTGGCAGAAAATGAGGCTTCTCAGCCAGAACTGGGGGAAGAGCAGCGCGAAGACGGTGATGAGCACTCGGAGGAAAACGTACGTAAGCAGCCAATTTATGAAGAAGTGGAGGTGCCGGTGAGAAAAGGGTGTGAAAAGAAACAAACGGGTAAGCGGAACGGGGAGGAAAGGGCAAATAATGGAGGTGTATTAGAATATGAAGAAGTTGCACGGGTGATTGAGGATGTTCTTGACGATCTTTCGGCTAACTGCAGGAGAAATAATAAATCCCTGCCAATTTCATCTTTGTATGATTCTCCGAATGAAAGGTAAGCTTAAGAATTGTTTTATTTGCCATTTTATCATTTTTTTATCCTCATCAACTGATGCTTAATGCAGTGTGGGCTAGCAGACTAATAAGAGGAGCAGAAAGATGCGGGCACAGTAACGTTGTATGTTGAATTATATCATTGAAACTAAACTAGCCGTGTCGTCTTTATTTATATCTGGCGCGTGCAACGTGTCTGTGATGGGGTCATGTGGACCAGATTACATTTTTTAAATATTATTACATTAATTTTTTACATGCGTTTGGACGTGGCTACTAGTTCTCATCTCCCTTGCATTCCCATCTCCTCTAGCGCACTCCAGAATTATGGCTGTGGCATCAAGTAGCAGAGTCAGCGTATTGTCCCATCAGGTGTGAACGCAATGACTTTGTTTGTTCAGAATTTGACGACTTTTGATTAGTTTGAAAGACAGAAACCTAAAACATGTATCTAGACATGTTTTGGATATAGACACATTTATTAAATATCTAAAAAACTAAGTCAGTTATATCTGGAAAGGAGTAGTACACTATTACAACATGATCGATCCCTTCTCCTCAGGCGCACTCCAAATTACGGTTGTGCCATCAAGTGCTGGGAGCAGAGTCAGGGTATTGTCCCATCAGATATGCCAGGGAACGCGCGAACTCTATTTTCAGGATTGGACGAGTTTCGATCGACTAGTTTCAAAGACAAAGACAACTAAAACATGGCCAACATATATAGATTATGACGATAATCGACCATAACTCAGGTGACCCAGATCCAAAGAGCGCATTAAGATACTGTACATAGATTTAATTTATGCTTAGGTGGCCCTAATCGACTATGACGCTCCCGCGGTCTCCATCATTGATGATGTTCTCCGCGTCGCCGCCAGCCTCCTCAACGTCGGAATCGATGCCGATGTTCCCGACAGCGTTCCTCCTCCTCATGGATTCTTCACGGCGCGCTACATCGATAACGGTGGAGGTCGTACGCCCAGGCACTGCCCATAAGCGCTGCCTCCCTTCGGGGTTGCGCAGATCTGGGTGGATCTCCCGCCGGTGGGTTCCGCACAGCTCAATCAACACAGCCCACTCCTTCTTGAACAGCTTTCGCCAGTACGCGCTCGTACGCGAGTACCGCGCCATTGCCCTCTTCCGCTCCAACAGCTGGCAGCGGCGCTCCTCGATCTACCTCGCCAACACATTGTCGCGCAAGAGCGGCGCAACAGGAACCCCGACGTAGCTGAGCTCGAAGCCGGCCGGAAGCCTCGCTTACGCCGGCGCGAGTATGTTGTAGTGGGCGAACATTTGAGCCTCGTGCAAGCTGAGTTTGGGCCTCTCCCTCTCCATGGCGATGAAGGAACACGATCTGATTTTCGGCCCCGAGGTTAAGGGGATAAGGGCAAGGATGTAGGCCCAACGTAGTTGCCACGGCCAATCAGTTCACAGAACAGACTTCTCGCGGATCGCCCTCGCGGAAGACATCACTATCTTCCATGCACCCCGATCCAACGGCGCCTAACAATCGAGGATCGGGTCTTCTAGAAGCCTAGAGCGATTGCTGGTTAGTTCTACGTCTCGATTGTTTGTGGCCAACGACGGTAGTTGAAAATAATACACATTTCAATGACACTGGTGGATCCATGTGTGGTCTCTAAAGATAACACACATCTAGTGACTCTGGTTGTTGTTAGTAAAAATAGCACACATGCAATGACGCTGGTGGACCCATATGTGGTATGTGAAAAGAACACACATGCAATGACTCCAGTTGTTGTTAGTGAAAAGAACACACATGCAATGACACTGGTGGATCCATGTGTGATCTCTAAAGAGAACACACATTTCAATGACACTGGTGGATCCATATGTGGTATGTGAAAAGAACAGTCATGAAATGACTTAGTTCTTGTTAGTAAAAAAGAACACACATGCAATGACACTAGTGGATCCATAGGTGGATTATGAAAAGAGCACACATGCAATGACACCGGTGGATCCATGTGTGGTCTCTGAAGAGAGCACACATTTCAATGACTCTGGTTGTTGTTAGTAAAAAGAACACACATGCAATGACACTGGTGGATCCATGTGTGGTCTCTAAAGAGAGCACACATGCAATGACTCTGGTTGTTGTTACTAAAAAGACCACACATGCAATGACACGGGTGGATCCGTGTGTGGATTGTGAAGAGAACACACATGCAATAACACTGGTGGATCCATAGGTGGTATGTGAGAAGAACAGCCATGAAATGACTCTGGTTGTTGTTAGTAAAAAGAACACACATGCAATGACTCCAGTTGTTGTTAGTGAAAAGAACACACATGCAATGACTCCAGTTGCTGTTAGTGAAAAGAACATACATGCAATGACACCGGTGGATCCATGTGTGGTCTCTGAAGAGAGCACACATTTGAAAGACTCTGGTTGTTGTTAGTAAAAAGAACACACATGCAATGACACTAGTGGATCCATGTGTGGTATCTGAAGAGAACACACATGCAATGACTCTGGTTGTTGTTACAAAAAAGAGCACACATGCAATGACACTCGTGGATCCATGTGTGGATTGTGAAGACAACACACATGCAATGACACTGGTGGATCCATAGGTGGTATGTGAGAAGAACAGCCATGAAATGACTCTGGTAGTTGTTAGTAAAAAGAACACACATGCAATGACTCTAGTTGTTGTTAGTGAAAATAACACACATGCAAGGGCACTGGTTGTTGTTACTAAAAAGAACACACATGTAATTATACTGGTGGATCCATATGTGGTATGTGAAAAGAACACACATTTCAATGACTCTGGTTGTTGTTACTAAAAAGAACACACATGCAATGACACTAGTGGATCCATGTGTGGTCTCTGTAGAGAACACACATTTCAATGACTCTGGTGGATCCATATGTGGTATGTGAAAAGAACACACATGCAATGACACTGGTGGATCCATGGGTGGATTGTGAAAAGAGCACGCATGCAATGACACTGGTGGATCCATATGTGGTATGTGAAAAGAACACACATGCAATGACTCTGGTTGTTGTTACTAAAAAGAACACACATGCAATGACACTGGTGGATCCATAGGTGGATTATGAAATGAACACACATGCAATGACACTAGTGGATCCATAGATGGTATGTGAGAAGAACACACATTTCAATGACTCTGGTTGTTACTAAAAAGAACACACATGCAATGACACTGGTGGATCCATGGGTGGATTGTGAAAATAGCACACATGCAATGACACTGGTGGATCCATATGTGGTATGTGAAAAGAACACACATGCAATGACTCCAGTTTTTGTTAGTGAAAAGAACACACACAGGTAATGACACCGGTGGATCCATAGGTGGTATGTGAAAAGAACACACATTTCAATGACTCTTGTTGTTGTTAGTAAAAAGAACACGCATGCAATGACACTGGTTGTTGTTACTAAAAAGAACAGACATGCAATGACACTGGTGGATCCATATGTGGTATGTGAAAAGAATACACATTTCAATGACTCTGGTTTTTGTACTAAAAAGAACACACATGCAATGACACTGGTGGATCCATGTGTGGTCTCTATAGAGAACACACATTTCAATGACACTAGTGGATCCATATGTGGTATGTGAAAAGAACACACATGCAATGACTCTGGTTGTTGTTAGTGAAAAGAACACACATGCAATGACACTAGTGGATCCATAGGTGGTATGTGAAAAGAACACACATTTCAATGACTCTGGTTGTTGTTACTAAAAAGAACACACATGCAATGACACTGGTGGATCCATGGGTGGATTGTGAAAAGAACAAACATGTAATGACACCGGTGGATCCATAGGTGGTCTCTGAAGAGAGCACACATTTCAATGACTCTGGTTGTTGTTACTAATAAGAACACACATGCAATGACACTGGTGGATCCATGTGTGGTCTCTGAAGAGAACACACATGCAATGACTCTGGTTGTTACTAAAAAGAGCACACATGCAATGACACTGGTGGATCCATGTGTGGATTGTGAAGAGAACACACATGCAATGAAACTGGTGGATCCATAGGTGGTATGTGAGAAGAACAGCCATGAAATGACTCTGGTTGTTGTTAGTAAAAATAAGACACATGCAATGACTCTAGTTGTTCTTAGTGAAAAGAACACACATGCAATGACTCCAGTTGTTTTTAGTGAAAAGAACATACATGCAATGACACCGGTGGATCCATGTGTGGGCTCTGAAGAGAGCACGCATTTCAATGACTCTGGTTGTTGTTAGTAAAAAGAACACACATGCAATGACAGTGGTGGATCCATGTGTGGTCTTTGAAGAGAACACACGTGCAATGACACTGGTTCTTGTTACTAAAAATAACACACATGCAATGACATTGGTGGAGCCATAGGTGGTATGTGAGAAGAACAGCCATGAAATGACTCTGGTTCTTGTTAGTAAAAACAACACACATGCTATGACACTGGTGGAACCATAGGTGGTATGTGAAAAGAACACACATTTCAATGACTCTGGTTGTTGTTAGTAAAAATAACACACATGCAATGACACTAGTGGATCCATGTGTGGTCTCTGAAGAGAACACACATGCAATGACACTGGTTGTTGTTACTAAAAAGAACACACATGCAATGACACTGGTGGACTCTAGCTGTGGTTCATGAAAAGAACACACATGCAATGACTCTAGCTTTTGTTAGTGAAAAGAACACACATGCAATGACACTGGTGGATCCATAGGTGGATTATGAAATGAACACACATGCAATGACACTAGTGGATCCATAGGTGGTATGTGAGAAGAACACACATTTCAATGACTCTGGTTGTTGTTACTCACACATGCAATGACACTAGTGGATCCATGGGTGGATTGTGAAAAGAGCACACATGCAATGACATTGGTGGATCCATATGTGGTATGTGAAAAGAACACACATGCAATGACTCCAGTTGTTGTTAGTGAAAAGAACATACATTCAATGACACCGGTGGATCCATGTGTGGTCTCTGAAGAGAGCACACATTTCAATGACTCTGGTTGTTGTTAGTAAAAAGAACACACATGCAATGACACTGGTGGATCCATGTGTGGTCTCTGAAGAGAACACACATGCAATGACACTGGTTGTTGTTACTAAAAAGAACACACATGCAATGACACTGGTGGATCCATGTGTGGATTGTGAAGAGAACACACATGCAATGACACTAGTGGATCCATAGGTGGTATGTGAGAAGAACAGCCATGAAATGACTCTGGTTGTTGTTAGTAAAAAGAACACACATGCAATGACAGTGGTGGATCCCCGCCATCGCCGCCGTCGGTGCCCTCCTCTAACGACTCGACACCGCCCCTTCCTCGAATAAGCGTGCTATCTCCTTGTCGGAGTCCTCCTCCTCCTCTTCGTAGTCCCATGGGTCCACGTCACTCTCCTCCGCTTCTGCCTCCAACTGATCGATGAACGCCTCCTTGTTGGCCGAGTCGGACTCATCCAAATAGCTATCTCCTCTCTTCTTCCTAATCTTCTTCTCGTTCCTCTTCTTGTCCGTACTCGCCGGTGCAACACGCGCCCCCGTCCTGGCTGCTACTTTGTGCTCGTCTGACGCTACAGGTACCCCACGCTCCTCCTGCGTGGCCGGTACGAGCTTCGACGTCGCGGTGTCCTCCAGTGCCGATGTCGATGGATCCTGGCACGGTCAGACATGATGTGCTGCCTCAGCAGGTGACTCGCGAGCGTGGACGATGCAGCGAAGAGCCGGGGACGCAGGACAGTCAGTGGACGGCTTGGACCTACCATTGCCACGGCGAGGGGGCATCGTGCTCGAGGTAGTTGCTCCGAATGGTCGATGGTGGCTACACAGAGTGGGGTGCCGATCTGATCATGGACGAGCAGCGGTTTCGTGTGTCGTGTCCACGCATGCATTTGTCAATTATCAAAAAAAAAGTAATATCTCGCGTACTGAACATAATTTGATCACAACAAAAGTGGCACAGTGTATTCTAGACTCGTAAATATCCCGTGCATGCCTGTCATGTGGAGTTCGACGGAGTTGGACGTGCCGACGTGTTCGTGTAGCAGTTGCGCGCGTCATTGCCCCATCAACATGTGACACGCGCACGAGGGATGTGCGCGCTAATTCCCGTGACGACCACCCGGCTCGCACTCCCCTTATTATATACTGGATTTTGGGTGGCGCCGAAGACCATTTAAGTGTCCATCGCAATAAAGACAAGTCCCATCGATTCCCTACCCCTGCCTCCCTGGCTTCTTTGAGAAGGTAGACCATACACGGTGGTCTTGTATAATAGTACTAGTACTACTGGACCACGGCATGTACTCTTACTCTTCTCCCACACTAATAATCACTATATCCTTCCTCCTGCCACCGCCACACTCACCCTGCAAGCGATGGCTCCACTGAGGAGGGGGGAGGCCGGTCGACGATCCTCGTGGAAAAAAGGGAGAGAAATCGCCGCGAGGCACTTCTTGCTCTACCAGCCGCTCAAGCCCATCCTCTCATCGAGGCCCAATCTCCCCCGACAAGGGCTCCGAATGTTCTAGCAGGCGAGGGCTCATCCCGGTATGGTCTCCTTATTCTACTTCTTCTCCATCTCCCTCTCCATCGTGATCTTAATCAGCTTCTTCTTGTTTTTCTTCTTCTGGCTCTTCCTCTTCTACGTATTATAGGTCGGCCGTGGAGCACGAATCCACTACGACGGAGGCGTTGCAGGACCCGTTCGGCCCCATTCCATGTCTAAGCGAGGTAGCAAATCTCCATGTTGTTATTTCTCCGAGTTATGACGTGGATTTCTTAGATGTTGTCCACCCCGCATTGGTTTTTCTTCTTCTTTTGCGAGTTGTATTAGTTTTCATGCATATGACTGGATCTCTTGGTCTTTCCTTAATACCGCTGTTCATAGATTCACTATGGATTTTTTGTGATTAGGATTAGTTTATCGTGGTCATGAATAGATCTCCAGGTCCATTTTTTAACACTGCTGCCAATAGATTCAACGAGGATTTTTTTTTTGATCTGTATTAGTATTCACCTGGGACCTGGAGTGTAATTGTAGAATTCCTATTTCAAATAACATGAACGATGTAGCGATCGAAGGCCGAGTACCGTGAGAAGGTGGCCGCGATCAGTTCCAAGATTGCCAACCAACATGAGCTTGCACGCTCCCTCACCCAAGCTAATGAGAGCCTACACAAGCAATTATCTGTGCAGAAGGAGATCTCGCTAGATTTTGCACGTGACGTCGTTAGGCTGCAGAAAGTGCTCGATCGTAACTTGATCAGGCAAGAACAGGCCATCAAGATAATCAACGAGCTCACGGAGGAGAAGAAGAATCTCGTGGAAAGGTGCATTCTCCTGTAGGACGAAGTCAGCGAGGCACTCAGAGGACGCGTCGAGGAAACCAAGGCTACCATCCGAGCCTACCATGACAGGAACCGTTGCCTGGATGCAGTCAAGGAGATGAAGGAGGACATGAGTAGAGGGATCACCGTACTCGAGGGTGTTCGGAAAGAGAACGAGGAGCTAAGGGCATGTCTGGAGGCGTATCGGAGCAATGCCCAAGTCTGATTCCCGTTAGCGGGGACACGAATACCAGTTCGTCCTCCTCTCCTTTTGTAATGTTTAGGGTTCAGGGAGCAATGCCCATGTCTACTTCCCATTATAGGGTGCAATAAGAATCCTAGGGCAACTCCTTATCTATCTGGACATGTGTTGATGTTCATGTTCATGAATGGACACCATGTTCTCTTTCCATTATGTATCTGGACATGGGTTTCTGCATTATGAGTATGCCACTCTCCCACTACTATTTGGTGATATTGGGGAAAACCCACAGCACACTAAACTGCTGATAAATCTTATTTGTCTTCAAAATTGAAATTATGACAGTGCCACTAGTCGATTCATAAAATGTTGATTAGTCCTAGATTGCTTCTTCCTTGAAATTATGACAGTGCCCACTAGTCAATTCAGTTAATTATGGAAACTAACCAGCTTGTCCTAGTGAATTGAACAAACCATACTATGTATTTTTGTTGTAGGGAAAGAGGCGAAAGATCGACCAGGACCTGGCGACCTGGCTAAATGACAAGATAACAATCCAAAGGGAGAAGCGGAATTCCTAGAAACTAGCCTTTGACCAACTGCGCGCTGAAGTCGCGGTCCTTTCTGACAAGTGCTAGAAACTGAAGGAGTTAAACACCGACTGGGCGAAGCTACACAGTGAAGGCCGCGCCTCGGCTAGGAAGCAGACGGAGATCATGAAAGGGATCTTGAAGGAAAATCGTATGGCTATGGACAAAATTCTCCAATCCGTGACGGAGCGCTAGAACCTACAGCTGAAGCACGACATAGTACTGAAGGAGCTGGCCAACCTTAGGGAGGAAAACAGGCAGCTCCAGTCCAGGCTCGCTTGAAGACAACATATGCCTATTTAGTACTGAACTGCCTGGTTTATCCTCTGCAGTGGTGATTTTGTAAGCGTGAACTTAACTCTATGCACGATATGTGTGTTCGTCTGAAATTAGTTTGCTCGAGGATTGAGTTTGGCTTAGTTCGGAAAGCGCAACTTCAAGTCTTACAATTAACTAGTTTCAGGCATTGGTACAACATAAATTATTCATCTCGAATTTCCTTTATCCTCTATAGTCTGTCCTTGTTCACCCTCGCGCGCCTTCTTCAGTTCCTTCAACAGATCTGCAATGTAGTACTCTAGCTTCTTCTTGTCTTCCCTGAGCTGATCCCTCTCCTTTTCTGCATTATGAATCAGCAACATGTGACTATCCGGAAGCTTCTTTGCAGTTCCAACAACCAAGCTCCCATCGATTCTGTCAGTTAGCTTTGACTGCAAATTCTCGATTTCTTGTTCCAGCTCCTTATTTCGTACCGATAGCTTGTAATTTTTTTCAGCTGCATCACTTACATCAGTAAATCTCCCCGACCTTTCCACTCATACATCTCCCATAACTGTGCCAAACATTTCTTAAGTGCATCTGGCCACTCAAGATCCACCCACTCTACTGCTTTACACACCGGGCCAACCTAAAAACACACACACTATAGTGTTATGAACATGCACGATACATTTTACTTCATGTCACAGTTGCACATAATGTAAACAAACCTGATTTGTACAGCCCAAAAACCTTCTCCTAGTGTTACTGCCTTCGAATGCAACATATCTCCTCAGTTTTAGCCCATGGTCACATGGCACTTCTCCATCGAGATCTAGGCCCTCCCATTCGGAGTCGTAGATCGTCCTTGGTACCTATAGGTAAACGCAAAGCTGAAATCGAACACGATTGCATGCACATATGGAGCTCAGATCAAGAGATTTACCATTGCCTAACCCTAGCCCGAGAAAACAGAGGAACTCACATCATGGAAGGAATACTTGATATCAGAGAGAAGGTTGTCGCCGCTCGACTGGTCATCCTCGCCGTTCAAGGACAGCATGGCGAATGTGACGGCGACGGCGTCGGTGTCGGCGAGAGAGAGAGAGAGAGAGAGAGAGAGAGAGAGAGAGAGAGAGAGAGAGAGAGAGAGAGAGAGAGAGAGAGAGAGAGAGAGCCCTTCTACCGCCGCAACGATGACTAAATTGGCATGTTACAATAGTTTAATGGATACCATGCCCTTTCCCTGGATTACTATCTCCTGCCTGATATGGATTCTCTTCACACATTCTCATTTCAAATATTAAACCTGCACTCCCTCCATCCCAATTTCATTGCCTAACAAAAACATACCAGTATATTACATCATCCAAAGAAACAAAATCATGTCAACTACAAGGTACTTATGCATCACTTCTTCAGTCATGGTTTCACAAAACATTACATTATAATCTCCCAACAAACATAACCACAACATGGTTTCACAAAACATCACATTACAATCTCTCAACAAACATAATCACAGAAACAAGTATATTACATCAACTCAAGAAACAAAATCATGTCGACTACAAGGTACTAACACATCACTTGTCATGTCATGGTTTCGCAAATCATTACATTACAGTCTCTCAACAAACAAAATAACAGAAACAAGTACAGTACATCATCTCAAGAAACATACTCATGTCAACTACAATGTATTTATGCATCACTAGTCCAGTCATGGTTTCACAAAACATTACATTACAATATCCCAACAAACATAATAACAGAAACAAGTACGGTACGTCATCTTAAGAAACATAATCATGTCAACTACAATGTACTTATGTCTTATTACAACAACGATGGTTTCAGTGAGTGACATGTCCGAAAATCTCAACAGCTCGCACAGCATTATATTGCAATCTCTCAACAAACATAATCATAGAAGCACGCTCTAAATGCAACAGCAGTCAATATTACAAATACAGGCAGGGGAACCCCGCGGTCCATATGACAAGCCCAGGGTAGTAGCTCTCATCAGATCTCATCAACGTCGACCACCTCATTCTGTTCAGCCACTACAGGGGCATCTACATCCACTATAACCTGTTCAACAACATCAGAAATGGTACCAAGGAAGAACACCTTCCTGGTTCACTTCTTTCGCCGCATAATCTGCATAGGATCTTCAGTATCCAACACATCTATGAATTGATGCTTCTTATGATGCCACCACCGGATTTTTGCCATCTACTTAGGGCCAATACTGATTTCCTTACCGATCATCTCTCTCATTTCATCAAGAGTTATGTTTTTGGAATCGACAGTGATCTCCACAGTACATGACAAAACTGGCTTATTAACTCCCTCATCAAGTTTTGCCATGTATGGATCCACCTCTATGCGTATACTGAACTTATCTAGATCAGCATCTACTGGTCCGTATTCTCTAGGAGCAGAAGCTCTTGCAGCAAGATCTCCAGCATCTGCATACATATCATCAATCATCGCTTCAACTTTCACCTTACGATCAGCTGCACAACACTCCCAAACCATCTGAAGCTCATGGGAGTGCTCAATTTGCTGATAGGTATCATTCATGTTGCGCCATACCAATTTTGTCCTATGTCTAGAACCCCAGGGAATTCTAGCGGCAAGCATATCTACCACGTGCAAAACAGACACAACCTCTTTGCAATTCACAAGTAGATGCACATCTTGCCCGAACACAACCCTCTCGCAACCAAAATCAAGTTTTGCAGTGTACTGCCAAACATGAACTATGAACTCATATAGGTCCCTTGTATCAAAGTTGTGCCTAATTTGATTAAAAAGGGGAACATTTTAGTTCATTCGATTCTATTATGCCATAACTAATCTACTTGCAAGATAAGGCACAGATAAGAAAAATTCACCTCTCGCTCTTCTCCCGGGTTTTTTTCTTCGAGATCTGAGTGCTGCATCCGCCCACCGTAGCCGAACAATCCGCCGCCGGCCTTGCTTTTCTCTTCAACCCGCTGCTCGTAGGTACCTTGGGAGCAGAATCCTTGTTGGCCTCCTCGCTAACCGGGGCTGAAGACCTCGCCGCTGCTACGCGTTGAGCCCCAGACTTGGGCCCTGACGGACCCTTTTCAGTCGGCGACGTAGCTACAACCTTCGCCTTGCAAGACATGTTGGCCGCCGCTGCCAGATTCAGTGTCGGTGGAGGGAGAAAAAAGGTCCTCCGCCGCCGACTGATTTAGGGTCGGGGAAGGGAAGAAAAGGGACCGCCGCCGCCGCAGCAAGATTCAGTGTCGAGAGTTAGGAAAGTACAGTAATGGATTTGCCCCTACGACACGTGCAGGGTGGCTAAGAAGAGTGACCGGCGAAGGAGGGGCACATCAGGAACTAGTGTAACCGAATATCCTGACTTAACGGGCACGATTTAAAAATATTGGGTTTGGCCATCATTCACTCGAAAGACCCCTCTCAGCAATTGGCGCCCCAACTTTTTGAATCGCGGTGATAAAAATCAACTTGGGTACCGCGTTGCCTGGCCACCCCAAATTTCGGGCCGCAAAATGATATTCTCAGTTGGAAGGTAGAACTCGAAGAGGTTATTGAACCTTCTCTTCATGAAATGGCGAGTAGCATAGCACCGTAAGTTGTTTCGGAGTTGACTTCACCTAATGAGGAGAGAGCTAATGATATTGATCATGAAACTCTGAAAGAGGACACTACTGAACCTCGCAGGTCAAGTAGGACACGTGCAGCTCCTGAACTGTACGGCAATCCTGTTATGAATTTCATGATTGATGAAATAGATGACCCTGCGACGTATGAAGAAGTGATGATGAGCCCTGATTCCAACAAATGGCTAGAAGCCATGAAATCCGAGATGGAATCCATGTACGAAAACCAGGTTTGGACCTTGGTGGACTTACCTCACGATCGAAAGGCCATTGAGAATAAATGGATTTTCAAAAGAAAAAATGATGTTGATGGTAATGTGACCATCTATAAGGCTCGACTTGTTGCAAAGGGGTTTCGACAAATTCAAGGAGTTGACTACGATGAGACATTCTCTCTCGTAGCGATTCTTAAGTGGGTTAGGATTATGTTAGCAATTGCTGCATATTTCGATTATGAAATATGGCAGATGGATGTCAAAACTGCATTCCTCAATGGTAATATTGAAGAAGAGTTGTATATGATACAACCTAAGTGTTTTGTCGATCCTAAGGATGCTGATAAGGTATGCAAACTTCAGCGATCCATCTATGGACTGAAGCAAGGATCCCGGAGTTGGAATCTCCGCTTTGATGAGGTGATCAAAGAGTTTGGATTTGTCCAAACTTATGGAGAGGCTTGTATTTACAAGAAAGTGAGTGGGAGCAATGTGGCATTTCTAATATTATATGTGGATGACATATTATTGATTGGAAATGATATAGATCTTTTAAACAGTGTTAAAAGTTATCTAAACAACAAATTTTCAATGAAGGACCTTGGTGAAGCTTCATATATATTGGGCATTAAAATCTATAGAGATAGATCAAGACGCCTAATTGGGATATCGCAGAGTACATACCTTGATAAGATATTAAAGAAGTTTAATATGGACGGAAGTAAGAAGGGGTTCTTACCTATGTTGCAAGGCAAGACATTGAGTAAGACTCAAAGTCCGGCTACGACGGAAGAAAGAGAGATAATGGATAAGATCCCATATGCCTCAACCATAGGCTCTATAATGTACGCCATGCTATGTACAAGACCGGATGTGGCACATGCTATTAGTTTGACTAGTAGGTACCAATCTGATCCAGGTTCGGAACACTGGATAGCGGTCAAGAATATCTTTAAGTACTTGAGAAGAACTAGGGATATGTTTCTTGTATACAGAGGTGAAGAGGAGCTAGTCGCTAAGTGTTATGTCGATGCTAGCATTGACACCGATCCGGATGACTCTAAGTCTCAATCCGGATACGTATTTCTCTTGAACGGAGCAGCAGTTAGTTGGAGGAGTTCCAAACAACCTGTGGTGGCTGGATCAACGACGGAGGCGGAATATGTTGCTGCTTCAGAAGCGGTGCATGAAGCAGTTTGGATGAAGGAGTTCATAACGGAACTAGGTGTGGTTCCTAGTGCGTTGGACCCAATGGTGATCTATTGTGACAACAATGGAGCCATAGCCAACGCCAAGGAACCAAGGTCTCACAAGAATTCCAAGCATATTAAGCGCCGGTTTCACTCCATCCACGAGCATGTCAAGGATGGAGATATAAAGATTTGTAAAGTGCACACAGACCTGAATGTAGCAGATCCATTGACTAAAGTTCTCCCTAGGGCAAAACATGATCAACACCAGAACTCCATGGGTGTTAGATTTATCACTATCTAAACTAGATTATTGTCTCTAGTGCAAGTGGGAGACTGAAGGAAATATGCCCTGAGAGGCAATAATAAAGTTGTTATTATGTATTCCTTGTATATGATAGATATTTATTTTCCATGCTATAATTGTATTGATAGGAAACGTCAATACATGTGTGTTTAATAAACAAAAAGGGTTCCTAGTTATGCCTCTCTTATAGACTAGCTTGTTGATTAACACGATGATCAAGGTTTCTTGATCATGGACATTGGATGTTGTTAATAACAAGGTCATACCATTTGTGAAATGATGTGATGAACATTCATCCGAAGTATAGCATTATGATCAAGTCATTATGTTTATATTGCTATAACATCATACGAAGTAGTCTTAGTCCTTAGACCATGAGATCATGTTAATTGCTAACACCAGAAGAGGATCTTGATAACATCAAACGTCACACCGTAACAAGGTGACTATAAAGGTGGGTTCAGTGCTATGAAGGTGTTATGTTGAGGCTCATGGATCAAGAGTGGAATTTGTCAATACCGATGACAGATAGATATACTCTGGGCCCTCTCGGTGATATCACATTAAGATAGCTTGCAAGCAAGTGATGTGATCACTAGAATGTTATATCACGGGAACGAGAAAATAGTGCATGTCGGTAATGAGATCAAACTAGGTATTTGGATACCGATGATCGAATCTCGGACATGTATTATATCATGAGACAAAGGGATTAAATTGCTAGCATTAAAGGTTCTCACGATCACATAAGTCATCGTTGAATGTGCAGGAGTTAGTATGGATCTCCAGGTCCCGCTTCTGATTATTGATCTGAGAAGAGTCTCAATCATGTCTGCATGATTTGCGAATCGTAGGGTGACACACTTAAGGGTTGCCGGACACAATTTAGGAGCACATATGTTCCAGACAAAAGGTTTGCAAAGCACAGGAAATGTTTCGATAGAAACAGGAATTGTTTCGATAGAAACCGGAATTGTTTCGAGTGAAATTGCAGAAAGTGGTTCTGCATGTGATATTGAAATGTTGCAAGGGGTTTTATGTTAATGTTTGTTAATTAAAGTAATTAACAAAATTCTGAATAAAATAAATAAAAGAGTTTTATTAAATTGAGAGTTGCATTTAATTTGGTGGAAATTAAATACATGTGAGTGGGATTTTGGGTGGAGGCCATGTTTATGTGTGTGGAGGTTCACCACATGAATGAAGGAGGGGAGGAGTCCCCCCCTCATGTGCCGGCTATGGGAGGGGAGGGGTATCCCTCCCTCCTATATAAAGCCCCCTCTCCCCTCTCACAAATCACACCTCCTCGTGAAGGATCTCTCTCCTCCTCTAGATATTTCCCCATGGTCTCGGATTAGCGAGATACATGTTCCCGATGGCCTTGCGTTTGGAAAGAGTTGCTGCTTCCACTGATTCGCTGGAGCGAGGAGGTGGAGGTTGTCCGGTGGCTTGCACGTGTGTGCGAGGACGGATGCGCTACTGATTTGCGGCGCTCGGACTTCCACACGATCTTGAGATCGACAACCGTACGACTACATCAACCACGAGTTCCTACTCGTTAACAAAACTCGTTGTCTTCGAGGGTAAGTTCTCCATGGATGTATGTCCACCCGTTGCTCTATATCTAATAGATAGATCTTGGCGTATAGTTCTCATCGTAGAAATTTTTTCTATGATGCGGACCCAACAGCTCTCCCTCAACATTTATCATTTAGTTTATGTTTAGGATGATTATTGTAATCAAAATATTATGAACTTCTTTAGTGTGTCTCACACTTGGTGAGACGGTTATTCATATGAGTTTGTAATAAACAGTTGTTCTAATTTTATGAATGATTTCTATTTGTGTTCATATCTTGTTTGATTATATGTAAATTATCCTTGTTGTTTGAAACTAATTGATAATGCATGAACATTTGTAAAATATTGAAATGCCTTAAAATACCCAACTTAATGATATTTTCATTAATGAATGAAACCATTGTTTAAATTAAAAGTTATAATGATAATATGTGAAAGACATTCGATTTTTTGTCACATATAAATCATGCCTAAGTTTGCAAAATAACTTGAATACCGTGTATTACTTGAATACAAAGTGTTTTAATGAATTGTTAAAAGTAAATACATATTCAATGTATTGTGTTTTAACGTAAATGGTAATTATCATTATATGATTGTTTGAATGTGTAAATAAGTTTACCAAAGGAAACATAATTATGAAACTATTTTATTTGATCAAAGTGTTTCATCAACAAAGGGTATAAATATAAAAGAGAATCTAATTACTATGATTTGATCAAAAGTAATGAAATTCAATTTTATGAGATTGGCATAAAAGAAATTGTGGAATGCAAAGCGTTTTGAAACGTCAAAATGCAAAGCATCACAATGTGATATTAGATATCAAAATGGGTGAATAGATGGCGCCAAATAAATCGTTGTAGTGTAGATGTAGAGACCATTAGTTAGAAATAGTTAGCACTCAATTAGAACATATAGTGAACCATTTGAATTCGTGAAAGAGGCTCCATATCTAGTATGGATCGTCGTAAAAGTTTTGGGGTTATTTTATATAACCAAAACAATAATGAATAAGTCCTTGTAGAGTATTCATTGGAAACTTTGAATACAAAATCCATAGTTGAAACCAAAAGGGGAGCAAAAATAGTATTGCTTGGATTTTGGTGCATTCTTGAGAAAGCTCACTTTTAGTGATATTTCTCGATTATGGAGCAAATGGAATATAGTGAAAACACGATGAGGATTCAAAACCCTGCATCAGAGTATTGAGAAGCGCAACAAAAAATGTTCATGAACGATTCTCTTCACAAAGGAAAGAATCAATGATAATGATCATTCTGTTTTCCCCACTGGTGTTTTCATTACATAGAGTAGGATTCAAAATGTAACCCATATCTTGTATGGAGACATTTGTGAATCATTTGTCATGATTCTCCAAATATGACATACCTACGAACTAATAAGGAAATAATGGTAAGCTAAAGTTATGAGAAATCCCATAGCAAAATTCCCTTGAGATTATAAAGCAATTCGTTGCTGAATCTCACAAGTAAAAGGGGTTACTTGAAATTTCCCAAATGACTGCAAAGCCATAGTGGAAAATAGGGTGAATGACAAAAGCACAATTTGTCAAGTATTGGACGAATTCAAATGAATTTGATTCAAGTGTGCTTAATGTCTAGTGGATTTAAAACTAGTAAAAGTACTACGTCTCGTAGTAAATCTCCAAGTTTGATATTTGATCAAAGGATTTTGAAATTGTTCAAAATAGTGAGTAGATATGCAATTTGCATGAAATTGAGTGGGAGCTATAAAAGTCTTCCTAAAACAATATGTGAATGACATATTTTTGAGTGAGAGCAATATAAGTCTCAAATTCAAATATGTAGGAACATAGTTTGAGTAAGAGTAGTGACTCATACCCAAATATGTTGGGAACATATTTTGAGTGGGAGCTTATAGAGTGATTCTTAAGTGTGTTAAGAATAAAAGCACAAGTACCAATAAATAATGATTTATGAGGTGTAGAAGTTGATAATAAGTGTATTATGATATTATGTAGTATTCCTTAAGGGATTATGAAAAGGGTTTCAGAATAGAAGTTAATTAAGGAACTGGTCCTTAATAACTCAAGTTAGGAATAGTATTAAGTTTAACATCAATGGTTGCAAGAAAGAAAAGGATGATCATCATCCACTATGTTGAGACATAGGTTCTATCTTAGAAAACCATGATGATAACTTAGCATAATATGTGATCCAAATAAGGAACGTTTAAAAGTGATTAAGTTCGAATCACAGAACGTTGAGCTAAGTTTGTCCGCAATGTCTAATAGAGAACTGTAGACATGTTTTCAAATCCGTAAAGGATAAAATATCTTAAAGCATAAAGGGTTATGTTATAAGGGAATATGTTGGAAACTCCTGTAAATACCGAATAAAGTCAAGTAGGAAGCAAGGTGAACAAAACATCGAAAGTTGCATAGAGTGCACTAGTGTTTCGATGAATACATTTATAATAATAGATAAGGGTACCATCTAAAGTGTTGTATAATGTTATGGTGGGGCTAGTTCGATTTTAACATAGAATGATGTGTCCCAGGGCACAGTGCCCATGAGAAAGCCCTCGAGGTTGATCTAAAGTCACTGTAGGCTCCTGGAATCAGGCCTCGTTTTACTGCCATAGCGATGATGCATACACATAGATGTTATCATGTGATGATAAAGTATTAATGTCAATCAAGGTGACATTAGTAAGTTGCAAAGGATTTGGGATTGTAAAGTACAGGCCCAAGACTCAACCTCTTCCATGAGCAAGCGTGTTTAGGGTACCGGATATGGTGCCAATGATTAAGAACAAATGCAGCTAGTGTATTTGTACTCTAGTGCAAGTGGGAGACTATTGGAAATATGCCCTAGAGACAAATAGTCATAAGGACTATTATCATATTTCATATAGTTTATGATTAAGTTTTATATCATGCTATAACTGTATTGAGTGGAAACATCAATATACAAACAACCAGGGGTTCCTAGTGAAACTCTAGTCACTGGTTCATTGGTCAACAGATGATCAAGTTTCCTGATCATGTGGCATTTATGCCAGTTAGAAATGGAGTCAACTCATTCTGAGAATGAGATGATGAACCAATACCCAACCTAAACATCGTGACCCGATCATGTCACGAAGTTCAAGTTATGACGATTAGAAATGGATCCTTGTAGACTATTCCTTAGACCATGAGGCTATATCAATCACTGTCTCCCGAGAGTGCTTAGATAGCATCAAGCGCCACTTGGTAATATAGTGGTTATAAATGTGTGTTCAGGTACTCGGAGGAAACCGTAGAGGCAATATATGTCAAGAGCGGGATTTGTCCATCCACGTGACGGAAAGATACGCAAGGGCCCACTCGGAGAAGTTATATCCAATAGTTGCGCAGCGTGTGATTTGATCACAGGGATATCACTTGTCACAACGAGTCAAGTAGAATTGTTCGGTAACGAGATTGAACACGACATGGTGATGTCATTGATCAGATCTCAGGCAATGCAAGTATTGAGAGACAAACGGAATAAGACACGACTGTCCCGGTTCAAACGACGAAAGATCTTCGTGGAACGCTACGGTGACTTAGCATACCACTACATGATGTAGTACACTATAGTCATTGACATAACACTAATGAAACACCGTTCACTAGTATTACATCCCTTAGAGTGGTACAATAGAAACACAGCATGTACAAGACATGACTATAGATTACAACTCGACTCTTTACAAAAGATCCAGAGAACACTCTAGGTTAAAGAGAGAGTAAGAACTTCTTACAAAGCAGAACTAGAAATAATAACTCCGAACTATCTGGCTAAAAATACTAATATCTGAACCATAAGGCTTGCAATTGCTACTAATGCAATACTCTACAGAAGTAGGTTCTATGGCTAGAGTATCTACTCCTATCTAAACAGAGACTTTGTCTTCACTTTAGCTGATGGATATGTTGACTTCATTGACTTTATTGAAGAGCTTAAGCTGTCGATGATGGTTTCTTGAGCAGAAATTGATGTTGATGTCGTCTTCAACGGCTTAGAACCTAGCAAGGGTTAAGAAGGTACGGTTGAGTACGGGCATACTCAGCAAGTTCATTAAAAGGAGTGTATGATGCACTATCTCTACAGCCATAGACCATAGGTCGTAGGCAATGCAGGTTTTCTTAAAATTTTCTTCAAAGGTTGATTTTATTCTGAAAACTATGTCTGATAGCCTTCACAGGTTGACCAGAACCTTCGTGGGGTTCCTTTCCTGCCACGTTCATAGCTCCTTCCCGGAATAGGGAGTAACATGTCACAATTCTTACACTCTGCAAAGGTGCGTCACTTTTCCCACAAGAGACCTTAGCTTTGTTGCACATCTGAGTTGCATTCTCGTCCACACTTCCTTGGTGTGGGGCCTAGTGTAAGATCCAAGCCAATCGATGCCCCTCTCCGCGACCCCGCATGAAGACACGATCCCTCGAGACAACTACCACGATTACTCTTTGGGTAGCCTCTCAGAGACTCCGTACGCAGCTCTGCATGGCGGTCACCATCAGCTATGGTGAACTCAGACCCAGACAGAGATGCACAGATAATCTAGACACCTAGCTCGCGGGAAACTAAGGGGTCCCACCCATGTGCTGGATTCTCTAGAACTCCACGAGAAATCAACAGCCTAACGATAAGGTCATCCGTCCATGCGAAAGGAAGAAGATCCAGCTGACTTCTCCGTCCCATTCCAAATCTCATGGTTGACGCGTAATATACGGTGCTAGAATCACTAGTGACATTGGTTGTTAAGTCCTAGATATTATGTTCCTTTACCACTAGAACTATATTAGTAGATTATTACCATCTGGTAAATAATCCATAATCATATTATTATGAAAATAGTGTTTTCTGACCTTTTTGGAATGCAGGTGATGAAAACATTTGAGTTACAAGCATTTGATAGAAAATAATCAAAGGACATGAGCAAGTTGTGAACTTGCCTTTTGTGATTGCAAGATTATGCACTCACGGTCTTCAAGATAATAGAAGATCCAAATTCTGTAAACAACATCATTGGTCTGGTAAGGACTAATGTTTAAAGAAACAAGATGCAATTATGCATAAGTAATGTAATGCGGTTTGATAAACGCGAATCCCCGAACTTATCGTATATAATCTAGGGTTTGAAGTTTGTGATGAGTTCTTTGGAATGTGTTGTACTTTTATATCAGCTTTACACATGTGCTCCTTGTTAAGGCTTGTGAGAGTGTGTGAAACAATATGTAGATACAACAAGTAATATGAATATTAAAGCACTCAAATGGGGTATGGTATCTGAAATATTTCTTAAACAAGATTATTAATCAACTAAAGTCTTTTTAGAAGTGTTCAAGGATTACTTTTAATGTCTCTTAAAAGAATAACTCTTGAGGAAAACATTACTTTACAAAGTAAAAAGTATTTAAACTTAAGGCTAACACTTTAAGGTTTTCTTATTAATTATAAGTACTAAAGTAGAAAACAACTAGTATTGTTGAGTAGCTATTCTACTAGCAAATGGAGACTTTTAACACTCCATGAAAGTGAAACAAAAGTATTATGTATTGATAGAAGTGGTGAGTTCTTGATTTTATAAGTGGATAGAATCACTTACTTATTATAGAATTAATACTCATTTCTATGGACATGGGAATCTCATCATGTTAAATACTTACAAACTTTCCTTAGCCTTTAGAGTGGATTCCCAAACTTGTAAAAGAATTAATATTCAAATCTTGATGATTTTATAAGTGATAAACGATTTTTGGAGAGTAAGATATACTTAACTTTGAATGGTAGTTTTAGTAGGTACTACTTCAATTGGTTAGACCTATTTTAACTTTATTTAAACATAATTTGCATTTGTTATTACACTTTTAGACTTTAAACAAATAATTCTAAAGGTAATAGTAAGTATTTATATATTTTTAAGGAATTAAAATAAAATAAAAAGGTTTAAAATAAGATTTATTAAACCTTCACCTTTTATTTTACTTCAAAAGTGAGAGTTGTCATTTTTTATGTGTAGAATTTACTTTTCTGATTATTTTGGTATATTATAAGTATTTTTGTGATTTTTAAATAATAAGATATGATTTCTACAAATTATATCCCTTTATAAATACTAAATAAATAATAAATATTAGTTCAGGGATATTATATTTTAAATTTATAGTTTTACACTTTAGTTCTTATTTTTCCAAGAATTTTAGTATATTATTTATATTTTTCTTATTTACCAAAATAAAAATATGAATTTGCAAAGTATTTTTACTTAAAAAATCTTTATTAAATAATAATTATTTAAATAGTTAACACAATAATATTTGATAATAAAGTTAAATTATATATTTTATTTTACTAAGCATTTTGATATATTATATATATTTTCTGAATTATAAAACAAAAGATATTCAATTTCTAAGATTTAACCATTTTCCTAAATTCTTGGTAAATACTTATAATTGAATTTATATTGTTTATTCATTTTCTAATTGGAATTTAAACAGAAGAATACTTTTTCTACAGCACCTAACCCCAGCTGCAGTCACTGACTAGTGGGCATGTGGCCACGTCATCAGCCACGTTGGCGTGGACCGGTCAAACTTGCTGGCTAGGCACGGGATGACGTCATCATGACGTCACGCGAGGTTGATCCTCACAGATCGATGATCGATCGGTCGTTTGGATGCTTGCGCGCGGCTGCGGTTGGGCTTGTTGGAACGAGGGCGTCAAGGCGGACAAGATAGTGGTGGCGCCGCCCGGAAATGGTCACCAGAACCACCCCCACGACGAGCAACTGTAGTGGTGATCACAGGTCCACAGCGGTAGGACGGTATGGGAAGCAATCAAGGAAGGGGAAAACGCTATCAGACTCAGGAGTTGACCAGAAACACGGTGGTGCGGTCGGTGAAGCGGATGGTGACCGAAATCGACGGGGAGGACGATGACCGAACTTCGGGTAGGAGGTATTAATCCAGATGTCTGGGGCTTCCTCGGCTTGTACAGATGGGGGCAATCGATTGAGAAGAACACGACGAACACCATAATGGGCTCGGATGGCCGAGGCGAACTCAAAATCGATGGGTACCAGCACACCTCAGAGCTAGGGTTTTTAGGCAGAGGGGAAAAATGGGGAGGAGAGGAAGCTAGGGTTCGTCAGTGCGGTGGAGGGGTTTAAATAGACGATGATGGCATCGGTAGCGTTCATATTAACACGGGCGAGGATCCTGGTGACGGCAAACGGCGAGCAGAGCGCCAGCGAGCTGCTTGTCCGGTGTTGTCCTTCTGGCGAGAGGAGGAAGAAAGGAAAAAGAAACGACAAAGGGTTATTCGGGCCTGGGCCAGAGCGAAGTGAGCGAGAGATGACTGCTGCTGCTCGCGAGCGTCAAATAGACACGAGGAGGATTGGGCCACGGGCCAAAATGCTTCTGTTTTGTTTATTTATTTATTTCTTATTCTGTTTTCTATTTCTCTATCTATTTAAAGTTTGAATTTCAATTGTAATACTTTGTGAATATGTACTGAACATTTTGTATATGCTTAGTACTTGGAATTCTATAAAATATGTTCTAAGCTTATTTATAGATTATTAAGTCTTACTTAATTATAAGCTTTATTGTTCTTATGGTGATTTAAACTTTATGGTTCTCAACACTTGGAGATTACCCTAATTAAGTCCTACTTGAATAGTAGTGTTTAGAGTTATCATAGAACCATCTTAGTTAATTCTTTATGTATTAATAACAATAATTAATGAAGATGTTCACTTTCTAGTAGTTAGCATGATCTTTGAGGAATTTAATAATCTCACATTCTATTTTGAATATGGATGATGGTTAAGGACTAAGAGATATTCCCTTCATGTTTTATGACCAAGAATCATATCTCACTCAGAATGAGCTATTGAGATTTCTTCCTAAGGTGATCTTGATAGTTTATAAAACTAGGTTTCTATTAGGGTTTATGATAATAGAGCAGACAAGGTTTTCATCCATAAACATTCATCTGATATTCTACTTATCTCTTAGACATCTCATTTGACTAAGAGATACTATCCATTGGCTGCCTAAAAATAGGAATTGGTTTACTACCCTCTTTATTCTAGGATGTTAAACAAAGAGGTAGACATGGTTTTGTTCATGGCTTGACATGATCGTGGTTAAGGCTTCTAAAGAATCCTTACCTTAATACCTCACCAAGCTTGACTTAAGATAAGGAATTCCTTTCCTAAATATACTATACATAACTCTCTTATCTTATTCACAAAGATCACTTCTTCCTGAATAAGTCAATCATCTGACTCCACCATATCCATCATCATTTGATGACATGGTCATGCCACTTCAACAATACTCATTCTCCATTCTTCTCCTAGTATCTATATAACTTCCATTGCTAAACTACCCTTGATGAATCCATCGATGTAGCTACTTCTAACTCCTTCCATTAATTCCTTTAATTCCATCTTGCAACTATATCCAAGGCTTACAAGATTGCAATCCTCACTAAAAATAAGAAAGGAGATCAATCTTGTAGAATATGTATGGTACTACTCTCCCCAATACAAGTTTGTTCCTGTATTACCTTGGTTAACTATTATACTTCCAACTACTCCTACAACTTATGTCATAACTTCATTATACTCTAGCTTGACTTCTCATGTTTAAGCTAGATGACTCAGCTTACTAGGCTTTACCTAATTTGGTATACTCACTAGTCTGCTTCAACACCTAGTCATCTATTCTCAAGTGACTTGGGAATAATAACCACCATCATATAATCATACTAAGCTTAGGATTCTAGTTGTCTGATCAACACCTATCATCAACTAAGTAGTAGACTTGTACTAGTCTCTATATAGGCTTATCTTGTTAAGGAAACTTACTCTAAGTTTATACCCACTTGACTTAACAAGATTATTATTTGATGTACTAATACTACTAGCCTTCTCGTAGCTTCTCAATTACTAGCTTAACTCTTGGGTTTAGGTACTGCTTCTAGTTAACTCATGAGTGAGTTAACTCCTCCAACATCAAATGGTTTGATCACCACTAAGGATTTAATTCCATTGACGATGGCATACTTCACCATAACTAGTTCCTTCTTCTTATAATTATTTAAGGTATTTGGGAAGGTCAATACAATAGGTCAAAGCTAAAGGTTAACGAGTGCTAGGTCAAGAATTGGTCACTCAATAGTGATGATCCATTGACACTAGGACTTGGTTAAATAGGATTGTCATCTATTAACATGACACTAAGGTATGTGTTGAATGGTCTTGGCTTGACTTCCTTTACTACTCTATTTGTAATAAGAGTTAGTGTTTAGAAACTACCATGATTCTCATGGTAGGAATAACTATGGCAAGCAAGTATATCAAGGTTTAGTTATGGGGTTTCATTTCTTAAGTTATATACTTAACTTGGTATTCAGGGTTTGTGGTAGGTAATATCTTGATATCATCTTTAGAGTATTAAGTATTCATCCTTGAGTTGTTGTATGGAATACCATGTAATGATATCTAGCAGATCAAGTACTCCTTATTAAGTAGTGTGTTGTGACTTGGTGTTATTACATTTGATCTACCCTTAGATCAAATTATATTACCCAGAGATAAGGTTTTAGCAAAGGTCACATTGAAACTTATCGTAGTCAACTTGATGATCTATTTCAGTTCCACCGAGTTAAGAGAAGCTTCAATCACTTTGACAAGTTTTATTTAAAATCTCAAAAATTATCAGGATTTTCTATGCATGAATGCAATGCACACACCTGTGTTCAGCTTATTTCTAAGCTCTAATGCTGGGATGTTACAGACTCCCCCCCTTAAAATAAACTTCGTCCCCTAAGTTCATACTCTCTTATGTTTTGGAATGAGGTATTGACTTGTATTGATCACGACATTTCTCAACTCCATTGTGATCATAGTTGGGGATAATTGTGGTATCCCGTATCCAGATTTGTTTCCTTGAATCATCTTTATTGCGACAATATCCACTATCGTTTCCTATATGTAGTATAACTCCTTCTACTACAATCTCTTGGGTTATGTCTTCAAAGTGCTACTTAGGATTGGTTTGGGACACATTTAGTCCATTCCAATCAGGCATTTCCTATTACACTACACCAATCTATTTTGGAATACTCTCTTTACACTAAAGGATAACTTACCAGTTGTTTCCCCCTTATAACTAGTCCACTAGGGTTAAGCAGTTATATCACCTTCGATCTTTCATCCGGACATACTCTTGAGAGTACTCTTATAGAGATGTCTTCTTATAACCTTATGAGAATAAGGATTAATCTCATCATAATTTTACACTTCTTCTCCAACCTTTAATCAGAAAGTTAGACAACAACACGTCAGTGTTTATTGTTTAATCTCCCCCTTGGGTTTCCTAATGGTCTATAAACTTCATGCATAATACCCATTAAGTCAATATTAAGGATATTGGTCTCTATCCAGCTTATATTTTACTTCTGGAAGGTCTCATGAAAGAATCTACGATTCACCTACATAGTTGTGGATCTCCAAAATGAATCTTCCAGCACTACTTGTCTTACTCTTAACCTTCTAGACATTTTCGCTTTAGTAGGCCTGATTTCGCGAAGCGTCTCGAAAGACAATTTTTTTTAATTTCATACTTCCTTAGGTCTAACTTAACTTAGGCCAAATTTTATACTCTTTAAATTACATAAAGATCACCTAATTAGCTAAATTGCTAGGATACCAACTACGGATACCATTTGTGGATCCTCCTAGGTGTACGAATTACCCTACGGTTTTTTTGACTTCTTATTGGCATTCTCTCTGAATTGTCAGATCTTGAATACCACCCTTATTCCAAGATTTCTTCTTTGCACTGATTCATGATACTTCCATGAACTAAGTACAACTACTTCATTAGCTTCTGAGCAACACCATCTACTTTGGGTGAACATAAGTTCATTCCTTCATGTTTCTCCACACTTTTCTGCATTTATAATCCTTCTTGTTTCCAACTAATAATAAGTTGGGATTGATCCATCCTTTCAAAATAGTGTTCATACACCTTATATTTAGCTTCCTTCTTTTTGCAAGTCTTCAACTTGATCTTCGGAACTCGTCACTCCCTTACACGAATTCCCTTTTCTATCTAGGTCTATAACGTCAAGTAATAATTGATGATGCAAAATGCATTTGCACACCAAGTCAAACTTCATGCACAGATCTAGTCAATCAAGAAGATCCAAGAAAAGTCAAGAAATTCGAATGTGGTACATATAACACACATTATTCTAAACCCGGAATATAGTAGTTGAGTATAATACCTCTAGAATTCAAGCTTAGCTGTGTAGTATATGACACCTCCTAATATAGGTTTGCCTCGTGATACTTAGCACTTAGGGTTTAAACTAATCTTTGTCTCAATATCTACCCCAAATTGCTCAGGTGCAACAGGATAATTTTGAGCAAAGTGATCTAACTTTGGTTTTCACTAACCACTTACCTTTATTTTGGGACTACTAAATACTACCAATTTTCTATTCTATCATAAAATATCCTCACATGATCTCTCAAAACTACTAACGAGGTTATAGTTACTACCTTACTCCAGCAATTATCATAATATTATAATATCTATGACTCCTATCATAGACCTACAATGTTCTTTACTTACTATTACTACAAGATTTGTTACTAAGTACTTATATTAATTACTAACTTATCATGGTCTCGGAGCTATTCTCACCACGAACTTGTTTAGCTTTACCTAGTCATCATGATTAAAGAGCTAATCTCACCATGACAACACTTCTTCTTAGCTTACTACCTATGATTCTTAACAAAATTCTACTCCATCACATGTAATTCTCAAGTGAATGTCACATGATTTACTTCCAATTGTATCTATACATACTCTAATGTTCTACCCTGTATGGTATAGTGGTATCAACTAGTGGTACCAAGGACATAGGGTAAAAATTTATTGTTTTCATGCGCGGAACCCCTACAGACTTCACATATCATCTAGAGAGCAATCAAACACAACTCATAATTATATCATAAACAAGCAAGTCATATGGACACAAGAATAGATCATCTTCATTACAAGTTCATAGTGGTGCTAGGGTTTCTCCATCTCCCCAAGAACAAAGGAACTACTCACTCATGGAAGCAATCAACAACATCATCATAATCAAATGGATGGATTAAAGTACGAGGGTAGATCTAATGCAAACCACGATTGGATATGGAATTACAAAGAGATCTAATAGATGAAAGATGGAGTAATGGTGGTGATGAAGATGCAGTGGTTGATGATGAAGGGGATGATGCGTTGTCCTCCAATGATCTGCGAAGCAGCTGGGATTTTGCCCCAGCCAAGTTCCTCCTTCAGATCCCTCTCGGATGTGGTGTTTTGTGGTTTCTGGTGGCTGTGAATGTCGGATCCCTCTCTCGTCTTTGCTAGGAGAAACAATTTGACGAGGCGGTCCCGATGGCGCCTAGTACGGGCGGACGGTACGGGCGGGCTCCGCCCATACCAGTGGTTGTTATCGGTGCTGATTCCTCCTCTTTATTTGTTATTCATCCAGGTGCGAAGGTAAATTCATAAAATGGCATTTATCACTTAGAAATATCATATAATTACATAATATGACAGCTCTAATTGATAAGTTCATCTATGACTCCATGATTTGGAATCTTGTTGAAACAAGAACGAAATAGCGCTCATAGGCGCAGTGAAATACAAAAATCCCTACTCTATTTATGCAAAAACAAGAGGTAAAATTTTCTTCTTTGGACTCGTCAATTTGAAAGCACTGTAATTATTTCGATGGACACCAGAATTATTTTGGGTCAAATTGTTGCAAATGGTTTCAGATTTAGTATCAAAGTATTAGGTTTATGAAAATGTTCGTTAATTAAAATAATTAACAAAATTCTGAATAAAATAAAATAAATAGTTTTATTAAATGAGATATGCATTAATTTTGGTGGAAAATTAATGCATGTGAGTGGAATTTTGAGTGAAGGTGTGTTTATGTGAGTGGAGCCTACACCCATATGAATGAGGGAGAGGTGGGGGCACCCACCTTGGCCCCGGCCATGGTAGGGGGTTGCGTCCTCTCCCTATAAAAGGCCCCCTCCCCCTCGTCTTCCTCTATTCTTATACCTCCTTGTGAAGGATCTCTCTCCCTCTCTAGATTATTCCCCGTGGCTTCGGACTAGCGGAGTACATATTCTCGGTGGTTTCTCTGGAAGGATTTGCTGCTTCCGCTGCTTTGCTAGAGCGAGGACTTGGAGATTGTCGGGGTACCGAACGTGTGTGCGATCACGGATGCAATGCTGCTTTGCGGCGCTGGACTTCAACATGATCTTGAAATCGTTAAGTGAATAACTACATCATCCACGAGAATAAATCTTGTAATGCTTTGTCGATATTCAAGGGTAAGTTCTCTATGGATGTATATACACTCGTTGATTGTATCTAGATAGATAGATCTTGGTGCCAACAATGTTTCTAAGGAAATTTAGCTAAGTCTCCTCCGTGGAACAATAATGTCAAGTCTCAAGATAATAATTGACGAGGGGTAACCTCGGCAATTCTCATGGTTATGGACTTAGGGTTTCGTGGAAAAGAGAATGTTGAGGATTTCATCGGCTGATCAGACAAACAAGGGAGTCAAAGTAGTCTGATTGCTTATGGTCAAATCGGTTACAGATCACTCAGGACTTTTTTGGTGCCTCTTCTTTGGCTCCTCGTAGCCTATATATAATATTTTGGGTCTCAAGACCATATACGGATAAGTTATAATCTTACAATTACAAGACTAATACAATGTAGATTTCTATTTCCTTATCTAGCAAGTTATGATTTTCGTCAGATACTTCGTGGGCCTTTTTCTTGGGCTTCGTGGGCCATGAGTCATAATGTAACTAGGGTAACTAATCATAAGAATCAGAATATTTATATCCATGTCAGTAGCCCCCGAGACTCCATCTGGATCGTAGATTCAGGTTGAGTCTCAAAGACAATTTTATCACAAACCAGATTTTTTTTTATTTTAAAACACTGTAGGGATTTTGTACAATAGGTCTGATGCATCTAACAGATTGGGAATCAGTTAATTGCTTCTGAAAAAAATACTGTGAACCTACATCAAATTCAAGTCCCCAGGCTCGAACTCGTAGTTTTTCTAGCGTAATTCAGTTCGGGCATCTTATCGAATACTGAATTCTAATTCTATTTATTTTAGGTACCCAACGCGTTCGTTGGGATTTTTCATCGTATCGTTGATACGATTAATTTAATGGTAGAGCGCATTCATGTGTGGTTACCAGGCCACACAGAATAAATCCTGGGGTCTTACCTTTATGTCATGGACACGACATTCAGACTTATTATCGCGTCAGGTGCGGTCCGAGAATTTTGTTAATTTTATCGAATGCCTTGTTTGGCTGTTGGAATTGCTGAAGTTGTTAAATTCTTATTTTCTTCGGGTGATGTTTATAATCACTCCCGATGGGAGAAAAAATTTGAGGATACGATGATGTGATACTCATAAGCTCATATTCTTTGGACTGTACCGGAGTTGTTATTTTATCGGATGTGCTTTCAACACGCGTGGATAATATTGCTTTGGATCACGTTTTAACCTTATATGTAGAGCGAAGTCTTTCTATCGGGTGCACGACAATGCTCCCAATGGGAGTAGCTCCCGAGACTACAGTTGAATATTTGTATTTGATTGTAGGCTCATGTCTCTAATCATCTGAAGAAAATTTCGATTCAGGAATTCTTTTTCTAGAACCTTTATGACGTTGTTACCGCATGTGCAATAATGCTTTCCATGGGAGTAACCTTCGAGGTTATGCCCAGACGCTCTTATTGGAATGGAAGCTCATGTTTGTGACTTGTTTTGTCTGATATTGCAAGAACTTATGTAAGCATCAATATATTCTATTGATGGAGCTCCTAGTATAGAAATATGAAGAACTAATGCTGAGTTCAGAAGAACTTATCCTTTATTGTAAAGCAGAAGACGAAGGTACATGTTCTGGCATAATTGCCTGGCTGCTGGCCTTTATTTAATGTAAATTGTAGAAAAATAACAAAACTCTAAGTATAAAAACATCGTAGTTGTGCAATGTTCCACGGATTGGAGTATTTAACTCTTGTTTTCTTGTCTTGGAGCCGATATGCCCCGTCAGGGATTACTTTTGTGACGATATAAGATCCTTCCCATGGTGATTCCAGCTTTCGGTGACCATCTTGTTTGAGGCGAAGGACCAATTCCCCTACGATGAAAGATCTGGGTCGTAGTCGTCAGCTGTGGCAGTTGCATAAATTCTGCTGATATATGGTTGCTCTTTGTAGAGCAACGTCGCGAGCTTCATCGAGTGCATCGATGTCATCTTCCAATGCTTCTTGGGATGCTTCTTCATCATATTTGGCAACTCGAGAAGACTTATGAATTACTTCGACTTGGAGGACAGCTTCCGCGCCATGGACCAGAAAGAATGGTGTTTCTTGTGTTGAATTGTTCGGGGTGGTGCGTAGACTCCATAGGACGGAGGGTAACTCATCTACCCAGCCTCCTTTTGCTCTGTCGAATGGTGCCAACAATTTTTTCTTAATACCACTGGTGACGCCATGGCCATTTCCACTTGCCCATTGGTTTGCGGGTGAGTAAATGAGGCATAGCTTACTTTTATACCCATCTCCTTGCGCACTCCTTGAATTCGTTAGAAGTGAAGTTTGTTCCATTGTCAGTGATAATTACCCCAAATCGGAATACTATTGACTTGATAAAATTCACAGCCGCCGTTCCATTTTGGCTAGTGATAGGCATTGCCTCAATCTATTTTGTAAATTTGTCGACTGCTACTAGCAAAAGACATGTTCGACGAGGATTTATGAAGTTTACCCACCATATCAAGCCCCCACTGAGCGAATGGCCAAGCAAGAGGTATGGGGTTAAGTTCTGTAGCAGGTGCGTTGGGTTTTGTTGAGAAACGTTGACATGCTTCACATGTCCGCACGATATCTTTTGCATCTTGTACTGATGTGAGACAATAGAACCCTGCGCAAAAAGGTTTAGCTACAATTGCTCGTCTACTGGCGTGATGGTCACACACTCCTTTATGTATATCTTTAAGGATGATCTTCTCTTCCTTGGACATAACGCATCGCTGTAGCACCCCTAAGATGCTTCTTTTATACAATTATCCTTTAATGACTCTGAAAGCTTTAGACCGATGTGTGATTCGTCGTGCCTCTATAACATCCTCGGGGTGTTCTCCTCTCATCATGTATGCTACGTAAGTTTGGTTCGGGACGCTATATCGGGTGGTTGCTATATTAATATAGTAGGCGTAAAATCTCTTTCGAGGAAATCCTCCATCACCTACACATTTAATGCAGGAAATCAAAACCCCAGACATTCCTTTTATAAAATAAATAAATAATTAAGCAGATTATATATTTACAGTATTCCTACTATGGCTAACTTTAGGGGTTTGAGATTTTTCTTTGTGGTATTCATGTTACACTTGGTGTTTTTCGAGAAAAGAAAGATGCTAACGTCGTCAGACAACGTCGTGGTTGAAATTGGTCCCCCGACCAGCAGCAAGTCACTCTAATTTGTTTTTTTGCAAACTGTCAACATAACTAAGTTGGTTATCCCGCCATGACTTGGGCCCAGTAGATACGATCTTTGGCCATTTGATGTACTGTAAAGAATTTTGACCTCCGCTGTGTCCGCAGGGTCAAAGGAAGGCAGAGGATAGTACGTCAAAGAGTCACCCTGATGAAATTCAGCCCAGGACAAGGACTCGCCGAACGCCACCAAACCAGAAGCGAGTCTCGTGTTTATAAAAAAGAAGAAGAGATGTCGTCTAGTAGTCACTATCACACACGCGATCCGGAATTTCTTCTTCCAGTAGTACTAGTAGTGAAAAAAAAGTATAGAATAATCCGTGGTCAAATAATGGCGCTACATACGGTCCAGGATTAGCCAAGAACTTGTTGCTCTCCACTTGCCCATCCTTTCAACTGCTGCTCTCCCTTGGCTGTCGGCGTTGCCGTTGTCGGAGTAGAAAAAAAAGAGGTGGAGTGTCGCTGTCAATTTGGTACGGAGGATAAACGGATATACATACACCGATACACACACGAGGGGAAAGAAAATACACGTCGCGTCTGCGTCTGCCCGGATTTGATGCGCATCTAAGGTTCACAACTGTAGCCGACTGGGCGTCGTCCTTTCGGGGGTTTAAGTAGCTATATCATCAGATGGATTAGTTTATCCTAAGCTGGCGATTAGTTTAGCGGTTTCTAGCTTGGTTTTCTTCCACTTCCACGCTAGGAGGCCTAACTGGCGTGCAGTACCTGGCAAAGTTCGGTCCGTTGAATGAAATGGTTTTTTTTTCTTCCCTTTTTTTTTGTTTGTTTCAAGCTCCATGCATGCGTATAGCTCGGGATCGATTTCGACTTTTTTTCAAGGCAAACTATTAAGCGCTGCCAAACTCATGAGGAACGTTCTTTAATTCGGATTAATAATCTCGTAGTGACTGGCTGCGTGCTGCTTGGAGCCTGTTGACTGCGTTCACTCACTCGCGTCGTCAGTCAGCCGCCTTGGAGCGTACGCTGCTGCTGCTGCAAACGGGAAAGAAAAGTCGCGCAGGCTGAAAAAGCAGAGAGAGAGAGCTGGGAGCGGGCGACGGGGGGACGCAGGCGCAAAAAGCGAAAACCACCGCAGCAGCAGCCAGCAGCTCGGCTCGAGGGAGGCCACCACGGCGAAAGGTGGAGGAGAGAGGGAAAGAAACAATTCGCAGCGCGCGGCTCCGGCTCCCCTGAAAACCTAGCCCCCTCCCTCCCTCCCTCCCTTCCTGCCGCCGGTACCCGTCCCATGGGCCCCGCGTCGCCGGCGCCGTCCCTCCCGCCCCGGCGCCAGCAGTAGAGATCGCCCGCGCAGGGGATGGCGCGCCCCGGCCGCACCAGCTGCCGCTCCGGCCGAGGTCAGTCACCCTGCCCCGATCTGAGCCCACTACGCGGTCGCGTACTTGCGTCCGAACACCGGGACCTCCGTGCTGCTTGCTTGTCTGGGTGGAGAGAGTGACCGACTCGTTTGGAATTCGGGCCGTGCTCGAGGTTTAGCGGCGGAGGGATGCCCGGCTCTTATCTCTATGTCGTGGCGAGGTAAACGGCGGGGGTTTTGGGCGGAGGGAGGGCGCGTCATGCGTGGGGGGGCAATTCAGTGCTCACGGTGTCGCCTGTTCTAGGATCTTAGTTGCCGTGCTTGTTTGGTACCTTAATCTGAACCTCCATTGGGAGTCGTGGGAATGGTGAATTCAGGGCTCGGTTCGACCTGGTCAGTAGGTCCGGCCGTTCCTCCTTCGCGACCTTTGTTTTACCCTGGGTAGCTGGGACTCGAATCCAGGAATGCTTCAACAGCTTAGATTTGCCGATGCCATGAAAATTTGCTACTTCTCTACTCAAAGACGCACTGCATTCTGGCCCTTTGCTTTTCAAATGCCACTTCTTCAGTAGATAAAATAAATCCGTTGCTACAGAGAATTACCATTTTATTGGTTACCTTGCAGAAAAGAAAAAAAAAGATTGCGCTGGAGGAAATGAAAAATGATAAGTACTCAAATGTCCTCAGTTCATCATCGCTTTGAAGTATACACGAGTGTAGTCGTTCTATGCTTTCTTCCTGAATAAGTCATTACCTGGTGTAGCCTTATTTCACATCGGTTTAGCTATATTCAGTAGGTGTAGATGATCTTTTTTATGTTGAATAACATGTGGATCTGGCCACCTTGAAAGCCAAATTCTCTGCGCCGACTGTGTATGTGTTGTTCACACTAATTCTGTAGATATATGATCACATATCAATTAGTTGCTCCTGTTCCTGGGCAATGACCAACATACTCTTGAGTCTTGTCTCAAGACGACGCTGACTGGTTGATTCTACTCTTTCTTTGCAGGACTGTTTGAAGATGCTTCAAGGAAATTTTTATTTAATTTCTTACTTGTCATATTGGCTCTGGAATTTATCAATGAGACCAATTTGATCACCCAAACATCCGCTCTAAAAGCTGATGGTCCTGCTATGTCTCCTTCACAAGGTTGGAGGCCAGTTCGGCCTGCCCAAGCAAAACTTGGCTCAAGTGTTGCAATGCGACAGCACAGACAAAAGAAGCTATATTCATCGTCATCTACTCTATCATCTGTGCACCCTCCCATCTCAGCGCCGAGCTATAGATCCATCTCTGGAGCTTCTGACCTCTCCTTTTATTCCTCGGACCTGTCAGATCATTATTCGGTGCAGCATAACAGACGCTCAGCAGCAGATGTTCCTGCCCATGTAGATGCCGCACCCCCTGATGCAGCTTCAAATACTAGTGCAGCTCCTTCTGGATTAGTGCAGCCCCCAGTATCTCCGCACAATGGTAAGTTTTGCTACAGCCATAATTTAATTCCAGATGATTTCATTATGTCAAACGTGACTTCAAGTTACATTAAAGAGATGCTTGTGTATTAAATCTAATTTGGCTCATATGGGGAAATAGCAGCTTATGACTGATTGTAATACCAGTTGCTAGCAGCTGCCTTATGTAAATTATAGAAGTTTGCTAGCTGTAACTAATTCAAGCATTATGTTTTGATGCATCAAATTTGAATGGTATGTGATGAAATGAAGTTGGATTGCTAGCAGTGGATACTTATAGTTTGTAGTACTCTGTCCTTTGCTCTATATAACCTGTCAAAGGATCAATTCCACAATAATTCACTTTCCGTTTTACTAGGCTGTTGTGCCCCAAACATGGTACAAAAACGAGGGACCCAAGACTGCCATTGTGTTTACCCAGTAAGAGTTGAGCTCTTCCTTCACAATGTTTCCTTGAATTCAAATTGGAGCAACGAATTTCTCGACGAGCTTGCGTCGCAGCTCAACTTGCGGGTTAACCAGTTTGAGATTGTAAATTTCTATGTTGTTGGAGCTTCTGGGCTAAATATGACAATGGACATAGCTCCCCACACTGGAAATAGCTTCTCTTCAGATCAAGTTACTGCAATGAATTATTCTCTTGGCATGCATACAATTCGGATCAATCCGATACTGGTCGGGGACTACAATCTTCTTAATTTAACATGGTTCAGGCCATTGGCTCCAGCTTCTGGTAACCTTTAGTCATCTTGATGTTCTTATATGTGTTACAGTGCTGATAGATCTTGTAGTGTCTAGGTACACAAAGCTGGAATGTCACTTTTCTTTCTTTAAGTTTGTCTCTATTGCTTACTTTAGTTTAGAGATTGATGAAGATTGTTTGTGACACATGATATTGATAATACTCCCTCCGTCAGGAAAAGGATCTAGACTACGCGTATAGATACATGCGAATCTAGACAAATCTGTGACATCCTTTTCTGGACGGAGGGAGTACTAATCATTCCAATTGTCTATAGTATGAACTGTGAACCACCAACTTGTTAAACTAGGAACCTCTATCACAAGCACTCTGTATATTTTCAGAGACATGTCAGTTTTGTCCAAAATTGTTGTCCTATTTAACTTTGCAGTTGTCAAATTCCAATTCACAGTGTATTCTTTTCCAAGTTACCCCTATTAATTTTACCCATTTCTCCCACCTTCCCTCCTTATTATTTGTACTTGCAATGTTAATAAAGGTTTTTTATCACTTGTATCTAAAATACAGTTCTAGGTATGCACTATATAAAAGGTGCCAAGTATGCAGTAAAAGGTTGGAGTACTTGGATACTACAAATAGTGTAGGTAGGCTCCCCATATTACAGTTCTACCACCATAATGCGTAACTCATTCGATTCAAAGAGGAGGAGAGACAAGGAAAACAAGCATGAACACCTGCATATCCACATTACACAAGTAGCTAACGAGGGCATATGTAGAATACATCTTGATCTGACTTTTAAAGCACTGGTTTGGCTAATTCAAGATCTGTACATATATATATTTTTGTTTCTGTTTAAAACTTTCAGATTGTGGATTTAGATCAAAGTAACCTCTTTAGTTTTAGTTACGAACTTGCTTATGCAGTTAGATATATTACATTTTGTACTTCTTACATGGAATAGAACATGGATGCCCCTTTTGTTTCGGTTGTGTGTCTTAGTTACTAATTACACAACTTCTTAAAGTAATTTTCTTTTCCTAACATCATTCTCTATCTTCTGTTTCAATTGTCAGCTCCAGCGTTCATGATATCACCTAAGGCCTCTCCATCTACATCATCTTCCACACCAAGAACTAGTGAAGACACCAGCAGTGGCCGACACTTGAGCCTGATTACTGTCATTTGCATTTGTATTGGTGCTCTAATTGGTGTCCTGGTGATCCTTTTATTTATTTGCTTCTGCACATTCAGGAAAGGAAAGAAGAAGGTGCCTCCTGTTGAAACACGTATGTGTCAAGAGATCTATTCCTTGTTTTATTCTTTGCCAAAAAACAAGAAAAGAAAACTAACATAGTTTTATTTTACGTGACATGATTATATTATTTAACCTTTTATTATATGCACCAAGTCCCTAAATTTTGTATTATTGTTTGTATTCAAACTTTTGACTTTATGCATAGTTTTTCCCTTATTGATATTTGAGTGGTAAGTTAATAATGGCTTATAAAGAGTCAAACCGAACACAGTTCAATCTTTTTCTTGGATAGTCTACTGTCCTTATAATTCAAAACATCAGTATGATCGATGGTAGGGTTATTTGGTCTTCTGGTTTTGCTGTTCAACAACACTATGACATTTAAACCCAAGCTATATGGAAAGGTTTGGTACAAGAAAAACAGCTATCCAACTAATAAGAAAGCCCTACCAACTAATAAGAACTTAGAGATGCAAGTTGAGTTTAGGGAATGTCAAAAATGGCAGTGGAAGCATTGCCGAGAATTCACCTTAACGTATAGCATTTGGAGGATACTTTGTAGCTTCAGTTTCACTCAGCGCAATACATTAACTAAGGTCTACATGGCTTGTCAAGTTAAGAGAAATGCATCTTTCTACGTATTTGTGGACTGTGAAAGGTCATAATTTATTTCTGGTTGTAGTCCTTTGAAGGCTATTAAATGAGGGTGGAAGCAGACACTGTCTCAATTTCAAACGATGATCAAGTGTTTGGTTTCTTTCCCAGTGTTTATCACGCATGTTTGAGAAACAATTTAATGTCTATTAACCTTGCCCGCCGTTCTGTACAGCCAAGCAGAGGACACCAGATGCAGTATCTGCAGTTGAATCACTCCCTCGCCCCACAAGTACAAGGTTCCTTGCATATGACGAACTTAAAGAAGCAACAAATAACTTTGAGGCTTCAAGTGTGCTTGGGGAAGGTGGTTTTGGCCGTGTCTTCAAGGGAATACTAAGTGATGGCACTGCTGTCGCTATAAAGAAGCTTACTTCTGGGGGACACCAAGGAGATAAGGAGTTTCTAGTTGAAGTGGAGATGCTGAGCAGGTTGCACCACCGCAACCTTGTGAAACTCATTGGATACTACAGCAACCGTGAATTGTCACAGAGCCTTCTTTGTTACGAACTTGTTCCTAATGGAAGTCTAGAGGCCTGGCTTCATGGTATGGCTTGCTATTTCTTTTTCTTTCTGAACCATTGCTGCATCGTTACCGATTTAGTTGCGATTGGAAGTGATTCATTAGGTTTAATTTGTTACCTGTACTCTTACTGCATCTTTCATTTTTATCAGGCTCATTAGGCGCTAACTGCCCCTTGGATTGGGACACGAGAATGAAGATAGCACTTGATGCTGCCAGGGGATTAGCATACCTTCATGAAGATTCACAGCCTTGTGTAATCCACAGGGACTTCAAAGCTTCCAATATATTGCTTGAGAATGATTTTCATGCCAAAGTGTCTGATTTTGGCTTGGCCAAGCAGGCGCCAGAAGGTCGCTTAAATTATCTTTCAACTCGTGTGATGGGAACTTTTGGGTAATCTGAATATGTCCTACCTTGAGTTTCATCCAACTATTTCTGCTCTTCTTTTGCTTTATATGTCTGATGTGTTTTTCAGGTACGTAGCACCAGAGTATGCAATGACAGGACACTTAATTGTGAAAAGTGATGTATATAGCTATGGAGTTGTTCTACTTGAACTACTTACTGGGAGGAGGCCTGTGGACATGTCTCAATCTTCTGGACAGGAGAATCTAGTGACATGGGTTAGATTTCTTTCTACTCTACACTATCTTCAGTTATTTTCACAATAATCTCTTTTACTGTTTTACATACGGTGCAAATCTGTGTTGGTGTAATCACTATTGAGTAGCCAACTAGCTGAGTGTCCTACCGGTGCGCATCAGTGTTAATGTCATAAGGTAGTTGAGGCAAAACAAGATGGGATGGGTAAACAGTAAACATGGTCAGGTGGAAAGTAGATTTACTGCACTAGTGTGTTCTGGATTATGTCTAAATGCATGACTCCCCACACCCCAAACGCTGACAGCTGCTGGTATGTTTCTTAGCTGGCTTCTGTGGCTAGTTTGGGAGTAGACACTTTGTTAAATCTCATCATATTCATATTGCATGTGTATAGGATCTGATTATGTATTACACTTGGGTAAACGAGTTATGTTTTTTTCTTAACTGACAACAGACACGGCCAGTTCTTCGAGATAAAGATAGACTAGAAGAACTAGCTGACCCCAGTCTTGGTGGGCAGTATCCAAAAGAAGATTTTGTGAGAGTGTGCACAATCGCAGCAGCCTGTGTTTCCCCGGAGGCAAACCAACGGCCAACAATGGGGGAGGTGGTGCAGTCACTAAAGATGGTGCAACGCTCCACGGAGTTCCAGGAATCTATACCAACGCCACCGGCTCGTCCTAATATCCGGGCGGCAACAACGTATGAATCCGACGGGACTTCATCCATGTTCTCATCCGGACCTTTCTCGGGTCTGAGCCCTTTTGAGACTGAAAACATCTCGAGAACAGCCATTTTCTCAGAAGATCTTCACGAAGGTCGATGATCGCTGAGGGGTGGTTGAGGAACTGTTTTCGGTAGAGCCTCTAACCGCCCATTCAAAAGGCTGGTGATGTTAGTGACCCGGCCGGTTGTGGGGAAGCAATACCTGTAAATTCCATTTTTAGTCACGGCCTGAAAAAGACTAGATTATCACATGAACATTTATGGCTTTGTACCAAAGAAATGATTTTGCTGGAGGTTTTTGTCCCCAAGGTCCTGGCTCATGTTGACACATTCTTGGTGTGTTGCTGGATATTTTTGTAAGACGGCATAGTACTATCTTGAGTTGCTACAGGAAGCGGCGGTACCAGCTGTACGCATCAGAATTCCGTCCGGGTGTGGGGAACTGTAGAGTTAATCGATGGGACTTAATTACGAATTGCGATTCCATCAGCCAGCGAACAAACCAAGGAGTACAATTTTTGGATGGTGCATGCCGCTGCTTGTACGACCCAGGCGATGTTGTGGCCTGTGGGGTGGCGCCAAAGCAAAAGCCAAAAGGGATATTTTCGTTTCCTGAAGAAGCGGCTGTCCTCTCGTCTTGAGCTCCTCTTCTCCCCCGCTGAATGCTCCCACTCCCCACACTCTCGTCTTCAGCCCCTCTTCTCCCGCGGTCAAACACTCCCCCATACTGCTCTGTTCTCCTAGACCACCACTCTCCTCTCCTCTCCTCGCGCATGTACGTATCTCCCCACCTCACTGCTTTCTCTGTGGATCGACATGGCTGGCACGGTTCGCCCCTCATCGCTGCTCCTGCTTCTCGTCATGGCCGTCGCTGCTGTGGTCACGGCAAACGCCAAGGCGTACGCCCCGGTGGACTCGATCCTGCTCAACTGTGGCTCCACGGCGGACGGTCTTGACGGCGACGGGCGCAAGTGGCTGGCGGACACGAACAACAACCAGTGGCTGGGCGACGCCGGCAAGTCGTCCCTCATGGCGGCGGCGGACGAGCTGGACTCGGCGCTGCCGTCGACGATCCCCTACATGACGGCGCGCGTCTTCACCGTGGAGACGGTGTACAACTTCACGCTGAACCCCAAGGACCGGCACTGGCTGCGCCTCCACTTCTACCCGTCCTCCTACAACGGGATCGCGCCCGAGGACTTCCGCTTCTCCGTCACCACCAACACGGGGCTCACCCTCCTCCGCAACTTCAGCGTCTGGATCACCACCAAGGCGCTCAGCCAAGGGTACATCTCCCGGGAGTTCTCGCTCCCGCGCACCCCCGCGGGCTTCATCACCGTCACCTTCACCCCGACGCCCATGAGCAACGTCACCTACGCCTTCGTCAACGGCATCGAGGTCGTCTCCATGCCCGACATCTTCGACGGCCCCGCCACCATGGTGGGCTTCGCCGACCAGACGCTCGACATCGCCGCAGCCAACCTCCAGATCATGCACCGCTTCAACGTCGGCGGGGGTTACATCCCGCCCTCCAACGACTCCGGTCTCACCCGCGCCTGGTTCGACGACACCCCCTACGTCTTCGGCGTCATGCAGGGGGTCACATACAACGCCGGCCCCAGGTTCCACGTCAAGTACCCCAGCGAGATCGCCGAGTACGCCGCGCCCCTCGAGGTGTACACCGGCACCCGCTCCATGGGCTCCGACGCGCGCGTCAACCAGAACTACAACCTCACCTGGACCATGAGGGTGGACGCCAACTTCACCTACGTCGTCCGCCTCCACTTCTGCGAGCTCCTGCTCAACAGGCCCAACCAGCGCGCCTTCGACATCTACGTCAACAACAAGACGGCGCAGTCCGACGCCGACGTCATCGAGATGACGTCCGAGCGCGGCGTGCCCATCTACAAGGACTTCGCCGTGCACATGCCCGACGAGCCCGGGGACGAGACCCTCTGGGTCGCCCTGCACCCGTCCGTCGCGCTCAGGCCGCAGTTCTACGACGCCATCCTCAGCGGCCTCGAGGTCTTCAAGCTCAACGACACCACCGGCAACCTTGCCGCGCCTGACGCGTCACCGTCCAAGATGCTGGCCGAGGCCGAGATGGGCGCCGGCGACAAGGCCGGCTCCAGGAAGTCCAAGGAGCAGACCCACATGGCCACGGTCATGGGTGGCACGGCGGGCGGCGCCGCCGCGGTCGGGATCGTGGCCGCCATCTGCGTCGTCGTCTACCACAACAAGAAGAGCAGGGAGCTCAGCGGCAACGAGTCGCACACCTCCGGGTGGCTGCCCATGTACAACTCCCACACCAGCGGCAGCAAGTCGTCCGGCCACCTCGCCGCGAACCTGGCGGGCATGTGCCGCCACTTCTCCCTCGCGGAGATGAAGGCGGCCACCAAGAACTTCAGCGAGTCGCTGGTCATCGGCGTGGGCGGGTTCGGCAAGGTCTACAGCGGCATGGTGGACGGCGACACCAAGGTGGCCATCAAGCGCTCCAACCCGTCGTCGGAGCAGGGCGTGCTGGAGTTCCAGACGGAGATCGAGATGCTGTCCAAGCTGCGGCACCGCCACCTCGTCTCACTCATCGGATTCTGCGAGGATAACAACGAGATGATCCTCGTCTACGACTACATGGAGCACGGCACGCTGCGGGAGCACCTCTACAACAAGGGCGGCAAGCCGCCGCTGTCGTGGCAGTGCCGCCTCGACATCTGCATCGGCGCCGCGCGCGGGTTGCACTACCTCCACACTGGAGCCAAGTACACCATCATCCACCGCGACGTCAAGACCACCAACATCCTCGTCGACGAGAACTGGGTGGCCAAGGTCTCCGACTTCGGCCTCTCCAAGTCCGGCTCCACCACGGTGAACCAGGCGCACGTCAGTACCATGGTCAAGGGGAGCTTCGGGTACCTGGACCCGGAGTACTTCCGGCGGCAGCAGCTCACCGACAAGTCCGACGTCTACTCCTTCGGCGTGGTGCTCTTCGAGGTGCTCATGGCGCGACCCGCGCTGAACCCGGCGCTGCCGCGGGAGCAGGTCAGCCTCGCTGACTACGCCCTCATCTGCCAGCGGAAGGGCACCCTAGCGGACGTCGTTGACCCGGCCATCAAGCACCAGATCGCACCGGAGTGCCTCATCAAGTTCGCCGAGACGGCCGAGAAGTGCCTCGCCGACCAAGGCATTGAGCGGCCGTCCATGGGTGACGTGCTGTGGAACCTCGAATTCGCGATGCAGCTGCAGACCACATTCGACGGCGGCAGCGGGCGGCAGCGGGGCGAGGTTGACGGGAGCGGGCGACCGGTGCTCGAACCCAGCAACAGCTACAGGAGCACCACCACGCTCGGGACGTCGTCCAACTCCAGGGCGCACGAGTCGTGCGTCATACTAGAGGAAGACGACGACATAACCAACGGCGCGGCATTCTCGCAGATCGTGCAACCCACCGGCCGGTGACAAGATCCGGCTGAAGGCTCCTCTGTTTGCAAAAGTGTTGTGATGTTGGTGCTGAATTTTGAAATTCTCTTTAGTAGTAGATTGAAGTAAGCTTGAAGGACTTGGAGATTTTGATAACTAGAAAGCAGAAATTAGTGTTTCGGTCAGTGATTTAGTGATACCGCATCCTCCTTATGCGGTAAACCATAACTCGACTTTGCGATACGAAAAAAGGGCTGACGGATCAGATGCCGCATAGTTGTACCGTAAAACAGAATATTCCATTTTACGGTTCAGTTATGCGGCATCTGTTCTGCCCGTCGCGTGTACTGCAAAAAATATATATTGTAAATCAGATTAACAATTAAAACCAATTTAGAATTTTCAAAGTTTTACAATAGCACACAGTTATACAACATCACAAACAAACGGAAAATAAACATACTAGGCTTACTGATGATCAGCTCTACCATTCGCTGTAGCACTTGCAGCAGCTCTACGAGCTTTTCTTGCCTCGAGGATCTCCAACCTTCTATCTTCCCACCACTCTTTTGTGATCGGATCTATCTTGTCAGGATCCATGATCATCACTCGTGTTTCATCGGCAATCACAGCTGCCCTAGTCTTTTTCTCTTCGAGACGAATCATCCGCTCCTCAAACTTAGCTTTGCGTTTCTTATCTTCACGAGTTGCGAGCCACATTTTCAGCTTGGTCTCTTCTCTCTTGTCAGCCATCTTGAGCTTGGTTTCCGTTTGTTGTTGCGCTACTAGCGACTTGTGCTTCATCATTTCATCCATCTTGTCCCTTAACTTTTTGTGCTCAACCCTTCTCTTCAACTCTTCTTTCCCCTTCTTTGTACCATCTGGCCTTTTTCATTTGGCTTTCGGTTCGTCGTCTTCCTCTTCATCTTCTTCCTCCAAATTTATTGCCGCGCCGTTTCTCGGAGGTGGTGCCTCTCGATCCCGTACCTTCCACTTCTCACTGTCCTTGAGCAATTCCCGGTAGTGATGGAGAGCAAATGGTTTGTTCCTCGATGTGGCCATGTCCTTGTACCTAATTGTGCAACCTTGTCATATTCGTCAATGTTGATGCCGCTTGGGGATGAGTCTTCACTTGCTCGTAGGCGGCACTCCAACGGCTGCAAGATTGTTTGATTGTATCCCACTGGCCTTGGAGATATCTCAATATGCGAGTGCTTCTTTTCGGCACAAGCTTGAAAAAATTGTCCTCAATCTGCTATCAATACTTCTTCTGAGATTGGTCACTCCCGGTGACAGCATCCATGGACACACCCTCCTAAGCCCAAATCAATGTTGTGTCTTCGTCCACGGTGTAGTTGGCAGATCTCTTAGATTTTCACCTTCTCTTGGGCATCATCGAACGCCTCTTCATCCACGTCTTCTAGTTCAACGTCTTCCTAGTCATCGGTCTCGTGCACTCCTTCCTCCCCTTCACCGTCGCCGGTAGCAGTAGTACCAGCCTCATCAGGTAGGGGCAGATCTCCGTTGATGTTCGTCCCCGCGTCGTTCAACATGTCAACGAACAAACACAGAACCGAGAGAAGATCCTCGCTACGAACACCCAAAATATGGCGATTTCCAGGCAATCAATTTCTACTCGGCATCTGCAACATATCTAGGGCGAATTTGATTACAATCAGATCAACATGAAACATACCTTCCAGGAACAGGGGCGAATAGGGTGGACGGTCGTGGGGGAGGAGCCGTCACCGGCATGCATGCCGAGAGGGGCTTCCGGCTCACGGTTCTCTTCGGCTTCGAGCTAGAGGGAAGCTTGGATCCGCTGATTTTCTTCCGACCGCCGGAGGGCCGTATGGGGCCAGTCAAACCACTGGCAGCGCGGGGCTGCGCTCCTAGTGTTGGGCCACGTAGAGATAAACAAAACTGTTTCCCTACGCGGTGATCCCAAGATCTAGCTCAGGTAGAAGGCCACGAGGATTACAACTAGACGCGCAGTTGCGGAATTGAAGAAGCACGTTGCTTGATGCAGTGCAGTCTTCGCGATCCGTTCCGGTTCCACGATCCACGATCTGTACTTTCTTCACGATCGTCGAAGTGCTGAACCTACAGCACCTCCGCCGGTATCCACACGTACGAGGAGGAGCGCCGGCGATGGACTGCTAGGTCCGATACGGCGGCGACAGGACGGACTGGGGCTAGGGTTTCCAACACATGGAGTGACCTAACCTTGTGCTCTAAGCACCTGCGCCCCAGCTTATATAGGGAGTGAAAGTGGGCTCCACTCACTTGTGGCCCATTCACTAAAAGTCCTATATTTGCCACTGCAAGTCTCACTTGCTGACTAAGTCCATGTCACTATTTGGGTCCAACCCAAATAGGTTTCCTGTTTGGGTCTAACCCAAATTGCTCCTGCTCTTAAGTGTGTGACCCGACAGGCTCATGGTAACCCGGACACGATTCCGAGTCTCACTCGTGATCGATCAGTTGGTAGCGGCCCCTAGCAGAACGTGCCAACTCCCAAGTACCAATAAGTCATGACGACATACCTTCCAATGCGACTTTCGTCTGAGTCCCTTTTGCCTCACGATATACCTTGTCGGATTATAGGCGAATGACCGTCATCCCTTAAATAGTACGACTCTCTTTCTCGATCCGAGATAAGTGATTCATCAGACTAACTCTTAGTCGGCTGTCTCGGTTAACACTTAACCGTGACGCGCATGGCCATACTTTCTGAATCATATCTTCCGAGAGGGCCCAGAGAATATCTCTCCAGATGGAGGGGAAAAATCCCATCTCGGTTATTCACATCACGCAGCTTGATTCTCAGTCGACCCGAACTCCGCCTTTATAACTGTCCAGTGACGGAACATCGTTTGACAGAACCTAAGTCGGAGATCCTCAACTCGGATTGTGCAATAACCTCAGGTCTAAGGATTACATTGATTGAGACATGCAAATGACGACTTGTTCGTTGCATCTCAATATGGGTCAGTCCGACTCGCTAAACTCTTTAGCCGAATCCGTGTAAGTCGGAATAGCATCTCCATGCCTATGACAAGTGGAACCTAGTCATCTGCAGACTTTCACATTGGTCTAAGTTGTGTGTCCGGCACAACCTCAATGACCAAGGACAATTAGTATGAACAACATGAATATGTAGTTCCACAATCAAATCACATATTTGATGATACATATCAGTAGTTCATACATGGACCATAACCTTATGAATACACAGGAATATCATCATACATGATTGCCTCTAGGGCATATTCCCAATAGTCTCCCACTTGCACTAGAGTCAATCTTCCGACATCACATGTCTAGGCATCTAATGCCCCTTGCTCTCAGGTGCGCCTCATGCTTCGGCTGTGGAAGTGGCTTTGTCAACGGATCCGCAATGTTTGCATCCGTGTGTACCTTGCATAACTTGATATCACCTTGATCCACGAACTGGCGAATAAGGTGGTACTGCATGAGTATATGTTTGTTCTGCTGGTGTTGTCTAGGTTCCTTGGCTTGTGCAATAGCACCATTGTTGTCACAATACACGTCTAACAGATTGGACGAGCCCTAAACCACACCAAGATCCATGAGGAAATTCCTCATCCAAACGGCTTCTTTTGCCGCCTCCGAGGCAGCAATATACTCAGCCTCTGTCGTAGACGCAGACACCGTTTCTTGCTTGGAACTTTTCCAGCTCACAGCCCCTCCATTTATCACAAATACATATCCGGATTGCGAACGAGAATCATCCGAGTCAGTGAGATAACTCGCATCCGTGTAACCCTTTACACTGAGTTCATCCTCACCTCCATAAACCAGGAACATATCCTTAGTCCTTCTCAAGTACTTGAGGATATTTTTAGCCGCTGCCTAGTGGATTTCTCCAGGGTCAGCCTGGTATCTGCTCACAACACTTAGAGCATAGGAAACATCCGGCCTAGTAAAAATCATAGCGTACATGATGGATCCGATTGCAGAAGCATACGGAATCGCACTCATCCGACTTCGCTCATCAGTTGTCGAAGGACACTGAGTCTTGCTAAGTTTTACGCCATGGGACATCGGTAAGAACCCCTTCTTAGACGATTCCATGTTGAACTTCTTCAACACTTTGTCCAAGTATGTACTCTGACTCAATCCAATGAGCTGCTTTGATCTATCTCTATAGATCCGGATTCCTAGTATGTAAGTTGCCTCACCCAAGTCTTTCATCGAAAAACTCTTTTCCAATGATTCCTTGGTCTCTTGCAACATCTGGACATCATTTCCAATCAATAATATGTCATCCACATATAAGATCAGAAAGTTTACTTTGCTCCCACTAAACTTCTTATATAAACAAGAATCATGATCACTCTTGATGAAGCCAAACGATTTGACTACCTCATCAAAGCGAATGTTCCAACTCCGAGATGCTTGTTTCAACCCATAAATGTATTTCCGAAGCTTGCATACCTTGTCAGCATTAGCCGGATCGACAAAACCCTCAGGCTGTATCATATACACGTCCTCGGTTAAATTTCCATTAAGGAAAGCCATCTTGACATCCATCTGCCATATCTCATAGTCGAAATAGGCTGCTATAGCTAACATGATCCGAACTGATTTAAGCATCGCTACATGAGAGAAAGTCTCATCGTAGTCAACTCCTTGAACTTGTCGGAACCCCTTCGCGACAAGCCGTGCTTTATAGATAGAAACATTTCCATCCATATCAGTTTTCTTCTTAAAGACCCATTTGCACTCGACGGGTCTTGCACCGTCTGGCAAATCAACCAAGTTCCAAACTTGATTTTCATCCATGGACTTTAACTCGGATCTCATGGCTCCAAGCCATGACTCGGAATCAGAACCCACCATCGCTTTCGAATAAGTTGCTGGCTCATCACTGTCTAACAACAATACATCACGAACACTTCGCAATCTGGCCGATCTTCACAATGTCGGTGCAATTTCCGGCTCAGGTACCACGTCCGGCTCAACCTCTAAGGCTTTTGCTGACTCGCTGCTAGCCGGCATCTCTCGAATTTCTTCGAGATGCACCGTACTCCCACTGACTCCCCGACTGAGAAACTCTTTCTCAAGGAAGGCACCGTTTCGAGCGACGAACACTTTGCCCTCTTCTTGGTTGTAGAAGTAGTAACCCAAGGTTTCCCTCGGATATCCCACGAAAATGCACTTATCCGACTTAGCTGTAAGCTTGTCCGACTGAAGTCGCTTGACAAAAGCTTCACAACCCCAAATCTTAAGAAAAGACAAACTCGGACTTTTGCCAGTCCATATCTCATGTGGTGTCTTCTCTACCGACTTTGATGGTACTCTGTTTAGTGTGAATGCTGCAGTTTCTAGACAATAACCCCAAAATGATAAAGGCAGATCTGTCCGACTCATCATTGATCGTACCATGTCCAACAAGGTCCGATTCCTCCTTTCCGACACACCGTTTCTCTGCGGCGTTCCTAGAGGAGTGAGCTGGGGAACTATTCCACAACTCTTTAGATGGTCATCAAACTCATGGCTCATGTACTCACCTCCTCGGTCCGACCGAAGAAACTTTATTTTCTTGCCAAGTTGATTTTGTACCTCATTCTGGAATTCCTTGAACTTTTCAAAGGCTTCCGACTTATGTTTCATCAAGTAGATATATCCATACCTACTCAAATCATCAATGAAGGTAATGAAGTACTCATAACCACCTCTAGCTGTCGTGCTCATTGGGCCACATACATCACTATGTACTAGTCCCAATAAGTTGGACGCCCTTTCACAACTCTTTGCAAAAGGTGTCTTGGTCATCTTGCCAAGAAGGCAGGATTCGCATGTCTCGAACGACTCCAAGTCGAACGAAGTTAGGAGTCCATCATCATGGATCTTCTTCATGCGTTTCCAACTTATATGACCAAGCCGACAATGCCAAAAGTAAGTCATATTCAGAACATTTGGTTTTAACCTTTTCACATTTATGTTATAGACAAATTCACTATCAAGATTCAAAATAAATAACCCGTCCCGGACGGGCGCAAAACCATGAAACATATCATTCAAATATAAAGAACAACCATTATTCTTAATATTCGACTCATAGCCCTGTCTCATCAAACATGAGGCAGAAATGATGTTTCGACTAAGCACTAGAACATAATAACAATTATTTAGCTCCATTATGAATGCAGAAGGTAAATGAAGTTGCATTGTGCCGACTTCCAACGCAGCGACTCTCGCTTTGTTTCCGACTCTAATGTCAACCTCGCCTCTTGCCACACTCCTAGTTCTTACCAGTCCCTGCAACAAGTTGCAGATGTGAATGACTGATCCGGTATCATATACCCAAGAACTACCAGGTGCATCAGCAAGATAAATGTCTATAACATTGCAAACAAGCGTACCTGAGCCGGAAGTCACACCTCCGCTCTTGGCTTTATCAGCCAGATACTTGCTGCAATTCCTCTTCCAGTGGCCATCCGACTTGCAGTAGAAGCAAGTGGATCCGGTTGTAGGAGATGGCTTAGTCCCTGAGGAAGTGCTTTGGACTGGGTCCTCCGCCTTACCTCCTGACTTTGCCTTCTTCTTCTTAGTCCAAGAACTCTTCTTGAACTTAGCCTTGTTTTGTACCATCAACACTTGACTGGCACCCTTCTTGAGATCCGCCTCAGCCTGCTTGAGCATCCCATGTAATTCAGTGAGCTTCTTATCCATACCATGCATGTGGTAGTTCGATATGAACTGGCCATACGCACTAGGAAGCGAGTTCAAAATTATGTCCGTAGCGAACTCTTCACTAATGGGCTAGCCAAGCCTTTCCAGAGACTGCACGTAACCAACCATCTTGATCACATGCAGACTCAGTGGATCGCCATCCTTAAGCTTGCAGCTCAACAAAGCCTGAGAGACTTGATACCTCTCAGTTTTGTCCTGAGCCTGGAACATACTTTTGAGGCTTTTGATCATATCGTAGGCCTCAACATTCTCGAACTGCTGCTGCAAGTCCGGTTCCATGTGAGCAAGCATAAGACAGCTAATCTCCGTGGATTCATCACAAATCCGACGGTGGGCATTGGTGGCTGCGACAGTCGCATTCTCATCCGGCTCAGCTGGAAGTGGGTTGTCTAGGACACAGTCCCTTTTTTCTTGTTTGAGAATAATTCTCAGATTACGATACCAGTTGGTGAAATTAGTTCCATTCAGCTTATCTTTCTCTAAGATGGTTCTCAAAGCAAAACCGGAAATCTGAGGAAGACTGCTAGGTGCCATTGATCTACAACAGAAAATATGCAAAACACTTAAGACATGTATCCATAAAAGAGCAAGCATATTAAACACTTTAATATTTATGCTCCCACTAGAACCAACACCCCTCTGATGGTTACTTAGTGATTCAGGACCCTAAATAAGCAAGTCGACTAGTGAGCTTTAGCATCACCGCTAGCCGTCAAGTGATCTAGGTAGACAACTCCTTGTCAATCGTATCTCATACGACTCCTATTGGATGGGTGGCATCACATGCCCCGGCTCCCATCCGACTTTTCCCCAAGTCCCACAACCGTTGTGATAGACCTGTCTAGATTACCAAGTGCTTCCGCTGTAAGAGTCCGACTCGAACCCACCTAGTCGGAAAGAATTGATAGCACCTCAATTTTATGAGCCCACTACCAAAAATGTCCGACTTGTGATGGTGCAGCACTGGCGGGGAAACCGACTAGACCTTCTTTGAGGGATTATATTCTACCAACTATCTAATAGAGGTAAAACTAGAGACATAACAATAACACAAAATAAAAGCAATTATAATGTGAAATGGTATGGCTCTCTTCATGGCGATCTCCATCTCCATAAAGCCTGTAATCCGACTCGTGTCAACTCTTGTCACGTGTCGTCTTACACCATGTAGCCGACTTGTACACCGACTTGCATGCCATCCGGATTCTCCAAACAACTACACTAGCTAGTAATGCAAATTGCACAGAGAATCCGACACGCAGGCCGTTATACAATAAGATGACAACACCTAGGCTCCAGCCGGCTGACAAAAACCGTGATACGCAGATCACGTATGGATTACACACATCACATGCACATAAGCCATACCATTCACAACATCATCCTGCAAAAACAAGTTATGCATAGATACGACATCTACCGGCGTTGTGAAACTCGCAACGACATCTAAGGCGCTACGACAGGGCGAAGCCGGCGGTCCCAAACCCTTTCATCATCTGCATTCCGGACATGGATTTCATCATCGGATAAAACAATTTTACCCAAATCCGATCCGGACTCCGATTCGATCAAACCCTTTGATCTTCGATCACCGCATCCGGGTTTACGTGTCACAATCTACCCGATGGCAGAAACCGACCGGTAGGGGTATGTTGTTCCACAACCTTAGCAGTTAGATCACGGAAACCAGATCATCCATTCCCCGAGTATAGCTGATCCAATCAACTTTGTACAAAACCGATCTATCTCATAGATCGACCACCAAAACTGCAATTAGATCCAATCTAACGCCAACCGCATATCACATATGCGCGATCTCGAGCCTAAAACCAGAAGCTAATGCTCTGATACCACTGTTGGGCCACGTAGAGATAAATAAAACTTTTTCCCTACGCGGTGATCCCAAGATCTAGCTCAGGTAGAAGGCCACGAGGATTACCACTAGACGCGCAGTTGCGGAATTGAAGAAGCCCGTCGCTTGATGCAGTGCAGTCCTCGCGATCCATTCCGGTTCCACGATCCACGATCCATACTTTCTTCACGATCGTCGAAGTGCTGAACCTACAACACCTCCGCCGGTATCCACACGTATGAGGAGGAGCGCCGGCGATGGACTGCTAGGTCTGGTACGGCGGCGACATGACGGACTGGGGCTAGGGTTTCCAACACATGGAGTGACCTAACCTTGTGCTCTAAGCACCTGCGCCCCAGCTTATATAGGGAGTGAAAGTGGGCTCCACTCACTTGTGGCCCATTCACTAAAAGGCCTATATTGGCCACTGCAAGTCTCACTTGCTGACTAAGTCCATGTCACTATTTGGGTCCAACCCAAATAGGTTTCCTGTTTGGGTCTAACCCAAATTGCTCCCGCTCTTAAGTGTGTGACCCGACAGGCTCATGGTAACCCGTACACGATTCCGAGTCTCACTCGTGATCGATCAGTTGGTAGCGGCCCCTAGCAGAATGTGCCAACTCCCAAGTACCAATAAGTCATGACAACATACCTTCCAATGCGACTTTCGTCTGAGTCCCTTTTGCCTCACGATATACCTTGTCGGATTATAAGCAAATGACCATCATCCCTTAAATAGTCCGACTCTCTTTCTCGATCCGAGATAAGTGATTCATCCGACTAACTCTTAGTCGGCTGCCTCGGTTAACACTTAACCGTGACGCGCATGGCCATGCTTTCCGAATCATATCTTCCGAGAGGGCCCAGAGAATATGTCTCCAGATGGAGGGGAAAAATCCCATCTCGGTTATTCACATCACGCAGCTTGATTCTCAGTCGACCCGAACTCTGCCTTTATAACTGTCCAGTGACGGAACATCGTTTGACAGAACCTAAGTCGGAGATCCTCAACTCGGATTGTGCAATAACCTCAGGTCTAAGGATTACATTGATTGAGACATGCAAATGACGGCTTGTTTGTTGCATCTCAATATGGGTCAGTCCGACTCGCTAAACTCTTTAGCCGAATCCGTGTAAGTCGGAATAGCATCTCCATGCCCATGACAAGTGGAACCTAGTCATTTGCCGACTTTCACATTGGTCTAAGTTGTGTGTCTGGCACAACCTCAATGACCAAGGACAATTAGTATGAACAACATGAATATGTAGTTCCACAATCAAATCACATATTTGATGATACATATTAGTAGTTCATACATGGACCATAACCTTATGAATACACAGGAATATCATCATACATGATTGCCTCTAGGGCATATTCCCAACAGTCTCCCACTTGCACTAGAGTCAATCTTCCGACATCACATGTCTAGGCATCTAATGCCCCTTGCTCTCAGGTGCGCCTCATGCTTCGGCTGTGGAAGTGGCTTTGTCAACGGATCCGCAATGTGCATCCGTGTGTACCTTGCATAACTTGATATCACCTTGATCCACGAACTGGCGAATAAGGTGGTACCGCATGAGTATATGTTTGTTCTTCTGGTGTTGTCTAGGTTCCTTGGCTTGTGCAATAGCACCATTGTTGTCACAATACACGTCTAACGGATTGGACGAGCCCTGAACCAGTTGGTTTGGGCTAGGGAGTGTTCATGATGGCAGTGGTGGGAGGCAGTGCAGTGGGGAAAGGCTAGAGGCGCGAGGACGAAGAGATCGGAAATGGTGGCGGCGGTGGAAATATCCCTGGCGCCAAGCGAAAGTCAGGATGCGGTTCACCACATCCACAACCCTCGGTGCAGAAAATATGCTGAAGCGAGCTTTTGCGGTGAACCGCAAAAAAATCGGATGTGGTACATTTTGTGATATCTGGAATGGCCACTTTTTCCACCTCATACCGCAAATTGGCGGTTATTTTGCGGGACGAGGCCGAATGCGGTATCTGTTGGAGATGCTCTGATATAGTTAAGGCGACCTAGAGAATTAAGAAAGCGTTTCCACGCGTAATAGAAATCATGGCCGTCCATATTAGTTGAGATCCCAGTCAACGAGTTCTATGTATGTCCCATGCAAAAAAGAAATCTGCAGCAAGATTTATCATAGAACTACATGTGCAAGGTGTTCGAACTTTAAAGATTGAGCATGATTTATCACAGCACCCATGTGCAAGGTGTCCTGACTTTGTAGATCAGGACCATACGCAGACTTTGTAGATCAGGACCATACGCAACGAAGAACTTCATAGATTCAGACCACGAAAAAGTTTGAAATGAATTTGAGTATATTATTAGACTCGTTCTGAAGACTCGTGGGAAAGTCAAATACGTAAACGAAATTAAATTTGTATTTGTTACTGAAAGTTGAGTTCTATTCTATCCAAGTTAGTACTCCCTCCGTTTTAAAATATACGATGTTTTAGCTTTTGTGAAACTGATGTATCTAGACGCCTTTTAGTGTGTAGGTTCGGAGTGAATCTACACATCAAAAGGGCCCTAGATACATTCGTTTTATAAAAGCTAAAACATCTTGGAGACATTTAAGAAATTTCAAACGCTTAGATCCTCACCGCTACACATCGATAGGAGGGGAGGAAGATGCGACTAGCGGGGTTGGTAGGTATGTGCAATAGAGAAAGGGAGAGCGAGACATCCAACTTATCAGGCTCTCCTCCCTGTACAGGCTAGGTGCGTCCATCAGGGGAGAGAGAGACATTCAACCTATCGGATCATAAAGTATCCAACAGTGGTTGTCCAAGATCCGTGTGACATACATCTCGACCAATCAGAGCACATCCAAAGTGAGCGCAAGTTGAGCTATTGTGAGGGTTTGAGACAAGAGAGAGGGGGAAAGTGAGGATAAATTTATCGGAAGGGGAAAGCTGAGTAGAACTAAGTAAAACAAGGGCTCCAAAATAAAAATGAACAAGGGAAATTCAAGCTTTTGGCATAAAAATGGAAAATATGTTATTTGAACAAAATAATCCATCTTGGCCGACATGATATTGTTTGCAATTCAAAGATACAACAAGTGTGCTAAATTTGGCCTCATGTAGACAAAGTATTTTTGGGATGGGTTATCTGGGAGGTGGATTGAGTAGAAAGCCATGCATCTTCATAGCTAGTAGCTCATTCTAAGAAGGGACTAAGAAGTGATTTTGGGAAAAATTCCATTTCTCTATATTTCTTCCTCTCTTCTTATTTTCGCTAGGTTGTATGTAACATAACAAGAATCCATGCGAAGGTTCCACTATGTTTTGATTTTTTTGAATGAAACTAACCCTAATACTATTTTTTTAATTTAGTCACTTAGAAAATGAAAATGTGATTAATTACAAGTAAATTCAAAATTTCCAACATCATATAGTGGATCAATCCAAGACACACATGTGTGCCAAATTTTGGATCAATTGGTCAATGTTTGCTATGGTTTAAGACATGAACTAGCTAAATCCCATCCGTTGACCACTTGTCGAGGGAAAAACTGAGTAGTTCTAAGCAACTAGGTGGATGACCATAGAAAACTTGCAATAACACAAACATTGATTGTAGTTAAATTCATCATACAAATTCAAATTAGTAGTTCAAATTCAGATCTTTTTTCTTTCTCCTAGTGTTTTTTGTTGGGTTCACCACCTTGCTCCGGGTGATCCTAGCTAGAATATCTCAAAGTCCACCATCAGCTTATTCCTTTTGTTTCCTTTGTTGTTCTTCTTTTCAGGTTGTGGCGGTGGAGGTGCTGACGTGATGACCAACTAACGATCAGCTGTGGGTTCAACTCAATAAGACTTCCTGAGAAAGATTGATAAACACTTTTCATACATTGCAACTGCTTTTGCTTCAATCTCCTCTATATTTGCTTCAATCTCTGCATTTTGTTCAATCCCCTCTCGATCCATTGGTTCAATTTGCAATAAATCCATTGCTTCAATCTCCGCTCGTTCAATTACTTCATTATCCTCTACATCCAATGAATCAATTGGTTTAGTATGATGTACATTTGGTTCAATCTCCTCTCGATCCATTGGTTCAATCTGCAATGAATCCATTGCTTCAATCTCCTCTTGTTCAATTACTGCATTATCCTCTGCATCCAATTAATCAATTGCTCCAGTCTGATGTACATTTGGTTCAATCTCCTCTCGATCCATTGGTTTAATCTGCAATGAATCTATTGCTTCCATCTCCTCTCGTTCAATTACTTCATTATCCTCTGCATCCAATGAATCAATTGCTTCAGTCGGTTGTACATTTGGTTCAATCTACTCTCGATCCATTGGTTCATTCTACAATAAATCCATTGCTTCAATCTCCTCTCGTTCAATTATTTCATTCTCCTCTGCATTTGTTGCTCCCGCCTGATCATCCATTCCAAAAGTTGGGCCCACTGCATTTTTACAAAGCCTAGCAATGTGCCCTAGGATCCCACAATGTTTTCACTTACCTCATCAAGGTGGTGCACCACCTCTGCACTAGCTCTGATCCTATGCTTCCTTGACCTACCTGCTGGTCTAAAAACTGGACCGTATAGCTTGAAGCCTGGATCGACTTCCATCCATTGGTATTTCCCAACAAGGTAGGAACATTCTGAGCATATGCTTCCCTAAATTTGGCAACAGAGAAATACTCTGACACATACTAATCAACTTCACCTTCTTCACCTCATAGAACACCCATGAAAAACAATGCATGTATGCAGGGTTTCCCATGGAGCTGGAATTGTCTGCAATGGCATTTCCTATCAACCAAACTCACTAAATACCTCCATTGCATGTCTTTACTATCACTTTATGTTACCTCGGCCTCCATTTTTCTTCTAACGCATTTCATCTTCAATTGTTTAACCCTGGCATGCAAAGCCTTAATAAAAAATGGGAGGATGAGATGGCCAACATATCTTGTTGCTGTAATTCTTTGACGCAAATCGATCTTTATCATGATCATCTGCCTAATCTTATCAAATATTTTCCACAACATAATCTTATCATGATCATCTGCCTAATCTTGTCATGACCTTTGAACTGAAACTCTCTGCAAGGTTACTTGTTACATAGTCTACCTTAGCAAATTTCATTGAATTGGCTTATTGACCCCACCCTTCCATGTGTGCATCAAAGTACTCCTTCACCCTAGGTTATTGTTTATACAACACTTCCAAATGATACTAATGCTTCCTCAAAATGCATGTGTATGAAGCTAGCCATGGGTTGTCAGTATAAACTTTACCCTTGAATTTCTTTGTAAAATTTTGCACTAAGTGTCACATACATTCCCTATGCTCCACTCCAGGGAATACTTCTTCTACTGCTTTCTCCAAACCTTTGCAAGCGTCTATGTGATAGTAAATCCTGGTGGATGACCTATAAGGTCACGCACATTTTGCAGAAACCAAGTCCAAATTCCCTCTAACTCAATATCCAAAACTCCATAAAGCAACAGGGAACAACCAATTGTGTCCATCAACTGCAGTAGCAGCTACTTTCTATCCTTTAAATCTGCCATGAAGAGTTTTTCCATCCATGCCCAAATAAGGCATGCAACCATCCAGAAACCATTGCCAGCAAGCTTTGAAACAAACAAAAGCCCTTCTAAAGCATTACTTCTCCATTGTCTTCCCTCTTATTTTGTACTGAACTATATGCTTGTCTATCTCTACAACACTGTCTAGACTAGCCATCTCCACTTCAGCTTTGAAGCTATAAAGGAGCTGAAAGCTTTCATTCCATGGACCATTGATCTTATCAAGAGCCATTTCCTTTGTATAGAACATCCTCATGTAAAGTATGGCAGTATTAAACTTCTCAATAACATTTTTTATGAGTGATATTGCACCAAGTGATGGCAGTTTTCTCAGCCAGTCCATGACTACATCTACCAACCACCTACTCTTTGCTAGCTTTGTTTTGTCCTTTGGCTGTCCTGCTTGAGATGGACAAGTATGGTCATGTGGGTTCTTTTTATCTAAAACATAATGAAAATGTCATGTACAGTTAAAAAACTTTACACACTTATCTAAAATACACAGTTGGTTGTAATACCTGAACCAATCTGCTCCTGAGAATAGTGGATGCATGCGTCCTCCACCTACACCTCTTGTATGGGAACTTCACTATGAACCTTGTTAGATCACTCTTAACATCATCATCATCATTCATGGTGAGAATGCAATATGTAGTAAATGCATTATGACAGTCCCGCATCGTTTCAAATATGGTGCCTTCTAAAAGCTGAGGATCATCCCTGTTCCACTCAATTGTTGGCAAGTCATCACCATCGTACTCGGCTAAAACGAGGATGTCATTGTTCTCCTAATTCTCCTCATCATCAATGTCATCAAATATGGCACCGTGGGTCATTTCCTCCGTGTATTGATCCTCCGTTCCTGCTTACTAAATCTATCTACCAATTTAGGAAACATCAACTCATCATAATCATCTAGAGGAGGGACTACATCGCCCTCCACATCTGCCACACGAGCAATCAGTCTTACACTCGCAGTGGGTACATATGGTACTGCTATGGACCTACAAGGAGCACGCTGGCGCACACTATTAGCAGAGACATATGATGTCTGACCACTAGATGATGCTTGACCACTAGATGATGCTTTAACCCTCTTTTCCTTGTGCACAAATTTAGGTTGCACATGGATATGAATTTGACCGAAACGGTCAGCAGCATTCAAAGAGAAAAGCATTACCATATGACCTTTACAAGTTAGTGGGAGCAATCTTTGCTCGCCAATGTTGAAATATTTCAAATTAATTGAATCGCCATGGCTCCAAGGGAATTTTTAATATAAGTTTTCTTTCAAATCTCTGAGAGTTATGGAGGTTGCAACCACCGCTGGGAAGTAAAATCTAGAGAGATATTTGTAGCACCCCTCGAGATTAGGGTTAGACAAATCCTAGACCATAGCCTAACATAAGCGTAACCTAGAAATAGAGAGTTTAGAGTGAGAGAATTGATAACACAATAGTGACCCTACGACGCAAAAATTATTATAGCAAGCTCATAATTGAGGAGAGAAGCAAAATATTACAAGCAAAGGTCACTAACAACAAACATCAAACAATGGAATGAAAATTATGCTATTAGATATAGCAAACTTGACAAATAGCCTAAGATGCCTGAAGCATAACAATGACCTCACAACCCATAGATTCCAGGCTGCCGGCCGAGAACCCCAAGCTACTCGTCGGTGTCGATATTGTACAGAACTCCTCTTTAGGTGAACACTTACTCTGCTACAAAAGTATCAACGATGAAAGGGTGAGTACAAGGTGTACTCCACAAGACTTATGGTTGGTGGAGTTATCTTGCATAAAGTTGTATTTGTTTATAAAACAAGAGGAAGTAGAAGCTCGACTAATAGATTATTTTAAAAGGAGATAAGAGAGCGATATCTCCAACTACTGATCATCATATTCTGATATCCACCAAATCATCATCATCCTCATATCTCAACTAGGATCACGCCCTCCTACCCTCAGGAAGCATCCTTAAGCACACGTTGATTTGCCAAGTTTTATGATTAGGTTAATATTCTCTGTGATCTTAGAATCTGGTCACCAAGTCGTCCTTAACCGTGTACATGGATTTTTGCAAAGATTTAACCCTGCAGGGGTGTACAAATTTACCCACAAGAACAACCTTCTCTTAATGCCACTAGGTAAATGCACTTCCCTTGTGCATTGGAAGAGGACGGTTGGACATGACCTTTACCTTACTTTCGCCTAGATCCAAGGGGTTCTGTCTGCTATAGTTGGATGCACTCTTAGCTTGGTCCCAATCTCTATGTCCAAGAATATAGAGTCTGGGCCCACAGAACCCTCCTCCCTAGACACGCCATGTATGATGCACCATCTTCAACCCATCCAAAATGCAGATGCCAGCTTTAAATCCAAACTATGGACTCATGGATCTAAACTAGGCAGGTTAATGAGTCGAGGGGGAATTCCATGCCCCCGTGTGGTTGCAGGTCAAAATATATAGGCGTCTTCACAAAAAGTTGTAGGGTTTGACGAGACGGAGCCACCGCCACATGGTATGGGCAGGTCATGCCCGTACCAGTGGTCGTTACGGCTGCTGACGCCTGGAATTGACTCCACAATTACTTGGTCGTGTCGAATTCCTCAAAAACATTCATTATGACTCTAGATTTCGCATTGAAAAGCATAATTTCCTGAACAACACAATTCAAAGCAAGGTTTTGCATACCTTTGCCATTATTAGTCATTAGTGGCAAGGATTGAGAGTTTCTTATCAATTTCTTGACTAAAAAAATGTTTAAACGCAGTGGAAGATGGCTATTTTTGGAGCCATCAACAATACTTCTAGAAAGATGTCTAGAATATCACGAACCATTGATATGTCACTTGGTTCAAGCGAAAACTTTCTTGGAAAGGCAAGAAGATATAGTCTCAAAGCTTCAGCACAAGCCTAACTCTTTGACCGGAGAGAGTGCACCATAATAATGGACTTGGTAACACAATCATCCTTTGCTTAGTGATAGGGTTAACCAATCACGCTAAGAATGACAAAAATGTCCTTGGAGTTCAAAGTGGTAATAATTGCTAAGAATCTTAGATGGCGACATCATTACGCACACGCATCATTCACGAGTGTGAAAGCTCGGAGAAAGGGTGGGTAAGAATATGTAAGATCATCACTTCATTAAGAAGGACATGAAACTCAACATGACCTCTTGGTCTAGAAGAGTCTATTAATCCTAGCTAGAACATATAGAAGTTAATAAAGCCTTTGGATCTGCGTATTACAACACTTTGACCTGGTCCTAGATATGGTGAGGTGTTGGAGTTTGTTTCTCCTGACATCCCGAAATGATTTGTCTTGATGGACCACAAGAGTACCTTGCATCGGGTAACACTAATGCACACTTACTACCTGGCAACCAATTGGTATACAAAGGTCAGAAAACAACAAGGGGAAGGAACATGCTCATGATGGAATCCCGAGATGTAGATGCATAGATTATCAATCTTCCAAAAATCAATGCAGAAGAGGGAGGTGTGGTAGAGTCACGATTATAGATGTGAGTCTCATGAGGAGCACTCTTGTCATGATCTATTTGGTTCCAGGAACATCCGCCATAGCTAGTGGTAGGGGAAGTCCTTGGTTGTCTCAATTCAATCGCGGCAGTAACCACAAGATTGAAGGCTATACTTGAATTTAGCCATCCTAAGGTAGTGCTTGAACATTAACAGTAGGGGTCAAAGGAACGGATCTTGTGTTAAAGATCAGCTTCATGTACAAGATTCACAACACTAGAATCTAGCACAATCTGGGACCTTCGGTTCAAGTCCAAGGGTTAAAACCCTAGAAAGGAGTAATTACTATCTAAGTGACACATCATACACTACAAGGTAGTAATCACGAGGTAGCTTCTAAGATAAGAAATGACTTTTGAAGTACCCAACAAATAAAAGGAGGCACACAAAGTTGAAGGAAACCTTGAAGCCTAGAACAGAACACTATGGAACCTACAATATAATATTGTGATCCCACAAGATTGAGAGATCATGATGGAAAATAATCTCCCAGCCGAATTGGAACAAGGGGAACAAGGAACACACAACACACACACTAACTCTAGAGAACTCAACACTAGGTCAACTGGTCGAGAAACGACATGCCCAGAAGGCACCTAAGCTTTGAAAGATTGGAAGAGATAACAAAACTTTTCCAAAGTCAACACAAGATAAGATGACCCAGAGTTAGAGCGATAACAAATAAGGAGTAAAAGAAGCATACTAGAGTTTTCGCAAATACTTTTCATCTTTGAAATAGTTTTCACAAGAACTAGACTCAACATCGACCAATAGCAAGGTATTCCTACGGTCGGTACTACTCTGATACCAAAACCTATAGCACCCTCATGATTAGGGTTAGATAAATCCCACACCTTAGCCTGACATAAGCCTAACCTAGAAATCAAGAGTTTACAATGAGACAATTAATAACAGAATAGTGACCCTACGACACAAAAACTATTATAGCAAGCTCATAACTGAGCAGAAAACCAAAATATTACAAGCAAAGGTCACTGACCACAAACATCGAACAACGGAATGAAATTATGCTATTAGATATAGCAAACTTAAAACTTAACAAATGGCCTAAGAGGCCTGAAGCATAACGATGATGTCCCAGCCCATAGATTCCAGGCTACTGTCTAGGAACCCCAAGCTACTCGTCGGTGTCAATGTCGTACAGAACTCTTCTTCAGGTGAACACTTACTCTGCTATAAAAGTATCAACAAATAAATGATGATTACATGGTGTACTCCGCAAGACTTATGGTTGGTGGAGTTATCTTGCATAAAGTTGTATTTGTTTGTAAAACAAGAGGGAGTAGAAGCTCGACTAATAGATTATATTAAAAGGGGATAAGAGAGTGATATCTCCAACTACTGATCATCATATTCTGATATCCACCAAATCATCATCATCCTCATCTCTCAACTAGGATTACCCTCTCGTACATTGAGGAAGCATCCTTAAGCACACATTGATGTTCCAAGATTTACGATTAGGTTATTATTCTCTATGATTCGTACAATCTAGTCACCAAGTCGTCCTTAACTGTGGACACAACTTTTTGAAAAGATTTAACCCCGTAGGGGTGTACAAAATTACCTACACGAATAACCTTCTCTTAATGCAGCTAGGTAAACGCACTTCCCTTGTGCGTCAGAAGAGAGGGGTTGAACATGAACTTTACGTTACTTTCGCCTAGATCCATGAGTCACCAAGAATGGGGTTCTGTCTACTATAGTCGGTCGCACTCTTAGCTCGGTCCCAATCTCTATGTCCAAGAATCTAGAGTATGTCCCATAGAGCCATACTCCATGGACACGCCCTGTATGATGCACCATCTTCAACCCATCCAAAATGCATATGCCAGCTTTAAATCCAAACTACGGACTCATGGATCCAAACTAGGCAGGTTAATGAGTCGAGGGGGAATTCCACGCCCCCGTATTGTTGCACGCTCGGTCTTGGTTCCAAAGATAAGAACTCGGGTCCTAGGGGTGCAGAGTATGGGTTACGAATACCACATCCCACTATGGCCTCCCATACAAGCCTTAACATGTTTAACCTTCACTACTTATCTCATCTCATCAACATATCTTGATCTCCTATCATACTAGATTCATTTGCATCTCTGGCACATCTTCTGGATGAACGAACCTTATCAGCTAAGAGCATCTCCACTCGTCCCCCATACAGCGTCCAACGCGGTCCGATTTTGGGCCGTATGGGGGGTGCCAGACTGGTTCATGATTGGGGGGGGGGGGGGGGCGATGGCTCCCAACCGTGCCCCCATACAAAAAAATCAATATTTTTTTTTCAAATCAACAAGTAATTTAAACATGTTCAATATAGCAAATAAATAATTGAACATTCAGATTTTTACAAATTCATGAAATTAAACAAACAATTCAAAATGTTCATTATAGAAAACAAAGGTTAACAAATAAACAAACAACCTGGCCCCTTTGAGCCTCCACATATGCTCCACCAGATCATCCTACAGTTGGCTATGAGTATTTGTGTCTCGAACTTCCTACCGCCTAGCAAGAAAAGTAGCAAACGCAGGTGGCACTTGTGGTCAATATCTTCAAGAGGACCTTGGCGAAAATAGGGTTCAGTGTCAAACACTGGAGTCTCTCACTCGTTCTCGATGATCGTGTTGTGCAAGATCACATAGGCAGTCATGACCTCCCACATATGATCTTTTGACCAGGTAAGGGCAGGGTACCTGACAATGGCAAATCGAGCTTGCAGCACACCGAATGCCCTCTCCACATCCTTCCTTCAAGCCTCCTATTGTTGGGCAAATCAAGATTTCTTTCCTCCAGGCACAGGGTTTGAGATTGTCTTCACAAATGTTGACCATCTTGGGTAGATGCCATCTACCAAGTAGTATCCCTTGTCATACTGGTGGCCATTGATCTCGAACTGCACTAGAGGAGCTCTTCCTTCAACAAGCTTGGCAAACACATTTGAACACTACAACATGTTGATGACATTGTGTGATCCTGCCATACCGAAGAAAGCATGCCAAATCCATAGATCCGGATCTATCACAGCCTCAATAACCACACCATATGATCTTTTGTGACCTTTGTACATGCCCTGGTGCGTGAATGGACAGTTCTTCCAAGCCCACTGCATACCGTCAATGCTTCCAAGCATTCCTAGAAAACCCCTTGCAGCATTCTGTTCCAAGATTCGAGCTGTGTCTTCTACAAGAACTTGGGTCCTAGGGGTGGAGAGTATGGGACTATGAATACCACATCCCACCATGGCCTCCCATACAAGCCTTAGCATGTTTAACCTTCACCACTGATCTCATCTCATCAACATATCTCGATCCCCTATCATTCTACATTCATTTGCATCCTTGCTACATCTCTAGGTACACCAACCTTATCATCTAAGCATGGCTAAGCAGGACTCAAATATAAGCTATAGTAGTGCACATAAGCCAAACCTAGTTATTCTAGGAGAGGTGGATGAGGTAATATAAGCTTCAAAATGGAGTAATGTAATAGACATGATACTATATCTATCGATAGAAGACCACAGAAGAATCGTATGCATCATGGCGAGAATTGAAATGCTTTGAAAACATAGGATTGTATAATGGTGGGGCTATGCATTCCTTTGCCCGTTGATAATGAATAAATAGATCTTCAGAAGCCTTGTACTTGACTTGATTACAGTTAGTCAAGTATTGATCCTTGATCTTCGATGGTGTTGACCTCTGACTTTGATCTCAAACTTGATATCATCTTCTATCAGGAAGAACCAAATCACTGGAAAGAAAGGGAAACAATCTACACATGGCATCGATGTAATGCTCAAGCAAGTATGATGATATTACAAGTTAAATTGTACTAAAATGAAACCCTAGACAAGATCATCACTTTTAAATGGGGTTCGTAGGGTGTAAACCCTAGTATTTGGAAAGCTCCATATGCATATGAGAGGGTTCAAAATTTCTCCTAATTAAGATTGTTAGTTGAAGTTGTTGAACAATGCATGATTTTGATGCTGAAAGATAGATCTCATTTTTCTGAACATTTTAATGTATTATACACCTTTTTCTGATTTATAGAATATAAGTTATTCAATTTACAAGATTAATATTTTCTGAAAATAAAACAAACTAGAAACTACTTTTTACACCGGGGCACACCAAGCCAGAGAGGATGACAGAGTGTCCCTAGTTCCAACTTAACCTCCACGTGGGCAGAGCGAGACCTTCGGCATTTGACTGGTTGACCCCCGCGCGCTAGCATCACAATGACGTCAGTGTGACGTCATCCCGATGGGCACCTCCTAGGTCATTGACAGGGATGGCGCAGGAGGCCGAGTGGGAAGCGTGCGTGCATGCGTTCGATGTGGACAAACACAGGGAGCTAGAAGGTGGCTGTGCCACCCAGATTTGGTCAGTGGAGTGGCCGCGACCATGGTGACTGTGGCGGACATCGCCGATGCTCAGTGCTAGGGCGAGATAGAGAGGTAGGAGAGGAGCAGAGGGGTTCCTTAGAACCGTGAGCATGAAAGAAGGATCATAGGAGGGTGGTATCATCGGCTATGTAGTGGCGGACCTCTATCGGCTATGGGGAAGACGATGTTGGTGGCGACGGTTAAGAGCATCCCTTCTCGATTCCTTCGATGAGGAGGCTCAGAACGGCGAGGAGGAGCTCAAGGAATGTTCGGCTAAGCACGGGGCGGCCGAACCAGTGACACGATGCGGCAACTTTGGGGATAGGGTTCGGGGATAAGGGGAGAACCGCGAGAGGAATCAAGATTGAGCGAGATGGGTATGGGGAGAGAGAGAGGAGATACATGCGGTCTTTCGCACATCCTCGGCTAGTCACTCGGTCCAGGGCAAAAACAGCAAAGTGGCAGACGGTGAACCAGGCATAGGCACGCAACAACTTCTCCTCTACATGAGGAAGAATAAAAGAAACGCATGCGAAGGGGTAAGCGGGCTGGCTTGGGCCGGTAAGGGCTGTGCGTGGGCCGTGGAAAAGCAAGGAAAGGCAGGAAGAAGATCTAGGCCTGCCTGCTAGGGTTAGGAAACATTTTTATTTCTCTGAAAACCTTTTCCTTTTTCTTTTATCCATTATCTCTTTTGCAAAACCATTTAAATATTGTTTTGGAAAATTTCAAGATACTAGGTTTTTTTAATATGTTGAAAACATTGTAGGGGCCCTTGACACTGTTTGGGCTCCATACTTCTTTGTAGTTTTCAAAATTCAAAACTATTTGAATGGTTTTCGAAGAGGGAGGGGAATTAGGGTTAGGTATTTGCATATTGTTTCTTGCATGCATTTTAACTTAGCAAAATATTGATGATCATGATGCACAAACAAACCCTAATTACCATTAATAATACTAGGGGTGTTATAGCTCTATCCCCCTTACAAGAATCTCATCCCAAGATTCCTAAGGTAGGAAGAGAGAAGGAAGTAGGGTTACACTCAGGATAAGAGGGAACACACTAGACAACATACCGAGTATCTCATGGTTAACTCATGGATGGGGTGTTCAAAAGAACTCTGAGATGACGAACATGAAACATGCTAAGGTAACAGAGGAAACAAAAGAAGAAGGTTTCAAGTGGTTAGATAAATTGTCTTCATAAGGATTGGGACCATGGAGTTTGAGGAAGAGTTTAAACTTCTAAGGAAGAAAGCTTCCAACAGAAGGAACATGACCACATACATCGAGAGGTGAAACTATACTAGACGTCTTAAGTAGAGATTTCATAGATATAGAGATACTGATCAACAAAACTAAGCTATTGAACTACTTTCGACATAGAAGGGTCACTTTGTTCAATAGTAGGCTAAGACATAACATTGTTTTGTGGAGAGGACTCATAAGAGCCACATGAATCATGTAACATGAGAAATTTCTAATAACCAAAATCATGTCGCTCTTAGAACATGGTTGAGAAAACGAGGGAAACTCTTTATTCATCCAGGACTATCAAAATCTTTGCCAAAGATCATGATATCACTTTACACCACGAGGATGAGTAGATTACAAGATTCCTGATAACACGAGAAAAAGAAACTTCTTTCTCAAACTTCAATTGCTTGGCACAAGAAAATGCTTGCCAACATAAAAGGGTCTGGAGGGTCAACCGAGATACATTTAGCAACTCTACTTTAAATGATCTCTTTGATGTTTGAGATACCAATATCGGACTTCTGGCAAGCCTTCAATCAGTCATCAAGTATAGGTCAGACTTCGGATACAAAGGAGACCGTGAGTGCAACTCCTATAATAAGTCATAGAAGAAGTCTCATGAAGAGTGGTTGTTATTGCTGAATCAAGAGAATATGGCAATAGGCCTCCCGGCTAATTGTGTCAACCATTACATCAATCTTGCTCGATGTTCATAGAAATGTATGTCGAACCCTTGAAGAACACTAACCATCGTTGCTACTTGAGATTCAACTCTGGTTCGGTGGAATGATACTTCAGACTCAGCATGTCTAAATAGAAAGTGTGCAACATTTACCCCAAAGGTAAAGTTACTAGATTCTAAAGATATGGACTATAGTGTCAAGCTCGAAAAGACTGAGCTAAATTGCTAGACCCATTTATAAGCAACTTGTTGAAGGACAATTGCACCTACACAAAGTACTTGCAACGAACACACATGTGTCCTTAAGGGAACAAAGATAACTCTACTCGGATCCACGACGACATCTTTCAAAAAGTGCATGTGAATCAGAGAAGGTCACTTCTAATTATCCAGAATACATACTTCGAGATGACCCAAAGCCAGTTCTCAAAAATTTCCAATATTAATGCTGATTGTTCTATATGAATCTAGTCTATCGTGGAGAGGATAAGGATGTCATCGATGGGATCAACAACAAACTTATCAAGATACTCCAAGATGATGTACTCATATGTTGCCTAAACAAGGCAGAAATATTGGTCAGACCAACATACATGAGGATGTACACAAGTGAAAATCACGAGAAGAACATCGTCAAGATAGTCCTTGGAACTGAGTTTGATTCGACGATAACCCAAATCAAATCAAAGATGGGGGATGGTAACATATTTGAAAAGTAGATACTATGTTTCTTCAAACAGATGAAAGTAGACATCCCTTTAAGAAGGAACTAAGTTGGTTAGAACTTTTGTCGTGCAACTCTCCAAGTTGTTGTTTAAGATCAACCAACTAGTTTAGGGGTATCCAATATGGTTCATTAGAGAAAAGAGTGGTTCAGAGAACTTGCTTGCTCAAGAACTTAACAACACGGTCATGTGGAACATGGAAATTGATACCTTTGATCCGGATTCACAGATGTAATATAATAGCTTTTTCCCTTGAAGACCTAGGTTTAATCGAACCTTGCAAAGTAATGCTAAAAGGAAATAAAAAGGACACGTCTACAAGACTTTGTTTCTTTGTTTTACCTTTGTTTACCAAACCAATCTAGTTTACTTTTATAGTGGGTTGAATCAACGGATAGAGATAGGCCAGGGTTGAAGATCCACCTGCAACTACACATCATATGGGATAAAAGATAATAATAAGCACAAGCATGTGTAAAGTTTTAATAGGGATAATCTCTTGTGGGCAACACATCCTAATATACTAGAGCCCCCATGATGCAACATGCATAACATAAGTCTTTTAATCCAACCGAGTGCACCACGAAGCAATAGGCTACAAATGATTATTAAGTGTAAAACACAAATCAAAGCATAAAGTGGTGATGTTGTTGTGATATCGAATAGGGCGCTAAGCGAAGACCGTACTACCCTTTCTGTCACTAGAGTTCCTATGAGATCACCGCTAGCCAAGTATCTCACCTCAAGCCTTTATCAATCTATGGTATCTTGGGTACCTATAAGTCCATAGATCGAGACAAGAGACAAAGTAACAAAAGATACAAATCGCTATTTCAAACAATACACAATGCTCCCATGAATTAGATGCACATAATCGCTGCGAGGTTTCTCCCCAACTCGCAGCCCATGAGGACTACTCACTCATAACAATAAGATCAAGGATATAAAACATTGTGCAAAATACTTAGATTGAAATCAAATATTCTTACAATGGTCGCCTAATCACAAGGAGATCTAAAGTACAAAGCAATGGCTATGGATAATGGAGGGGATGGATGATGGATGTATGAACAACGAATGAACAATGGCGTGGATCTCCTTTGGTGGTGTTGTGATGCAATATGGGAATGGCGGCCTTTTGCGCAGTGGCTAAGACCTCAAAATATTTAGACGTCTTCACGAAAGTTGTAGGGTTTGACGAGACGGAGCCGCCACCACATGGTATGGTCAGACGGTACGGTCGGGCCCTGACCGTAACAGTGGTCATTATGGCTGCTGGCGCCTAGAATTGACTCCACAATTACTTGGTCGCGTGGACTTCCTCAAAACCCTTCATTATGACTCCAAATTTCGCATTAAAAAGCGCGATTTCCTTCACAACACAATTCAAAGCAAGGTTTTGCATATCTTTGCAATTATTAGTCATTAGTGGCAAGGATTGAGAATTTCTTGTCAATTGCTTGACTAAAAACAATGTTTAAACGCGGTGGAAGATGGCTATTTTTGGAGCCATCAACCTCCCCAAAGCTCAAACCTTGATCGCCCTCGAGCAAGAAGAAACAAAATAACTATAAGGAATTCAGCGTTTAAACTTGAAACAATGAGAATTAGAATTCACTTACGGTTGGTAGTCTTATGCGTTCAACACTTCATCCATTTGAAAGGCTTATCAAAGTTAGAGAGATGAGAAGAATACTATACAAGCTTCGGTAAGTGAAGACAATCAAAGTAAAGTTTAATATAAGTATAAATATATAGAAGTGTAATAATCAATCCAATTCTACTAGTTAACTCTTAGCTTGCCAAGGAACACTAGGATGTTTTAATAGCATAATTGAGTAAGAGAGTACATGTTATAAGTAGCATAACAACGAAGTGTCTTATTTATGCCCACATTAATAAATCAAGGCTATCAAAACACTTCTAATCCAATTATTATCTTTCAAGAAAATTCGTAAAGTAGTAACGAGACCATGCCAAGGACTTGTTATGTGGATCTTCATACATATCTTTTTTTTCCTCTTTCAAGGATCATTGGCTGTTTCTTTTACAAGTGCTTGCACAACCTTTGAGAGTACCAATACTTTTGTCCATATATTGACATGTATGACACTCATGTCATCAACTCATTGCCAAAATCTAGGGTTATAGCATGGATCGTTTAAAACCTAGCGAAGTTGTTAGCATCCCAAAGGTGTGCATGAGAAAGATAGAAAATTTTCTTCGCCCCTTTTTTTATGCTAGTACCATGGTTTGATCCACAAGGTTAGCTTTAGAATGCATCACAATTACCACTAGACTTCATTTCAATTAAACAAATACTTTCAACGTCAAGACTATCAAAACATCTATGGGGTTAAGTATCTTCAAGGGTATACTCTCCAGACAATCATTCATAAAAAAACTCGTAAATTTCAGACTTTTTCTTATTGTACTTGTTTGGAAATATTATTTCCAAGGCAAGACTCAGTTAGCTAAAAGAACTAGAACAAAAGATTCCACAACTAATCATCATACCAATAAAAAGCTTTAATCTAACTATATTAAATTACTCCCACTAGCATGTCATCTTAGCAAATCAACCAACTAATATAAACAACTCAAACTTCAAAAGTGGGAGACATAGGACATACCTCTCATAAGTGACTTCATAATCCTCTTCCTTATATCCTTTTTTAGTTAAAAGTTTTGTTCCAATCCAATCTTTCCCTTTAAACTTAAAGGATTTCAATGGAATAAATTCTTTGAAGAATCAAGATTCATAATTAATCCTTGTCTTGTTTGTTGGATTAGGTCTAACTTTCTTGACCAAACTGCGAGCGTGGAAGTTTATGAGATAAAATAGGGAAATACAGAAGATAGAACTTAAATAAAAGGGATGTGTTCCTTCAAAACTCAAGCACGATTACTCCCATAATAATATTAAAGCAAATAGGCAAAGTGCGAATCCACATTTACAAAAAAAATGGAAAAATGGAAAAAACAAATTGTATTTTTTAGGGTAGGGATTAAAGAATATAAAGTAACTTGTGACCAAGCAGGGAACTAGAAAATAAAAACAAACGAAAAACAAAAGCAAACGGAAAAACAAAGTGTTGAAACAAGCCAACACGAGTGTTTCAAAGCTCCCAAGGAGCTAGAGTACAACCTCGTTATTACTCAAATAAAATTGTCGGGGGAACACATCCCCAAGATCAGGCTTTTGCAAGACCTTTTGTTGCTCATTGTGGTGGTGGTGGATAATCTCCCATGTTCCATTGGCTGCTCCAATCATGGAACTAGGTGGCGAGATTTGCGGAAGTATCTAGAAGGTTGATGGAGAGGTTGTTCATGTTTTGGACATTTCCTTCAAGTGCATAGATATCTTCATAGGTGGTGTAGTAGTTTGGTGGCTACACATCTTGTTCGGGTTCCTCTTGTTCTACTTTTTAGTCTTCTCTTCCACCTCCCACGGGTATTTCTTGATGGGGTAGACATGCCTCAACCTGCGCGTGAAAATGCAAACATCCATTCTCAATAGAGAATAGACCATTAGGCAAAGGAGCTGGGATCAAGTGATCCACTCTAGGTATATGAAGGAAGTATGTACCATCGATTCTAGAAATCATACCACATGCTCTTAGAGTAGAAAAACCGAGATGGTTACTTCCTGCCAACGGTTGGATGTTACCTAGGTTGATGTGAAGCGCGTGTGCAAGAACGGTCACAACTCCTCCTCTGCATATGGGTCCTCGAGATTGTAGGGCCTGATGCTTAAGTTTAAACACAAGAAGGGCACTCAAATTTGGCATTAAGTTATAATTAATAATAGCAGCTTTTGTGAGGACCATCATGTCGTCCTCATTGACTCTAGTAAACTCACCACATGCCTGCAAGATGTTAGCAATAATATAAAACAAATAGCAAATAACAGGATGATCAATTTGGTTTCCCTTGGGTGTGTTTCCACGAATTCTCATTAAATTAAAGTACTTCCAAGGTGCATGATTTAAAACAAAAGTTGGGGAATTAGTGGTGTTGTTGGAAAACCCAAAGCATTGAGCCCATTGGTCGAGTGTCAAGGAGTACTCACAGTTCATAAGACGGAAATTGATATGATCAAACCTAGGCATTTGATCCTCGGAACAATGGTGAGAGCACACTGTATGTGTCAGGGTGCTAAGGAAATCAAGCGTCAAGCGGTGGTACGTGGCGACATCCTGGAAGATAAACTCATACAAACCAACATTGTTGCAAAATAAATCAAAATAAACACGAATACCAAGTTGGTTCAGGATATAGGGACACACCCACTTGGTGGACTCGATTTCTCGGAGCTTGAGACGGTCAAAACGGTTCAGCTAAAACTCCTCGGTGAACTTGATACCAAGTGACTCCGGGGTCAACATATCAATGAGTGGTGCGGAAGGTTACGCAACCATCACATGTGTACGGCTCCTCGTGTTCATCTAAAAAAAGATTGCTAAATAAAATTTTAGTCCAATAGAAACATAGCATATGTGATCCTCTACACTAGTTACAAAAGAAACTCCTCTAAAATAATACTAAGCATGCTCAATATCAAGATTAGATCAAGAACAAGATATAAGTCTAGATTGACAATGATGAAAAATAGAGTGAAGGTTTGGTACAAATAAGTTTCGGATCGGGGGAGAATCATACCTTAGATCTATTGGGTGCGAGAAAACAAATAAAGATTGAGTAAATTTGAAGATCCAATGGAGATAGTTTGGAGTTTGGAGGAAGAAGAAAGAGAAAATTTGTGTTTGGGGATTTTTAGGTTACCTCCTCATGGCTGATATGGCGGCCGCTTACGTGGTACGGGTGAGCGGACGGCCAGAGCCCGTCTGTACCGGGTGACATACCTTGGGGGTGACAAATCCCTTCCGGAGGTGCACTCGATACAGGCGCGTAGTATGGTCGCACGCGCCCGTACTACCGGTTGTTATGCGTTCAATACATTTTGCTTGAAATCTGATGTTTTACTCCAGGATACGGTACGGGCGCACGTTACAGACGTGTCCGCCCGTACTAGTGGTCGTTACGACCCCTGTGTCCTGCGGCAAAAATCAAAGTTTCTATTTTCCAATGCCACGAGGTGGTATGGGAGCATGGTACGGTCTCTTCTAGTCGTACCACTGGTCGTTATACGGCCAGTGAGCTGAAAAACTCAACGAATTTGATTAGTAGCTTCATGCATCTTTACATATCTTATAAAAGGACAAAATAAGAGCAAATAGACTATAAAAATCAGCAATACTTCTTAGGCCATATGTTAGTAAAAACAAAAGAACGAGGATTACCTTATTTCTTCTCCTCTCTCCAAAGGTCTTCCTGAACACTCTTTATTAAAAACAAAAACCAAACAAAAAAATAAAAATAACACAAGAGTAAAAAATAATAATTCACATGGATTGCCTCCCATGAAGCGCTTCTAGTTAAGGTCAATTAGCTTGACCCAGATGGTGATCATTTAGGTTTAATGAGTGGAACACCCACTCCAATATAATTGGCTTTCAAAGTAATTATACCATCGTCATCATTAGGCTTGGCCTTCTTCTTCCTAAGGAAGTGGACCATAAAAGGATCTCTAGATGGTAGTCCTATTCACACATTCCCTTCATGTAAATTGATTAGTGCTTTAATAGTTCTTAGGAAAGGTCTGCCTAGTATTATAGGTGCTATGGGATATTTAGGCATGTCCACAATAACAAGATCAATAAGAGCATGACTACCTTTAATTTGAACAACTATATTATGTTTTATCCCAATAGCTTGTTTATAAGTTGAATCCGCTAGATAGAGTATTAATTCAGTAGGCAAATGGCCCCAAGTTTAACTCGTCAAATAGGCTTTTGGAATTGTTGAGACACTTGCACCAAGATCGCAAAGTGCAGATATCTTATTGACCCCAACCTTAATTTTAATAGTGGGCTCAAATATAGCATCTAGCTTAGCAGGAAGCTTATCAGCTAGTATCTTATACTCCATCTCTAAATCTTGAACTTTAGATGCTACTTGTTGAATAAATTGTTGGTACATAGCATCACTACCTTGTTCTATACCGGGATTCTTTACGGTGATAATCTTTAGTAGATCTTCTACGGTATATTTCGGTGTTGGTGCATTGCTATAATCCAGCTCTTCAGGCTTTTCTTCATTTGTTACCACCCTTATCATCTTGAGGTATTCTACCGGATTTGTCTTAGGCTTCCTAGCAAACTTTGCTAGTATGAGAGCTTGGCTCTCCGCTACCTTGCCCAATTGAGCCTCCATGGTTTTTGTCCTTTCCTGTAGAGCCTGCACATCATTTCTGATTGCAACAGCTTGGTTAGATAATTTTCCTATACTACTCTCATGGTTCTTCATGATTTTAATGAGCATATTATTTTGCTTGGTTTGAGCTTGCATAAAATTTCTAATAGTTTGCTCAAACGAGAGATTGCCATGATTTGATCCATTATGATTATCATAATTATTGTAAGAAGCTCCTGCAGGATTAGAATAATGTTTTTGAACTTTAGAAGCATAATTTTGGTTTTCCCATGCATGATTATCAAGAGTCCGAGCTATGAAATTAATATCATTAACATCAGTAGCGATAGCATTAACTTGGGTATCTTCCATACCCTTTACTATGTTGAGTAACTCGTCTACCTTAGATGTAAGCTCTTCATTATTGTTTACCTCGGTGATTAAACTCACTCTTTTCGAGGTTCTTTCCAGATGCCATTGTGCATGGTTATCTTGCATATCATCAAGTAATTTATTTACAACACTCACTTGCTTTCCCATGATTGTTCCTCCTGCTATAGTATCTAGCATAGACTTAGACATTGGGTTAAGGCCATTATAAAATAAATGTAATATAAGCCATTCTTCCATCCCATGACTAGGACAGTTCATTATGGCTTCTTTCATCCCTTCCCATGCAGGCGCTAGTGGCTCGCGATCTTCTTGTCTAAAGCTTGTAATGTTCAATCTTAGTTGCATAGCTTTAGCTGGGGGGGATTTAGTCATAAACATATTAGTGCATTCCTCATAGGATTTAATAGTGCCCTTAGGTAGAGCTAGCAACCAGTCCTTAGCCTTTCCTCTAAGAGAGAAAGGAAACAACTTTAATTTAACAACATTTGGATCTACATCCTTAATACGCATCATGTTGTAAATTTCAGTAAAAGTATTTAAGTGCAAACCTAAATCCTTAGAAGATGAGCCTCCAAATTGGTTTTGCTGAACCAAACTTAAAAGGTTAGGATTAATTTCATATGCTTCCACATCAACAGCAGGTTAAGTGATAGGTGCACGAATAAAATCATTAGTGGGAGTAGCATACTCCCCAAATCTCTTTTGATCCATGGCTCTTTATATTTTTGGTATTTTTTTAAGTAAAGAAATCAAATTACGAGTAACTATCTTTTTGGGTTTTCAAACATATAACTAGAAAGTAAACTAATAACAAGAATAAAACTACAAACAATAATAAAACAAAAAACAAGGTCTCTAGTGACCTCACCAGGATAGCGAAATTGCTTCCCCGGCAACGGCGCCAGAAAAAGGTCGATACCTTCGATCCAGATTCACGGATGTAGTATAATAGATTTTCCCTATAAGACCTAGGTTTAATCGAACCTTGGAAAGCAATGCTAATAGGAAATAAAAAGGGCAGTCTACAAGACTTTGTTTCTTTGTTTTACCTTTGTTTACCAGACCAATCTAGTTTACTTTTATAGTGGGTTGAATCAGTGGATGGAGATAGGCCAGGGTTGAAGATCCACCTGCAGCTGCACATCATATGGGATAAAAGATAATAATAAGCACAATCATGTGTACAGTTTTAATAGGGATAATCTCTTGTGGGTAACACATCCTAATATACTAGACCCCCCGTGATGTAGAGGGCATAGCAAAAGTCTTTTAATCCAACCGAGTACACCACAAAGAAACGAGCTACAAATGGTTATTAAGTTAAAACATAGATCAAAGCATTAAGTGGTGATGTTGTTGTGATCCCGAATAGGGCGCTAAGCGAAGATCGACCTACCCTTTCTATCACTGGGGTTCCTATGAGATCGTCGCTAGCCAAGTATCTCACCTCAAGCCTTTATCAATCTATGGGATATTTGGTACCTACTAGTCCATATATCGAAACAAGAGACAAAGAAACAAAATATACAAATCACTATTTCAAACAATACACAATGCTCCCATGAATTAGATGCACATAATCGCTACGAGGTTTCTCCCCAACCTGCAGCCCGTGAGGACTGCTCACTCATAGTAACAATATCATGGATAGAAAACATTGTACAAAATACTTAGATTGAAATCAAATATTCCTACAATGGTCGCCGAATCACAAGGAGATCTAAAGTACAAAGCAATATCTATGGCCAGTGGAGGGGATGGATGGATGCACAATGGCATGGATCCCCTTTGGTGGTGTTGTGATGCAATCTGGAATGGCGGCCTTTCGCGCGGCGGCTGAGAGCTCAAAATATATAGGCGTCTTCACGAAAGTTGTAGGGTTTGATGAGACGGAGCCACCGCCACATGGTACGAGAAGTTCCTGCCCGTACCAGTGGTCGTTACAACTGCTGATGCCTGGAATTGACTCCATAATTACTTGGTCGTGTGGAATTCCTCAAAAACATTCATTATGACTTTAGATTTCGCATTAAAAAGCGTAATTTCCTACACAACACAATTCAAATCAAGGTTTTGCATATATTTGCAATTATTAGTCATTAGTCGCAAGGATTGAGAGTTTCTTATCAATTGGTTGACTAAAAAAATGTTTAAACACGGTGGAAGATGGCTATTTTTGGAGCCATCAACAATACTTCTAGAAAGATGTATAGAATATCACGAACTATTCATATGTCACTTGGTTCAAGAGAAAACTTGCTTGGAAAGGCAAGAAGACATAGTCTCAAAGCTTCGGCACAAGCCTAACTCTTTGACCGGAGAGAGTGCACCATAATAACGGACTTGGTAACACAATCATCCTTTTCTTAGTGATACGGTTAACTAATCACGCTAAGAATGACAAAAATGTCCTTGGAGTTCGAAGTGGTAATAATTGCTAAGAATCTTAGATGCCGACATCAGTACGCACATGCATCATTCACGAGTGTGAAAGATCGGAGAAAGGGTGGGTAAGAATATGTAAGATCATCACTTCATTAAGAAGGACATGAAACTCAACATGACCTCTTGGTCTAGAAGAGTCTAATACTCCAAGATGGAACATATAGAAGTTAATAAAGCCTTTGGATCTGCGTATTACAACACGTTGACCTGGTCCTAGATATGATGAGGTGCCGGAGTTTGTTTCTCCTAACATCCTGAAATGATTTGTCTGATGGACCACAAGAGTACCTTGCATCGGGTAACACTAATGCACACATACTACCTAGCAACCAATTGGTATACAAAGGTCAAAAAACAACAAGGGGAAGGAACATGCTCATGATGGAATCCCGAGATGTAGATGCATAGATTATCAATCTTCCAAAAATCAATGCAGAAGAGGGAGGTGTGGTAGAGTCACGATTATAGATGTGAGTCTCATGAGGAGCACTCTTGTCATGATCTATTTGGTTCCAGGAACATCCGCCATAGCTAGTGGTAGGGGAAGTCCTTGGTTGTCTCAATTCAATCACGGCAGTAACCACAAGATTGAAGGCTATACTTGAATTTAGCCATCCTAAGGTAGTGCTTGAACATTAACAGTAGGGGTCAAAGGAACGGATCTTGTCTTAAAGATCAGCTTCATGTACAAGATTCACAACACTAGAATCTAGCACAATCTGGGACCTTCGGTTCAAGTCCAAGGGTTAAAACCCTAGAAAGGAGTAATTACTATCTAAGTGACACATCGTACACTACAAGGTAGTAATCACGAGGTAGCTTCTAAGATAAGAAATGACTTTTGAAGTACCCAACAAATAAAAGGAGGCACACGAAGTTAAAGGAAACCTTGAAGCCTAGAACAGAACACTATGGAACCTACAATATAATATTGTGATCCCACAAGATTGAGAGATCATGATGGAAAATAATCTCCCAGCCGAATTGGAACAAGGGGAACAAGGAACACACAACACACACACTAACTCTAGAGAACTCAACACTAGGTCAACTGGTTGAGAAACGACATGCCCAGAAGGCACCTAAGCTTTGAAAGATTGGAAGAGATAGGAAAACTTTTCCAAAGTCAACACAAGATAAGATGACCCAGAGTTAGAGCGATAGCAGATAAGGAGTAAAAGAAGCATAATAGAGTTTTCACAAATACTTTTCATCTTTGAAATAGTTTTCACAAGCACTAGACTCCACATCGACCAATAGCAAGGTATTCCTACGGTCGATACTACTCTGATACCTAGCAGTCTCATGATTAGGGTTAGACAAATCCCACACCTTAGCCTGACATAAGCCTAACCTAGAAATCGAGAGTTTACAACAAGAGAATTAATAACACAATACTGACCCTAGGACACAAAAATTATTACAGCAAGCTCATAACTAAGCAGAAAACCAAAATATTACAAGCAGAGGTCACTGACCACAAACATCGAACAACGGAACAAAATTATGCTATTAGCTATAGCAAACTTAACAAATGGCCTAAGAGGCTGATGTCTACGCACTTCTATTATTGTAAACAGTTGTTGGGCCTCCAAGTGCAGAGGTTTGTAGAACAGCAGCAAGTTTTCCCTTAAGTGGATTGCCCACGGTTTATCGAACTCAGGGAGGAAGTGGTCAAAGGTATCCCTCTCAAGCAACCCTGCAATCAAGATACAAGAAGTCTCTTGTGTCCCTAACACACCCAATACACTTGTCAGGTGTATAGGTGCACTAGTTCGGCAAAGAGATAGTGAAATACAAGTGGTATGGATATAAGACAACGGTGCCAGAAAAGATCTTCTGATGGGGAGGAAAAGACTACAAGCAAATAGATAGAAGCAAGCAAACATGTAACAGATCTAGTGGTAAACGGTATTTCAATGCTTAGAAACAAGGCCTAGGGATCATACCTTCACTAGTGAACATTCTCATATAAATATCTTCTCTTCATGATACTACTCTGAACTACTCTCCGTTTGGACACTCTAATCCATGGTAGGGCTATAACATCACTCCTCAAAGTCCGCTTTCCCCATCTAGATAACCCCACACTATCACCTTGAGCTCTAGATGGTTCCAACAAACACCACAATTTCATAGAGACATCCAACTCCAAATATAACTCATAACAAGTAATTGTAATCTCTAGCCTAAGTGCCACCATGGTGTGCACGCTGTCACTTTCACACACATGGGGAGAGCAAAGATCTATTAAAGCACTTGAGTAGCAAGGTAGATCTACTTGATTACAAAGCTCATGATCACAATATTATCATGCATAGAGAGAGAGATGAACACATAGCTACCGGTAGAACCCTTAGCCTCGAGGAAGAACTACTCCCTCATCATCATGGGAATCAGCAATGGCGATGGAGATGGTGGTGGAGTCGATGGAGATGGCTCCGGGGGCACTTCCCCATCCAGGCAGGGTGCCGGAATAGAGACTTTCTGTCTCCCGAATCTCCCCTTCGGTGGCGGCGGTGCTACGGAACTTTTCGTGGCTAGAGGCTAGATTATTTAGGGTTTCTGCATCGGAGGCTTCTTATAGGCGAAAGGGGAGACCGAGGGGTGACTGAGGGGCCCACACCACCCCCTGGCGCGACCTGGCCTGGCCCGCGCCACCATGTGGTGTGGCCAGCCCCTGGCCCCTCTCCGTCTCGTCTTCTGGCTTCGTGTTCCCCTCGATGAAATATTAACTTTGGCTTTTGTCTCGTCCAATTCCGAGAATATTCATTTTCTGGATTTTCTGGAACCAAAAACAGAAGAAAACATGCAACTGGCACTGCGGCATCTTGTTAATAGGTTAGTTCTAGAAAATGTGTAAAAATACTCCAAAGTGTGGACAAAACATAAGAAAGTAGATATAAAACAAGCATGGAACATCAAAAATTATAGATACGTTTACGACGTATCAGCATCCCCAAGCTTAACTCTTGCTCGTCCTCGAGTAGGTAAGTGATAAAAAAGAATAATTTTTGAGGTGACATGCGCCATCACAATCAAGATCAAACCATTTGCAAAGCATGAAAGCTAGGATCAAAGTACTCTAAACATGAGCATGAAAGATGAAGTTCTAATAATAAGACATAGTAACTATGTTGTAACATGAAAAGGTACAAACAAAGATCATGAATAACAATGCATTGAAAGACGTTTGTTTGTTTCACATATAGAAAACATAGCATAGTGGCATTCAGCTTGTCCCTCATGGAGTAGCAAAACATAAATGCATAGGACACCTTCAAAGTTCACAAGGGTGACTAGATATAAATAGTTCAAGAACAAGCAATATTAACATTATGAATCAATCAACAAGTCTTGGGACAATGCACATCAAACTAAGAATGGCCACTATGCTCTCTCAATAGGTGCATAAAGATAGAAGATGGAGACTCAACATAAAAGTAAAAGAAAGGCCTTCATAGAAGGAAGCAGGGATTCAAGTCTCATAAAGAGCTTCCAAAAATTATGGTACTTATTAGCTTTCAGCTCTCATTGCCCCTATCATAAGCATCTTGAAGTGATTAAGGTTAAAGTGAACAAACTATGGAGTATATGCTTGACAAAGTATAAGTTGGCAATCTCATGTCCCTTGAATACGAGGGCCGCTCCTGATGCTACTCAAGTTTAGTTACTGGTAAGTTCTTGTCATATTAAGTACATGTGTATCATAGAGAGCCACCAACGGGGTACACCTTGCTCGATGATACGGAAGAATCGCCATATCAAAATGACAAGGCAAGCAGACAATAAGCATCTCATCAATCTTCTTATTTACCATGGGAAAATGGTGCTTTTTCCCTCTTTCCTCTTTTGTCATCTTTTTTTTATTTTTCTCAATTTCTATCTCTTTTTTAATAAGAAAAATGCTTCATAGATTTCTCATTATGCTTACGCTGCAGGTTTCCACCATGATTAGGCATGGATTAGACCAGTGGCCCAGGCGTTTCTCTAACACACATACATAACTCCATGGACTTACAAGCTCCCCTTTCATTTCACACCGACGACAACCATAAACAAAAGAGCATGATATCCATTGGGTATAATGTATAAGTGCAATGTTGAAAGCGTTCCCAATGACAGAATGGTTCTGCTAACACCCAACTTATAAGTGCAAGCATATACAACATAGATGACACAATGGTTCAAGTTTATTAGGGGCAATAAAACTAAAGTGTGCCATCAAGTTTGTGAGAGCTTTAATCACTAATTTTCACATAAAAAGTTTAATTCGGAAGGTAGATAAAAACATGAATATACTTGGAATAGCAAATGCTAATAGGTAGGTATGGTGGACTCTTTGGAATAACTTGGTTTTATTTGGAGTTCGATGCATGAGTGGAACTCATACTTGGTTATGGAGGCTAGCAAAAGACTGGGAGCGACCAACTAAGAGAGCAATAATGGCCATAATCATGAAAAGCGACAAAACATTATTAATTAAAGCATAAAGTGATATTACAAGATGAAAGCTAAATGATCATAGAGGCTATGGTGACTTGGTATAGTCTTAACATGGTGTGATCATGCGCCAAGTCAACCCAAATAAATCATTAAACGAGAATACCACAATATTATGCTTTTATATGCTAAAACAAGGCATGATTATTTCAAGGCACATTAAGCAATCTCAATTGTTTATAACATGTCATGATACAGAAAAAATCACTAAGAATAAAGCCAAAACAATATCAGGCATGACATGATAAAGTCTAAGTCACAGTAAAAAACAATCTCCCTTTTGTACCACTAAAGCATGAAGCTTTCTACTCTCTTCCAACACCAATCGACTTATTTAAAACAACTCACAAAGATAATAATAAATAAAGAGCAGTGAGCTTGCCTCACAAATCCACAAAGAAGAACTAAAAAGTTCTAATCTAAAAGCACAAGAAAACTAAGGCCAAACACAGTGCTAACAAAAGAGAACACTCACAAAATAATAAGAATAAAAACTAGAGTGTTTTAGGCAATGAAAACGGAGTGTGTCTCTCTCCAAAAGAAGTGTGCTGGGATCCAACCAACTTATTGCAGCAAACCAAGAAAACAAAAACTAAAAAAGAAAACGAAGTTGCTCCAAGAACAACACAATTGTGCATGAAACAATAAAAATGAAGTGTTTGAAAGAAACCTGAAATTTTTATTGATGAAGAAGGGGATGCCTTGGGCATCCCCAAGCTTTGAAGCTTGTACTTCTTGGATATTTCTTGGGGTGACATGGGTGACATCCCCAAGATTGAGCTTTTGTCCATACTTTATCTCATCACATTACTCTTCCCTACACTCAAAAATTTCCTTCATACAAAACTTCAATCTTCATTAGAAACACTAGTGTACTCAAGATAATAAGTATTTTGGTTCAGTTTCAACACCAATAAAACTTCCATTAAAACACAAGCTACTATAGCACTTCCTTTAAAAAGTTCAAATGATCAAAGAGAACTCAAAGAGAAAGAGATTAAGAGCCAAATGCAAATAATGGCAGAAATCCGCCAAAACAGACCAGCAGGTAAAAACCAATTGTTTCGAAGACCTTCTGTTGCTCAAATAGAAAAGTGTTGAACTAAAGAAAGTTGGATAACAACCTGGGGAAGAAGCACAAAACATTACAGCTCAAACCGACGTACAGAGATGTTTCACGAATTTTTATAGCGAAGCACAAAAATCTGTTTCGGGACAGCAACTTTCCCTAGCATTACTTCTCTCTCATTAGAGGTTACTCTTGGAACAAAAACCACACAAAAATGATAAGGAGAGGTTATTATTGAAGAAATAACTTACAAGACTCAAGAAAACTATTGGGTTATCTCCCAAGAAGTACTTTTCTTTAACGCCTTTAAGTTAGGCATGATAGTTTGAGAAGATGCTCACATAAAAAATATGAATTGAAGTAAAAGAGAGCATCAAGAAGCAAATTCAAAACACATTTAAGTCTAACCCACTTCCTATGCATAGGAATCTTGTAAAGAAACAAGTCATGAAAGCACAAAGGAACAAGCATAGTAAAGAAAAACAAGTGCAACTTCAAGACTTTCAACATAAAGAGGGGAAACTTAATATTATTGAGATGCATAAAACCATGTTTTCCTCTCTCATAATAACTTTCAGTAGCATCATAAATAAAATTAACAATATAACTATCACATAAAACATTCTTATCATGAGCCACATGCATATAATAATTATTACTCTCCACATAAGCATAGTCATTCTTATTAATTGTAGTGGGAGCAAATTCAACAAAATAGTTATCATTATTATTCTCATCACCATAATCATCAAATATAGGAGGCATATTGTAATCATAATTAATTTTCTCCTCAATAGTACGTGGATTGAAAATATCATATTCATCATAGTAATCATTATATATTGGAGGTTTGGTATCATCATAAGCAATAGAATAGCTATCTTCCAAAGCTGGGGAACTAAAAAGATCCTTTTCACAAAAACTAGATTCCCAAGCTTAAGACTTTTCCATAGAATTAGTAACAAAGGTGTCCAGAAGATTCATACTAATAACATTGCTATTAGCATCCAAAGAAAGTTCCATGGGTTTTTTAATTTTCTTTTCAGACCATTCATGTTCTACCTTAGGAAAAATACTAAAAAGCTCTCTAATTTTGTTGTTGTTTTCCATTAAGCCTAACTAGTGAAAATCAAAACAAGAAACAAAAAGATATAATTGTAGAATCTAAAGGAAATAACTTTGAGCACTCACACTGGAGGATGTGAGTACCTTTTACCTTAGCTCCCCGTCAACGGCGCCAGAAAATAGCTTGATGTCTACGCACTACTATTCTTGTAGACAGTTGTTGGGCCTCCAAGTGCAGAGGTTTGTACAACAGCAGCAAGTTTTCCCTTAAGTGGATTACCCAAGGTTTATCGAACTCAGGGAGGAAGTGGTCAAAGGTATCCCTCTCAAGCAACCCTGCAATCAAGATACAAGAAGTCTCTTGTGTTCCCAACACACTCAATACACTTGTCAGGTGTATAGGTGCACTAGTTCGGCGAAGAGAGAGTGAAATACAAGTGGTATGGATATAAGACAATGGTGCCAGAAAAGAGCTTCTGACAGGGAGGAAAAGACTACAAGCAAATAGATAGAAGCAAGCAAACATGTAACATATCTAGTGGTAAATGGTGTTTCAATGCTTAGAAACAAGGCCTAGGGATCATACTTTCACTAGTGAACATTCTCATATAAATATCTTCTCTTCATGATACTACTCTGAACTACTCTCTGGTTGGACACTCTAATCCATGGTAGGGCTATAACAGCACTCCTCAAAGTCCGCTTTCCCCATCTAGATAACCCCACACTATCACCTTGAGCTCTAGATGGTTCCAGCAAACACCACAATTTCATAGAGACATCTAACTCTAAATATAACTCATAACAAGTAATTGTAATCTCTAGCCTAAGTTCCACCATGGTGTGCATGCTGTCACTTTCACACACATGGGGAGAGTAGAGATCTATTAAAGCACTTGAGTAGCAAGGTAGATCTACTTGATTACAAACATCATGATCACAATATGATCATGCATAGAGAGAGAGAGAGAGATGAACACATAGCTATCGGTAGAACCCTTAGCCTCGAGGAAGAACTACTCCCTCATCATCATGGGAATCAGCAATGGCGATGGAGATGGCGGTGGAGTCGATGGAGATGGCTCCGGGGGCACTTCCCCGTCTCGGCAGGGTGCTAGAACAGAGACTTTCTATCCCCTGAATCTCCCCTTCGGCGGCGGTGGCGCTACGGAACTTTTCGTGGCTGGAGGATTATTTATGGTTTCTGCATTAGAGGCTTCTTATAGTCGAAAGGGGAGACCGAGGGGGTGCCTGAGGGGCCCACACCACCCCCTGGCATGACCTGGCCTGGCCCGCGTCACTAGGTGGTGTGGCCAGCCCTGGCCCCTCTCCGTCTCGTCTTATGGCTCCGTGTTCCCCTCGGTGAAATATTGACTTTGGTTTTTGTCCTGTCCAATTCCGAGAATATTTATTTTCTGGCTTTTCTGGAACCAAAAACAGAAGAAAACATGCAACTGGCACTGTGGTATCTTGTTAATAGGTTAGTTCCAGAAAATGTGTAAAAATACTCCAAAGTGTGGACAAAACATAAGAAAGTAGATATAAAACAAGCATGGAACATCAAAAATTATATATACGTTTACGACGTATCAGAGGCCTGAAGCATAACGATGATGTCCTAACCCATAGATTCTAGGCTACCGTCTGGGAAACCCAAGTTACTCGTCGGTGTCAATGTCATACATAACTCTTCTTTAGGTGAACACTTACTTTGCTACAAAAGTATCAACAAAGCAAGGGTGATTACAGGGTGTACTCCGCAAGACTTATGGTTGGTGGAGTTATCTTGCATAAAGTTGTATTTTTTGTAAAACAAGAGGGAGTAGAAGCTCGACTAATAGATTATTTTAAAAGGGGATAAGAGAGTGATATCTCCAACTACTGATCATCATATTCTGATATCCACCAAATCATCATCATCCTCATCTCTCAAATAGGATCACCCTCTCGTACCTTGAGGAAGCATCCTTAAGCACACGTTGATGTTTCAAGATTTACGATTAGGTTATTGTTCTCTATGATTAATACAATCTAGTCACCAAGTTGTCCTTAACTGTGGACACAACTTTTTGAAAAGATTTAACCCTGCATGGGTGTACAAATTTACCTACACAAACAACCTTCTCTTAATGCCCCTAGGTAAATGCACTTACCTTGTGCGTCAGAAGAGAGGGGTTGAACATGACCTTTACATTACTTTTGCCTAGATCCATGAGTCACCAAGAATGGGGTTCTGTCTACTATAGTCGGTCACACTCTCAGTTCGGTCCCAATCTCTATGTCCAAGAATCTAGAGTATGTCCCCGTAGAGCCATCCTCCCTAGATATGCCATGTATGATGCACCATCTTCAACCCATCCAAAATGCACATGCCAACTTTAAATCCAAACTACAGACTCATGGATCCAAACTAGGAAATTTAATGAGTCGAGGGGGAATTCCACGCCCCCATGTGATTGCACGCTCGGTCATAGTTCCAAAGGCAAGAACTCGGGTCCTAGGGGTGGCGAGTATGGGAGTACGAATACCAAATCCCACTATGTCCTCCCATACAAGCCTTAGCATGTTTAACCTCCACCAATGATCTTATCTCCCCAGCATTTCTCGATCTCCTGGCATTCTACTTTCATTTGCATCCTTGATATATCTCTAGATAAACTAGCCTTATCAGCCAGGCATGGCTAAGGAGGACTCAGATATAAGCTCTAGCAGTGCACACAAGCCAAACCTAGTTATGCTAGGAGAAGTGGATGAGGTAATATAAGCTTCAAAAGGGAGTAATGTAATAGACATGATACTCTATCTATCGATAGAATATCACAGTAGAATCATATGCATCATGGCAAGAATTGAAATGCTTTGGAAATATAAGATTGTATAATGGTGGGGATATGCTTGCCTTTGCCCGTTGATAATGAATAAACAGATCTTCGGAAGCCTTCTACTTGACTTGATTACTGTTGGTCAAGTATTGATCCTCAATCTTCGATGGTTTTGACCTCTGACTTCGATCTTGAACTTGATATTGTATTCTATCAGGAAGAACCAAATCACTAGAAAGAAAGGGAAACAATCAACACATGGCATCTATGCAATTCTCAAGCAAGTATGATGATATAACAAGTTAAATTGTGCTGAAAATGAAATCCTAGACAAGATCATCACTTTTTAAATGGGTCCCTAGGGTGTAAATCCTAGTATTTGGAAAGCCCCATATGCATATGAGAGGGTTCAAATGTTCTCCTAATCCTAGTATTTAGATCTCACTTTTCTGAACATTTTGATATATTATACACCTTTTTCTGATTTATAAAATAAAAGTTATTCAATTGACAAGATTAATACATTTTTTGAAAATAAAACAAACTGGAAACTACTTATTACATCGGGGCACACCAAGCCAGAGAGGCTGACAAAGTAGCCCCAGTGCCAACTCAACGTCCACATGGGTAGAGCGGGTCCCCCCGCGTTTGACCGGTTGACCCGCGCACGCTAGTGTCACGATGATGTCAGCGTGCCATCATCTTGATGGGCACCTCCCAGGTCGTTGACAGGGACGTCGTAGGAGGCCAAGCTAGGATGCGTGCGTGCGTATGTTTGATGCAGACAAACACAGGGAGCTGGAAGGTGGTGGCGCCACCCGGATTTGGTCACTGGAGCGGCCGTGGCCGTAGTGACTGCAGCAGACAGTAGCGGTGCTCGGTGCTAGGGCAAAACAGAGAGATAGGAGAGGAGCGGAGGGGTTCCTTAGAACCGTGAGATGACTAGGAGCGCAGTGGGCATGACGGAAGGACCGTAGGAGGTCAGTAGCATTGGCTATGTCGCGCGGAGCTCGATCAGCCATGGGGAGGTGACGTCGGTCGCGACGATTAAGAGAGCCCCTTCTCGTATCCTTCGGCGAGGAGGCTCAAAACAGTGATGCAGAGCTCAAGGAAGCTTTGGCCGGTCAAAGGGCAGCCTAGAAGGGTGACACGACGTGGAACCTGTGGGGGCTAGGGTTCCGGTAGAAGGGGAAAACCACGAGAGGAAGTGAGAGTGATCGAGATGGGTATGGGAGAGAGAGGAGAGACGTGTGGTCTTCATCACATCCTCGACTAGTCACTCGGTCCAGGGCGGAGACGACGACATGGGGGCGGCATGTTAGGTTCGCATCATACAAAACAAAAAAAATCTACGATATGAACAACTAAGCACAAAGATCTATCTACCTAGATATTATCAACAGGTGGATATACATCAATAGTGAACTTACCGGTAAAAAGTAACAAAGTGTTACGAGATTTAATATCATGGATGATGTAGTCGTTCACTTGGTGATCTCAAGATCATGATGAAGTACAGCACCACAAACCAGTAGTGCATCTGTGATCGTACACACGTTCGGTACCCGACCACCTCCCAATCCTTGCTCCAGTGAAGCAGCAGAAGCAGCAAATCCTTCCAAAAAAAGCCACCAGGAAAATGTACTTCGCTAATCCGAAGCCTTTTATAGGGGGAGGGGCAGCCCCTCCCATGTCCGGCGGCCAAAGTGGTCCCCCCACCTCTCCCTTCATTCATGTGGGTGGAGGCTCTACTCACATAAAAACCCTCCACTCGAAATTCCACTCACACTATAAAAAATTTGGTGATACACGACCCTCCATATTGGTCACTAAAAGGTCATAGTTCTTGACGTATGACCTTTCTATGAACAATACAGTTGGTCAAAAGTTGAGAATCACTAGTTAAACACCAGAACCTTTTTTCTGAACTGGTCATATACATCTATGACCAATATCGATGGTCATAGATTCTATGACCAAATTTTTTGGTCACGACCTATCTACCCTGTCCACGTAATATCCTACATGGTCAATCCTACGTGGCAAATCTGTGACCAAAATAAAAGGTCTTAGGTCAAATTTAGCATGGTCCAATTAAGTGCTCTAGATGGGCCAAGCCCAACAATTTCAGCTTTTTACATGGCCCGCTTGGCTATTTTTAGTCCTTTTGTATTTGGTCCTCGGTCTTTTTATGGTTTATTTCTTGTTTGGGTTTTAGTTGCTTAGCTATTCAGTCCATTCCTGTTTGGACATTGGCCTTTCTATGGTTTATTTCTTTTTTTGGGCTTAGCCTTACACAGTCTAGTTTTAGCCTTTTTTCAATATTATTTGGGCTATACAACACCAGGCCCACTCGTCAGCCAAGTTTCGGTTTCTACATTTGAGAGTAAATAAAGCACATTTAAGCAAGAAAATCAACAAAGAGAAACTATAATGATCATAAGACCACAGAATCTGGCAGCAAAAGTAGTATCTACACAAGTAAAAGCTAGTATCTACACAAGTGTAGCAATTAATATGCTGACACGCAAGCTCAAGCAAGAAACGCATACATGAGCACAAGCTACAACAAGTAGCACACACAAGAGCATAAGATATAGCAAGTAGCGCACACAGGAACTATAGCACCGCTCTACGGCATGTCGCTAGCCTCCGGTTCTGTTCACCTCCAGTGGTTCCTCTCCTCGCTAGCCTACCAATGTTTGGTGCTACCAGCTCCAATAATATTTAATGCTTCACTCGGTGTATGTTCCTGCTTCTTTCATCCTAGAGGTTTGTAAATGAATTTTAGATGAAGGAAAGACAGAACCTAGAGGATATAAAATAAAACAGTGAGGAGCAAAATATTAAAAACATGTTAATTTATAGATCATTGCATGATTTTCATCACAGAATGTGAAATGCGTTCAATGCATATATGTGAATAATCAAGGAAAGTTTCTTATAGCGAATAAAAAAATGTTCTAGATCACAAACCTGGCAATAGTAGACAAAGAAGAGCTAGCCTAGCCTAAACTAGCAGTTCAAAATATAGCCTAATAGAACTTACAAACTAGCAGTTTCTCAAGCCACCAAACATATAATCCATTTAACCAAATTGATAGATAAATTAGACATCGATGCAACTACCGTTGTAGGCTAGAAGAACATGACCATCGAAACAAGCACATGATATCCAAAGAGCAACAACTTGGCACTTTCAACAAGTATGCCTGCCCTAGTAAAATACAACAAGTATGTTCATGTCAACAAGATACGACAACTAGAAGCAGCAAAAGCGACACAAGAAAATCATATAGTCAAGAGCAGCATAGTCTAAAATGGAGGAGAAGCCAGGAGATAAAACATGTTAAAATTCTGTACAACCCAGATGCATAGAAAACCCAATCCCCAGCCCACCACCTATAGGTATAGCAAAGAAAGCAATTAAACAACATGCACATAGGAAACACCAAGTAATAATATTTGCATAGATACAAGAAATAATAATAACCCAAATTTCTACAAGTATGTTTCTTACTTTCAGTATTGGAAAATGAGATAAAAAAAGTGAAGCTCGTGCAACAATGCAGACTAGAGAAGCAACTGAAAGTGCGCTCATCTTTATTTATACCTTACATCATATTAATAGAATCATCAAAGATGACACAAGAAGTATGGTAGTGATGAAAAAGAACAACAAATCCGATGAAAAAGAATAGAGAAGAACTATGTTTGAAGTTTGCAAGAACAGTAATACAAAGGTGACACTGACATATATTAGATAAAGCTTGACCTGACAACAGTAGCCTAGTTCAACACGTCCTTATGCCAAAATCTCCTCTAGGCTAGGATCCGTGAAGTAATCTATCTAGGAGAGGTTAGGCATCATCTTCTCAATGCTAGCACCACTCACACGACAAGCAAAACCCTGAGGATCACTTCATGTTGCATGGTGGCCATTTTCCACTCGACCAAACCAAGAGGGTGACATGGCAGCCTTATTGCACTCCTTCCCAACAAAAGCATTTGTACAGTTCCCCAAATAAGTTAACAAGCTACACATAATTGTACAAGTAGAGGGGAAAAAGAATACTAATAGTTCTATCTTAATACCAAGAAGATTCTTAATCATCAGCAAAGGACGGAACCAACAGGAATAACAAGAAAAAAGCATCACATACAATGCTTTCTCAATGGCTTTCTTTAACTTTGACAAAGAAATACAGAACTGAACAATATGAACACTCATTGCATTGCCATTAGATGTCACATTATATTTTCGTGGCAACAATTTTATCCTCCTTTATAACAAATTCCTAGGCACCACCATCGATAATGTTCTACTTGGATGTGGCTTCTCAGCAACCTACATGGAGGCAAAATGTTTCAGACAAGTAAAAGTCTTTACTATCTCTAGATAGCCTCAGTAGCACAAACTGCTAAAATGTGCATTGGGTGAGAATGTAGAAATAGATTAAGAGCATATTGTTCAGTATCACACAGATAATAGCACAACGCTACAGGTAGCTATAAGAACCATGCAAACTATACTAAAAAATATCTCATGTTATGATGAACACTTAACAAGCAAAACTAAACCAAGTACTTGACAGGCAATGCACTAAAGCAAGTACTTAACAGACAATTCTATAAGAACACGCTTGGGCTAGCATGCATGTGAATCCTAATTAAGCTATTACTAGGCATTTGTAACTTTGTTTGAAAGCCCTGCAACTTCGCACGTTCGATTGTTTGAATGGTTGCAGATGAAGGTCATACAACTCTTATCAGCAGTTCCATAATATAAATCTCAACTAACGACAAAATCCTCAAACAAACAAACAAGTCAGTTAGGTATCCAATACTTGCATCCATGACATTACACAAAAGTTGTTTACGAGGGCTTCTATGAACCAACAAATATACACTACAAGAAAACTTTCCTTCCGCAACGACTTGGCCCGACGGTCGTCGTAGAAGGCGCGTCTTCCGCGACGAAATTCTCGGCTCGGTCATGGCCAATGGAAAACTTTTTTTCTGGTTTCGCGGCCCTCTACTACGACGGATCTGCTAAAAACATGGAGGAAGCTCGGCCAGCGCATGGCAGAAGCAAGATTTTCGTTTCCTCGCGTGATGTTGACTCGCGAAAGTCTTTTGAGGCGTGTGGGTCCCGGACGTCAGTGTCTCTAGCGGACCATACTTTTCGGTCGCGCCTCCCTGATTTGAACTTGATAACGTTGCTCGATGTGTATGCTATTTAGTCAGGCTACTAGGTCCCACATGCCAGCCCCTAATTAGAAGGATCGTGTGTATGATGGAATTTGTTTCCTTCGCTCGTGCTACCCTGTTCCGAAGTTGATAGCATTGCTCGATGCATGCACCGTCTAATCAACCTCCTGGGACCCACATGTTATCCTCTCATTAGAATAAATGTGTGTATGATGGAATTTTTTTCCTTCGCTGGCGCTACCCCGTTCTAAAGTTGATAGCGTTGCTCGAGGCATCTACCGTTTAACCAACGTCCTGAGCCCCACATGTCATCCTCTCATTAGAAGAACATGTGTATGATGGATTTTTTCCCTTCGCTCGTGCTACCCTGTTCCGAACTTGATAACATTGTTTGATGCATCTACCGTTTAATCACGATGATGGCCCCACATGTCATCCTCTTATTAGAAGAAACATGTGTATGATGGATTTTTTATCCTCTATCATGCCGTTCCAAACTTGATAGCGTTGCTCGCTGCATCAGCCGTTTATTCAGGCTGGTGGGTCCCTTATGTAAGCCTCACATTAGAAGAATCATGGGTATGATGGAATTGTTTCTTCTCTAGCACTACCCTGTTCCGAACTAGATAGAATTTCTCGACGAATCTGCCGTTTGCTCATGCTGTTGGGTCCCCCATTTCAGCCTCCCATTACAAGAAACGTGTACATGCTGAACTTTTTTCTCGCTCGTGGCTCCCTGTTTCGAACTGGCTACGTTGCTCGATGCAGCATCTGTATAAGGTCACGCTGCTAGGTCCCACATATCAGCCTCTCTGTAAATGAAACGTGCGTATGATGGACTTTTTTTGGCCATGTCCGCTGTTTTGACCTTGGCAACTTGCTGGGTCCCAGATGTCAACCACCTCTGTGCAGGAAACGTGTCTATGCTAGGTCCCAGCTGACAGCCTCTATCTCTACTACTTATAAAGACGCAAACAAGAATTTCTCTAGACAGTACACAAACAGTACACAGCCAGACTAATACCACACGCCAAGGCCCACTACTCAGACAACGGTGTGCATTTAGCAATTTACAGCAGCGGACGGACTACTTATCCCGTACCGCAAAATACAAACGCCCCGCACCTCTCTGGTTTATAAAAAAAAACTGATCGGTCAAAGAATAAAACTAGAAAAGTGATCACGGTAATCTCGCCATCACAAGGAAACTAATCACAATAATCTCGCCATCACCGGATGCACCGATGCCCTCGCCAACATCCAGTACGACACCCTCGGTCCCTCCTGGAGAACCTTCAGGGCGTCCTCTGTGCAGAGATCCTGGACGACGCCTTTGCCCACGTCGCCTGACTGGACGAAGACGCTCAGTCCGTGAACCTGGACGAATACGCCCTCGCCCACCTCGTGTGTCTGGACAGCCCCCTGGACGACAACACCAACGCCAACGCCCTCGCCCTGGCCCTGGGCGACAACGCCCTCGCGGCGACCCTGGACGCCTGAAATACAGCTTAACCACGCCACGGGAATATATCTTAACCAGCCCCTGCCGCCGAAGTTCCTCTCCGCTGCACATAGCCACATCGCAATCACGCTGTGCTGCAGGTATGTGGTGTTCAGAAAATCCCAATGATGTTTGTCTTTGCACTTGAGTTCATTTACTTTCTTACCGTGGCCTTGCTGCAAGTAGAACACTCACTCCATATAGTCATACTTGTGCTTTTTGGACAGAAGATATGATTGCTTGACTATTCTTCTTCCTTGTTTTTCTGAAATGCAAATTAGATAACAACATACATGCAACAAGTGCAATCAAGGAAAATATTCATAGTACCCTTTTTGTTTTCCACATGGCTATCTCCGATAGTTAAGTGCTCCAAAATTAGACAATCAAAACTGAACAAGCCAACATGTAGTTTCTCCTAGACATATGTGTATTTCATCTCAAGAAATGTCTAGAATGATAACTTTCATTGTCAGCATGGAGAAAACTGATGCTGATAAATAGTTGTACCATATCAAATGGGCACAAGAGCAACAAACATGGAAATGAGGTAGTGCAGATTCAGCACGGGGTGAAAAAATAAACCAATGAAGGCACTTAATTACCTAACATCATTGACTAAACTTTATATATTCTGGAGCTATATTTGAATTTCTCAACAGCAAAAATGTACTCCCTCCATCCCAAGGCTTAAGGCATATAATTTTTTTAAAAAGTCAAGCCATGTAAAGTTTGACCAAACTTTTAGAAAAAATTATCAAGAACTATTATATTATATAAATACCATGTGAAAATATGTTTGATGTATGAAAGGGTATGCATTATATAGTGTAAATATTAATATTTTTCTCTAAAAACTTGGTCAAACTTTAGTTGGTTTGACTTTTGAAAAAAATTATATGCCTTAATCCTTGGGACGGAGGTAGTAGCAGTCAAGGTGCCTGACCTATCACAGTTTGCAAATAAATATTAAACAAATAAGAGGTACATTTAGGAATACAAGATAGATAACAATATTTTTGTTTTCCACACAGCTATCTCCGATAATTAAGTGCTCCAAAATTAGGCAAACAAAACTGAACTAGCCAACATGTCGTTCCTCATAGACAAATGTGTAATTCAGCTCACCGTGGTGTCAAAACTGAACTAAAGCGCTTCATGTGTGTCTTCCCAAAGTCTACGCCCATATAAGAAGCACTTTCCTGGAAGAAAATAGAAAACACGTCATATTGTTTACAAGTAATAAGAATAAAAAGGTCGTACTTATCACCACATTGAATGACTCAACATACAGATACTACAAAGAATAAAATGCACTAACGTCTGTTACATAGTGGAGTTCATATTCTTGCAGTGGCTTCATCGCCGCTGCATGGGGAACGAATAACATATCCTGATGAAGTTTGCATTCTTACACTGGATAGACAAAACTGAACTTCCTAATTGCCCATACTTTGGTAAATAATTTCAGGAGTTAGCAGAGCAACATCGCAGTAGCCTGTTTATTCGAACTTTCGTGGGTATCATTTAGAATGATGCGTCCATGCTTTGTTAGATGGATCATACAAGTTTGTGCAACCAACTTTGGGACATGTGTTTGTTGATCTAATGACATGCAGATTCATATGACAGGATTAAGCTTTTAAATCTGGACAGTAACTACCTGAAAATTCACTTTTTTGTGCACTAAAATACAAACAAAATTCGGACATGACAGTCGTGTACATATACACCATTGAATAGACACAACTACAACATCTACTTTCTTTGGAGGGAACTGTAACATCTACTTAAGAAGAAAGATGTGGCCATCGCGTACTGCTGAAGCTAAGTTCCTTCTTATATGATACTACTTGAATGTTCAACTGAATTTATACACAGGCCCGAAGATAGTGCCCTGGCAGCCCGAGAAGTATAAAACACCTTTGTTTCTTCAATAGGATAAGAATTAAAAAATATAACCATACCATTATCCGAAAGAAAAAACAAAAATGTCTGCAATTTTGAAGATTTGTGAAAGAAGAAGACATTAATATTACACTCAGAAAATTAACTATGTGGCTCAGAAAATTGGTTTTAGTTGGCCTAAGGAGAGCTTCATTGCCGGTAAATGGATGCTCTTCATTGCTATCTTATATACTGTTTTATTACATTGCGAATTAGATATACAGGGCATCCGGTGTTTGGAGACCTGCAAGAAAGAATTTTTTTATGTATATTTAGAAACACATATTCTACTTGCACCTTGTATGATTTTGTTTGTAGATTGTAGGTTTGAGCAAACGATTGAACTGAATGGTACAGTACAACATTTGCTATCAGTTGATAGTTGGCCAGTAACAAAAATAGCAGTTAACCATATGATCGGCTGCATGGAGATGTTATTTAAAAATATAAAATCTGCATGTCAGAAAACTACGAGTAATGAACTATAGAAAACAAAGGAGATAAGTACTATATGCATTATTAGATACATAAAATCTTGTGGGTAATTGAAGTAATCTTGGTACCGCTGTCCATATGTCACACTATCCATGTGTTTGTTGATTTAATGATATGCACATTCATATGAAAGGAAGAAGCTTTTGGTATGCCCAGATATCAATATAATTTTATTATACTGAAAGTCTAAAATGTGTATATTTCAAACCTCAAATATTTTTCAGTAACATGAGTATAGAAAAAAGGAACACTAACAGGATGGTTTTCATGGGCTCCAGGACTTGTCAAGCTACTACACCACATAAGATTATTACGTATCCTAAAGTAACAGAATTCCCTTCATTTATCATCTCGGCTTATTTACATAAAGAATGCAAGCCAGGGACAGAGCAATCCATTTTAAGTTTCAGACAGTACACAATATGCAGTTTGCAAATTCAGTGATGTGTGTTATAGTCTGCGCGACAAACAATCTCCATCTGATCTTATGGCTCAGTTTAGCCTCACCTACACTCCTCACCTATAGAGTCTGGGAAGAACACTAAAAATATTCTAGGACCTCCAATGTGAAATAGAACTTGGACTAATACAACTTCTTTTCCTCACTCAAGATCTGCTCCCTCTCTCATCCAACACACCTCACAACACATATCCAAACAAGGTGTCAATTTTACATTCTATGGTCAATGGAAGATTACCATATAATCAAGCTGGGCACCAATTGATGCATCAAATTACACTCTAGGGTGTACATGGAAGATTACCCTTAATCATCGTTCGCTACGGCCGGGAATCCGGTGGAGAAGAGGAACGCGCCTACGCCTACGCCTGCGTGCCTAGCGCTGTATAATCGCGAGCAAGCCGAGCTCGACTGCATCTTCGGCGACTCGAATCTGAAGGTGAATGGTCTTACCTGTGAATTGCCAAAAGGTGATTGTAGCTGATATATCAGTTTAAATAGTGTTCCAATCATAGAAATTCATGGGGCACTGTCCATATTAAATTTCTGTTTGTACATCTCCGGCTAACAAACCAGGTGTTAGATTACAATCTAGAGAGTTATGCAAAATTGCAGATATCGGCTACACGAAATCACCACATGAAAAATGGAAAAGGAGTCATTCCAGATTTGAAGAGGAACATACATTGTCAGGTCAGAACACAATGACAGTTATGAAGCAGCTTGTTCCTATTTCCCTACTATTGGTAAATGACGGTATGTGACAGATGTATCACGGATGTAAATTTGTGGCAGAAGCATACAATATTCTATATCCTCACAGTTTTGTTTTCAGTATTCAGTATATAAATGAGCAAGTTTTCAACTTATTTATGAAGATTTTGATTTCAAATTCAAATTACGAAACAAATATGTACCATTTTTCCTAGCAATATGAATATATCATTTTGTGTCTATTTGTGGCAACGGTGGAGGAGGATTTAACCCTCTGGACTCCGTAGACGATGAACCGGCCGAATGGAGTCGCTGGAGCGTACGCGTGGAGACGGAGTTCCAGCCGCAGGTGGTCGGAGATGGTGGGTCGAGGCGGCGGAAGCATATGGTCGACGATGGGGGTGGTGATAGTTCGGGGCAGGGATGGGAGTTGTGTTTGGAACAGACATGGCCGTCCTCCTCCAGTCCTCCCTTCATGGACGTCTCTCCCATCCAGCCCTTCCATCTTGGTCATCCCAATCCCCTCCCCTCCCCTCCTGAGATCTCGAGAGAGGCGTGCAGCCTGTGCTCGATGCAGTGCCGGACTCGGTGCGCTGCCAGCCGCACGCCAGACCGGCAATGAAGGCGGTCGAGCGAGAAGGTAAACCGAGTCAGGCTGGTCGGAGTGAAGTGGAGGAGGGGAATGGACAGGGCTTGTCGCTCGTGGAGATTGGAGAAGAGAGTGTCGTGAGTGAAAGGGAGCAAGGAAGAGAGATGCACTTCCGTGGTTGTAAAGTGTGTGTATGTGACTTACTTCGCAAATAAGTGTACTTCTAACTTTGCATAAGTTAAATATAATCAAATTTGACCAATTTTATAACGAAATATAGAAACATATATTATATCAAATTTAAATATTATGAAACTAAATTTAAAAACAAATCTAATGGTATCAATTTAATGTCATAAATATTAGTACGCTTTTCTAAAAAGTTAGTCAAACTTTACTATGTTTGACTTAGGACAAGGCTAGAAGTATATTTATTTGCGGACGGAGGGAGTATCCACTAACGCCTTCTAATATGATCGTCTATTTGATTAATTTCTAAACTCTTTTGATAATTAAACTATTACGATACTTTCTAGATTCATCCAAATTTTGATAAACCTGTGGCATCTATTTTAAACCGGAGGAGTAATTGTTTCTTCAAACATAAATGATGGTTCTGGTTTATTACTCCTAAGAAAGCCAAAACATAAATTATGATTAATGTCGCTTAATAGTTAACTTTTAATACCCTCCGTTCTAAAACAAGTGATTTGAATTTTTCTAAATTCAGATGTATTTAGACACATTTTAGTATATACATACATGCGAATCAAGACAAACCCAAGTCACTTATTTTAGGACCAATGGAGTATGTTCTTTCAAACAGTGGTTGAATTATAATATCATTGCAATTATCAAATGTTTTTACGTTTCTTGCATTTTAAATGCATGATGTTGTGTGTACGAATCATATGACGCAGACCTGTCTTATACGGTTTGGCCATATGACTAATTAATAAATAAATTTAAAAAGACATATTTTTATTATAGATCTCACGCACGTGCACGTTTACTAGTTTGAAAGAAATGTGTGTATGTTGGACTGTTTTTTCGGATCCCAGATGTCAGTCTCAGAGTAAAAAAAATGCTCATAAAGGCTGAATTAAAAAGATTCTTGGCTAACTCGGGGCGGATGCCCTTTTCGTCATGGCTTATATTCCATAGGCTCACTCCTAAATTGAATGGGCTATGGTCGGTGGCTATAAGACCATGAAAAGGCCGAATTAGAAGGTATTGGGCTATGCTTGGGGCTGATAGGCTAATTTTATGGGCTATGCTTGGGACTGCTGGGTCCCACATGTCAGCTTCTCTATAAGTGGAATGTGTGTATGATGGACTTTTTTCGGCCACATCCGTTGTTTTCACCGTGGCAGTCGTATATGGTCTTACTTTTAGGGCCCTTATGTCAGCCTCTCTGGCATGTTCTGGCTTGTGGGTCTCCGATGCAACCTTGTATGTTCTGTCTGGTGGGTCCCCGATGCGAGCCTCTCTGTACAAGTATTTAAACTTTTTTATCGAACCCACCCTCAAAACAAACTCCACGGACGCTGCATGCTGGTGGGTCCGTGATGTTAGCCTCTTCATAATGCGATATTGCTAGAAGAAAAAAAATGTAAACCCAAGATACGATTCGAACAAAAGACCTTCAAATCAAATAAACATAAACTGAGTGTGTTGCCACTACAACAAAGATATTTATAGAATAAATATCATTTAACTTTTATTAGAACTACAATTGATGTATTAGTCTTCTTAAAAATATTTTGTGTGTCTATGTTTATCTTTTAAAATATAAAAGGGCAGCGCTCCTAGCATCTCAATTTATAAAATGCCACATAATGGAGTATTTTCTTAAAAACATGGGTAGGCAGAGTTTTTATTTTATTTTGAGAGGTGGGGGGCAATACCCAAAAGTCCGAATTAAAAAGAGTTTGGCTATTCTACATAGGCTGCTCTACATGGGTTATACTCCGTAGGCTATACTCCATGGGCTTCATTCTTAAATTTTAGTGGGCTGTGCTCAGCAGTCCCCTGACCCCTAAAAGGCCGAATTAATATGATCTCATCTATGCTCCATGGGCTCCTTTATCAAATTTCACTGGGTTGTGGTCAGCAGTCCCCTAACCCCGAAAAGACCGAATAAAAATATTCTGGGCTAAAGAGAGGCCAAATGAGCTACTAGATTTCTTCTTCTAGTTAATAAAAATTGCATTGTGATGTGCTCTGTCGGATTTGAAACAAAGACCTCACGGAGGGAGGGGGAAGTGATAATTCTTTTTGGTAGCTATTCATGTCAAAATTCAGCAGTACAGAATAAGGTAGAAAAATTATCAACAGATTCGAAGTTCATATTCAGGAGCACTTGACCAATTCAGCAGCATTTCAAAAGTGACCAATTCAGCAATACAGACAATAAAATACAATAGTAGTACAGAGAGAACTGATGTGCTCGTCGTTCGACGTAGAGCTCGTTGGGAACCCCAAGAGGAAGGTACGATGAGTACAGCAACAAGTTTTCCCTCAGTTATGAAACCAAGGTTTAATTGAACTAGTAGGAGCAAGGAAACACCCCAAAGGTGTTACTAGCTGAGCTTTGGCAGGGTGCACTACCGATGCTAGTAGGAACGTGGAGACCTGCACAACACAACCACAGAACTTTGTCCCCAACTTGCGATGAGGTTGTCAATCTCACCGTGTTTTGCGGAAAACAAAGGATTAAACGTATCGAATGGAAAGAAGTAAAGGTTTGCAGAAAGTAAACACAAAGCAGTAAAAGATTGTAGATTGTATGTAAAAGACAAACGACCGGGATCCATAGTTCACTAGAGGTGGCTCTCCTTAAGATAGATAACATGCTGGGTGAACAAATTACAGAGGGGCAATTGACAAACACCGAGAAAGCAATACATGCATATACTAATCATCTTGACTCCTTTGAGACTTGATTGGGCATTACAACATAATACATAGACCGTCATCCAACTGCATCTATGACTAATAATCCACCTTTAGGTTATCATCCGAACCCCCTCCAGTATTAAGTTGCAAGCAACAGATTATTGCTTTACGAACTGCGTGTAAAGTAAACAATACGATTGTTCTATGAACAAATGATTGTTGTTTTCTCCCTAGTAGCAACATCACATCTAGTACCTTAGAGATTTCTGTCACTTCCCCAGATTACCAGAGGCATGAACCCACTATCGAGCATAAATACTAACTCTTGGAGTTGCTAGCATCTACTTGGGCAAGATAGCTACTAACAACGGAAAGCATGCAAGATCACAAATAACAAAGACATGATAGAATCAATAATCAATCTGAAATAGCATCTCAATATCCATCGGATCCCCGCAAACACAACATGCAGAATTACAAATAGATGATCTTGATCATGAACGGAGCTCATAAGATCTAGACATGAAAGCACAAAGGAGGAGAACCAGCCATCTAGCTACTACATGGATCCGTAGTCCAAGGATGAACTACTCACGCATCACACCGGAGGCTTGCATGGTGATGAAGAAGGCCTCCAGGGTGAATTCCCCTCTCCGGCAGGGTGCGGGGAAGAGCTTCAGATCCCTCCCGATCTAGGGATGGAGATGATGGCGGCTACAGACTCTTTCGTGGATTTTTGATCGGGTACTTAGGGTTTTCGTCTTGAGGGCAATATATAGGCGGAAGGAGAGGCCGAGGGGGTGCCGGGAGCCACCACACCACCCCCTGGCGTGGGCCCAGCCTGGCCGCGTGGCCAGGTGGTGTGGCCGGCCCCTGACCCTTCTCCATCTCGTATTCTGGCACTTGATCCCTTCCGGAAAAATAGGCACTTTGGCTTTTGTCCCATCCAATTCTGAGAATATTCATTTTCTGACTTTCTTGGAACCAAAAACAGCAGAAAATAGGCAGCTGACACTGTGGCTCTTGTTAATAGGTTAGTCCAAGAAATCATATGAAAAGTACTCCAAAGTTGGAACAAAACACAAGAAAGTGGATAAAACCATGCATGGAACATCAAAAATTATAGATACATTTGCAATGTATCAACATCCCCAAGCTTAACTCCTACTCGTCCTCGAGTAGGTAAGTGATAAAAAGAAAGAATAATTTTTGAGGTGACATGCACCATCAAAGACTTGACCAAAGTATTTGCAAAACATTCAAAGCTGGGATCATAGTACTTTAATCATAACATGAAAGACAAAGTTCTAGCAATATGCAAAGAAACTATGATGCAACTAATGGGTTCGTAGCATCGAAAACAAAAAATTTCTACCGCAAGAATGAACAAAACCCAGATCTAATCTAGATAAAAGCCAAGATCTAATCTATTAGACATGTGCAACGAGATAGATAGGAACTAACCCTCGTAGATCCGAAAGCGTTAACGAGATTAGATCTCGTGGTGGATGTAGTCGATCACTTGCCGATCTCAAGATCGTGTGGACGATCCTTCCGGCGTCGCGTTCCGGCAGCGCTTCCGTAGTCGGTCAAGTGGACGATCCTTTCGGCGCCGCGTTTCGGCAGCGCTTCCGCAGTCGGTCACACGTGCGGAGTCGAAGCAGACCTTCCTCTCCTTGTTCCAGCGAGCAGCGGAGGTAGTAGATCTTCTCCACGGAATCCCAGCAGCACGACGGCGTGGTGGTGGTGGTGGAGTAGAGAATTCTGCAGGGCTTCGCCTATGCCTGTGCAGAAGAAAGGAGGAGGAGAGAGGTGGCAGAGATTGGGAGTTATGGAGGAGGGGCAAGGGGTGGCGCCTCCCCCTTCTATTTAAAGGAGGGAGGGCGCCTGGGGAGGGGGAGTCCTAGTAGGACTCCCCACCTCCTTGGGCCGGCGGATTGGGGAAGGGGGGAGGAGTCCTCCTCCCCCACGACTCCTTGTCTTGACCCACCAGGACTCCTTGATCCCTTCCTTGGTTTTCAAGCAAACTCCAAGAAACCTTCCAGAACCTTCCGGAACATTCCGAAACCTTCTAGAACCCTCATACAAATACTCCGGAACATTTCCTAACTCAGAAAGTGATCCCCAATATATGAATCTTATTCTCTGGACAATTCCGGATCTCCTCGTGATGTCCCGAATCCAATCTGAGACTCCGAACAACATTCGGTCTCCAACGCATATTCCATATCTACTTAAAACAACTTCGAACCTTAAGTGTGTCACCCTACGGTTCGTGAATATGCAGACATGACAGAGACACATCTCCTATCAATAACCATCAGCGGGACCTGGAGATCCATAATGGCTCCCACATACTCAACGATGACTTCGTGATCGATTGAACCATTTACATACGAAACCAATTCCCTTTGTCACGCGATATTATACTTATCCGAGGTTTGATCGTCAGCATCTCCATACCTAGTTCTACCTCGTTACTGATAAGTACTCTTTACTCGTTCCGTGATATGTCATCCCTTGTGACCCAGTCACATGCTTGCAAGCTAACTAGATGACATTCCACCGAGAGGGCCCAGAGCATATCTATGCGTCATATGGATGGACAAATCCCAATCTTGGTCCATGCGCTTCAACACATACTTTCAGAATACCCAATGACACCTTTATGACCACCTAGTTACGAAGCGGTGTTTGATGTCATCAAAGTACCCATCCGGTGATGGTGATTAACACAACCTCATGGTCGAAGGATTAGGTTACTATGCATTTAAAAGCTTACATCAATACGAACTTAATGACTTGATCTTATGCTACGCTTACTATGGGTGTGTGTCCATTACATCATTCTCCTAATGATATAACCTTGTTATTAATCACATCCTAATGTCCATGATCAGGAAACCATGATCATCAATTAATCAACAAGCTAGTTCAACAAGAGGCTTACTAGGGACTCTCTTATGTTTACAAAACACACATGTATTAGTGTTTCCTAATAATACAATTATAGCATGGGATGTAAACATTCATCATAAACACAAAGATATAATAATAACCACTTTTATTATTGCCTCTTGGGCATATCTCTAACAGTCTCCCACTTGCACTAGACTCAATAATCTAGATTACATGGAAATATACCGAACACCCATGGCGTTCTGGTGTTGGTCATGCTTTGCCCTAGGGAGAGGTTTAGTCAATGGATCTGCCACATTCAGATCAGTGTGTACTTTGCAAATCTTTATGTCACCATCTCAGACATACTCGTGAATAGCGTGGAAACGTAGCTTGATGTGCTTTAGCTTGCTATGTGACCTTGGCTCCTGTGCATTAGCTATGGCACCTGTGTTGTCACAGTAGATGGCCATCGGGTCCAACACACTGGGAACCACGCCAAGTTCAGTAATGAATTCCTTCGTCCAAACGGCTTCTTGTGCAGCCTCCGAAGCAGCTATGTATTCCGATTCAGTTGAAGATTTTGCCACAACGCTTTGCTTCGCACTCCTCCAGCTCACTGCAGCACCATTCAAAATAAATACGTATCCCGATTGTGACTTCGAGTCATCCGGATCGGTGTTCCAACTAGCATCGGTGTAGCCGTTTAGAACAAGCTGTTCATCACCTCCATAAGAAAGAACCATATCCTTAGTCCTATTTAGGTACTTTAGGATATTCTTGACCGCTGTCTAGTGCTCCATTCTAGGATCACTTTGATATCTGCTAGTCAAACTAACAGCATGTGCTATATCCGGTCTTGTACACAGCATGACATACATGATAGAACCTATGGCTGAGGCATAGGGAATATTATTCATTTTCTCTCTATCTTCTGCCGTAGCTGGACTTTGAGTTTTACTCAAGGTCTTACCTGACAACATGGGCACGAACCCTTTCTTGCTATCTTCCATTCTAAACTTCTTTAGAACTTTGTCCAAGTATGTAATTTGTGAAAGTGCTATTAGGCGTCTTGATCTATCTATATAAATCTTGATGCCTAGAATGTATGCCGCTTCGCCAAGATCTTTCATTGAAAAACTATTATTCAAATAGGTTTTGACGCTATTAAGAAGTTCTATATCATTCCCAATCAACAATATGTCATCTACATATAGTACTAGGAATGCTACAGAGCTTCCACTCACTTTCTTGTAAATACAAGCTTCTCCATAAGTTTGTATAAACCCAAAGTTTTTGATTAGTTTATCAAAACGTTGATTCCAACTCCGGGATGCTTGCTTCAGTCCATAAATGGAGCGCTGAAGCTTGCATACCTTGTCAGCATCTTTAGGATCGACAAAACCCTTGGGTTGTACCATATACAACTCTTCCTCAATGTCACCATTAAGGAACACCGTTTTGACATCCATCTGCCAAATCTCACAATCAAAATGTGCAGCAATTGCTAACAAAATCATAATAAGAATTTAGCTTCGCTACTGGTGAGAAAGTCTCATCATAGTCAACTCCTTGAATTTGTCGGAACCCTTTCGCGACAAGTCGAGCTTTATAGACGGTAACATTACCATCAACATCTGTTTTTCTCTTGAAAATCCATTTGTTCTCGACAGCCTTACGGCCATCCGGTAAGTCCACCAAAGTCCACACTTGGTTTTCGTACATGGATCCCATTTTGGATTTCATGGCTTCTAGCCATTTGTCGGAATCTGGGCTCACCATAGCTTCTTCATACGTCGCAGGGTCATCAGCGTTGTCCACCAACATGACGTTCAAGGCAGAGTCATACCAATTAGGAGTGGTACGAACCCTCGTTGACCTACGAGGTTCAGTAGTAACTTCGTTTGAAGTTTCATGATTATTATCATTAGCTTCCTCTTCAATTGGTGCAGGCGGCACAAAAACATCTTCCGGTGCTGCGCTACTCTCAAATCCGAGAGAAGGTTCAATAACCTCATCGAGTTCTACTTTCCTTCCAGTCACCTCCTTCGAGAGAAACTCCTTCTCAAGAAAGGATCCATTCTTTGCAACAAAAACTTTGCCTTCGGATCTATGATAGAAGGTATATCCAATTGTTTCTTTAGGGTATCCTATGAAGACGCCCTCCACTTTGGGTTCTAGGTTATCAGGTTGTAACTTCTTTACATATGCTTCGCAACCCCAAACTTTAAGGAACGACAACTTAGGTTTCTTACCAAACCACAATTCGTACGGTGTCGTTTCAACGGATTTAGATGGTGCCCTATTTAAAGTGAATGCGGCTGTCTCTAATGCATAGCCCCAAAATGATAACGGTAAATCTGTAAGAGACATCATATACCGAACCATATCTAAGAGAGTTCGATTACGACGTTCGGACACACCATTACGCTGTGGTGTTCCCGGCGGTGTCAACTGCGAAAGTATTCCACATTTCTTTAAATGCATGCCAAACTCATAACTCAGATATTCACCTCCGCGGTCAGAACGCAGAAACTTAATCTTCTTGTTACGATGATTTTCCACTTCACTTTGAAATTCCTTAAACTTCTCGAAAGTTTCAGACTTATGTTTCATAAAGTAGACATACCCATATCTACTTAAGTCATCCGTGAAAGTGAGAACATAACGATATCCACCACGCGATGCTACACTCATTGGACCGACACATCGGTATGTATTATTTCCAATAAGTCTGTAGCTCGCTCCATTGTACCAGAGAATGGAGTCTTAGTCATTTTTCCCATTAGACATGCTTCGCATCTTTCAAGTGATTCAAAATCAAGTGATTCAAGAAGTCCATCAGAATGGAGTTTCTTCATACGCTTCACTCCAATGTGACCAAGACGACAGTGCCACATGTATGTAGAATTATCATTCAATTTTATTCGTTTAGCATCTATGTTGTGAACATGTGTATCACTACTATCGAGATTCAGTAAGAATAAACCATTCATCTCAGGTGCATTACCATAAAAGATATTACTCATATAAATCGAACAACCTTTATTCTCGGACTTAAAAGAGTAACCGTCTCGCAATAAACAGGATCCAGATATAATGTTCATGCTTAACGCAGGCACCAAATAACAATTATTCAAATTTAAAACTAATCCCGAAGGTAGATGTAGAGGGAGCGTGCCGACGGCGATCACATCAACCTTGGAGCCATTTCCAACGCGCATCGTCACCTCGTCTCTTGCCAGTCTTCGTTTATTCCACAGCTGCTGTTTCGAGTTACAAATATGAGCAACCGAACCAGTATCAAATACCCAGGTACTACTACGATTACTAGTAAGATACACATCTATAACACATATATCAAATATACCTTTCTTACTGATGTTGCCGTTCTTCAGATCCGCCAGGTACTTGGAGCAGTTACGCTTCCAGTGACCATCACCCTTGCAGTAGAAGCACTCAGTTTCAGGCTTAGGACCAGCCTTGGGCTTCTTAGCAGGTGCGGCAGCTTTCTTGCCGTCCTTCTTGAAGTTGCCCTTGTTCTTACGCTTGCCCCGTCTCTTGAAATTGGTGGTCTTATTGACCATCAACACTTGGTGCTCCTTCTTGATCTCCACTTCAGCAGTTTTCAGCATGGACGACAGTTCAAGCAACGTCTTGTTCATGCAGTGCATGTTGTAGTTCATCACAAAGTTCTTGTAACTTGGTGGCAGTGATTGAAGGAGACGGTGAATCCCCAATTCATTAGGAATCGATATTCCCAACTCTTGGAGCTTCTTTGCGTACCCAGACATGGTGAGCACGTGCTCGCTAACGGAGCTTCCTTCTTCCATCTTACAGTTAAAGAACTTTTCGGAGGCCTCATAGCTCTCCATGGCCGCGCGAGTCTCAAAAATTAGCCTGAGCTCCTTAATGATCTCGAACGGGTCGTGGTGCTCAAAACGTTTTTGGAGCTCTGATTCTAAACCGTACAAGATGGCACACTGAACTGTGGAGTAATGATTTTTCCGAGCGGCGAAAACATTCTTTTCGTCATCGGTGGCATTATCTGCAGGTGGGTCACCTAGCGGTGCTTCGAGCACATAGGTCAACTGACCGGCCCTGAGGACGATCTTCAGTCCACGGAACCAGTCCGTGAAATTGCTTCCATTGTTCTTAAGCTTTTCTTTCTCTAGGAACGCATTGAAATTGATGGAGGGGGTCGCCATAATCTACAACAATTTGCAAGTAGTTTAGACTAAGTTTATGACAAATTGAGTTCAAATTTAATTCTTAAACTAACTAGGTGAACTCCCACTCAAAACAACATCCCTCACATTGTCTTAGTGATTACACGAACCAAGTCCACTACACCAAGTCCGATCTTCACGAGAGAAGATGTAGTTTCATCGGTGAACAATCTTCATGTTCATCATATCATTTATATGACTCATGCTCTACCTTTCGGTATTCTGTGTTCCGAGACCATGTCTGTACATGCTAGGCTCGTCAAGATAACCTTAGTTTCCGCATGTGCAAATCTGGCTTGCACCCGTTGTATGCACACGTAGAATCTATCACATCCGATCATCACGAGATGCTTCGAAACGACGAGTCTTAGCAATGGTGCCAACTAAGGGTGAACACTTTATTACTTGATATTTAGTGAGAGGGATCATCTTATAATGCTACCGTCGCGATCTAAGCAATGCAAGATGCATAAAGGATTAACATCACAGGCAATTCATAATTAGTGTGATATGATATGGCCTTTTCTTCTTGCGCCTTTGATCTCCATCTCCAAAGCACGAACATGATCTCCATCATCACCAGCATTGCGTCAAGGTCAGTGGCGCCGCTTCATGGTTGTCCATCATCACCAGCAACTATTACAACTACTTGGAATAAAGCTATTACAAGATGAATAGACACGCAGGTCTTAACAGAATTAAAGACAACCATTAGGCTCCTGCCGGTTGCCATATTACAACAAGGATCATTGCATACATCAAATACAATCATAATCACATGATGGCCATATCACATCACAAAACCCCTGCAAAAACAAGTTAGACGCCTCTAATTTTCTTTGCATGTTTTACGTGGTTTGGGGCTTTCGCATAAGGCCGATCTTACCTACGAACAAGAACCACAACGTTGATACAAGTGTTGTCAGATGCTCATTGTAAATTGAATCTTAACTATGGTGGGAGAGACAGACACCCGCAAAGCCACTTGTGCAAAGCAAGTTGCACGTCAAGCGAGGAGCAAGTCTCATGTGCGATGACATGTAATGTTAGCCCGAGCCGCTTCATCCCACCATGCCGCAAGATGCAAAGTACACGCTAAGACACCGACAACAAAAACATCAACGCCCACAAAAACATTGTGTTCTACTCGTGCAACAGATCTACGCATAGATACGGCTCTGATACCACTGATGGGTTCGTAGCATGGAAAACAAAAAATTTCTACCGCAAGAACGAACAAAACCCAGATCTAATCTAGATAAAAGCCAAGATCTAATCTATTAGACATGTGCAACGAGATAGATAGGAACTAACCCTCGTAGATCTGAAAGCGTTAACGAGATTAGATCTCGTGGTTGATGTAGTCGATCACTTGCCAATCTCAAGATCGTGTGGACGATCCTTCCGGCGTCGCGTTTCGGCAGCGCTTCCGCAGTCGGTCAAGTGGACGATCCTTCCGGCGCCGCGTTTCGGCAGCGCTTCCGCAGTCGGTCACACGTGCGGAGTCGAAGCAGACCTTCCTCTCCTGGTTCCAGCGAGCAGCGGAGGTAGTAGATCTTCTCCACGGAATCCCAGCAGCACGACGGCGTGGTGGTGGTGGTGGCGTAGAGAATTCTGCAGGGCTTCACCTATGCTTGTGCAGAAGAAAGGAGGAGGAGAGAGGCGGCAGAGATTGGGAGTTATGGAGGAGGGGCAAGGGGTGGCGCCTCCTCCTTCTATTTAAAGGAGGGAGGGCGCCTGGGGAGGGGGAGTCCTAGTAGGACTCCCCACCTCCTTGGGCCGGCGGATTGGGGAAGGGGGGAGGAGTCCTCCTCCCCCACGACTCCTTGTCTTGACCCATCAGGACTCCTTGATCACTTCCTTGGTTTTCAAGCAAACTCCAAGAAACCTTCCAGTACCTTCCAGAACATTCCGAAACCTTCTAGAACCCTCATACAAATACTCCGAAACATTTCCTAACTTAGAAAATGATCCCCAATATATGAATCTTATTCTCCGGACAATTCTGGATCTCCTCGTGATCTCCCGAATCCAATCCGAGACTCCGAACAACATTCGGTCTCCAACGCATATTCCATATCTACTTAAAACAACTTCGAACCTTAAGTGTGTCACCCTACGGTTCGTGAATATGCAGACATGACAGAGACACATCTCCTATCAATAACCATCAGCGGGACCTGGAGATCCATAATGGCTCCCACATACTCAACGATGACTTCGTGATCGATTGAACCATTTACATACGAAACCAATTCCCTTTGTCACGCGATATTATACTTATCCGAGGTTTAATCGTCAGCATCTCCATACCTAGTTCTACCTCGTTACTGATAAGTACTCTTTACTCGTTTCGTGATATGTCATCCCTTGTGACCCAGTCACATGCTTGCAAGCTAACTAGATGACATTCTACCGAGAGGGCCCAGAGCATATCTATCCGTCATATGGATGGACAAATCCCAATCTTGGTCCATGCGCTTCAACACATACTTTCAGAATACCCAATGACACCTTTATGACCACCCAGTTACGAAGCGGTGTTTGATGTCATCAAAGTACCCATCCGGTGATGGTGATTAACACAACCTCATGGTCGAAGGATTAGGTTACTATGCATTTAAAAGCTTACAGCAATACGAACTTAATGACTTGATCTTATGCTACACTTACTATGGGCGTGTGTCCATCATATCATTCTCCTAATGACATAACCTTGTTATTAATCACATCCTAATGTTCATGATCAGGAAACCATGATCATCAATTAATCAACAAGCTAGTTCAACAAGAGGCTTACTAGGGACTCTTACATGTTTACAAAACACACATGTATTAGTGTTTCCTAATAATACAATTATAGCATGGGATGTAAACATTCATCATAAACACAAAGATATAATAATAATCACTTTTATTATTGCCTCTTGGGCATATCTCCAACAGCAACATGAAAAGGCACAAACAAAAGATTCATGAATAACAATGCTTTGCAAGACGTTTGTTTGTTTCACATAAAGAAAACATAGCATAGTAGTATTCAGCTTGTCCCTCAATAGAGTAGCAAATATAAATTTATAGGACACCTTCAAAGTTCATAAGAGTGACTAGATACAATAGTTTAAAACAAGCAATATCAAAGTATGCATCAATCAACTAGTCTTGGGACAATGCACATAGAACTAAGAATGGCCACTATGCTCTCAAAGTAGGTGCATAAAGATAGAAGGTGGAGACTCAATATAATGGTGGAAGAAAGGCCTTTTGTAAAAGGAAGTAGGGATTCAAGTCTCATAAATAGCTTCCAAAAATTATGGTACTTGTAGTTTTGATCTCTCATTGCCCCTATCATAAGCATCTTGAAGGTGATTAAGGTTAAAGTGACACAACTAAGAGGATATGCTTGAAAAGTTATAAACCGAAATCTCATGCCCCTTACTTACGAAGACCGATCCTCATGCTACTCAACTTTAGTCACGAGTAAGCTCTTGTCATTGTAAGTATATGTGTATCATTAAGAATCGCCAACGGGGTACCCCTTGCACATGATACAAGAGCTTTCCCATAATCAAAATGACAAGGCAAGCAGACAATGAGCATCTCAGCGATCTTTTTATTTGCTATTTGCATAGGTTTTTATTGAGGATGCTTCATAGAGTGCTCATTATGGTGATGCTGCAAGTTTCCACCATGATTAGGCATGTCTTAGGCTAGCGGCCTAGGCGTTTCTCTAACACACATACAAACTCCATGATCTTACAAGTTCCACTTTTATTTCACACCGCCGGGATCCGTAAGCAAAAGAACATGATATCAACGGGGTACAAAGTACAAGTGCAATGTTGAAAGCGTTCCCCATGGTACATGGTTTTGCTAATTTCAACTTATAAAGCGCAAGCATATACGCAACAAAGAAGGGCCCAATGGTTCAAGTTTATTAGAGGCAATAAAGTAAAGTGTGCCATCAAGTTCGTGAGAGCTTTAATCACTAGTTTTCTCATAACAAGTGGAAGGTAAACAAAAGCATGAATATACTTGGAATGGCATAAGCTAGTAGGTAGGTATGTGGACTCTTTGTAATAACTTGGTTTAGGGAGTTGGATGCATGAGTGGAACTCATACTTTGTTGTGGAGGCTAGCAAAAGACTGGGAGCGACAACCTAAGAGAGCAATAATGGCCATAATCATGCAGAGCGACAAAACATCATTGATCAAAGCATAAAGTGATACTAAAAGTTGAAAACTAAAGGATCATTAAGGCTATGGTGACTTTGGATAGTCATAACATGGTGTGAGCATGCGCCAAGTCAACCCAAATAAATCATCAAAGGAGAATACCACTATACTATGCTTTAATATGCTAAAACAACACATGATTCATCCAAGGCACATTAAGCAATCTCAATTGTTTATAACAAGTCATGCTACAGCAAAGAATACTAAGCATAAAGCCAAAACAATATCAAGCATAGCATGACAAAGCATAGGCCACAGTCAAAAACAAGCTCTTTTTACCACATAAGTATGAACTTTCCTACTTTTTTCCAAACCAAACCAAACTATTTGCAAACCAATGTGTGAAAGAGGGGGTCCAAACAATTTATTCAGAAAACTAAGAAAACCAAGCAAACTAAAAACCAAAACAAAAACGAAAAAAAGACGCTCCAAGAAAAACACAACTGTGCATGAAACAATAAAAATGAAGCGTTTGGAAGAAACCTGGAATTTTTATTGATAAAGAAGGGGATGCCTTGGGCATCCCCAAGATTTGACGCTTGTACTTCTTGGATATTTCTTGGGGTGACACGCGTGGCATCCCCAAGCTTGAGCTTTAGTCCATCCTTCATCTCATTACTCATTCCTTCCATACACCTGAAATTTTTCCTTCATACAAAACTGCACACAATCTCATTAGAAACATTAGTGCACTCAAGATAAATAAGTCTTAAGGTTCAGTTCTAACACCAAATAAACTTCCATTAGAACACTAGATACTGTAGCACTTCCCTCAAAAATCTCAATTCCCCAAAAGAACTCAAGAAGGAACCAACAAGAAGCAAATGCAGAAAATGGGAGAAATCTGTCAAAACAGACCAGCAGGTAAAGACAGATTTTTTTGAAGACCTTCTGTTGCTCAAATCAAAAAGTGTTGAACTAACGAAAGTTATATAACAACCTGGGGTAGAATAAAAAAAATTAAAACTCAATCCGACATACAGAGATCTCTCACGAATGTTTACGGTGAAGCACAAAAATCTGTTTCGGGACAGCAACTTTCCCAATCATTACTTCTCTCTGATTAGAGGTTAGTCTTGGCACAAAAAGGAAATAAAAAGGATAAGGAGGGGTTATTACAGAGGTAATAACTTCCAAGACTCATCTAAAACTTTTGGGTTATCTCCCAATAATTACATTTCTTTAACGCCTTTAAGTTAGGCATAAGAAGCAAGAAAAAGGATCAACTATTCTCAAATGAAGAAGCATTAAGATCAATACCAGGAATATTTTCAACAAGGCAAGGTATATCATCCAAGTAAGTTCTAGAGGATGCTTTCTCAATGCTCTTGGGTTCACTATTCTCATCAAAAGGGCTTGCAGGAACAATCCAATCAAGATTCTTTTCTATGGCATCATGTATTTCTACTAGTTTAAAGGGTATTGGTATCTTAGGTTCCTCCCCATTAGGTTCGGTTTTGTTCATCTTTTCTCGTGTACCAACAACATCTACACATGAGCCTAGCATATTGAAACGTTCAAAAACTTTTCTAGCTTCCTTGGCAACATCATAAAACTCCTTAAACAAAGTTTCTAGAATAAAATCCCTCTTTTCAGGATCCTCAATTTCTTTAAGCTTAAGAAACATTACTTGCATTAAGGGGTTGAGGTTAACAAACCTAGCTTCTAACATGTGAATTAAATGAGCTGCAGCAATCTCATAATTTGGAGCAAGTTCTACAAGGGATCTATCCTTAGTATCTTCATGTTTGCTAACATGATTAAAGAATTCTTCAATATTATCTTTCCCAATTATAGAACCACTACCAATTGAAAGGTCTTTCAAGGTGAATGTAGGGATCAACATGGTGAGCTAAGGAAGAGGTGACAACTAAAGGAGACTTAATTTTTTGTGTGTTTTAGATAAAGAAAGCAAACTAGTAAAACTAATTTTTGTGTGTTTTTGATAAAGAAACACGCAAACAAAGAAAAAAGAAAACTAAGGAAAAGAAAAACAACAAAGTAAAGAGATTGGTTATGAGGGACTCCCCTTGTGAAGATGTCCTTGACTCCCCGACAACGGCATTAAAAAATCTTGATGTGCTCGTCGTTCGACGTAGAGCTCGTTGGGAACCCCAAGAGGAAGGTACGATAAGTACAGCAGCAAGTTTTCCCTCAGTTATGAAACCAAGGTTTAATCGAACCGGTAGGAGCAAGGAAACACCCCAAAGGTGTTACTAGCTGAGCTTTGGCAGGGCGCACTACCGGTGCTAGTAGCAACGTGGAGACCTGCACAACACAACCACATAACTTTGTCCACAACTTGCGATGAGGTTGTCAATCTCACCGTGTCTTGCAGAAAACAAAGGATTAAACGTATCGAATGGAAAGAAGTAAAAGTTTGCAGAAAGTAAACACAAAGCAGTAAAAGATTGTAGATTGTATGTAAAAGACAAAGGACCGGGATTCATAGTTCACTAGAGGTGGCTCTCCTTAAGATAGAAAACATGCTGGGTGAACAAATTACAGCGGGGCAATTGGCAAACACCGAGAAAGCAATACATGCATATACTAATCATCTTGACTCCTTTGAGACTTGATTGGGCATTACAACATAATACATAGACCGCCATCCAACTGCATCTATGACTAATAATCCACCTTTAGGTTATCATCCAAACCCCCTCCAGTATTAAGTTGCAAGAAACAGATTATTGCTTTACGAACTGCGTGTAAAGTAAACAATACGATTGTTCTATGAACAAATGATTGTTGTTTTCTCCCTAGTAGCAACAACACATCTAGTACCTTAGAGATTTCTGTCACTTCCCCAGATTACCAGAGGCATGAACCCACTATCGAGCATAAATACTAACTCTTGGAGTTGCTAGCATCTACTTGGGCAAGATAGCTACTAACAACGGAAAGCATGCAAGATCACAAATAACAAAGACATGATAGAATCAATAATCAATCTGAAATAGCATCTCAATATCCATCGGATCCCCGCAAACACAACATGCAGAATTACAAATAGATGATCTTGATCATGAACGGAGCTCACAAGATCTAGACATGAAAGCAGAAAGGAGGAGAACCAGCCATCTAGCTACTACATGGATCCGTAGTCCAAGGATGAACTACTCACGCATCACACCGGAGCCTTGCATGGTGATGAAGAAGGCCTCTAGGGTGAAATCCCCTCTCCGGCAGGGTGCCGAGAAGAGCTTCAGATCCCTCCCGATCTAGGGATGAAGATGACGGCGACTATAGACTCTTTCGTGGATTTTTGATCGGGTACTTAGGGTTTTCGTCGCGAGGGAAATATATAGGCGGAAGGAGAGGCCGAGGGGGTGCCGGGAGCCACCACACCACCCCATGGCGCGGGCCCAGCCTGGCCACGTGGCCAGGTGGTGTGGCCGGCCCCTGGCCCTGCTCCGTCTCGTATTCTGGCACTTGATCCCTTCCGGAAAAATAGGCACTTTGGCTTTTGTCCCGTCCAATTCCAAGAATATTCATTTTCTGACTTTCTTGGAACCAAAAACAGCAGAAACAGGCAGCTGGCACTGTGGCTCTTGTTAATAGGTTAGTCCAAGAAATCATATGAAAAGTACTCCAAATTTGGAACAAAACACAAGAAAGTGGATAAAACCAAGCATGGAACATCAAAAATTATAGATACATTTGCAATGTATCAAGAACTAGTTTTTGTTTCAGCTCTAAAAACCTTGTCACACGATCAGTTTGTCCTTTTCACCAAACACACTTGACCATTGGAGCGCAAAACTGATAATCGAGTCTGCTTTGAGTACCTTCTTCTCACATCAATGCCTGTGTGACCCCTATATGCCACCCAAGATTCCCAAGTCTCATCTAGATTGTGACATGGCCATGTTTCAAAAGAAAAGCAAGACTATCCACTGCCCTTGATTTAAACAAGTACCAGTACATCAGTATTAGTTCCACAAAATGCTTTAGTAATAGTAACGACATAACATTTGAGAGATTCAGTAGCTTTCCTGCTTAAAATTCAATTGCAGTACAGAGATAAGAAGTTCTTGTTCCATCTCAAAAAATCATGGCACACGATCAGTTTGTCCTATTCTCTGAATAGGCTCGATCATAGGAGCAAGCAAAACTAATGATCATGTCTGCTTCTATGCGAATACGACCTCATTTCGTCAACGCCTGTGTGACCCCCCATATGCAACCCAATATGCCCAAGAGTCTTCTAGATAATAGTGACAATGCTAGGTTTCAAAAGAAAAGCAAGACAATCTGATGCACTTTATCTAGACAACTAATAGTACATCACTATTAGTTCAACAAAATACTTTGGTAATAGCAACGACAGAACGAAGGCAAAGCAAGAACATCTAGGGTTCACCATCAAGTCTAGCTTGAGGTAAGGTTGGGCATTTTGAAGAGGTTGAGTTTTGAATAAGATGAGGGTTCTTGGTATCTCTACCAAGAGTAGAATTCAAAATGCTTTGTAAGGAGTTTTAGGAAAAATAGAGGTAAGATTAGTTGAGTGTTCTATCTTGAAAACATAAGGAGATTGTATTAAATATCTCTCCATAGTTTTGTCAATGGAAGCTACCAAAATAGTTTTGGTTACCTAGGCATCTTGGCTCATGTTTTGAAATGCCAAAACGTTTGAGAATATGTAAAGTAAGCCAAGATAGTTTTGGTAAATAGCTTTTGTCAACTGAGGTTGAGATAAGGAGTATCCTAAGATACACTTCATAAGCATAAGTGCAAACAAACAACAAGCAAGCACTGCACTAAAGCACAAGAAAAAGTTTTTGTTCCCCTTGATTTTTGCATTCTGGATAACTAATCAGGGTTGCTGAAATTGGGATGTTACAGACCTTTCCCCCTTAAAAGAATCTCGTCCCGAGATTCCGGAGAGTAAGGTTAGGGGATTTGTCTTAGAGTTAGTACCATGAGTATCTTGCGGGCTACCTTGTCGACCTTGTCTTCGAACAGAAATATCTTGATAGCGAGGTTGAACTTCAATCTTCTTGAAAACTCGGGGGGGTCGAGCTGGTTTCAACCATGGTTTCTGGGAGGGATCTTCCTTCTGTAAGGGTCTACGACACTTATCTTAAGTGGGTTATTGAATCCAAGTCTATGACAAGTCTGTGTTCTGGGATCGGTGTCTTCGGGTCACACGGTGGGGCAGAGAGGTTATCTATCTTGCGGGAAAGATGCAGTCTTTCCCCCTTAGGATTTGACTAAGGTGGGTCAGAGTGTTACAACTAGGGGACTTTCTTAGGAGGGTGACAGAAGATAGATTTCACAGCAGCATATGACAACATAGGGAGGGTGGCATCCTAGCTGTCTTTCCTGGGGGACATGGACTAGTTTACTACAGGCTGCACTCGTCGACTTTTTGGAAGTCCTGGAGTGGGTGAAAGGGCTTCTCTCTATCTTTACTTCCAAGGGGCGCTGTCACTTAGGAGGGCGCGGAACATCTTCAGTCTTGAGCTGCGTGGCAGCGAGCGGTAGGGTGACCATCTTTTAAGAGGGAGGGGACCTTGGATGTCTTCGAGCTTCTCTGCCGAGGAAGTTTTGGCAGATTTTCTCTCGGGGCATTCTCTCTTGAGGTGACCGGATAGTCCGCACATGAAGCAGGGGTTCTTCTTCCGTCGTGGCTGAGTTGACGACTTTTCCATTCCGTCATCGGGAGGTTGACAAGCCTTGCCAATGAGGGGATAAATTGGACACTTTATAGGGACATGGTCTTGGCCTTCACAGAGGAAACAAGTGATAAGTCGAGTTGGGCAAGTTTTGGGTGAATGGGGTTCTCTGCAGTTGGGGCAGTGGCCGGAGCATCGGTTGGCTTGGTGTCCTTCGTCTCCGCAGCGACTACATGCCTTCTTGGATCTTCCGGTCTTCATGGCCATCCCGGGGGAGGTCTTATTGGTGACATACGATGCGGGTTGGGTCTGATGCAACGACTTGGGTAAAACACGCAAAAAGGAACAATTCAAGCAAGCATAGCAATCAAGGAAGTCATTACATACCAACCAAATCTGCACCCGAGGGTGTTAATAGTACTTAGGCATTACAAAACGCGTTCAGGGACGATACATGACTCTACCCTATTTCTAGACGAGCGAGTATCGCGACACGGGTGATTGCTCGGAGGGTGCATCTATGGAGTCTTGGATAGCTCCGGGCAGATCACTGGAGGTTTCTTGCGCCTTCTTGAGGGGCTTGAACCTACGAAGGTATTGACTAGTGGTGGTGCACTTTCTGCCTTTCTTGGGGGCGGCTTCCTTCGAGGTTCCTTCAGCTACAGTTGTTCGAGCTTGATTCCTTTGCAGGGTTTCCAGAGCTTCTTTACGGGTGAGAATGGCTTGCAGGCAATGGAGCTCCATCTGGGTGTGGCGGTATTCGTCAATAACTGCTATTAACGCCTCATTGCTGGAGTAGGTGTAATGGGTCTGAAAGGAGAGAGCAGGGAATGCCAGGCTGGGGTCTTGAGTTCCTCCGGTGCAATCGACATTTCCCTTCATTGGGAGGTAGAAGGTTGTGGGCTGTCTCATCTCTGGGAGGGAACTACGGATGTGCATCAAAGCTTCTCTGGCTACCAAGTCAATAGCAAGTACGGGACTAGGCATCCGGGGTCATGTAGAGTAGATAGGGCTTCCATTGGTTCCTGGCTTGGCTAGTAAGACAATCTGTCCCAAGTAATCTCCTGATTCTAGTCCCTTGTGGAGGGTGTAGGTAGGTTTCTGCTGGTAACCGCACAGTTGCATCGAGTCCCATAGGATTTGGGGAAATCCAATCTTCAGCCACTCTTCATCAATAGGCTCCATCTACAGAAGGTTTTAGATCCAGGTTGGGTTAGTGACAGGTGTGCATGATTTTGAGATTATGAAATCATAAGCACTTTTGCAAATAGTTGTCTTTTCTCCCTTGTCTTTCGGAAAATAGGTTTGTCGTTTCTTGTCTAACGTCCATGCTAACTAAGGTCTCCTACAGTCAGGATGGCTTAGATACCAAGCCTTTGGGACCCCCGGATTATTCATCCGAGAACTCCCTGTTATGCATATATCCACGTTCCCATGATCAGTGAGCCGTGGAACATAACCGAAAGGTATCATTACCACATCTAAAACATAATGAATTACAAGACTTACATAATTGCCATAATGGCTACATCATCATTAGCAGCGGAACATCACCAAGCGCAGAGCCCAATCGTGCCTCAACCTACAGGCAGCTGACTGGGAAGACGGCCTAGCTTGATGTACGTCACCTTAAACTCCTGAAAGTCTGGCCAAGTAAATAGCCAGGGACACAGCCGTGAGTACTTTGAATGTACTCGCAAACCACCAGGATAAGTGAATCAAAGGAAATGCAATTATGGCTGTGGCGAGATAGCTTTATCTGAGGTTGCTTTTGAAGAACCTAAGCTAACTTTGAAATTATGGCATCTCCATATCTTTGTTGAAAAGGAGTTTGAAAACATACTTATGTTTTATAAACCAAGACATCTCCATATCTTTGTTGAAAAAGAGTTTTTGAAAACAGTTTTATGGTTGAAAACCCTTTTGAACATTTTAGACCCCTCGGGTCAAAACAAAACCTTCGAACTCAGGTTCCCCCGGAACCTTCGTCCTCAAAAGTACTTGTTTCCCAAACAAGCAAAGTTTGGGTACTCCTAGCCAACACCTTTACAACCGTCCTTGACCGTGGACACGGCTATTCGAATAGGTTATACTCTGTAGAGTTTGCACACTTTACCCACAAGAATCAACACATCCGCCGGGATACAACCACGGCCCACTACCACTGTAGATGGGGGTCCGGATAATCAAACCTAACCTTTCGCTTGTCTACACTAGCAAAGGCATGCTTTTCCTCTTGGGTTGATCTCCCCAGCAACACGTATGTGGCTCCCAGCCATAGTCCTTCCTTCCATACACGTGGATACCCAAGCCGCAACTTGGCATATACCTTAAATTTGGTGACTCCACTTCCTTCCGTACTACCTAAGTCATATCGTCCGCGGGAGACCCAATTGTTGCATCGGACTCCTAATTGTTTAGGCTCATTCTTGCCGAGGCAAGCGACATGCTTCAGATCCTAGATCTGGGACGCCGGCCCGAGATTCCAGGGATTTCTCCCTATAAGCATGGTAGAAGTTGCCTCGCCTAAAGCGGACAAACTATGAGTTAAGCCCCAACATCCTGGGGTAATGTGGTTGCGCGGATAAAAATTGTTCCAGTAAAGGCGTAGAACATCCCATCACATTTTCCTTTCTCCTCATCACCAATTCATTTGTTACATCTTCCACTGGGAACGATGCCTCTTCCCAGGGTTTTACAAAAGGTTTTTGAAACATTTTTGGGTGGGGTAAATCCCAAAACAGTTTATTTTTCTCAAAATCGGGGCTTCCAAGGAGGTAGGATGCTAACCATCGTACTCTTGGTCTAAAGGGGATAAAATGATAGGTTCATAGGGGTGGTGCCTCGAAGGACACGAAGTAATAACTTGGAGGAGCCAAGTTACTATCGCAGTATTTATAAAACAAAACATGCTGGTATATAAATGAAGTTTCTAAAGAGGATATAAAATAGTTAAAAGAGAATAGGACAGATAACAGAGTTCAGGAATGGTGGCTTGCCTGTGATCAGCAATAAGTCCCTGGACTTCTTCAGATGACCAAGAATACCCAATAATATAATAATAAGAAATCCCTTCCTTCTTGTCGTCAGACACTCACACTATCGTCGTCATCCGGTACACATGCAAGCAAACAATACCACACTCAATACAAGGCATACAACATCAAACCATACAGCAAACAAACATGAGAATTACTACTGGACTTGGGAGGTTTTTGGAGGGTTGGGCTTGATTGGAGTGGAATTACTAGATTGCCAGTGAGGTGTTTTCTCTTGAAAGATAGTTGTTAAGGCTAGAGACAAAGCATTCGGATTAGGGTTCTAGGGTCAGTGGGATATCAATGTGCAAGAGTGATGTCCTCATATAGGTCTGGTCAATACAAAACCATCACAAGTGGTTTCACTTGGTTATCCAATTTCTAGAATTAGATATGCTTTTTATAGTGGATTAAACTCTAGTTTGAGGAAATAATTCACCGGAAAAGTTCTGGAGCTCCAAAAATTATTTCCTTGGATGGTTTGGTAGTACTTGCTGTACTGAACCACCTAGAGTTGGAATCAAGTCAAAATAATTACCAGAATGCCGTCAGAAAATTCCCAAAAATAGTTCTATATGATTCTTCACTTTATCACCAGATTAAATATATAGGGTATATTAAGTTTTTTCCAAGGGCATGTCATAGGTATTTAGAATACATTTCCGTAGGAATTGGATTCACTCTTTTTGGAGTGGCCAAACTCCAGAAGTGATTCATTTAGTGAAAATACCCTTTATAGAGGTATTTAATTCACAAAAATTCAACCAGAGCTCAATAAATTCTGAGCTGCTGGGATTTGGTAGATATTGGTACTGGGAGGTACTGGGAGGTGGAATCAGGTGAAAACCACATTTGGTTAGACCTGGGGTATTTATCTAGGGCAATTATTTGCTGTTTTTGTTATTTTTGTTAAAGGCAACATACTGCTCACCTTGGGATGAGACCTAGGCCGGATGATAGGTATTTGAAATACCTTCCCGTAGGCCTTGGGTTCATCACTAATGGAAAGGTCAAACTCACAGAGGTAAATAATTAGGGTTCCAGATATATTTTAGCAGATTAATCACCATTAATTGAGGAAAATTATTTTGGACATGGGGTTGCCTCTGCATGTTTGAGAAAACATTAGGGAACCACCAGAAATTTGGATCTAGGCATTTGGACTTGGTTTACCATTTTATTTGGATTTAATCCTGGCAGATACTTTCTGGAATTAAAGATTAGCTAAAAAGAAAAAGAAAAGGATGTGCAGCGGGCCGGATCTGGGGAGCTACTGGGCTACATAGGGAGGTTTCGGCCCACAGCGGGGCAGCGCGGCGCGCGGGAGGGCTCGGTTTGAACCCGATGAGCGGGGCCTGCTGTCAGCGAGCGAGAGCGCTGAAGCGGTATAGGACGCTGTCGGCCGTTGGATCAAGTCGCAATGGACGGCTCGCCGACGTCGTCTTCGCAGAGACAGAGCGCCGGCGATGGAAACCCTAGGCAGAGCGAGGAGGCGCGGAGAGGATACCTGGGGGCCCGGGGGAGGTCGAGGAGGCGGTAGGACGACGCGGTGGTCGACGATGAGCCGAACGAGGGGCAACACGAGGGGATCTGACACCGGGAGGTAGCTGGCGCGTCGGAGGCCGAGGGCGACCTCGTCGGAGCTCAACACCAACCTCGTCAGAGCTCAACGCCGACGACGGAGGAGAGGGTCCTAGGCAAAAATACGAGCACCATTAGATGTATGAGAGCAAGGGGAACTCAGGGGCTGACATGCAGAGGGAATGGAGCAAGGGATGAGGAGCCTTGCTCGATTTTCTAGAGGAGGCCAAGGCTCTCCTTCTTCTTCTTTCTCGGGCAGCACAGAGCAGGGGAGAGGGTGGGTTGCTCGCAGGAGACAAGTGGGAGTGAGAGGGGGAAAATGAGGGCAGGGCGAGCTGGGGGTGGCCTGCTGGCTTTATACCAAGGGGGAGGACTAGATAGGGTAAATTACCAAGGTGGACATGGTGGGGAGGGAGTGCTGGCATCAGTGGTAAATAATGGGGGACAAATCTTGTAAGATATTTGTTGTCTCTCTCTCTTACTACTAGTACAAGGGCAAAATGGGAATATCTAAGGTGATGCTACAGTACTAGTCGACCAGTGGGGTGTCCTGGGGCTGAGGATGAGCTTTGATCAAGAATTGATGGAAAAAGGAAGTACTTAGAGTGGTGATTTGCTTAATTGGCAAATATTGATCTCATAGATGGTTGTGAAGGAAGTCCAAATATTAGCATTGGACCAGAGGAGAAATTGGTACTGGTAGATAGATGGGGTCAAGGTAGACTCCTAGGATTTATTTGGGATTTTTATGTGGAGTTTAAGTCCACATAAAATCAATTACTCACAAAGGACAGAAGTGATTTATGGAGGATCATTTGATAATTTTACATTGGACTAGGGTGGATTTTGATGTGGAAGGGTCCCAAATGTGAATACACACTTAGGGTAATTTTCCCATGATTTATTGGGGATTAAAAGTATTTAAAACAATTATTATTCCAATTCAGCCATTTTAGAGAATGGGCAAAAAGAAATAATAAAGCTTCTCAAAAATATCTATTTTTGAGCTGGAAAGATAGGATATGATTTGTGGGACTCACATGAGCAAAAGGTTGGGGAAGTGGTTTGGTAAAAACCAAACTTTCCTTTATGGAGGGAGTGGTGGAGATTTTGACTATTTAAGAAATTAAATAGCTTTGGGGCCTCAATAATTATGGATAATTATTTATAAATCAAGAGGGTCCATGTAGATGATATAAAAAAGGTTTAGCAAGCATTTTCAACCTTGGGGAATGGAAATCCAACTAGAAAAGGGTGGAAAACCAAGAGTTGATGATCTAGGGTGGTGTTATTTTTATACCACTAAAACATGCTTGCATCTTGTAGCTTAGAGCTCACCTTGGTGCAAGGGATAGAGGGGTGAGTAGACCAAATCATATAGATGATCATGGCAGGAGGATGTTGAATTAATTGTATTTGAGGTGATCTAGAACTGATGGCAAACTTTGTTGTAATTAAGGCTGCCATGCAGAAAGTGTCATGAAGCCTTATAAACCATAGGGGTTTAAGCAGCACAAAGATCCATTTGGAGCAAGTGAAGTAGGTTCTGGTAGAGATCCACGAGTAGAACACAAACATGCAGAGAGTTGTTCCATTGGAGGTTGGATGGTGGTGTGAGCTTCTAGCAAAGTTGGCATGATGACTAGTTTTGCAGGAAATGATATTTTCTTGTCTACAAAACCATCATGGACAAGTGGGTTGGAGGAGGATCTAACCAGGGGCCAATGTTGGCCTTGGTATTCCTTAGGAGGGTTAACAAGATGGTTCAAGTGCATTTCCAAAAATGCACAAGGTTTGAGAAAAGGAGGCATTCAAAAAGGTGAGGCTGAAACTGTTTCCAGACTTAGCCAAATTTGGTAGTTTTGAGGAATTTGACTAGAGTATGAGAGGGAATGTTCTTGGAGGAGTTGGAAGGGATCAGAGCTGTAACAAGTGGGTGATAGGAAGGTGTAGGGTGAGTAGAATAGATCCTTTCTTGATGTTGGTCTTCAAGGACTTGAGAACATCTAGAATGGAAATCCTTAGATTGGATCTGATTAAAGGTTTTAGATGATCACCTAGTGGCTAGGGATCACAACAAGGTTTGCTTTCTTGCTTAGGGATTGATGATTGGGAAACAACTAGGTCCTAGTGATGAGCTCCTAGAGTGGCTCATACTGCTTCCTAGGCAAACAAATCAATCAGCAGATCAAGGCAACTCATCAGACAGCAGATCAAGGCAACTCATCTTATACACTAATCAACTATTTCTAGGGTTCACCATCAAGTCTAGCTTGAGGTAAGGTTGGGCATTTTGAAGAGGTTGAGTTTTGAATAAGACGAGGGTTCTTGGTATCTCTACCAAGAGTAGAATTCAAATGCTTTGTAAGGAGTTTTAGGAAAACTAGAGGTAAGATTAGTTGAGTGTTCTATCTTGAAAACATAAGGAGATTGTATTAAATATCTCTCCATAGTTTTGGCAATGGAAGCTACCAAAATAGTTTTGGTTACCTAGGCATCTTGGCTCATGTTTTGAAATGCCAAAACGTTTGAGAATATGTAAAGTAAGCCAAGATAGTTATGGTAAATAGCTTTTGTCAACTGAGGTTGAGATAAGGAGTATCCTAAGATACACTTCATAAGCATAAGTGCAAACAAACAACAAGCAAGCACTGCACTAAAGCACAAGAAAAAGTTTTTGTTCCCCCTGATTTTTGCATTATGGATAACTAATCAGGGTTGCTGAAATTGGGATGTTACAGACCTTTCCCCCTTAAAAGAATCTCGTCCTGAGATTCCGGAGAGTAAGGTTAGGGGATTTGTCTTAGAGTTAGTACCATGAGTATCTTGCAGGCTAACTTGTCGACCTTGTCTTCGAACAGAAATATCTTGATAGCGAGGTTGAACTTCAATCTTCTTGAAAACTCGGGGGGGGGGGGGGGTCGAGCTGGTTTCAACCATGGTTTCTGGGAGGGATCTTCCTTCTGTAAGGGTCTGCGACACTTCTCTTAAGTGGGTTATTGAATCCAAGTCTATGACAAGTCTGTGTTCTGGGATCGGTGTCTTCGGGTCACACGGTGGGGCAGAGAGGTTATCTATCTTGCGGGAAAGATGCAGTCTTTCCCCCTTAGGATTTGACTAAGGTGGGTCGGAGTGTTACAACTAGGGGACTTTCTTAGGAGGGTGACAGAAGATAGATTTCACAGCAGCATATGACAACATAGGGAGGGTGGCATCCTAGCTGTCTTTCCTGGGGGACATGGACTAGTTTACTACAGGCTGCACTCGTCGACTTTCTGGAAGTCCTGGAGTGGGTGAAAGGGCTTCTCTCTATCTTTACTTCCAAGGGGCGCTGTCACTTAGGAGGGCGCGGAACATCTTCAGTCTTCGAGCTTCTCTGCCGAGGAAGTTTTGGCAGATTTTCTCTTGGGGCATTCTCTCTTGAGGTGACCGGATAGTCCGCACATGAAGTAGGGGTTCTTCTTCCGTCGTGGCTGAGTTGATGACTTTTCCATTCCGTCATCGGGAGGTTGACAAGCCTTGCCAATGTGGGGATAAATTGGACACTTTATAGGGACATGGTCTTGGCCTTCACAGAGGAAACAAGTGATAAGTCGAGTTGGGCAAGTTTTGGGTGAATGGGGTTCTCTGCAGTTGGGGCAGTGGCCGGAGCATCGGTTGGCTTGGTGTCCTTCGTCTCCGCAGCGACTACATGCCTTCTTGGATCTTCCGGTCTTCATGGCCATCCCGGGGGAGGTCTTATTGGTGACATACGATGCGGGTTGGGTCTGATGCAACGACTTGGGTAAAACACGCAAAAAGGAACAATTCAAGCAAGCATAGCAATCAAGGAAGTCATTACATACCAACCAAATCTGCACCCGAGGGTGTTAATAGTACTTAGGCATTACAAAACGCGTTCAGGGACGATACATGACTCTACCCTATTTCTAGACGAGCGAGTATCGCGACACGGGTGATTGCTCGGAGGGTGCATCTGTGGAGTCTTGGATAGCTCCGGGCAGATCACTGGAGGTTTCTTGCGCCTTCTTGAGGGGCTTGAACCTACGAAGGTATTGACTAGTGGTGGTGCACTTTCTGCCTTTCTTGGGGGCGGCTTCCTTCGAGGTTCCTTCAGCTACAGTTGTTCGAGCTTGATTCCTTTGCAGGGTTTCCAGAGCTTCTTTATGGGTGAGAATGGCTTGCAGGCAATGGAGCTCCATCTGGGTGTGGCGGTATTCGTCAATAACTGCTATTAACGCCTCATTGCTGGAGTAGGTGTAATGGGTCTGAAAGGAGAGAGCAGGGAATGCCAGGCTGGGGTCTTGAGTTCCTCCGGTGCAATCGACATTTCCCTTCATTGGGAGGTAGAAGGTTGTGGGCTGTCTCATCTCTGGGAGGGAACTACGGATGTGCATCAAAGCTTCTCTGGCTACCAAGTCAATAGCAAGTACGGGACTAGGCATCCGGGGTACTGTAGAGTAGATAGGGCTTCCATTGGTTCCTGGCTTGGCTAGTAAGACAATCTGTCCCAAGTAATCTCCTGATTCCAGTCCCTTGTGGAGGGTGTAGGTAGGTTTCTGCTGGTAACCGCACAGTTGCATCGAGTCCCATAGGATTTGGGGAAATCCAATCTTCAGCCACTCTTCATCAATAGGCTCCATCTACAGAAGGTTTTAGATCCAGGTTGGGTTAGTGACAGGTGTGCATGATTTTGAGATTATGAAATCATATTAATTTAAGTAGTTTTTTCAAAATAGAGGGGAGAAGTCATAAGCACTTTTGCAAATAGTTGTCTTTTCTCCCTTGTCTTTCGGAAAATAGGTTTGTCGTTTCCTAGCTAACGTCCATGCTAACTAAGGTCTGCTATAGTCAGGATGGCTTAGATACCAATCCTTTGGGACCCCCGGATTATTCATCCGAGAACTCCCTGTTATGCATATATCCACGTTCCCATGATCAGTGAGCCGTGGAACATAACCGAAAGGTATCATTACCACATCTGAAACATAATGAATTACAAGACTTACATAATTGCCATAATGGCTACATCATCATTAGCAGCGGAACATCACCAAGCGCAGAGCCCAATCGTGCCTCAACCTACAGGCAGCCGACTGGGAAGACGGCCTAGCTTGATGGACGTCACCTTAAACTCCTGAAAGTCTGGCCAAGTAAATAGCCAGGGACACAGCCGTGAGTACTTTGAATGTACTCGCAAACCACCAGGATAAGTGAATCAAAGGAAATGCAATTATGGCTGTGGCGAGATAGCTTTATCTGAGGTTGCTTTTGAAGAACCTAAGCTAACTTTGAAATTATGGCATCTCCATATCTTTGTTGAAAAGGAGTTTGAAAATATACTTCTGTTTTATAAACCAAGACATCTCCATATCTTTGTTGAAAAAGAGTTTTTGAAAACAGTTTTATGGTTGAAAACCCTTTTGAACATTTTAGACCCCTCGGGTCAAAACAAAACCTTCGAACTCAGGTTCCCCCGGAACCTTCGTCCTCAAAAGTACTTGTTTCCCAAACAAGCAAAGTTTGGGTACTCCTAGCCAACACCTTTACAACCGTCCTTGACCGTGGACACGGCTATTCGAATAGGTTATACTCTGTAGAGTTTGCACACTTTACCCACAAGAATCAACACATCCGCCAGGATACAACCACGGCCCACTACCACTGTAGATGGGGGTCCGGATAATCAAACCTAACCTTTCGCTTGTCAACACTAGCAAAGGCATGCTTTCCCTTTTGGGTTGATCTCCCCGGCAACGCGTATGTGGCTCCCAGCCATAGTCCTTCCTTCCGTACACGCGCATACCCAAGCCGCCACTTGGCGTAGACATTAAATTTGGTGACTCCACTTCCTTTCGTACTACCTAAGTCATACCGTCCGCGGGAGACCCAATTGTTGTTCCGGACTCCTAATTGTTCAGGCTCATTCTTGCCGAGGCAAGTGATAGGCTTCAGATCCTAGATCTAGGATGCCGGCTCGGGATTCCAGGGATTTCTCCCTATAAGCATGGTAAAAGTTGCCTCGGCTAAAGCGGACAAACTACGAGTTAAGCCCCAACAACCTGGGGTAATGTGGTTGCGCAGATAAAAATTGTTCCAGTAAAGGCGTAGAACATCTCATCACATTCTCCTTTCTCCTCATCACCAATTCATTTGTTACATCTTCCACTGGGAACGGGGCCTCTTCCCAGGGTTTTACAAAAGGCTTTTGAAACATTTTTGGGTGGGGTAAATCCCAAAACAATTTATTTTTCTCAAAACCGGGGCTTCCAAGGAGGTAGGATGCTAACCATCGTACTCTCGGTCTAAAGGGGATAAAATGCTAGGTTCATAAGGGTGGTGCCTCGAAGGACACGAAGTAATAACTTGGAGGAGCCAAGTTACTATCGCAGTATTTATAAAACAAAACATGTTGGTATATAAATGTAGTTTCTAAAGAGGATATAAAACAGTTAAAAGAGAATAGGACAGATAACAGAGTTCGGGAATGGTGGCTTGCATGTGATCAGCAATAAGTCCCTGGACTTCTTCAGATGACCAAGAATACCCAATAATATAATAATAATAAATCCCTTCCTTCTTGTCGTCAGACACTCACACTATCATCGTCATCGGGTACACATGCAAGGAAACAATACCACACTCAATACAAGGCATACAGCATCAAACCATACAGCAAACAAACATTACAATTACTACTGGACTTGGGAGGTGACATGGGTATACCCTACAGGTACTCGAGCTTGGTATATACCCTGTCCAAATACGTACAGGCCCACGGTGTCGCCAAGGCCTGGATGAAAGGACTCAAGTAACCTGCGGACTCTCGATTGCTTGAAGAACAAGAAGAAGCTAGAGATAGAAGGTTTGAAGGGGAAAACCCTAACTTCTAACCGACTCGACCTGCTACCCGAGACCTAGCCTATCTATATAAAGGCTAGGAGGGGGTGGCGAGGAGGACACACGCAACCCTAGTTTCCACAAGCCTCGCCAGATTGCATCTGCGCACCATTGTAACTTTCGACTCGTTCGATAATTCCACGAGCAGACAAGCAGGAGTAGGGACCTCTACGAGGCCTGAACCTGGGTAAATCCTTTGTCCCCTGCGTGCTTGTTTGCGAGCCGATAGATGTCTCCAGCGCTCCCTCCTTCTACAAAACCCAAGTCCATAACAATGGGCATTGATGAGTTAAACCCTCGTCAATTGGCGCCGTCTGTGGGAAGTGGGAGTGCTAATGTTGCGGCTTCTTCGGCCCCATCAACTGCGATCTACAACTCCGCAATAGCGGAGATTCGCCAGCTCTTCGGCGCCTTCGACTTCACCATCCACACGCTGGCCACCCGCCCGGCCTTCGAGTCTGTGGGCGACGGAATCAGCCTAGCGATTGGGAGCTTCCGCTTCCAAGTTGGTCAGATGGGCACGCTTCGCATGCCTGATCAGCCGATGGCACCGGCGATTGCCCTGGCATCATGGTTCCCTCCATCGATCGGCACCCTCAGCGAGATCAACGCCCCAATGGTAGTCGAGAATACGATCAACGACAGCAGTTGCGATTCCGATCTGAGCGATCTGGCCACTAATGATGGGACCTACGGTTTCGGATCTGAAAGTTGTGGAAGCAACAGCTTCCCCAATCACTTCATGTGCGTCGTCATCAACGCAGGCGACACCTCCGCCAATCGCGACAACGGTGGTAACACCGGTAATGGCACCGATCCACCCAGCGCCGGCAATGGTGGCAACGGCGGCAATCGCATTCCGTCAACAACGGAGGAGCAGTCGAACGCCCTAGCATGATCAACGAGCAAACTGGCAAACGCGTCGTGATCAAGCTCAACGAGCAAGAGTGGGATCGCTGCCGCGAAGCCCTACGGGGTGCACCTCTACCCTTTGGGTCCCCGCAGGAACTGCTGATGGGCTATCACTGGCTTCTAAAGGAAGAATTCAAGCACCAAAAACAAGCAATCGCGCAACTCGAGGCGCGTAAAAAGGCAGCGGACAAATCAAGCCTTCGTCGTGCTGGGCTCTCCTCCTACGGAGGATCCTCCTCAAGAGGCAACAAATATCTCGCCAAGAAGAGGCAGTCGCGGATGGCTCACCTCACCGAACAAGAGTGCATAGAGGCCGCGAAAGTCCTCGACTTCGGCTCTATGACAGTCGACACGAGAGGCAACGTGGTTCCCAGGACACCGCAGGCTACGGTGACGGCAGCCACCATGTACCTCCTCAATAACCAGCCACTAGTTGGAGATCCCCGAACTGCCATGCACCGATCTACGATCGCGGGTTTGGAGTTAATCGAGGCCGCCCTCGACAAGGAGCCAGTACCAGACCCCAAAAAGGGCAAAGCGCTAGCAAAGCGCCACTCCTCGCCCTCATCCAGCGATGACAGTCACGACCTGTCTCGACGCTGCCGCTCACGGCGACACGATCGCGACTACGATGCGCGTGACGACCTCACGCAGCGCAAAATCGACAAATCAAGGGCACGACGTGCTCGAGCAACTGACATGGAAGAAGAAGATGGGGAGCTCTGCGGCGCCCGATGCTTCAGCAGATCCATTAGGCAAAAGAGAATGCCTAAAGGGTTTAAACTCCCATTAGAGAACCCGAAATTTGACGGTCTGCAGGACCCCAAGATCTAGCTGGAGGACCACATCTCCTCTGGTAGGCTCCACGGAGGCACTCGAAGTACTGCCATGCAGTGCTTGCAGCTACAGCTGTAGGGCGCTGCCCGAGCATGGCTCAATAACCTCCCACGCGGATCCATTCGCAGTTGGGACGAGTTGGTCTACAGCTTCATGCACAACTTTAAGGTCATGTACAAACGGCCCGCATCAATCGACGAGCTGAGATGCTGCCAGCAAAGATCTGGTGAATCGCTGCGCTCCTACATCCAAAGGTGGTCCATCATCAAGAATTCTGCGGAAAACATCTCAGAAGACCGCGCGATTGATGCATTCAACGACGGTGTCTGCCGCCTAGAGCTTAGGGAGGAGCTGGGCCGCTCAAAGCCCCAGACCATCGACCACCTGATGGAGATCACGAATCAGTGGGCCGATGGAGAAGATTCGGTGAAGAATCGCGCTCACTCCGACGAGGAGGCGGAACTCGAACGCAGACGCGACCGCCAAGGCAAGCGCCACATGCGCATCTACGACAATAGCGACGACGTTAACATGGTCGCAGCCGGCTTCGCCGATAGACGCGACGATAACCGCAACAACGGATACCATAGTGGCGGATACCGCGACTCCAGGAAAACCACGCAAGTATGGCAACGCCGCACTCGCGACGAGGCACCGGCGACCTCCATCGAGGACAAACTGTCCGGGCCATGCACGGTACACTTCTACATCTACAAGCATGATGGCAAGAGAAAGTCCAGCCACCTCCTCAAGGACTGCCGCGAGTTCCTCAAGCTACACGAGGGATTGGTTCGGATGAACTGCAATGCAGTCGAAAGAGGCTACAGAGCCGCTCCAGGCGCCGTGGCACATGGCGCACGACCACCACCACCCGAGCCACTCCCGAACGGAGCCACACCGGACCAGAACCACGGAGGAGAACCGTACCCACGGGCCATGGGTACCATGATGATCCAAAAAGGACGCCCCTCCAATAGGGTGCAGAAGGCCATCACTCGCCAAGTCAATTTGGCCACGCACTCGCCACCATCCACCACTGAGTACCTTAGTGGCAGCGAGTCGTGCACCACCTTCGACAAACGCGACCACCCGCCTCAGATACCTCGCCCAGGTCATTGCCCCCTCGTACTCGAGGCGCAAATTGAAGGTTTCGATATGAGTCGCGTCTTCATGGATGGCGGAAGCGGCATCAACCTCATATTCGCGAGTACCTTGCGAGCAATGAGGATCCCTCTAACCTGCCTGGAGGCATCGGACACAACGTTCCACGGCATCGTCCAAGGGAAAGGCGTATACCCCCTGGGCAAAATCAACCTCGACGTCATCTTCGGAATGCCGAAGAATTTCCGGCACGAGCGCATAGACTTTGAGGTCGTCGACTGGCCCTCACAATATGTAACTACCTCGGTGAATTACGCTCTTAGTTAATGCCTGGATGAACGAAAGTGGTTAAAATAGTACGGTGGGGCCCAGGGCCACTCACGGTAGACCTTTCGGCCATCCTAACCACTTTCAAACAACGGGACAAGAACGAGCGGCGTAATCGGCAGGCGAAGGGATCAACTACATACACAAATGAGTATGTATGCAAGCCACATACAACAGTCCTAAGAGCCATTCCATCTAAAAGAAATAGAAATATAGCAACGCCATACGGCAACATCCAAATGTCCTAGATAGATATAATAATTTAGGATAGCTCCTCATACATCACACATCAGAGTATCAGCGAAAGCGGAAAACAAGATCCGAGTACGGATAAGAAGCAAATTGGCATAAGATGCCCCATAAATAAACACATCCCGCCCACAGATCACACGGATCCCCATTCCCGGAATCTCTACACCGCATGATCGTTGCCAACATCATCTGTCTCTTCAACCCAGTATCCATCTTGCGGGTACACCTGTTCATCTGAATCAAACAATTTATCGTGTGAGACCCTAGGGGTACTCAGCAAGTCTTAATGCCGCTAAAGGGGACACAACCTGGGGTGACGCAATTGCAGCAAAAGATAATACCTAGCAATTCTATAGAGACTCGCTAACCTTCCGCCTAACCAATGATAGACGGAAGTCCGTGAATTAAGAACAACAGTTATAACAGTATAATTAACAGATCCATCCTCCTCCTCGCTTACCAACGAGGAAGCGGACGAACAACCCCCATCATCCATTGGCAGTTTTATTAACCATTCCATGAGTATTGCACTATTTACTAGTCAAGTACTTAGTCAATTTAAAAGCGGTACTTTAGTTATACTTGTCTATGATCGAGAAACTGTGCTCCAAGTCGTCCATAACCGCGGACACGGCTTTCAGAAAGATTTACCCTGTAGGGGTGCACGAATAGCAACATACACTCGATCAACCTCGGAAAAACCAAATCAAAACCCAACGAGGCATTCACGACAAAGCAATCACAGGATTCAGAAATATTTCAGGGGGCCACCCCATTAAGCTACCCGCAATGAAGTTGGCCGGCTCCGAGACGGACCCAAGGTTTGTGTCAATGGCTGTAAACGACCGGGAACCCGAAAGTGTGACTGGGCTTGTCGATACCGCGAAAACATTGCATGATCCAAAACAGTACAGGTGCTCCTCGCGCAATCTTAAATAAAGCAGTAACATGGCATAAGTACATGATAGTAATAAAGCCCCAAACTACTTGTGGCCCCAAGAAATAAGAATGAATCAAGCTCTGGCTCAGGGGGGTCCATAAGGCCTCCCGGATGTGGATAGTGCGAATAGTCAAGGAACAGGAATCAAGTACTCGGGGTCCTACGGGACACAAGTGAGCATGAAAAACCAAATAGCAGATATTGCTCACCGGTGCCTCTTTCATTAGTTATCCCATTACTACTCAGGTTATATTGTTTAGGTACCTCGTTATCCATCAGACACTCACATACCCTACTCATGCTTTTCTACGACTCGCATGGCTCAAACAACTCCTGTAGTAATGGCTCATGGGACCGGAACAGGCTTAATGTGGTTTAAAAGTAAAGGCTATGCAGTACTTGGGATTCAATTTAATGCAATCGCGACTCAATGATGCAAGAATAAGATAGAGGCAATAGGTACTGTATGTATGCAAGCATGTGGTAGTGCTTTCCTGGCAGCTCAGTTGAAGCGAGAGATGGATCTGGGTAATACTCCTGTGATTCCTGGTAATTCTCCTGCTGGGCGTCTATTCGAAGAAGAACCAAACAAACAAGGGCCAACATAAATAAAGTGCACAAGCATATGAATTAAAATGCAACAAGCAACCAAGCATGCCATGATGAATGATGCACAATTACATGGCATTAAAGTAGCATGGCAAAGGTGAGGTGTGGATACAAGAAATAAAGCATTTTATCATTCATTTGACCAAGTTTTATTGTCCTAAACAGTTCAGATTTTAAATGACAACATGATGCATGCTTCAATTCAGAACAAGGATTGCATAAATAGAACGGGCTCGTCGCGCTGATCGATTTAGACATATTATTTGTCAAATTTGGAGTTATAAAACAAAAGTTATTAATTAAATAAGGAGAAGGGCATTTTCTTGTAATTTTAATCATCTCGAAAATTAAAATGTTCAAAATATATTTTGAAGTTCATATTTGGATTCCTCACATTTTTCTTATTCCAAAACATATATTATTTGTATTATTTGGATTTGTATTTTAAAAATTATTTGAATCTGAAAAGAATTTGAATTTAAATTAATTTGAAAAAGATTTGAATAAAAACAGACTCAGGGAATTACTTTTTACACCGCAGGCAAACTCAGACACAGGCACTGACGGGTGGGGCTTCGCTGACTGGGCCACACGCGCGCGAAAACGCGTTTTGCACGCGGGTCTGGCTTACCCACAGCGGCTGACAGGCGGGCCAGCGGCGGAAGGGGCCACGTGCCAGTGGGAAAGGCCCCAGCGGCTGACTGGTGGGGCACCAGCTGGACCGCGGGTTGCGGCCAGGAAAGCTGGGGGGTTTTTCTGCTAAACTGCGGGCGTGGCTGACTGGTGGGGCTGAGAGGAGCGCGGGTTGAGGAAAATAAAAAGGTGGGGGGCTTTTTAGAAAATGACAACGGGCCCGGTACTGTTTATCGTCTTCGCGCGTCTGACGCGAGTCTGGCGCACGGCGCGGGGCGGGGAATCGATCCGGGGACGCGGGGGAGCGCGCTGAGGGTGCGAGCCGGTGCGGTAGGGCTAGGGGAGCTGACTGGGAGGTGGGCGCGGGCTAGATAGGGCTTGCGTGGCGCGGGAGAGCGGCAGATGCTGGCGAGCTCTGGCGCGCGGAGGCTGCTCGACGAAACGCACGGCGAGGCTAGACCACGACGAAGAAGAGGAGGTTGTCCGGGAGAGGGAGGGGCTCACCGCGGGCTCGGATCGGCGCGAGGGGCGGCGGATCGTCGGTGAAGCAGGCGCTCCGGCGATTAGGGTTTCACGTCGGGCGGCAAGGATCTGGCGGAACTGGAGGCTTCTCCTTCGCAACGGCGGGTACGGGGTGCTGTAGTGGACGGTTCTCGGTCTCTTGGGCCACCTCCACGTAGTGCTCACGGTTAGGAACGTCGGGGGCGCGGTGCTGCTGGCGGCTACCGGCGGCAGGGGTTGTGGTCGGGGAGAAAGAAGGGGAAGGAGGGGGATGCTCTGGGGCGGATCTGGGCGAGGCCAGAGACGTGAGGAGGAGGGGAAAGTGAGAGGGAGAGAGAGGAGAGGCAGGTGGGCACGGCAGGTAAAAAGGTGGCTCGGGTGCCACCTTTTCCTCCTTCTCCTCGAGCACATGGGCGAGCTGGGGCTCGTCCTGGGGCAGGTAGGCATGGCAGGGGAGGCTGCCAGTGGGGCTGAGGGCGAGGGAGGGCAGGTGGGGCTAGCTCGGTCAGGTGGAGAAAGAAAGAGAGGGGAGGGGTAGCTCGGCTAGGCTTAGACATGGCTAGGGTTAGGGCATGGCTAGGCTAGGGTGGCTGGGTGTGGGCCAGGGAGAGGTGGCTAGGTGGTGCCCAGCAGGTTAGAGAGCAAGGGAGAGAGAGTGGAATAGGTTAGGGTTTAGGAGAGAATTATAGAGAGAGAGAGAGAGGAAAAAGCTAGGTTAGGTTTATTTAGATATTTAGATTTTAATTTTTGATTATGAGACCAAAACAAGAAGATCCAAGGGGCTTGAGCTTGCATGATCTAATGTGGAAGAGAGACAAGAAAGAAAGAAAGAAAGAGGAAGAAAAGAATTAGGTGGAAAGATCACACATGGCTCATGCATGTAGATAAAAATAAAAAAATAAAAGAAAAGAATGTGGTAAGATCATCCCAAGTGGAACATGGTGAGTGCTAGAATTGACATGAGGTGGAGGAGAAAAAGAATTCCAAGAAAATAAAAAGAAAAGAATTGTGGAATAGGCCTCATGTGGTTCATGCATGAGAGAAAAATAAAATAAAAGAAATAGATATAGATGAGGATTTGGAATGGTGGAAGGAAAAGAGATGACCCATGAAGTAAAGATCCACTTAAAATAAAGGAAAAACCAAAGGAGCAAAAAGGTGGTGGAGAAATGTGCATGGCCCATGCAAAAATAATAATGCCATGATTTATTATGTGAAAACAATAACAATATGATGGCATTAATCTTATGCATTTCCAAGAAGTGGTAAATAAGCCAAGCAAAGAATTTGGAAGATTGGTCCACCCCAAACCACATGAGCTAGGATATAATGTCAAAAGAAAAAGAATTACAAGCTCATAGTTAATGGGATGGTGGGATTATAAAGTGGTGGAAGAGAAAGGTGGTGGAATGGAAATAAAAGATATGCCCCCAACTCAACTTGGGCATTAAGCAATATATCAAAAGCCAAATACAATATCAAGAGGCAAATTCAATTATTAATGCATGTGAGAGAAAAACCAAAAGAAAAAGAGTTTTATATGATTCTCAAATGCAAGGTGGCATGATGACATGAGCATGATATAATTATGATGCAACAATAATATATATGAAGTAGCCATTATCTTACTAGGATAAGTAGCATTACAATTGTTAGACAATTGGGATGCTACACAATACTATTGCATCCTTGGGCACGCGGCATTCGCTAGATTCATGGCAGTGCCCCACTACGCCTACCTGCAGATGAAAATGCCAGGTCCCAATGGCGTCATAACGATCAACGGGAACTTTGAGCGATTTGACAGTTGCGACAGGGAATTCAATAGAATCTCCTAGTCCTTCGGCATGCAGGAGGAACTCGCAAGACTGAAAGAGACGATAGACAACAGTCTGCCTCCCCTCAGTAGGCCAAGCTCACCTGACCTCTCCTTCGACTCATCTATGCAGACAAAGAAGGTGCAGGTCCATCCATCGGATCCTGCCAAGACGGCCCTCATCGCCAACAACTAGAGTCCCGCATAGGAACTCGCGCTCGTCGAATTCCTCCGTGAGCACTGGGAAATTTTTGCCTGGTGTCCTGCGGACATGCCGGGAGTTCCCAGGGAATTTGCCGAGCACGCACTCAACGTCAACCCCAACGCAAGGCCAGTCAAGCAAACAATCAGGCGACTATCTAAGCCACGAGCGCATGCAGTCGGCATGGAGATCAACAGACTCCTCGTGGCCAAGTTCATACGCGAGATCAAGGAAAGCACTTGGCTCGCCAATACGGTGCTGGTACCAAAAAAGGACACGGATATCCTGCGGATGTGCGTGGACTTCACTTCTCTGAATAAGCACTGCCCAAAGGATCACTTCTCGCTGCCACGGATCGACCAGATCATCGACTCCACCGCTAGATGCGAGCGCCTCTGCTTCCTCGACGCCTACTCAGGCTATAATCAAATTCGAATGAAGGAGGAAGACCAGGAGAAAACAGCGTTTACAACGCCCTTTGGTGTGTTCTGCTACAATACAATGCCCTTCGGGCTAAAAAACACGGGAGCCACCTACCAGCGGTGCATGCAGGCTTGCCTCAAGGAGCAATTGGGTCGCAACATCCAAGTCTATGTCGATGACATAGTAATCAAGACCAAGGAAGAAGCCTCTCTAATCGACGATTTGCGCGAAACCTTCGCCAATCTCGATCGCTACCGGATCAAGCTCAATCCGGACAAATGCGCCTTCGGCGTACCATCTGGGCAGCTACTCGGATATCTCATCTCCGCGAGGGGAATCGAGGCAAACCCAAAGAAGATAAAAGCCATACTGGCCATGGAGAAGCCAAAGAACATAAGAGGCGCCCATCAACTGGCCGGACGAATCACGGCACTCAGCCGATTTATCAGTCGGATGGGTGAAAAGGCGCTGCCCTTCTACCAGCTCCTCCGCAAAGCAGAAAAATTCGAGTGGACCAACGAAGCGCAAGAAGCATTCGAAGATCTCAAGCGCCTACTATCCACTTGGCCAGTGCTGGTGACTCCACGAGAAAGGGAACCACTGTTGCTGTACATCTCCGCCACCAACCAGGTGGTCAGCACAGTGCTCGTTGTCGAGCGAGCTAAGGAAAACAAGGTCCACGGCGTACAACGCCCAGTATACTACCTCAATGAGGTCCTCACGCCAACAAAACAGTGGTACCCGCACTACCAGAAGCTGGCGTACGATGTCTTCATGACCGCACGGCGACTGCGCCATTACTTCCAGGAACACCAAATTGTGGTAGTCAGCGATGCCCCGTTGGGACATATCCTCAATAACCCCGATGCCACGGGGCGAGTCGCGCTTTGGGGAATAGAACTGTCTCCACGAGACAACACATACGAAAAGCGCTACGCAATCAAGTCGCAAGTTCTCCCTGACTTCCTCATGCACTGGATGGAGAACCAACTCCTGGACAAGCCAGATATGTCCTACCTCTGGACAATGCACTTTGATGGGTCCAAGAGGAAAGATAGAGCGGGCGCATGTGTCATACTGACATCAGCTCAAGGGGACAAGCTGAAGTATATCCTACGAATGCAGTTCACAGGCTCAAACAATGAGGCTGAATTTGAGGCCCTGTTGCACGGGATGAGGATGGCAAAAGCTTGCGGCGCTAAGAGGCTCATCATATATGGCGACTCCAAGTTGGTCGTCAACCAAACAATGCATGAGTGCGACGCACTGAACGACAACATGATCGCGTACCGCGACCTCTACGATACACTCGAAGGAGACTTTGATGGTTGCAAGTTGCGACATGTAGGTCGCGAAAGCAACGAGGAGGCGGACGCACTCGCCAACATAGGCTCTACCTGCGCCCCCATACCACCTGGGGTATTTCTCGAGCGCATATGCGAATGCTCCATCAAGCCAAAGGCCGCAGAGAAGAAAACAAGCGCAGCAACGGACTCCGGGGTTGCCCCACCCAATGAGCCAATGGCACTCGATGACTTGGAGCTGGACACAGGACTCGAGGGACCAATGAGCGTCATGATGATTGAGCAATCTTGGACGCAGCCGTACATTACGTACCTCCTCAGCAAGAGACTACCGGACGACCCGACAGATGCACGGAACATCGCGCGACGCTCCAAGGCATTCGCCGTTATCAACGGCGAACTGTACAAACGCAGCATCACAGGAGTGCTACAACGATGCGTCTCCATGGCCGACGGAAGAGCAGTTCTCCTCGACATCCATGAAGGGACCTGCGGGCACCACGCTGGCAGTCGCGCCCTCGTGGCCAAAGCTCTACGAGCTGGATTCTACTGGCCTACGGCCATGCGTGACGCCAAGGACATCGTCCAAAAATGCAACGCTTGCCAGCAATTTGCGGACAAGCCGCACGCACCGGGCGTAGAGCTACGACCAATCCCATTGGCCTGGCCCTTCGAGCAATGGGGGCTCGACATGGTTGGCAAGCTTCCAAGGTCCTCGCAGGGAAGCTACGTCTACCTCTTGGTCGCAATCGACAAATTCACCAAGTGGATTGAGGCCATGCCAGTAACCAACCAATCCGCGCACAGCGCAGTCAAATTCTTTGAGTCCATCGTCTACCGCTTCAGGGTGCCACACAGCATCATCACCGACAACGGGACGAACTTCACATCCAAGGAGTTCCAAGAATTCTGCGAGAACCTAGGGATCAACATCAGCTACGCCTCAGTAGCGCATCCACAGACCAACAGTCAGGTGGAAACGGCAAACGGGCTCGTCTGCAGCGGCATCAAGAAGCGACTCCTTTGGCCACTTGAACAAGCTGCGGGCTGCTGGCCGGACAAACTGCAATCTGTACTCTGGAGCCTACGTACAACTCCAAATAGCGCCACGGGCCACACGCCATTTTTTATGGTGCACGGAGCAGAGGCAGTGCTACCAGCTGAGGTACGGTACAAGGCGTCGCGCGTGGTCGCTTACAGCGAACAAGACTCATCCCTCGCACTTGAAGATTCCGTCGACCTCCTTGATGAAGCAAGGGAAATCGCCGCGGAAAGATCAACGATCTACCAGCAGAACCTGCGCAACTACCACGGTAGAAGGCTTCGCCCCAGATCCTTCGTCGAAGGTGACCTGGTCCTGCGACTGAAGCAGCAGGGGCATCTCAAGCTCGAGTCCCCCTGGGAAGGACCGTACGTGATTACAGAAGTAATCCCAGGTGGCGCCTATCGCCTTCAAGATTTAGAGACAGGAGTCGCATACTCCAACCCTTGGAACGTCGCACAACTCTGACGCTTCTACCCCTAGTTGTTCTTTTTTTACTTTTACATAGCAAATAAGGCTACTCAGCCAAGGCTACTTAGTTGCACATTGTACCTCGCACTGTTCTTCGAATAAATAAAAGCTAAGTGCCCCAAAACTCCGTGTTCTCTCTACTTTGTCAATTTTTATACTCGGGGGCTGCGCCACCCTACATACATCTGTTCTTCGAACCAAAAACGCGATATCCTGAGTAGCTGGCATATCAATCGAAACCCTTAACACAAACTCAACCCAGCTGCAACGCACCTGACAGGTTGACAAGGGACTGAGATAAAGGATGGCTAGGCTAACGAAAAGGACTTGCATAGTGCAACGCACCTCACACTCACAAAGCTCTTATATACACATTTCGACAATAAACTATCTACAACATCTATACGAACTTTACAACACAGATACACTTATGTGCAGGATACAAATTTGGCTACTCTTGCAACAGAAGAACGTTGGTTTGTTCCTCTAAGAAGTCGACGATCTCCTCCGTTGGACGGTCCACCGCCTGATAGTGCGGTACCATATTCTAGGCAGATCCTGTTGGTGGCCCAGAAGCAATGGCGGCAACATCCACGTCAGGCCTATGCAATCGCATCATTGAGAGGGCAGCCTTGGCACCTACCACCAACTGCTGCCTCACGAACTCGCAAGCCGCAGACAGATCTTGAAATTTGGCAAGGAGAGCCAGCAGGCTTGATGGAGTGTCGTCCAGCGGGAACATCGCCCGATAAATATTCTTCTAGCACGACTGCGACTTCTTCAGGAAGAGCAGCACTCGCGATGCGCGATCCTGCTGGGTGGCCAATGCAGTCGCACGATCATGATCTACCCAGAAGTACCCACTCTCTTGAAGTTGCTCCTGGGTGAGATCATGAAGGCGAATGGCAATTCTGTCCTTCTCCTCCCGCGGATGACGCGCGCCAACAACTACACGAAGCAGCATCAATAGCATGAGTACAACGTACCGCTGCGACTAACTACAAAGGAAAAGATGAGAATGAGCAAACTAACACTTAAACTAGTCGGCCAGCTGCGTCACCTCGCCAAGCAGATATTGCTCGCGGGCGGCGGCTTTTTCCGCCTTCGACTTCCACACGTCGGTGCTACCGCGGATCACGGGCAACTCACGCTCCAGCTACTTCACGCGGTCACGAAGTCGCGAAAGCAAGGATAGCTCCTCTACCCTAGAGCACGGTGGTGCCACTGTATCATCAAGAGTTGGCGAGTCCTGGTTTCCCATCATAGGATCACTTGATGTACCCTACCACAAGTCAAGATAGAAGCAAATAAGACGACCAAATCAACACAAAGACAAAAGGGTCAGATGCATTCAAGACCGGCATAAGGATCAACAGACACACTCGCCAGTAGGCATGTCCTTAAACAAAAGGGCAATTAATCAACTATTACAAAAGCTAACTACGGAGCAGCTGGTTTCTTCGACTTCAACGGCTTCGAAGGCTTCATCAAGTCCGTGGCAGTATCAGATGCCACTGACTTTCCGCCGGCCCCTGAGGCCGAAGCCTTCGCCGCCTTCTTGGCACGTTGGAGCTCCTCCGAGTACTTCGCGACAGTATTTATCAAGTGATGCCCATATTTGCCACAGGCAGCCGCGAAAGGAGCAAAGACTACCTGCTGACCGTCTGTGCTAACAGGCATCGCCTTAGACACTACAGAGGGATCTATCTCGACTCCGTGGGCCTGCACCATGGCGAGTGACATGGTCGCGCCAGCCGCGCGGAGGGAGTTCTTGTAGGTGGTAGGCACACCCCCGGCGAGTGACTCCACCAACTCATCCATATTATCGACCAGCTCCGCCTTCGGCATCAACTCCTCCCAGAGGCGACTGAGGGTGACCTTGGCCTTGGACAATGTATCTTGGACGGCGGCGCTACGGTCCTCGACTGCAGACACCGCGCCTGCCAGAGCATCATCGCGATGAAGGGCCTGTGGGTCAAAGCTCAAATCGCCAGCATCTGCACAGAAAACCCACACATGGATCAAACCTTTAGCGCCACCAGCAAAAACTCTAGATGCAGAGAAGGACAACAACAAATATCTACCAGTGATGGTACCTGAGAGGGCCTTGGCGACTAAGAACAGTTGCTCTACGAACAACTTTTCCCTGGCCGCAAAGGAGGCACGCAGATCCTCTTCACGTTTTTGTGCCTCGTCACGAGCCGCGATTGCCTCGTCACGCCCCTTCACAGCTGCGGCCAATGTCTTCTCCAAGGTAGCGACGCTATGGAGTAAGGCATTATGTTTAGCTACATGGTAATCAAAAGTTGATTATCAGTCAACTATACCACAAAGGAGGAGACGAAAAAGAACAAATGTAGAACACTCACTTTCGACTATGCAGTGACATGTCTCCAGCATCGTATGCTGGCGGCCCATTGCCATCACCTGCTCTGCCACTTGCGCGGCCTCCTTTACAAGGAGCTGTCACACAAACAAGGAATCAGTGAGGGCAACAGAGAATGATGACTGCCACACTAAAAAGAGGGAAAAATATACTTACATGGTCCTCCAATGACTCCGAAGAAGTTTGATGTGCCGTCATCCGGGCAACTATTCGATGCTCCCCTGCGTGAGGAGAGCTGGAAGAGTTGTGCCTGGAGTGGGCCGCCACTGGAGGGGAAGGAGTGCGCTTGACCTCTTCCTTGGCCTTTGGGGTCGCGACTCTAGATTCCTTCAAAAATTCGACGTCTCCAGAAGATGACGACGCCTCTTGACTATAAGACAAAACTCACCTTGAGAAAAAGCAAACTCCAGGGCAAGCCAACAAGAAGAAAACAGAGAAGAACAAATGAACTCGAAAACTTACCAGTCATACTTGTCAAGATCAAATGTGGCCTCCGCCGACTCCGACGAAGACTCCTTGGGAAATCACATCTTCTTGCGAGAAGACGGTGCCACAGCCCTCACAGGGACGGCAGGAATTGGCGACTCCGTGCCAACGACCGTACCTTCTGGAGTCGAAGGAGACGACGCGTCAGAATCCTCGCTGCGCGAACGCTTGTGAGTATCCAGACTCTCGGACTCGGGGGCTTCTTCCTCTTCCACATCAAAAGGGACAGTCGACTCAGACTCGTCCTCTTCCAAAGCTTCGCTGGATAATCCCCTCAGGGAGAGGGGGCATACAAGGCGACACCGCCCAATCCTGTGTACAGACAGCGAAGTTCAGCAAAAAGAACAAGTAAGCAACAGAAAAGCAATCGAGTAAATAAGCTACTGCGTAGCACAACTATACCTCAGGAGGAGGATTCGAAGCATCAAAAGGAGGAACAACTGGCTCACTTGGAAGCACATCCTTGCCGGTGTACTTCGTGACCAGTCGAACCCTCTTATCCACCTCACTCGCGGACATGCCATCGGCAGACACGCGAGTGGCATCATCAGCGCCAGCCCACTGAAACATGGGATGAGCTCTGGCTTGAAGGGGCTGGACGCGACGGCGCAGCCAGGTTCGGATAAGGGCGCATCCTCCCTCTTCTGTGCCTATGCGACTCTCGAGGTCGTAGACGCGTTGATACAGCACGTCTGTCTCCGCGAGTTTGGCAGGCATAACTACGTTCTTCCAAGAACTCATCTTCTTGCAGGGAGTCGCGGGATCGAAGGGCGCGAGTCCAAAGTGCTCATCTTTGGACTTCTGATCGCGGACATAGAACCATTTGTCCCTCCATCCCTAGACAGACTTGGTGAGCTTGATGTCGAAGTAGGTGGCGGATGGGTCGAAGTGGATTCCGCAGCCACCTACGTCGTAAACTAAAGAGCCAGATGCGGACTGACGCTTCAATTTAAAAATGCGCTTCAAAAGACCAAAGTGTGGCTCGATTCCGAGCCAGCACTCGCAAAGAGTGATGAAGCAGGTGATGTGGAGGATCGAATCTGGGGACAGCTGATGGAGCTGGAGCCCGTAGAAACAAAGAAGACCCCTAAGAAAGGGGTGGAGAGGCAAGGAAAGACCGCGAATGACGAATGCAAGAAACATCACTCGGAAACCAGCGGGAGGAGCAGGAATGGTCTCACTGCCGGGGACGCGTGCATCGGCGACTGCTGCAGAGATAACTCCGTCTTGGCGAAGAAGACGGAGATCCGAAGCCTTGATGATCGAAGGGTGCCATGCACCATTTGTCATGCGGGTGCCCGTGACCTTCTTCTTCCCGCCGGCGGCGGCGCTGGTGCCCGCAGCAGCGGAGCCACCTTTCTTCTTCGCCGCGGCGATGGTGGCCGCGCAATCAGCAATGATGCCTCCTTTCTTCTTCCCCATTGAACGGCGGCGATGAGAGCGCAGAAAGTAGCTCGGAAACGAGCGGAGGTGGTCCAGCGCTATGGAGGAAACGAGCGCAAGGAAAAGCTGGAGAGCAGTAGCAATGGCGATGGCAGCAAGGAAGAAAGAGCGCAAATGGGAAATTACCATCGTGGCATCGCTACTTAACCCCTAGAAGATACCATCCAACGGCTTAGAAAAACCCTACTGGACGCATGGCACACATCGTGCTGGACACGTGGAGAAGGGGAAGCGCGAACCGTCCCTCCACTACTCCCATTATGCACGGAAATCGAGGAGGCCCAGTTAAAATAAAGATTACGCACGCCCAGTTAAATCAAAGTCAGGAAGTGGGACCCACCGCTCGTCACGTCCCGTCAAACTCGCTCACGCGGGCAACTGAGGTCATACACGCGTCATCACTGACGTCATCAAGGCTACGCAGTGGAAAAATTCGACTACTTTAGTCCTTGCTGGAGTCTTCGACTCCACCAAACACTCGGGGGCTACTCCCATAGGGAGCGCTGGCCGCGCACCCTACGATTTTTTTCTTGTTGCAGGAACGTGGACAATCATAAAGCAAACCCAACCACTCGAAACATGGTTCGACTACAGACATGGGTTACTCCCATAGGGAGCGCCGGAAACAAATTCGACTGAAACAAGCAACCAAAAGACGACCAGACACTCGTTATTTAGTCCCTGCCCGAGTCTTCGACTCAACCAGGCACTCGGGGGCTACTCCCATAGGGAGCGCTGGTCGCGCACCCTATGATTATTTATACAGAAAGCTGTGTGTTGATAACATCCACACTCGCAGCGCATGGCGACATTGCCTCATAATTTTTCCCTACAAAGAGACTATGTCTCCTGGGTCACCCGAATCGTCTCCATGATGATAAAATTCAGATGCCACGCTTACAGCATGAAGGTAAGACCTGAATAAGGCCTGGCAACGCATTTAGCTGTGCACTACCAGAAATATATCCGTGCCTACATGCACGATGAACATGCCTTGACGGACGCGTCGAGTGCTCACACCCATATAACTGGAATTCGACTCCTGTAAGACCTCCGTGGCCTAAGTCGAATTACGCCAGCACTTTTCTGGATTCAAGTCCGGGGACTCGAGTTCGAGTAGATTGCGTTGTTTCACCCTAAGGTGGTTAACTCATACCGATACTTCGGTTATATTAGGCGCGTATATCAACAATCCCTATGACACAAATAAAAGCAGTCGAAATGTACTCGTTCAGGCACTCGAAGACTTCAAAAAGTCCCCAGTCGAATCTGCGATTCCACTGGACACTCGGGGGCTACTGACATGGGTATACCCTACTGGTACTCGAGCTTGGTATATACGGTCCAAATACGTACAGGCCCACGGTGTCACCAAGGCCCGGATGAAAGGACTCGAGTAGCCTGCAGACTCTCGATTGCTTGAAGAACAAGAAGAAGCTAGAGATAGAAAGTTTGAAGGGGAAAACCCTAACTTCTAACCGACTCGACCTGCTACCCGAGACCTAGCCTATCTACATAAAGGCTAGGAGGGGGCGGCGAGGAGGACACACACAACCCTAGTTTCCAGAACCCTCGCCAGATTACATCTGCGCACCATTGTAACTTTCGACTCCTTCGATAATTCCACGAGCAGACAAGCAGGAGTAGGGACCTCTACGAGGCCTGAACCTGGGTAAATCCTTTGTCCCATGTGTGCTTGTTTGCTAGCCGATAGATGTCTCCAACGCTCCCTCCTTCTCCAAAACCCAAGTCCATAACAATGGGCATTGATAACTTAAACCCTCGTCAGGAGGTGTTTGGAGGGTTGGGCTTGATTGGAGTGGAATTACTAGATTGCCACTGAGGTGTTTTCTCTTGGAAGATAATTGTTAAGGCTAGAGACAAAGCATTTGGATTAGGGTTCTAGGGTCAGTGGGATATCAATGTGCAAGATTGATGTCCTCATATAGGTCTGGTCAAGACAAAACCATCACAAGTGGTTTCACTTGATTATCCGATTTCTAGAATTAGATATGCTTTTTTATAGTGGATTAAACTATAGTTTGAGGAAATAATTCACCGGAAAAGTTCCGGAGCTCCAAAAATTATTTCCTTGGATGGTTTGGTAGTACTTGCTGTACAGAACCATCTAGAGTTGGAATCAAGTCAAAAGAATTACCAGAATGCCCTCAGGAAATGCCGAAAGATAGTTCTGTATGATTCTTCACTTTATCACCAGATTAAATCTACAAGGGATATTGAGTTGTTTTCAATGGCATGTGATAGGTATTTATAATACCTTTCTGTTGGAATTGGATTCACTCTTTTTGGAGTTGCCAACCTCCAGGAGTGATTTATTTAGTGAAAATACCCTTTAGAGAGGTATTTAATTCACAAAAATTCAACCAGAGCTCAATAAATTCTGAGATGCCGGGGTTTGGTAGATATTGGTACTGGGACGTGGAATCAGGTGAAAACCACATTTGGTTAGACCTGGGGAATTTATCTAGGGCAATTATTTGCTATTTTTATTATTTTTGTTAAAGGCAACATACTGTTCACCTTGGGATGAGACCTAGGCTGGATGATAGGTATTTAAAATACCTTCTCGTAGGCCTTGGGTTCATCACTAATGGAATGGTCAAACTCATAGAGGAAATTAATTAGGGTTCTAGATATATTTTAGCAGATTAATCACCATTAATTGAGGAAAATTATTTTGGACATGGGGTTGCCTCTGCATGTTTGAGAAAACATTAGGGAACCACCAGAAATTTGGATCTAGAAATTTGGAGTTGGTTTACCATTTTATTTGGATTTAATCCTAGCAGATACTTTCTGGAATAAAAGATTAGCTAAAAATAAAAAGAAAAGGATGTGCAGCGGGCCGGATCTGGGGAGCTACTGGGCTGCAGGGGAGGTTTCGGCCCACGGCAGGGCAGCGCGGCGCACGGGAGGGCTCGGTTCGAACCCGACAAGCAGGGCCCGCTGTCAGCGAGCGAGAGCGCTGAAGCGGTATAGGACGCTGTCGGCCATTGGATCAAGCCGCAATGTACGGCTCGCCGACGTCGTCTTCGCAGAGACAGAGCACTAGCGACAGAAACCCTAGGCGGAGCGGGGAGGAGTGGAGAGGATACCTAGGGGCTCAGGGAGGTTGAGGAGGTGGTAGGACGACGCGGTGGTCGACGACGAGCTGAACGAGGGGCGACACGAGGGGATCTGACACCGGGAGGTAGCTGGCGCGTCGGAGGCCGAGGGCGACCTCGTCAGAGCTCAACACCGACGACGGAGGAGAGGGTCCTGGGAAAAAATATGAGCACCATTAGATGCTGGAGAGCAAGGGGAACTCAGGGGCTGACATGCAGAGGGAATGGAGCAAGGGATGAGGAGCCTTGCTCGATTTTCTAGAGGAGGCCGAGGCTCTCCTTCTTCTTCTTTCTCGGGCAGCACAGAGCAGGGGATAGGGTGGGGTGCTCGGGGAAGGCAAGTGGGAGTGAGAGGAGGCAAATGAGGGCAGGGGCGAGCTGGGGGTGGCCTGCTGGGTTTATACCAAGGGGGAGGACTAGATAGGGTAAAATACCAAGGTGGACATGGTGGGGAGGGAGTGCTGGCCAGGGATTGGTCCAGGGGGAGGTGGAGAGGGGTATGATGGTAATTGGGTCGTGCTAGACCAGAGAGAGGTGGTGGCATCAGTGGTAAATAATGGGGGACAAATCTTGTAAGATATTTGTTGTCTCTCTCTTACTACTAGTACAAGGGCAAAATGGGAATAGCTAAGGTGATGCTACAGTACTAGTCGACCAGTGGGGTGTCCTGGGGCTGAGGATGAGCTTTGATCAAGAATTGATGGAAAAAGGAAGTACTTAGAGTGGTGATTTGCTTAATTGGCAAATATTAATCTCATAGATGGTTGTGAAGGAAGTCCAAATCTTGGCATTGGACTAGATGAGAAATTGGTACTGGTAGATAGATGGGGTCAAGGTAGACTCCTAGGATTTATTTGGGATTTTTATGTGGAGTTTAAATCCACATAAAATCAATTACTCACAAAGGACAGAAGTGATTTCTGGAGGATCATTTGATAATTTTACATTGGACAAGGGTGGATTTTGATGTGGAAGGGTCCCAAATGTGAATACACACCCAGTGGTATTTTCCCAAGATTTATTGGGGATTAAAAGTATTTAAAACAATTATTATTCCAATTGAGCCATTTTAGAGAATGGGAAAAAAGAAATAATAAAGCTTCTCAAAAATATTTATTTTTGAGCTGGAAAGATATGATATGATTTGTGGGACTCACATGAGCAAAAAGTTGGGGAAGTGGTTTGGTAAAAACCAAACCTTTTCCAGACTTGGCGCAAGTGAAGTAGGTTCTGGTAGACATCAATGAGTAGAACACAACCATGCAGAGAGTTGTTCCATAGGAGGTTGGATGGTGGTGTGAGCTTCTAGCAAAGTTGGCATGCTGACTAGTTTTGCAGGAAATGATATTTTCTTGTCTACAAAACCATCATGGACAAGTGGGTGGAGGAGGATCTAACCAGGGGCCAATGTGGGCCTTGGTAGTCCTTAGGAGGGTTAAAAAGATGGTTCAAGTGCATTTCCAAAAATGCACAAGGTTTGAGAAAAGGAGGCATTCGAAAAGGTGAGGCTGAAACTGTTTCCAGACTTAGCCAAATTTGGTAGTTTTGAGGAATTTTACTAGAGTATGAGAGGGAATGTTCTTGGAGGAGTTGCAAGGGATCAGAGCTTTAAAAAGTGGGTGATAGGAAGGTGTAGGGTGAGTAGAAGAGATCCTTGCTTGATGTTGGTCTTCAAGGACTTGAGAACATCTAGAATGGAAATCCTTAGATTGGATCTGATTAAGGGTTTTAGATGATCACCTAGTGGCTAGGGATCACAACAAGGTTTGCTTTCTTGCTTAGGGATTGATGATTGGGAAACTACTAGGTCCTAGTGATGAGCTCCTAGAGTGGCTCATACTGCTTCCTAGGCAAACAAATCAATCAACAGATTAAGGCAACTCATCAGACAGCAGATCAAGGCAACTCATCTTATACACTAATCAACTATTTCTAGGGTTCACCATCAAGTCTAGCTTGAGGTAAGGTTGGGCATTTTGAAGAGGTTGAGTTTTGAATAAGATGAGGGTTCTTGGTATCTCTACCAAGAGTAGAATTCAAATGCTTTGTAAGGAGTTTTAGGAAAACTAGAGGTAAGATTAGTTGAGTGTTCTATCTTGAAAACATAAGGAGATTGTATTAAATATCTCTCCATAGTTTTGTCAATGGAAGCTACCAAAATAGTTTTGGTTACCTAGGCATCTTGGCTCATGTTTTGAAATGCCAGAACGTTTGAGAATATGTAAAGTAAGCCAAGATATTTTTGGTAAATAGCTTTTGTCAACTGAGGTTGAGGTAAGGAGTATCCTAAGATACACTTCATAAGCATAAGTGCAAACAAACAACAAGCAAGCACTGCACTAAAGCACAAGAAAAAGTTTTTGTTCCCCCTGATTTTTGCATTCTGGATAACTAATCGGGGTTGCTGAAATTGGGATGTTACACGGAGTACATGTTCAAGGCCATTGTTTCAAAGGAAAATCTACTTGATCTAAGCAAGTAGTGCTAGCTCCCAGTATAGAGAGCCATGTTTGAAAGGAAATGCTCGACCATTGGAGCATGATAAACCGACGATCAATGCTTGTGTGACCCCCATATGGAACCCAAAATGCCATTGGCATAAACAAGTACTACTAGTATCAGTATATAGTAGTACAAAATAGTCCAAAGTACAAGAACTAGTGCTATACTAGTACTACTCTGCATCCAAAATCCAACCTCCAGTACACGTACGCCCGTGGTATTTAGTGAAAGTGGGATAAAAAATCTGAGGTAGTAGAATGGTCAATTTGGAATTCTCCCTCATGATGGATGCATATTGAGTAATACAGGACCTGAGTCTAAGAAGTTTGAAGGTACACCATCATGGAATGCTTTTCGTTCTGCATGATGCCAGGCACCGCCCTGCTCCCAGGAGTGAAGGAATTGCGCACTACACCCTCCCAAAACCCAGCCTCTGGTGTCGGGTGATAGACGGTGAACTGCACATTGTACAAGGGAGACGAGCACCCGTCCGGCCTGACGCACACAACGTATACAATGATGTCGCCCCACTCGAGCATGTCAAATAGCACAGCGAACACTGTACCATCATCCCCAGATTCGATGTTCTCTAGTCTTGATGAGTGTGGTGCCGACAGCGGCTGAGAGATGAACCTGGGATTTCTAAAGGAAGTAAGAATTGGCAGACTAAATTACAACATGCTAAATATACATATAAGAAGTTCTCAGGCGCCTGAGATCTAGGCACTCCTAAGAAAAAAATACAGAACCATGTTTCAAAGGAAATGCTAGATCATCTCCAGTGTTTGATCTAAACAAACTTGAACGACAGATCATCATCAGAATCATGATGGTCATATTTGCCATCTCCCACATTATGGATGCAAAATGATTAATTTAGTGCGGACCTATCATGTTTCTTAATCAGGAAATTAAGGTAATCTTCAGTAATCCTGACGGAGGTCGGCGACGCGTTGCTCTTCGGCTCGAAAAATAGGCTATCTTCAACGAACTCCTCCAGGTCCTCTCCAATCATTGAAGGTTTATAAAAGTGCAACTCCACCACGTACCGCGGAAACAAGCACGCTGATACATTGCAAATGTATCTATAATTTTTGATGTTCCATGCTTGGTTTTATCCACTTTCTTGTGTTTTGTTCCAACTTTGGAGTACTTTTCTTATGATTTCTTGGACTAACCTATTAACAAGAGCCACAGTGCCAGCTGCCTATTTTCTGTTGTTTTTGGTTCCAGGAAAGTCAGAAAATGAATATTCTTGGAATTGGACAGGACAAAAGCCAAAGTGCCTATTTTTTCGGAAGTCATCAAGTGCTAGAATACGAGATGGAGAGGGGCTAGAGGGCGGCCACACCACCTGGCTGCGCGGCCAGGCCTGGCCCACGCCAGGGGGTGGTGTGGCCAGCCCAGGCACCCCCTCGGCCTTCCCTTTCGACTATAAGATGCCCTCGGGACATAAACCCTAAGGACCCGATCAAAAATCCACGAAAGAGTCTATAGACGTCGTCATCTCCATCCCTAGATCGGGAGGGATCTGAAGCTCTTCCCGGCACCCTGCCGGAGAGGGGATTTCACCCTAGAGGCCTTCTTCATCACCATGCATGCCTCCGGTGTGATGCGTGAGTAGTTCATCCTTGGACTATGGATCCATGTAGTAGCTAGATGGCTGGTTCTCCTCCTTTCTGCTTTCATGTCTAGATCTTGTGAGCTCCGTTCATGATCAAGATCATCTATTTGTAATTCTGCATGTTGTGTTTGCGGGGATCCGATGGATATTGATATGCTATTTCAGATTGATTATTGATTCTATCATGTCTTTGTTATTTGTGATCTTGCATGCTTTCCGTTGTTAGTAGCTATCTTGGCCAAGTAGATGCTAGCAACTCCAAGAGTTAGTATTTATGCTCGATAGTGGGTTCATGCCTCTGGTAATCTGGGGAAGTGACAAAAATCTCTAAGGTACTAGATATGCTTTTGCTACTAGGGAGAAAACAACAGTCCTTTGTTCATAGAACAATCGTATTGTTTACTTTACACACAGTTCGTAAAGCAATAATCTGTTGCTTGCAACTTAATACTGATGGGGTTCGGATGATAACCTGAAGGTGGATTATTAGTCATAGATGCAGTTGGATGGCGGTCTATGTATAATGTTGTAATGCCCAATCAAGTCTCAAAGGAGTCAAGATGTTTAGTATATGCATGTATTGCTTTCTCGATGTTTGTCAATTGCCCCGCTGTAATTTGTTCACCCAGGATGTTACCTATCTAAGGAGAGCCACCTCTAGTGAACTATGGATCCCGGTCCTTGTCTTTTACATTCAATCTACAATCTTTTACTGCTTTGTGTTTACTTTCTGCAAACTTTTACTTCTTTCCATTCGATACGTTTAATCCTTTGTTTTCCGCAAAACACGGTGAGATTAAGAACCTCATCGCAAGTTGGGGACAAAGTTCTGTGGTTGTGTTGTGCAGGTCTCCACGTTGCTACTAGCACTAGTAGTGCGCACTACCAAAGCTCAGCCAGTAACACCTTTGGGGTGTTTCCTTGCTCCTACTGGTTCGATTAAACCTTGGTTTCATAACTGAGGGAAACTTGTTGTTGTGCTCATCGTACCTTCCTCTTGGGGTTCCCAACAAGCTTGGGATTGTTCTTTGCTATAGATATGCTCTAGATGCTGTTGTGGGAGGAGATTTCTTCCAATGTATTGAGGATGATGCTACTAATGCTATAAAGAAGTTGATCCTCACTTACAACATGCCTAGCCGAACTGATATTTCTTTCGCAAAAATATTTGCTAGGTTGAACACTCTAGAGACTAGCACTACTAGCTTAGAAAATTGCTATAATACGCTTAGGGAGCATCACAATTATGTTCCAATGAAATCTGAACCATCAAAGTGGTTCCCTATAGTAAAGGTTGAGATGAACACTGAAACTTTTCAAGCTCACTGTGATATCATGTTTGAATTTTGCCTCATGCCCAAAGATATTTATAAATCTCTGAATACTTGGGGGCTCACCGAAGGAGGAAAAGAAATATCTCTTTCTAATAATAGTACCATAGTACCTCTTGGAATAGCTGAAGGAGTGTTTACAAAGATCCTTGGGAAAACGATTTCTATTGATTATCTTGTTATTGAATGTGCGGGAAAAGGACAAATTACACTTGGAAGGTCCCTATTAGAACTCCTTAGAGCCATAATAGATGTTGGAAAGGGGACCATGCACCTATCTTCTCCACCAAACAATCATATTTTCCCCAAGGTTAAGAATAATAGTAAGAGAGGTAAGGGCAAGACATTTGGTCTTAATGCTTCTTCATTTGAGAACACTTGATTCTTTTTCTTGCTTCTTATGCCTAACTTAAAGGCGTTAAAGAAAAGTACTTATTGGGAGATAACCCAAAAGTATTAGATGAGTCTTGGAAGTTATTAACTCTGTAATAACCGCTCCTTATCCTTTTTATTTGCTTTTTGTGCCAAGAGTAACCTCTAATGAGAGAGAAGTAATGATTGGGAAAGTTTCTGTCCCGAAACAGATTTCTGTGCTTCACCATAAAGATTCGTGTAAAATCTCTGAACATCTTTTTGAGGCATGAAGTTTTGTGCTTCTGCCCCAGGTTTTCATCTAACTTTCGTTAGTTCAACACTTTTTGATTTGAGCAACATAAGGTCTTCGAAAAATTCGTCTTTACCTGCTGGTATGTTTTGACAGATTTCTGCCATTTTCTGCATTTGCTTCTTGTTGGTTCCTTCTTGAGTTCTTTTGGGGAATTGAGCTTTTTGAGGGAAGTGCTACAGTAGCTAGTGTTCTAATGGAAGTTTATTTGGTGTTAGAACTGAACCTTAAGATTTATTTATCTTGAGTGCACTAATGTTGCTAATAAAGATTGTGTGAAGTTTTGTATGAAGGAAATTTTTTAGGTGTATGGAAGGAATGAGGAATGAGATGAAGGATGGACTAAAGCTCAAGCTTGGGGATGCCACGCGTGTCACCCCAAGAAATATCCAAGAAGTACAAGCGTCAAAGCTTGGGGATGCCCAAGGCATCCCCGTCTTCATCAATAAAAATCCCAGGTTTCTTCCAAACGCTTTATTTTTATTGTTCATGCATAGTTGTGTTGTTCTTGGAGCGTCTTCTTTTTCATTTTCGTTTTAGTTTTTTGTTTTCTTGGTTTGCTTAGTTTTCTGAATAAATTGGTTGGACCCACTCTTTCACACATTGGTTTGCAAATAGTCTGGTTTGGTTTGGAAAAGAGTAGGAAAGTTCATACTTATGTGGTTAAAAGAGCTCGTTTTTGACTGTGGCCTATGCTTTGTCATGCCATGCTTGATATTGTTTTAGCCTTTTGCTTAGTATTCTTTGTTGTAGCATGACTTGTTATAAACAATTGAGATTGCTTAATGTGCCTTGGATGAATCATGCGTTGTTTTAGCATATTAAAGCATAATATAGTGGTATTCTCCTTTGATGCTTTATTTGGGTTGAATTGGCACATGCTCACACCATGTTATGACTATCTCAAGTCACCATAGCCTTTATGATCCTTTCGTTTTCAACTTGTAGTATCACTTTATGGTTTGATCAATGATGTTTTGTCGCTCTGCATGATTATGGCCATTATTGCTCTCTTAGTTTGTCGCTCCCAGTCTTTTGCTAGCCTCCACAACAAAGAATGAGTTACACTCATGCATCCAACTCCCTAAACCAAGTTATTCCAAAGAGTCCACGATACCTACCTACTAGCTTATGCTATTCCAAGTATATTCATGCTTTTGTTTACCTTCCAAATTAAACTTGTTATGAGAAAACTAGTGATTAAAGCTCTCACGAACTTGATGGCACACTTTACTTTTCTTGCCCTTAATAAACTTGAACCATTGTGTCTTCTATGTTGTAGCTTGCACTTATTTGTTAGGAATTAGCAGAACCATGCTTTCATGGGGAATGCTTTCAACATTCCACTTGGTACTTGTACCTAGTTGATATCATGCTCTTTTATATATGGATGTCATCGGTGTGAAATGAAAGGGGAGCTTGTAAGTCCATGGAGTTATGTATATGTGTTAGAGAAACGCCTGGGCCGCTGGTCTAATCCATGCTGACATGGTGGAAGCTGATACATTGCAAATGTATCTATAATTTTTGATGTTCCATGCTTGGTTTTATCCACTTTCTTGTGTTTTGTTCCAACTTTGGAGTACTTTTCATATGATTTCTTGGACTAACCTATTAACAAGAGCCACAGTGCCAGCTGCCTGTTTTCTGCTGTTTTTGGTTCTAGCAAAGTCAGAAAATGAATATTCTCGGAATTGGACGAGACAAAAGCCAAAGTGCCTATTTTTCTAGAAGGGATCAAGTGCCAGAATACGAGACGGAGAAGGGCCAGGGGCTGCCCACACTACTTGGCCGTGCGGCCAGGCTGGGCCCGTAACAGGGGGTGGTGTGGTGGCTCCCGACACCCCCTCGGCCTCTCCTTCCGCCTATATATTCCCCTCGGGACGAAAACCCTAAGTACCCAATCTAAAATCCGCGAAAGAGTCTATAGCCGCCGTCATCTCCATCCCTAGATCAGGAGGGATCTGAAGCTCTTCCCGGCACCCTGCCGGAGAGGGGAATTCACCCTGGAGGCCTTTTACATCACCATGCAAGCCTTCGGTGTGATGCGTGAGTACTTCATCCTTGGACTACGGATCCATGTAGTAGCTAGATGGCTGGTTCTCCTCCTTTGTGCTTTCATGTCTAGATCTTGTGAGCTCCGTTCATGATCAGGATCATCTATTTGTAATTCATACATGTTGTGTTTGCGGGGATCCGATGGATATTGAGATGCTATTTTAGATTGATTATTGATTCTATCATGTCTTTGTTATTTGAGATCTTGCATGCTTTCCGTTGTTAGTAGCTATCTTGGCCAAGTAGATTCTAGCAACTCGAAGAGTTAGTAGTTATGCTCGATAGTGGGTTCATGCCTCTGGTAATCTGGGGAAGTGACAGAAATCTCTAAGGTACTAGATGTGCTATTGCTACTAGGGAGAAAACAACACTCCTTTGTTCATAGAACAATCGTATTGTTTACTTTACACGCAGTTCGTAAAGCAATAATCTATTGCTTACAACTTAATACTGGAGGGGGTTCGGATGATAACCTGAAGGTGTATTATTAGTCATAGATACAGTTGGATGGCGGTCTATGTATTATGTTGTAATGCCCAATCAAGTCTCAAAGGAGTCAAGATGATTTGTATATGCATGTATTGCTTTCTCGGTGTTTGTCAATTGCCCTGCTGTAATTTGTTCACCCAGCATGTTATCTATCTTAAGGAGAGCCACCTCTAGTGAACTATGTATCCCGGTCCTTTTACTTTACATACAATCTACAATCTTTTACTGCTTTGTGTTTACTTTCTGCAAACTTTTACTTCTTTCCATTCGATACATTTAATCCTTTGTTTTCCGCAAAACACGGTGATATTGACAACCTCATCGCAAGTTGGGGACAAAGTTCTGTGGTTGTGTTGTGCAGGTCTCCACGTTGCTACTAGCACCGGTAGTGCGCCCTGCCAAAGCTCAACTAGTAACACCTTTGGGGTGTTTCCTTGCTCCTACTGGTTCGATTAAACCTTGGTTTCATAACTGAGGGAAAACTTGATGCTGTATTCATCGTAACTTCCTCTTGGGGTTCCCAACGAGCTCTACGTCGAACGACGAACACATCAAGATTTTCTGGCGCTGTTGCTGGGGATTCAAGGACATCTTCACAACCTCATAACCAATCTCTTTACTTTGTTGTTTTTGTTTTGCTTAGTTTCTTTTTGCTTTGTTTGCTTGTTTTGTTCTTCAAAAAACACAAAAAATTAGTTTTACAAGTTTGCTTTCTTATTTGAAAACCCAAAAAAATGACTACTCTTGAAAACACTAAGTTGTGTGACTTCACTAGCACCAACAACAATGATTTTATGAGCACACCTATTGCTCCACCTGTGGCTGAAAATACTTTCTTTGAGATAAAACCTGCTTTACTCAATCTTATTATGAGAGAGCAATTTTCTAGTATTGGTAATGAAGATGCTGGTTCCCATCTAAATAACTTTGTTGAACTTTGTGAGATGCAAAAGCATAGGGATATAGATGGTGATATTATTATGCTGAAATTGTTTCCTTTCTCTTTGAGAGGAAAAGCTAAAGAATGGTTGAATTCCTTAACTAGGAATAGTGTTGATTCTTGGACTAAGTGCAAAGATGCTTTTATTGAAAAATACTATCCTCCTGCTAAGATTATATCCATGAGAAGTGAAATAATTAAGTTTAAACAACTTGATAATGAGCATGTTGCTCAAGCTTGGGAAAGAATGAAATCTTTGGTAAAGAATTGTCCCACTCATGGACTGTCTGCTTGGATGATCATCCAAACTTTTTATGCAGGATTGAACTATTCTTCAAGGAACCTATTGGATTCAGCTGCGGGAGGTACCTTTATGACCATCACTTTGGGTGCTGCAACAAAACTTTTGGACAATATGATGGTTAATTATTCTGAATGGCATACTGAGAGAGCTCCACAAGGTAAGAAGGTAAATTCTGTTGAGGAAACCTCCTCCTTGAGTGATAAAATTGATATTATTATGTCTATGCTTGTTAATGGGAAAGCCCATATTGATCCAAATAATGTTCCTTTAGCCTCTTTGGTTGCTCAAGAAGAGCAAGTTGATGTGAACTTGATAAGAAATAACAACTTTGGCAACAATGCTTATGGTAATAATGCTTATAGGAACAATTTTGGTAATAACAATTATAAGCCTTATCCTCCCAACAATGTTAATGCTTATGGAAATTCTTACAACAATAATAAGAGTGCTCCCTCTGAACTTGAAGTTATGCTTAAAGAGTTTATTAGTAAACAAGCTGCTTTCAATAAAACTACTGAGGAAAAACTCTCTAATGTTGAAAGAAATATAGCAACTTTGGCAGAAGGTCAATCTACTTTGAATAAAATGGCTACTAAACGTGAAACTAATGAGAATCCCTTTGCAGCTACTAATGCCATACAAGTAAGAATTGATGAAAATGTTAGACTATTAGCTGAATTACATGCTAAGTGGGAAAGAGAAGATGAAATTGCTAGAAACATTAGTGTTTCTACTATCACCACCACTAGTGTTGAGGCTAGTAATAGTTCTACTACTTTAGGTGATAAAGTTGATTTTGATCTTGATGGTTGCAACATCTCTGAAGTTATTAAGTTCCTACAAAAGCTTGCTAAAAGTCCTAATGCTAGTGCTATGAACATGGCTTTTACAAAACACATTACTGATGCTCTCATAAAGATTAAAGAAGAAAAGATGAAACATAAAGCTTCTATTCCTATAAAACAAGAGGATGGTTGGGAACCCATCATTAATATGAAAGTGAATGACTTTGATTTCAAAGCTTTGTGTGATCTTGATAGTAGTGTTTCTATTATGCCTAGAAGGATTTTTGATATGCTCAATTTACCTCCTCTTGAAGATTGTTATTTGAATGTCCCACTTGATGCTAATGCTAAAAAGAAACTCATGGGGTGTCGTGGTGGTGTCACGCAGATGCCACAGATTACAAGTGCTCCTAGAGCTGTATTTGGGAGAGGAGGAAGAAGGAACTCTCTTACTCTCGCCACTAGCTAGCCCACAGAGCTATTTCCTAGAAACCAATCCGTCCAGAATCAACCCGTTTAAGACCAACCCTTCTACAGAGGCCCTAGCCCTCCTTATATAGAGGTGGCTAGGTCTCCACTTAGGGCATACGTGGAGGCATATTCTAGGGAATATGCCTCCCAAAATAGTAAGCAGACCGGGTTACTTTTCCCCCGTGTCACCCATGTAGAGGCTACGTGAGCCTCTGTGGCGCCTGCGTCACCCGACATCGGCTTCGTCACCTTTGTCGGCCACGCCTCGGTGGTCCGGCTTCTGTCCGCTTCGCTCACTCTCTGCGTACAGTTGTCACCTTTGACCAGCGAGATACCTTCCTTCTCTTACAAGCTTGACATAACCCGGATCCTACATAGTTGATCCGGCCACACCTGTTCCTGCACAAAGGTTAGATACATCTTTCCGACTCATGTCTTAAGTCGTTCGAGAGCAGGTTAGGTGGATGTCCCCTGGTCCGGGTTACCCCGTGATTCGGCCCGCCTTGAGGTGACTCGGCCAGCATCCGCTTTGGCCTTGCCGAACCTCGGCTAACTCGACCTTTATACCCCGGTGTGACCCTACCCGAGGGTATCCCCCCAAGATTAGTCCCCGAAGCTAGTGCGGTCTTAGCTGCCTTGGCCACTAAGGCTACAACAGGTTCAATTTTACTGAGTATTGAGTTTCATTTCCGAGTTACTTTCTCATCTCGGATTCCATGGGTTTACTTTCCCTTGGCACATTCCAAGTTTTCACTTGCTGGCCGGGTTACCACATTCTCATCCGGGTCATTCTTCCTGCTCTCATACGCTTCCCCACGTGGAGGCTAATCATCACATCGCCTCATTTTAAGGGCCAGCCACTGTAACTGCCGCAGTAATTGTCAGTTATCACTATAGTGCACGTCACATCGTGTCTGCCTCCTCGGTAACTGCATCATAACGTCACGTCATGGGATCCGCTGCGCCCTGTGGCCTTCCGTGTGGCTCGATGCTTATTGGTCAATCCGGTTTGTACACGGCCACACGATGTGGCCTGCCCGCAAACGCGATCCCACTACCTCCCTAAGGGAGCGGTTAAATAGGGGAGGGGTGCGCTCCTTGGGTTCTTTCCCCAGTTCCGCGCCCTTCTTCCCTTTCTTCTTCCTCGTCTTCCCCCGCGACAGCGCCGCCGCCGCCGCGTTTGAGTAGCTGCGCCGCCGCCGCACTGCTTCCACATGCATCTGCGTCGCTGCTGCCGGTGCGCACCTTCTCCGCCACGGGTCCTCGTCTGTCTAGGCCGCTGCCACCCTCCGCCGCTAGCGCCAGCGAGGGCAGCGACCTCGAGATGACAGAGGAAGAGCTCATCATCGCCGAGCAAGAAATGGAAGAAGATGTTGCGGCGGCGGACCGCGGTGCGTGGGCCGGTTCCTGGGTTTGCCAGGATGACCTGGATTGGCTCTACCGCACCAGGCGCATCCCCGCAGGCATCACCGCGTGCCTCGCCTCCACCGAACTCGCCCCTCACCCAATCCGGGTAAGTATGTGGTATTCCTGTCTCATTTCCAGCTGGGATTTGGCTTGCTAGTTAGTGATTTTTCCACGACTGGTTGAACACCTACGAACTCCAGCCGCACCACCTTCCTGCCAATGCCATCACCTCTCTTTCCGCTTTCGCCTCTACGATCGAAGGCTATGCCGGATTATGGCCCACGAAGGAGCTACGGATCCGGTTCTTTGGCCTTCGTCGTAATGTAATCCTGAATGTTGACCTAGAGCCGGAGAACAAACAACTTACGCAGTTCGGCGCTGCGTCCATTTCCCCTGGAGGTTCTCCGTCTTTCCCCAGGTTACCGGGCTGGAGTCCTGCAAGGGATGTGCCCGGACTTTCTTTTATGTCTGGAACACCGGCACCGAAGACTTGATCTGGCTGCGCCCCTATACTCCGGGTCCTCCTAACCCGGAGTTGTGGGACGTTATCCCCAAGAAGCCCACAGTCTTCACCAACCAGGTCAACAAAAGGTTCACGGAGCTGAAGGATCTTGGGTTGCGCAACGAGGACGTCATGATCACATTCGTCCGTAACCGGATCTCCCCCCTCCAGAAACGCACTCATAAAGTGTGCCACATGAGCTAGGGCCGTGACCCCAACCGTACCTCGTCTTTCGAGTTGAGCAACACCGAGATTTACCGCCGGGTCAAGGCCCTCTTCACCACCCACAAGGACTTCTCCTCTGAGTGGACGTGGGGAATTGAGCACTATTGCCGATATAGGCTTCCTCCCTTAGTAAGCTTCGTGCTGCAAACTTTCTCCGAATTAAATCTTATGTCGGTTGCTGTTATATATTTAACTCTGTCGTATTTTCTCTCCCTTAGCAATTCCTTCAACAAACTATCAAGGATGGCACCGATCCCACCCTCAAATGGGCGCCTGACCGGGAGACCTCAGATGAGGAGGAGCCGGATCAGGAGATGTTCCTTCTAATGACCGACGCGGCGAAGCGACCCACCGGTAAACTCTCTTCCATTAGAGATTGGCCCGACGATGAAGATGACTCGGATGTCGAGGTGATGGAAGCATTTGATGCTGTCCCCCTTTCTTATGCTTTTCCGGCATCAGCTAACCCCGGTGGGCAGATCCATGAGGACCCTCCCCTCGCCGTGGGTGATCCTGTTCCGGTTGCACCGAAGAAGAAGAGGGGAGCTGCATCAACTTCCTCCTCGGACCTTCTCAGCCATCCAAAAGGCAAAAGAAGTCCGGGGACAAAACTGCCTCCAAGCCTGCAACCAAGGCCCCAGCACGAAGGGCTCGGAAGCCCAAGGTGCCCCTGACCTCGGATGAGTTAGCCTCTTTTCCCTTTGCCACTTACTTGTTTTTCTATTGTTATAGTTTCTCATCCGACACTGTTTGATTCGGCAGGGCCGCGGTGGAGGTCCCTTAGAGTGGATCTAGCATTGCTTCGCCGCTCCGACACATCCCTTCTCCCCCTTGTGGCGATGATTCACGCCCGCTGAGCCCTATTCCGGAGGGTTCAGCGGCGGCTCCGGGTTCCACTTCACCTCGTCAAGAGGGGGCGACCTTGGAGCGGGGGAGACTGGCCCAGCCGAGGCAGCGGCATCCACCACTTCGGCTTCGCTGCAACCAGCTACCACCGAGGCTACCTCAGCACCTCCACCGAAGAAGAAACCAGCAGTAGCACCAGCACCAACTTCAGCACAAGCACCCGCACCAGCACCAACTCCAGCACCAGCACCAACTCTAGCAGCAAGAGCAACAGCAGCAACACCAGCAGCAAGAGCAGCAGCACCAAGCCCCTCCGCCTTGTCCGAGACTTCCCAGCCTCGGCGAGAAAGTACCTAGGCAGCTGCCAAGGGTAAATCTGCTGCGACCACTTCCTCCTCTCAGCAGCCCAAGGGCAAAAAGGCCCCTGACGCCACCAGGGCAGCGTCCGTCGAGGCTGGACAGTGCACTCTCGCGTCCATGCTTTCCAAGAAGCCTCCAGCACCGAAGGACGCCCCTACCGAGCTGGCTGATGCACAACAACTTGTTCTGCACACCAACCCGGCCCTTGCCTTGGTTGAGAGGAGGGAGGCGCATGCGAAGGGCTTAGTGGAGCCCCATATGCCCAGCGGCGAGCGATACCCTCCGACCCTGATTGAATTTGTCAATAATTGGAACAAGGCGGAGTTTGTCCACAACGATGATCTTTCAGAGAAGTTCGGCCCTGCTGAATTTTCTGCTCAAATGAACACAGCCGCTAAGGCAATTAACCACGCAGGTCGGATGATGGAGGTACGTTACTTCCCCTTTCCCTTAGCATGTTGCAGATATTAGTGATATAACCATTAGTCCCCGAGCCTCCGGGGGAGTAACTTGTTACTCGGCCGGATGCTCCTTAGAAAACTAACGTAGCTCCTTGATAACTTCGAATATGCACACACCTAGAGCCGGGTTAAGTTCCACTTGGCCCGGATTTTGTACACTTCGAATATGCACACACCTAGAGCCGGGTTAAGTTCCACTTGGCCCGGATTTTGTACACTTCGAATATGCACACACCTAGAGCCGGGTTAAGTTCTACTTGGCCTGGATTTTGTACACTTCGAATATGCACACACCTAGAGCCGGGTTAAGTTCCACTTGGCCCGGATTTTGTACACTTCGAATATGCACACACCTAGAGCCGGGTTAAGTTCTACTTGGCCCAGATTTTGTACACTTCGAATATGCACACACCTAGAGCCGGGTTAAGTTCCACTTGGCCCGGATTTTGTACACTTCGAATATACACAAGGCTAAGTTGTATTTTTGTACTCTTTTTAGGTGATCACCAACCGCCGGAGCGCTGAGTTTCAGCGTCTCCTGGACACTCATAAGATGCTGCGCGCCAAGCATAACGCACTTCTCGCTGAACACGAGAAACGGGGTAAGTTTCTTCCTTGACATTCCTCCATTTTTCTTCATATTTTTCTGCTGAACTAACCCATCATTCGGTTTCTGCAGCTGGGGTGGAGGCTGAGAATACCCTCATGAGGAGGAACTTGGACCAGATCAAGGGTAAGCTACTTTTGTGCGACGTTGCTATGTTTTCCATCTCCTTTCCTCCTTGGCTCGGCAAACATTTATACCTCGGCTCTGCCGGGTCAATAAACTATTTCAGCATCTCTTGAAGATAGTGTGCCCGTGCCTGATATGATGCTGCATTTTCTCGAACAAGCAGGACAACATCAGGCCGAGCTCAAAAAGAAAGACGATGAGCTCGCCCTCCTCCGGACCAAGGACGATGAGATTGCCAAGCTAAAGGAAGAAATGAAGAAGTTGAAAGCACAGCACTAGTCCGAGCTTCAAAAGGTTGGCTAGGACTATACTGAAGAGCGCGAACGCCTCAATCTCCAGATTGCCAAGGGCCAGGACTTACTCAAGGAGGCCGACATCAAACTTGAGTCGGCAAATGCTAAGCTTGTGCAACTCCGGGAGAGGCATGACAACTGCATCCATGAGCTGTCCCGGGTCCACAGCCATATCTCTAGTAAGTTCTTTTCCTTCAACCGACATTAATATTTCCGGGCCTGCTTCCTTTACTCATTCCACCTGTGCTATTTTTTCAGATAAGTTCCCAGAGAGCGATGCTATTGCCTCCAAGGCTGTTACCAAGTTCTGCCAGTAAAGGGGTACTCCGTCTGGTCCTGGCTCCATTCCTCTTGCCCTCGAAGATCTGATCGTCAGCTTGTCTTCTCGAATTGAGACTGTGAGGAACTATGGCAAGGATGTTATGGGCGTGGTGATCCGGATCTTCAATGCCTTTTGGCCTGAAGAAGATACTCCAGAGAAACTGTCAGTTCTCTTTGCCCGGCTTATGGACTGCGAGACTCAGCTCGATCTCTGGAGCGAATCTGCTGGGCGCGCCGGAGCTGAGATAGTTCTTCACTACGTGCTCACGTGGTACGAGAAGATCGACCTCAACCTCCTCGCACGCATGCGGACTGGATCAAAGTGGTCTACTGACCCGGATTGGGTGGCTCGGCGCAAGGCTTGCGCTCACAGCTTTATCCAATACGCCCCCATTCACTAGTGGAACGAAGGGCCGAGCTTTCTAGATGCTGCCGATGATGAGAATGCTGACAACGCCGAAGATGGCTTGGATGAAGACGAAGATGACGAGGTCTCGGATGTTGAGGAGGGCGAAGATGACGCCGAACTTCCTCCTGCTGCCCCTTGATCGAAAAAACTTTTGAATTTCATCAAATCCCCGGTATGCCGGCTGCAGTTGTATCAAATTTACAAGTGACATTTTGCTACTAAGTTTCTATGCTGGATTGACTTGGGCGTAGTCCCTGAGCTTCATTTTCTCGTTCTTCCAATATTTTGGCTCGGCTCGCGTCTACCTTGGTTCGGTTTTATAACTTACGAGTCTGAGTTTCAAAAATTGTCTTAACAATACTTGGAAACTTTAGGATTAGCTCAAAGTAACTCAGCATAGTAAATTTAAAGTACACACAAGGTTAGGTCGAAAAACAAACGTCTGCTCGATTAAGTTCTTTTCCTTAGTCGTTTTTCATGTGCTACGCAATTCCAAACTTGTTCTCTTGCTTGCCATGAAACCAATTCTTGTTGGACAGCAGCAAGTCGAAGAGTTGGGTTCTTGGTGCTCACACATTACTAATCCAACCTAGGTAGAACAACTTATGCCAGTCGACGTATAAATAATAAATACAGAAGACCATACTCATTATTAAGGCAGTCCTCGAGTTACTGCTCGAGGTGCCAACACTTCATTGATCAGCTCATTGTCGGCATACATACCGACATATGAGAAGATTCAGATACATACACTTCTTTGCTAAGTGTAGAAAGGACGAAGTAGAGCTACATTCCATGGACGCTTAGATTCCTCGCCGGACCTGTCCGCCTTGTTCTTTTCCTGTGGCTTTGCATCTATAAGATAATAAGAATCATTGTGCAATGCTTTGCTCACAATGAATGGCCCTTCCCATGGGGGGGATAACTTGTGCATTCCAGCAGTACGTTGTACCAACCGAAGTACTAGATCGCCTTCCCGGAAAACTCGGGGGCTTACTTTCCGGCTATGATAGCGTCGGAGATTTTGCTGATATATGGCGGATCTGGATAATGCCAATTCTCTCGCTTCTTCTAGCAGAGCAAAATCATTTTGCCGGGCCTCTTGCACTTCGGCTTCTGTGTATTGGGTGACCCTAGGCGAATCATGCTCTATGTCGGCTGCTAATACAGCTTATGCCCCATATACCAAAAAGAATGGCGTATAGCCTGTTGATCGATTCGGAGTTGTTCTTAAACTCCATAGTACTGCTGGTAGTTCTTCTATCCAGCACCCCGCTGATCTTTGCAGCGGCTCAATGAGCCGGGGTTTTATCCCGGATAATACCAATCCGTTGGATCTTTCCACTTGTCCATTCGAAGCGGGGTGGGCTACCGAGGCAACGTCCAGCCGAATCTTCTTATCTCGGCAAAAACGCGCAAACGCTCCTTCCGCAAAATTTGTACCATTATCTGTTATGATACTGTAAGGATAACCGTATCTCAAAATGATGTCTTTGAGAAATGTTACGGCCATAGCTCCATCACATTTTCTTATTGGCTTCACTTCGATCCACTTTGTAAATTTGTCCACCATGACCAAAATGTGAGTCATATTTCCCCTTGCTGGTTTAAACGGGCCAACCATGTCCAAACACCACACGGAAAATGGCCAGGTGATTGGTATACGTGTCTTGGTAGCATACGTGTCTTGGTAGCATACCTCTGACAACCATTGCACTTTCTCACCAGATCTTCTGCTTGTTCTAAGGCACTTGGCTAGTAGAATCCATGTCGGAAAGCTTTTGCCACCAAGGCTCGTGACGAGGCATGATGCCCGCACTCCCCTTGATGTATATCTCGGAGGATGTCAAGCCCCTCTTCCGGGTCAACACATTGCTGAAGGACATTAGTCACACTCCTTTTGTATAGCTCGGAATTGATGATCGTGTATGCCTTTGCTCTCCTCTGAGTTTGCCTGGATAGCACCTCCTCAGTGGGTAAAGTTCCATCTTTCAGGAATTGAAATATAGGTAGTGCCCAAGCTGGTATTGCTCGCACAGGGAACACTTGTTCATCAATTTCCATCCGGTCCACCAGCATAACTTCAACCGGAGCATGCTGAGTAGTCCCCGTGTCTTGCGAAGCAGTCCCCGGTTTTGCCGAGGCAGTCCCCGGGTTTCGCGCACCACCTCCCATGTCAATGTCCATGGGCACCGCTCCAGATTCTGTATCCTCCGGGACGTAGATTGAGTCGGTTTCTGGGGACGGCCTGATAGACGGTTTTCTGAGGTGTTCCAATGTTACACCTGGTGGAATTGCTTGTCGGGTTGATCCGAGCTTCGACAGTACGTCGGTTGCCTCATTTTCCACCCGGGGTACATGGTGAAATTCACATCCCTCAAAGTAACCAGATATCTTCTGCACATGAAATCTGTACAACGCCATGTTTGGATCAAGGGCGTCCCACAGTCCCGGCACTTGCTATACTACCAAATCCGAGTTGCCAAAGCATAGGATCCGACGTATCCCAATTTCTTTTGCCACTTTGAGCCCATGCACAAGTGCTTCTTACTCAGCGACATTGTTTGATGCCGCGAAATGGATCTGCATCACATATTTCAGCTAGTCCCTCTTTGGCAAGGTAAGTACAACTCCGACACCTAGCCCGGTTTTTGTTTTCGACCCGTCAAAGTGCATTCTCCAGTAGTTCAGATCTGGCAGTGGCGGCTCATTTTGCACCTCGGCCCAATCGACAAAAAAGTCCGCCACAACTTGAGACTTAATTGCTTCTCTTCTATCGTATTGTGGCGCATAAGGAGCTAGTTCAATTGCCCATTTTGCAATCCTACCACTCGCATCCTTGTTACTCATTATCTCGGATATGGGAGCCTCACATATTACCCTAATGGGATGCTCTTCGAAATAGTGCTTCAGCTTCTTAGCTGCCATATACACCCCATACGCCACTTTCTGATAGTGTGGGTAGTTCTGCTTTGAGGCAGATAATACCTCGCTTAGATAATACACTGGCCTTTGCACCGACTTACCCTCTTCGTCGCGCTCTACCACCATCACTACACTTACAATTCTGTTGGTTGCGGCTATGTAGAGCAACATTGGCTCCTTTGATAGTGGAGAGGCTAACACTGGTGTAGTGGCTAACATCTTCTTTAAGTGGGCAAAGGCTTCATCGTCCTGCGGCGTCCAAACGAAATTATCTGACTTTTTCATGAGTTGATAGAGAGGCAATGCCTTTTCTCCCAACCGACACACAAACCGACTTAACGATGCCAGGCAACCAGTGAACTTCTAGACATCGTTAAGACACTTCGGCAGTTCCATTCGCTCAATGGCCCGGATTTTAGTTGGATTAACTTCGATACCTCGGCTGGAGACAAGAAATCCGAGTAACTTTCTAGCCGGGACACCGAAGGTACATTTTTCCGGGTTAAGCTTCATCCGGAACCTTCTTAGGTTCGTGAATGTCCGCCTGATATCGTCAAGGAGCGTTTGGTCTTGATAACCACATCGTCCACATACACTTGTACATTTTGACCAATTTGGTCGTGCAAACATTTTTGCATACATCTTTGGTACGTTGCCCCTGCATTACGTAAACCAAAGGGCATGGTGCGATAGAAATAAGCCCCATACGGGGTGATAAATGCAGTCTTTATTTGTTCATCCGGATTCAGAGGTATCTGGTGGAAACCAGAATATGCATCGATGAATGACAATAGTTCACATCCAGCAGTTGAGTCTATGACTTGATCTATCCTGGGTAGTGGAAATGGATCTTTTGAACACGCCTTATTCAGGTTCGTGTAATCGATACACATACGCCAAACCACTGCCACATTCGGATCATCTTTCTTCTTCTCCACCATCACCGGATTACATAGCCAATCCGGATAAAGAACTTCATGATAAATCCTACAGCCAACAACCGAGCGATCTCATCTCCGATGACTTTCCTCCTATCTTCGGCGAAGCGGCGGAGAGGTTGCTTCACCGGCTTTGCTCCGGGTCTCACATTCAAAGAGTGCTCGGCCAACTCCCTCGGAACACCTTGCAAGTCCTGTGTGGACCAAGAAAAAATATCCCGATTCTCACGGAGGAAGTTGACGAGCTCGCTTTCCTATTTGTCATTCAACCCGGCACCAATTGTTATGGTGCGCTCTGGGAACATATCATCATCAGGCACCTTCTCGGTATCTTTCGTGGCTTGGAATGAGACACTCCCATGCGGGTTACTTAACACCGGCATATACTGCTGCGCGGACTGAGCTAATGCCACCACCTCTTGGATTTTTATTTTCTCTTGCGCAATCACGAGTGACTCGGCTAGGTTAGACCCGGCTGACACACACTCAATGGAACGTCGGAAATCTCCTGCAATGGTAATCACCCCATTTGGCCCGGGCAACTTCATCTTCAAGTAACTAATGTGACAACTTGCCAGGAACTTGTTCAGTGCTGGTCTTCCGAGTAACGTGTGATACACACTCTCTAAGTTCACCACTTCAAACTCCAAATTCTCAGTTTGGCAATTATCGCTCGTGCCGAACAATACATCAACCCGGACCTTGCCTATGGGCTCACAAGAAATGCCTGGCACAATACCATGGAAAGTTGTCCTTGTAGCCTGGAGCATGTTCTCCGAGATACCTAATTTGCGCATTGTATCCGCATACATGATGTTAATGCTACTGCCATTGTCAATTAGTACCTTGGAGGACCTCACATTGATGTTTGGCCCAATGAATGTCGGATCCAGTACTAATGCATATGAACCAGGACTCGGCATAAGCTTGGGATGATCTTTGATGCTCCAGGTGATTTCCTGGTCCGACCAAGGCATATACCTCGTCACAGCTGGCATTACCGCATTCACCTCCATATGTCGGTGCTGCAAGCTCTTTCTGTTTGTTTCCTCGGTGGTAAACACATAGTAACTCTGATGATGCTCTCTGTACTCATTTCTCCCATCATTTTCGGGGTACCTCTGATCCGGCTGATGCTAGTCTTCTACTTGATGCACTGCATCCCTTCTCTCATGGTTGTCATACCTCGGCGGAGGGGGAGGCAACATTAGCTGTTGCGTGTTTGCTCCGGAGAGCAATTGCTGCCAGGGTAACTCCTGCCGAGGTTGATTATTCCGGGGTGCCTGAGCATTCCCCGACCCACCTTGTTCTATTTTACGCATCCACTCACATTGCCTCGTTGTATGACCCGCTGGGTTACTTGGATTTGGCGTGTGAAATTTACACGGCAGATCCAACATTGACTCATAAGTATACCTCGGACGGTCCTTCTTTTCTTGCCACTGTTTCTTTTGCTCTGGCGTCCAAGTTTTCTTGCCATCATTCCTCGGTGTCCATTGTTGCCCTCCAGTTTTCTGACGTTGACTGCCCCCTGCTCCGGGCTGATCTTGATTCACAGCAGCAACTTGTTGTGAACTGTACCGATGATCCGGTCTGTCATCTCTTCTTTTACCTCTGTAATCATTCCTCCGGGGTGGTCCGGCCCCATCTCTCTGGTAGTACTCCTCATTTGTCTCGTTCGATATGAGCCTGGGTTGAGTCGGATCACCCAAAGCATACGAATCAGCAATCCGGATCATCTCTGCCAATGTAGTTGGCATTTTCCTTTGCAATTTCTGCCATAGCTCACTTGCATATCTGCATCCTTGCACAAACCATGCTATGGACTGTGACTCTATCACACCCTCACACGAGTTTCTCACGGTACACCACCGGGTTAAAAAGTCCCTGTCCGTCTCGTTCGGTCTCTGCTTACACATAGCTAGGGTCTGTGGCCTATTTGGCCTCTGATACGTACTTGAGAAATTGCTGACAAACATTTCCTCTAAATCGATCCAGTAGTTAATACTTCCGGGCGGCAAATTGTTTAACCATACCCTCGCTGGCCCCTCCAACATCTGGGGTACATATCTCACAGCCCATCTTAAGTTGCTTGTAGCAATTTTTACAGCTGTAGCATAGTTTATCAACCAATCCTCCGGCTTTGTACTGCTGTCATATGTCTTTGTGCCCCTGGGTAACTGGAAGTTAGGTACCGGTGGCTCCTTCATGATCCGGGGCCCAACACACGCAGGACCCGGCGGACCTTGACATTCAATCTGTTCCGACCTATACAGTCGATCCAGTTTTAATCTGGCATCATCAGGCATCAAATCCCTGTTTCCCAATCTCGACCCTATCACATGATAGTCTAGCCTTGGGTATCCTGCGTTCACCATTTCTGAATCTCCATCGTTATACCGATCCTGCTCTCGTGGAGCACCTCTCTGTTGCATACCTTGGCCGACACTTTGCTCTTGCCTTGGTATATTCCGATGCTGCGGTTGTCCTGCTCCTGCCGAGTTTCGCTGTCCGGCATTGCCATTTACAACATTTGCTTGACCGGCGTTGCCTTGGTCATGGTTACCTCCGCCAGCTTGTCCTCGGCTCACACTTCATTGATCGTCATTTCTCTGTACTTCTTTTCCTTTCCCTGCCCTTGTCGGGTCATACGGGACAATCTGTTTGTTCCTCCTGGCCGAGGTTACTACCTCTTCTCTCCTAGGACCACCATGAGGAGGCGATGCGGCTCCATCGGATTTCTTCGGGTTACCTACCGCCGAATGAACGATCCTGGAGGCCCTAGGTCTTTTCGGGTTTGCCCTGAGCAACTCCTCGTTTTGCCTGTTCACGATCCGAACCAACTCATTAACCCTATCTTGATGTCTCTGACGGGCTTCACCCGTGAGTCCCTCTAACTTGGATGCAGCTGCATCTACTGCCCTAAGGTTCTTTGCCGGGGTACTATACTTCGGCAGCCCCACGGACAAATAGTTCTCTGACTCCTCAATCCTAGTATCTCCCTCTTTGTTCATTTCACTCATGAGATTTCTCCCCTTTACTTTTACAGCATCAACTTTATTTGCCTTTGCGTACTCACGCAGCGTCATGTTCAACGACTGCTGAGCCGCGGCTATCTTTTTCGCACCCTCTAGTATTTTTTGCCTAGTTTCCTCTAGCTCGGCCTGTGCCTGAGCCGGATATACTGCTGCTGCTACAGGGTTTGCCAAGCTATCCATCGCTTCCCGCAACACATTTTCTGGCCTCTCTAGTGGAGGACCCCTACCTTTCCTCGGCGCCTTGGGCGTTGCTTCCGGATCTGGTGCCAGATCTTTGCTTGTGCCAGCGCCAGGCGCAGTCATCATCACTTCTACGCGGTCCGGGGAGCGAGTGGTACGCGCCCCGTGAACCACGCTAAGGGGTGGCTCGCCTGCCTCGACGACGTGCCGCGGATGAACGCATGACACGTCCACAGCAACGTAGACCTTATGCGCGTCGAGCTTGACGAAGAGGCTGTTGCGCGGAAGAGGGCACGTGCCGAAGCAGCCAGCGTTGTCGCTGACGAAATCCAGCGCTCCAAAGCGCTGAATGATGCGTTCGCCGGTGTCGATGAGGTTTCCTGTCTGGATCTTGACCCTTGCTAGCACCGCTAGCCCCACAGTGGGCGCCAACTGTCGTGGTGGTGTCACGGCAGATGCCATGGATAGGCTAAAGGTGGGGACTAAATGCACTAGGGGAATCCAGGGAGGGATAGTGTGGTGATTCCACACACAGAAGTTTTATATTCGATTCACCTTCACAGATTACAAGTGCTCCTAGCGCTGTATTCGGGAGAGGAGGAAGAAGGAACTCTCTTACTCTCGCCACTAGCTAGCCCACAGAGCTATTTCCTAGAAACCAATCCGTCCAGAATCAACCTGTTTAAGACCAACCCTTCTACAGAGGCCCTAGCCCTCCTTATATAGAGGTGGCTAGGTCTCCACTTAGGGCATACGTGGAGGCATATTACAGGGAATATGCCTCCTCCCTAAATAGTAAGCAGACCGGGAATATGCCTCCCCCCAGCTACGTGAGCCTCTATGGCGCCTGCGTCACCCGACATCGGCTTCGTCACCTTTGTCGGCCACGCCTCGGTGGTCCGGCTTCTCTCCGCTTCGCTCACTCTCTGCATACAGTTGTCACCTTTGACCAGCGAGATACCTTCCTTCTCTTACAAGCTTGACATAACCTGGATCCTACATAGTTGATCCGGCCACACCTGTTCCTGCATAAAGGTTAGATACATCTTTCCGACTCATGGCTTAAGTCGGTTGAGAGCATGTTAGGTGGATGTCCCCTGGTCCGGGTTACCCCGTGATTCGGCCTGCCTTGAGGTGACTCGGCCAGCATCCGCTTTGGCATTGCCGAACCTCGGCTAACTCGGCCTTTATACCCCGGCGTGACCCTACCCAGGGATATCCCCCCAACATGGGGAGTCTTAATGAAGTTCTTATTATGGTTAATGATTCCTATGTCCCCATTGATTTCTATGTTTTGGATGTTGAATACAATGCTTCTTGTCCTATTACTTTGGGAAGACCTTTTCTTAGAACTGTTGGTGCCATCATTGATATGAAAGAAGGCACCATTAAATATCAACTCCCACTCAAGAAAGGTATAGAACACTTCCCTAAAAAGAGAGAAAATATTTCTTTTGCTTCTCCTATGAAAACAAAATTTGGTCTTAATGCTTCTTCATTTGAGAACACTTGATTCTTTTTCTTGCTTCTTATGCCTAGCTTAAAGGCGTTAAAGAAAAGTACTTATTGGGAGATAACCCAAAAGTTTTAGATGAGTCTTGGAAGTTATTACCTCTGTAATAACCTCTCCCTATCCTTTTTATTTGCTTTTTGTGCCAAGAGTAACCTCTAATGAGAGTGAAGTAATGATTGGGAAAGTTGCTGTCCCGAAACAGACTTTTGTGCTTCACCGTAAAAATTCATGAGAGAGCTCTGTATGTCGGATTGAGCTGTAATTTTTGTGCTTCTGCCCCAGGTTGTTATCGAACTTTCATTCACTTTTTGATTTGAGCAAGAGAAGGTCTTCGAAAAAATTCGTCTTTACCTGCTGGTCTATTTTGACAAATTTCTACCATTTTCTGCATTTGCTTCTTGTTGGTTCCTTCTTGAGTTCTTTTGGGGAATTGAGATTTTTGAGGGAAGTGCTACAGTAGCTAGTGTTCTAAGGGAAGTTTATTTGGTGTTATAACTGAACCTTGAGACTTATTTATAGAAGTGCACTAATGTTGCTAATGAGATTGTGTGAAGTTTTGTATGAAGGAAAAATTTCAGGTGTACGGAAGGAATGAGTAATGAGATGAAGGATGGACTAAATCTCAAGCTTGGGGATGCCACGCGTGTCACCCCAAGAAATATCCAAGAAGTACAAGCGTCAAAGCTTGGGGATGCCCAAGGCATCCCCTTCTTCATCAATAAAAATTCCAGGTTTCTTCCAAACGCTTCATTTTTATTGTTTCATGCACAGTTGTGTTTTTCTTGGAGCGTCTTCTTTTTTGTTTTCGCTTTGGTTTTAGTTTGCTTGGTTTGCTTAGTGTTTTGAATAAATTGGTTGGACCCCCTCTTTCATACATTTGGTTTGCAAATAGTTTGGTTTGGTTTGGAAAAGAGTAGGAAAGTTCATACTTATGTGGTAAAAAGAGTGAAGGGTTCGTAGCATGGAAAACAAAAAATTTCTACCGCAAGAACGAACAAAACCCAGATCTAATCTAGATAAAAGCCAAGATCTAATCTATTAGACATGAGCAACGAGATAGATGGGAACTAACCCTTGTAGATCCGAAAGCGTTAACGAGATTAGATCTCGTGGTTGATGTAGTCGATCACTTGCCGATCTCAAGATCGTGTGGACGATCCTTCCGGCGTCGCGTTCCGGCAGCGTTTCCGCAGTCGGTCAAGTGTACGATCCTTCCGGCGCCGCGTTTCGGCAGCGCTTCCGCAATCGGTCACACGTGCAGAGTCGAAGCAGACCTTCCTCTCTCCGTTCCAGCGAGCAGCGGAGGTAGTAGATCTTCTCCACGGAATCCCGGCAGCACGACGGCGTGGTGGTGGTGGTGGAGTAGAGAATTCTGCAGGGGTTCGCCTATGCCTATGCAAAAGAAAGGTGGAGGAGAGAGGCGGTAGAGATTGGAGTTGTGGGAGAGAGCTTGGAGGGGGCGCCCCTGCCCTTCTATTTAAGGGGGGGAGGCGCGCCTGGGGTGGGGGAGTCCTAGTAGGACTCCCCTCCTATGGCCGGCGGTGGGAAGGGGGGAGGAGTCCTCCTCCCCCACGAATCCGTGTCTTGCCCCACTAGGTTTCCTTTGACCCTTTCTTGGTTTTCAAGCAAACTGCAAGAAATCCTCTAGAACCTTCCAGAACATTCCGAAACCTTCTAGAACCCTCATACAAATACTCCGGAACATTTCCTAACTCAGAAAATGATCCCCAATATATGAATCTTATTCTCCGGACCATTCCGGATCTCCTCGTGATATCCCGGATCCATTCCGAGACTCCGAACAACATTCGGTCTCCAACGCACATTCCATATCTACTTAAAACAACTTCGAACCTTAAGTGTGTCACCCTACGGTTCGTGAATATGTAGACATGATAGAGACACATCTCCTATCAATAACCATCAGCGGGACCTGGAGATCCATAATGGCTCCCACATACTCAACGATGACTTCATGATCGATTGAACCATTTACATACGAAACCAATTCCCTTTGTCACGCGATACTATACTTATCCGAGGTTTAATCGTCAACATCTCCATACCTAGTTCTACCTCGATACTGATAAGTACTCTTTACTCGTTTCGTGATATGTCATCCCTTGTGACCCAGTCACATGCTTGCAAGCTAACTAGATGACATTCCACCGAGAGGGCCCAGAGCATATCTATCCGTCATATGGATGGACAAATCCCAATCTTGGTCCATGCACTTCAACACATACTTTCAGAATACCCAATGACACCTTTATGACCACCCAGTTACGAAGCGGTGTTTGATGTCATCAAAGTACCCATCCGGTGATGGTGATTAACACAACCTCATGGTCGAAGGATTAGGTTACTATGCATTTAAAAGCTTACAACAATACGAACTTAATGACTTGATCTTATGCTACGCTTACTATGGGTGTGTGTCCATAACATCATTCTTCTAATGATATAACCTTGTTATTAATCACATCCTAATGTCCATGATCAGGAAACCATGATCATCAATTAATCAACAAGCTAGTTCAACAAGAGGCTTACTAGGAACTCTCTTATGTTTACAAAACACACAAGTATTAGTGTTTCCTAATAATACAATTATAGCATGGGATGTAAACATTCATCCTAAACACAAATATATAATAATAACCACTTTTATTATTGCCTCTTGGGCATATCTCCAACAGTCTCCCACTTGCACTAGAGTCAATAATCTAGTTAAAAACTTGTGCATTCAACACCTATGGCTTTCTGGTGTTGTATAGACACTATTGCTAGTGGTAAACATAATCTTTGGATTTGACACTTCCAGGTCCGTATGTATTTGCATGTCCTTGCGTCTCTACGCATTTCTCATTCTCCAATGAGATGGCATTGTATAAATTTGGTCCTTTGGTGAGACCTTTAGTTCCTTCGGCTCAAAATATGTTGATATTATTGTCACACAATATATCTTCATAGTATTAGCCCACTTTGAACCACACCTAGTTTGATAACAAACTACTTAACACAAATGCCCTCCTTTGCTGCTACTATAGCAGTTTATATACTTAGCCTTTTGTTGTAGTATCCGTCACAATGTCTCAATTTTGGAACTCATCCAAATCCATCATGGAACATCCTTTCCATTACATTGTGCTGTCCATAGTCTAAATTGAGATAAATTTAATTTGTATCTTGTGACAAAACTAGTATCAATGTAACACTTTACAATGAACTACCTTTAACTATTTGTCACTTATACATGGTATATTCTTAGTTCTTCCAAAGCTCATAAGAATATCTTTACTATTGTCCAATGATCATCTTATGAATCATTCTGGTATATGCTCATAACATTTGGAGCATAGGACATATCTGGATGTGTATATCTCAAAGAATTATTGATCAAAATATTCTTGTGATTTTACCAAGTGTCAAAACACTTGAATCTCGTGTCAACACACTCGAATCTTGATTTAGTCCTTTCCGTGCATCAAGAACCTTTCTTGTTGTTTCCATATTGAACTCATTCAACATCTTATCTATGTACATTTGGCAAAAACCATATTAGCGCCTCAATCTATCCATATAGACATCGATGCCTAATTTGGGTTATGCCTAAGTCTTTCATCGAAATGAAATTCTTAACCTGTGTCAATAAAAGATACATCATTTCCAATCAACAATATGTCTTTCACATAATGTATTAGAAATATGTCTCAGCGCTCCCACTTAATTTCTTGCAAATGCAAGCATCTTCATCATCTCCGATGAATTTAAACTCTTTTAACAGTTTCATCATGGTGAAGATTCCAACTCCGTTATGCTTACTTCAACCATTGAAGTTTTGCATACTCTTTTAGCATCCTTTGAATTTAACAAAAACCCTTTGGATCGTGTCATGTACACGTCCTAGGTAACCATTCTATTAGAAGAACTTGTTTTGTTTGTTCAACTACCATATACCAAAATATATGTAGTGGTTGCTACATTAATCCGTCCATACTAAATATCGCTATGAAAGATCAAATCTTATCATAGTCAATTCCTTGAACATTGTCGTAAACTTTTTTTTTGACATATCGACTATTTCATAGATGTTAAACATCCATGTCTTATTTCTTTATAAATCCAAACACGACCGATAGGCTTCACGCCTTTCCGGAGGGTCTTCAAAGTTCAGAAACTTGATTTCTCGTGTATGTATGGATGCTATCACGGATTCCATGACTTCTAGTCTTTTTATAGAGTCAGGGCCCATCATCGCTTCTTTGCATGTAGTCGGTTCATCATTGTCAAAACAATAACGACTTGCTTATCAAATCTTACTATTTGATTCTTACCGACCTACACGGTTCTATAGGAACTCTAATCTTCGAGATCACACCTTTTGTAATCACGAGAGCCATGAGCATTGCGGCCGTCACCTGGACACTTTCCGGCGCTGCGCTACTTAGCACATATAGCTAAGGTTCAACAACCTTATCAAAGTTCTATTGTCCTCCCACTTAACTTTTCACGAAAAATTCCTTCTCAAGAAACTTGACGTTCCAAGTAACAAACTCTTTTGTCCTCGGTGTTATGGAGAAATTCCCAAAAAATTCTTTGGGATAACCTACAAAGACGTGCTTATCCGACTTTGGTTGTAAACATTTTACTTATGCATAACATACCAAAATTTAAGAAAATACAATTCGAGTTTTATCCCAAACCATAACTCATATGTTGTCATTTCAAGGGATCACGATGGAGCTATTTTCAGTATAAAAGCGGTAGTCACTAAAGCTTTAATCTTTAATATATAATGGCAGTTTTATAAATGACACCTTTGATCTTACCATGTCAAACAAGGTTTCATTACATATCTTGAACACTCCATACTCCTATGGTGTTTTGGGAAATGCAAATCCATGGAACGATTCCTTAAATCTTAGGTGTTTTTGCTAAACATGTAACTCAAATATCTTCCTTTATGATCGAATCATAAACTCTTTATTTTCTTGTTACAATGATTTTTAACTTCATCTTGAAAGTCTTTGAACAACTTTCAAATGTTTCATACTTCCTCCTTATTAAGTAAATATACAGATATATTCACTCAAATTTTCGGAGAAAGCATATGAAGCAAAAAGATCCATCGCATATGGCTACACATAATGGACTATGCACATCAGCATGCACAATTTCCAATAAGCTAGTCATCCGTTCCTATCTGGCCTATGGACGGAGTTTCAATTATCTCGAGGAAAGTCTCACATGCGTCAATTGATCAAAATCAAAGACTCCAAAATTCCATCAACATGGAGTTTCTTCATGTTTTCTTTCAAATATAATTTAAACAGTGATGTCACTTCATAAGTGATCTTTCAATCATTTGTCTTGTGACATTTTAGCAATAGTATTTATGGATGTGATTTCTCCCACTAGACTTGTAAAAGTTCATCCATCCTTTATGGAATACGGTTATTATTTGAACAACCATTGTTCTCGTAATACCGGAATCTAATAAGAATTATTAAAACAAATCTTGAAGGCTAGGTTTGATGACAACGAAAAACACAATAACACTTTATTTGTTTTCGATGAACATCATCACTCATTCTCTTGCTAGTTACTTAGGCCATTGTAGTTCATGAATTGCGTTGTCCTGTATGACACTTCATACCAACCGATTCGGTATCCAATACCTAAGAGCCACATTGTTTAACAAGCAAGGAATACAACCATAACATGTATATCTTCTACATACCCAAGTTGGACATCTCCAACCTTATAATTTCTGCCAAATATTTTATAGATTCTCTTTCAGCAATTCCTTTTTTTTCTTTTAAAAGAATCTATCAACATCAATAGTGGTGTCATTCACATGACACATAGTACAAAGCGTATATAGTCAAATACTAATACCTTTGGACTTGCACTTTGAAGTGGATCACCATCATCAAATGTTTGGCATTCTTTTAAAAATCCATTCTTTAGTAATCTATTAGTGTAGTAAACATTTTACTTACATCTTTTATTCATCCTTATCATGACAACTTTCATGATCAAGTTGCTATAGCTTATAAAGGTGAATTGCGAGTATAATGTTTCTTTTTCAAAACCTTTTGGAGGATTAGGACGACTAGCGTCTCCAACCTTCACAAATTCTCATAAAATATGAGGACGTATACTCTATCATGTTTTAACCAACACATTGTTTTAGATATCGCAATACCTTTCATATATGATGGTTTCTGAAACATTACTTTTAGCTTTTAGATAAACTTGATATTAAAAACAATCTTTTGAGTATCAAGAATCATGGAGGCAAACATGATACATTAGATACTAACACTGGAATTGTTACTCCTGATTTAATACTATTTATTAAACTTCACAGAGAAAACGGAGTTTGCTGAAAGTTTGCAATAGGACTTTTAAACTTTAAATTGACACTGAAAACAATATGATACCAGTTTGTAAAGCAAATATCCAGAATTTCTATAGTTCCACTATCTCAACTATAACTAAGCGTAAGGTGGTGAACGGAAGCCAATGACTACAACAAACTATGCAAATTCACTTTGATTGTGTTTATGATAAATTGAGTTCGACTAATCCAAATTACAAATGAACTCCCACTCAAAACAACATCCCTCAAGATGTTTTAGTGATTACATGAACCAAATCCACTAAACCAAGTCCGATCATCACGTGAGATGATGTAGCTTTAAAGGCGAACAATCAACATGTTCATCATATCATCCATATGACTCATGCTTTACCTTTCGGTATTCTGTGTTCCGAGACCATGTCTGTACATGCTAGGCTCGTCAAGGTTAACCTTAGTTTCTGCATGTGCAAATCTGGCTTGCACCCGTTGTATGCACACGTAGAGTCTATCACACCCGATCATCACGAGATGCTTCGAAACGACGAGTCTTAGCAACGGTGCCAACTAAGGACGAACACTTTATTACTTGATATTTAGTGAGAGGGATCATCTTATAATGCTACCGTCGCGATCTAAGCAATACAAGATGCATAAAGGATTAACATCACAGGCAATTCATAATATGTGATATGATATGGCCTTTCTTCTTGTGCCTTTGATCTCCATCTCCAAAGCATGGACAAGATCTCCATCATCACCAGCGTGGCGTCAAGGTCCGTGGCGCCGCTTCATGGTTGTCCATCACCACCAACAACTATTACAACTACTTGGAATAAAGCTTATTACATGATGAAATAGACACACATGTCTTAAACAAAATTTAAAGACAACCATTAGGCTCCTGCCGGTTGCCATATTACAATAAGGATCATTGCATACATCAAATATAATCACAATCACATAATGGCCATATCACATCACAAAACCCCTGCAAAAACGAGTTAGACGCCTCTAATTTTCTTTGCATGTTTTACGTGGCTTGGGGCTTTCGAATAAGAACGGATCTTACCTACGAACATGAACCACAACATTGATACAAGTGTTGTCAGATGCTCATTGTAAATTGAATCTTAACTATGGTGGGAGAGACAGACACCCGCAAAGCCACTTGTGCAAAGCAAGTTGCACGTCAAGCGTGGAGCAAGTCTCATGTGCGATGACATGTAATGTTAGCCCGAGCCGCTTCATCCCACCATGCCGCAAGATGCAAAGTACACGCTAAGACACCATCAACAAAAGCATCAACGCCCATAAAAACATTGTGTTCTACTCGTGCAACAGATCTACGCATAGATACGGCTCTGATACCACTGAAGGGTTCCTAGCATGGAAAACAAAAAATTTCTACCGCAAGAACGAACAAAACCCAGATCTAATCTAGATAAAAGCCAAGATCTAATCTATTAGACATGAGCAACGAGATAGATGGGAACTAACCCTTGTAGATCCGAAAGCGTTAACGAGATGAGATCTCGTGGTTGATGTAGTCGATCACTTGCCGATCTCAAGATCGTGTGGACGATCCTTCCGGCGTCACGTTCCGGCAGCGCTTCCGCAGTCGGTCAAGTGTACGATCCTTCCGGCGCCGTGTTTCGGCAGCGCTTCCGTAGTCGGTCACACGTGCGGAGTCGAAGCAGACCTTCCTCTCCCCGTTCCAGCGAGCAGCGGAGGTAGTAGATCTTCTCCACGGAATCCCAGCAGCACGACGGCGTGGTGGTGGTGGTGGAGTAGAGAATTCTGCAGGGCTTCGCCTATGCCTGTGCAGAAGAAAGGTGGAGGAGAGAGGCGGCAGAGATTGGAGTTGTGGGAGAGAGCTTGGAGGGGGCGCCCCTGCCCTTCTATTTAAGGGGGGAGGCCCGCCTAGGGAGGGGGAGTCCTAGTAGGACTCCCCTCTTATGGCCGGCGGTGGGAAGGGGGGAGGAGTCCTCCTCCCCCACGAATCCATTCCGAGACTCCGAACAACATTCGGTCTCCAACGCACATTCCATATCTACTTAAAACAACTTCGAACCTTAAGTGTGTCACCCTACGGTTCGTGAATATGTAGACATGATAGAGACACATCTCCTATCAATAACCATCAGCGGGTCCTGGAGATCCATAATGGCTCCCACATACTCAACGATGACTTCGTGATCGATTGAACCATTTACATACGAAACCAATTCCCTTTGTCACGCGATACTATACTTATCCGAGGTTTAATCGTCAACATCTCCATACCTAGTTCTACCTCGATACTGATAAGTACTCTTTACTCGTTCCATGATATGTCATCCCTTGTGACCCAATCACATGCTTGCAAGCTAACTAGATGACATTCCACTGAGAGGGCCCAGAGCATATCTATCCGTCATATGGATGGACAAATCCCAATCTTGGTCCATGCGCTTCAACACATACTTTCAGAATACCCAATGACACCTTTATGACCACCCAGTTACGAAGCGGTGTTTGATGTCATCAAAGTACCCATCCGGTGATGGTGATTAACACAACCTCATGGTCGAAGGATTAGGTTACTATGCATTTAAAAGCTTATAGCAATACGAACTTAATGACTTGATCTTATGCTATGCTTACTATGGGTGTGTGTCCATCACATCATTCTCCTAATGATATAACCTTGTTATTAATCACATCCTAATGTCCATGATCAGGAAACCATGATCATCAATTAATCAACAAGCTAGGTCAACAAGAGGCTTACTAGGGACTCTCTTATGTTTACAAAACAAACAAGTATTAGTGTTTCCTAATAATACAATTATAGCATGGGATGTAAACATTCATCATAAACACAAAGATATAATAATAACCACTTTTATTATTGCCTCTTGGGCATATCTCCAACAAAGAGCTCATCTTTGACTGTGGCCTATGCTTGTCATGCCATGCTTGATATTGTTTTGGCTTTATGCTTAGTATTCTTTGCTGTAGCATGACTTGTTATAAACAATTGAGATTGCTTAATGTGCCTTGGATGAATCATGCGTTGTTTTAGCATATTAAAGCATAGTATAGTGGTATTCTCCTTTGATGCTTTATTTGGGTTGACTTGGCACATGCTCACACCATGTTATGACTATCCAAAGTCACCATTGCCTTTATGATCCTTTAGTTTTCAACTTGTAGTATCACTTTATGCTTTGATCAATGATGTTTTGTCGCTCTGCATGATTATGGATATTATTGCTCTCTTAGTTTGTCGCTCCCAGTCATTTGCTAGCATCCACAACAAAGTGTGAGTTCCACTCATGCATCCAACTCCCTAAACCAAGTTATTCCAAACAGTGCACCATACCTACCTACTAGCTTATGCTATTCCGAGTATATTCATGCTTTTGTTTACCATCCACTTGTTATGTGAAAACTAGTGATTAAAGCTCTCACGAACTTGATGGCACACTTTACTTTTTGCCTCTAATAAACTTGAACCATTGTGTCTTCTATGTTGTATATGCTTGCACTTATTTGTTGGGAATTAGCAGAACCATGCTTTCATGGGGAACGCTTTCAACATTGCACTTGGTACTTGTACCTAGTTGATATCATGCTCTTTTGTATATGGATGTCGTCGGTGTGAAATGAAAGGGGAGCTTGTAAGTCCATGGAGTTATGTCTATGTGTTAGAGAAACGCTTGGGCCACTCGTCTAATCCATGCTGACATGGTGGAAACCTGCAGTGTAACCATAACGAGCTGTCTATGAAGCATTCTTCTTATAAAAAAAGATTCCTATATTGAGAAAAAAAAGAGAAAAGAAAAAAAACGATATTATGAAAAGAGGAAAGAGAGAAAAAAGCACCATATTCCCATGGTAAATAAGAAGAATGCTGAGATGCTCGTTGTCTGCTTGCCTTGTCATTTTGATATGGGGATTCTTCCGTATCATCGGGCAAGGGGTACCCCGTTGGCGGTTCTGTATGATACACATGTACTTACGATGACAAGAACTTACCGGTGACTAAACTTGAGTAGCATGAGGAGCGGCCCTCGTATACAAGGGACATGTGATTTGTAACTTATACTTCGTCAAGCATGTACACCATAGTTTGTTCACTTTAACATTAATCACCTTCAAGATGCTTATGATAGGGGCAATGAGAGCTGAAAGCTATAAGTACCATAATTTTTGGAAGCTCTTTATGAGACTTGAATCTCTGCTTCCTTCTATGAAGGCATTTCTTCCACCATTATATTGAGTAACCTGCAGCGTAACCATAATGAGCTGTCTATGAAGCATTGTTCTTATAAAAAAGAGTCATATATTGAAAAAAAGAGAAAAGAAAAAAAGAGATATTATGAAAAGAGGAAAGAGAGAAAAAAAGCACCATATTCCCATGGTAAATAAGAAGAATGCTGAGATGCTTGTTGTCTGCTTGCCTTGTCATTTTGATATGGGGATTCTTCCGTATCATCGGGCAAGGGGTACCCCGTTGGCGGTTCTCTATGATACACATGTACTTACGATGACAAGAACTTACCAGTGACTAAACTTGAGTAGCATGAGGAGCGGCCCTCGTATACAAGGGACATGAGATTTCTGACTTATACTTCGTCAAGCATGTACACCATAGTTTGTTCACTTTAACCTTAATCACTTCAAGATCCTTATGATAGGGGCAATGAGAGCTGAAAGCTATAAGTACCATAATTTTAGGAAGCTCTTTATGAGACTTGAATCCCTACTTCCTTTTACAAAAGGCCTATCTTCCACCATTATATTGAGTCTCCACCTTCTATCTTTATGCACTTACTTTGAGAGCATAGTGGCCCTTCTTAGTTCTATGTGCATTGTCCCAAGACTAGTTGATTGATGCATACTTTGATATTGCTTGTTTTAAACTATTGTATCTAGTCACTCTTTTGAACTTTGAAGGTGTCCTATGCATTTATATTTGATACTCTATTGAGGGACAAGCTGAATACTATTATGCTATGTTTTCTTTATGTGAAAACAAACAAACATCTTGCAAAGCATTGTTATTCATGAACCTTTTGTTTGTGCCTTTTCATGTTGCATCATAGTTTCTTTGCTTATTTCTAGAACCTTGTCTTTCATGCTATGATTGAAGTACTATGATCCCAGCTTTGAATGTTTTGCAAATACTTTGATCAAGTCTTTGATGGTGCATGTCACCTCAAAAATTATTCTTTCTTTTTATCACTTACCTACTTGAGGACGAGCAGGAGTTAAGCTTGGGGATGTTGATACATTGCAAATGTATCTATAATTTTTGATGTTCCATGCTTGGTTTTATCCACTTTCTTGTGTTTTGTTCCAACTTTGGAGTTTTTTTCATATGATTTCTTGGACTAACCTATTAACAAGAGCCACAGTGCCAGCTGCCTATTTTCTGCTATTTTTGGTTCCAAGAAAGTCAGAAAATGAATATTCTCAGAATTGGACGAGACAAAAGCCAAAGTGCCTATTTTTCCGGAAGGGATCAAGTGCCAGAATACAAGACAGAGAAGGGCCAGGGGCCGGCCACACCACCTGGCCGCGCGGCCAGGCTTGGCCCACGCCAGGGGATTGTGTGGTGGCTCTCGGCACCCCCTCGGCCTCTCCTTCCGCCTATATATTACCGTCGGGACGAAAACCCTAAGTACCCGATCAGAAATCCACGAAAGAGTCTGTAGCCGCCGTCATCTCCATCCCTAGATCGGGAGGGATCTGAAGCTCTTCCCGGCACCCTGCCGGAGAGGGGAATTCACCCTGGAGGCCTTCTTCATCACCATGCAAGCCTCCGGTGTGATGCGTGAGTAGTTCATCCTTGGACTACGGATCCATGTAGTAGCTAGATGGCTGGTTCTCCTCCTTTGTGCTTTCATGTCTAGATCTTGTGAGCTCCGTTCATGATCAAGATCATCTATTTGTAATTCATACATGTTGTGTTTGCAGGGATCCGATGGATATTGACATGCTATTTTAGATTGATTATTGATTTATCATGTCTTTGTTATTTGAGATCTTGCATGCTTTCCGTTGTTAGTAGCTATCTTGGCCAAGTAGATGCTAGCAACTCCAAGAGTTAGTATTTATGCTCGATAGTGGGTTCATGCCTCTGGTAATCTGGGGAAGTGACAGAAATCTCTAAGGTATTAGATGTCTTGTTGCTACTAGGGAGAAAACAACAATCCTTTGTTCATAGAACAATCGTATTGTTTACTTTACACGCAGTTCGTAAAGCAATAATCTGTTGCTTGCAACTTAATACTGGAGGGGGTTCGGATGATAACCTGAAGGTGGATTATTAGTCATAGATGCACTTGGATGGCGGTCTATGTATTATGTTGTAATGCCCAATCAAGTCTCAAAGGAGTCAAGATGATTAGTATATGCATGTATTGCTTTCTCGGTGTTTGTCAATTGCCCCGCTATAATTTGTTCACCTAGCATGTTATCTATCTTAAGGAGAGCCACCTCTAGTGAACTATGGATCCCGGTCCTTTTACTTTACATACAATCTACAATCTTTTACTGATTTGTGTTTACTTTCTGCAAACTTTTACTTCTTTCCATTCGATACATTTAATCCTTTGTTTTCCGCAAAACACGGTGAGATTGACAACCTCATCACAAGTTGGGGACAAAGTTCTGTGGTTGTAGTGTGCAGGTCTCCATGTTGCTACTAGCACCGGTAGTGTACCCTGCCAAAGCTCAGCTAGTAACACCTTTGGGGTGTTTCCTTGCTCCTACTAGTTTGATTAAACCTTGGTTTCATAACTGAGGGAAAACTTGCTGCTGTATTCATCGTACCTTCCTCTTGGGGTTCCCAACAAGCTCTACGTCGAACGACGAGCACATTAGAAACCTGCAGCGTAACCATAATGAGCTGTCTATGAAGCATTGTTCTTATAAAAAAGAGTCATATATTGAAAAAAAGAGAAAAGAAAAAAAGAGATATTATGAAAAGAGGAAAGAGAGAAAAAAAGCACCATATTCCCATGGTAAATAAGAAGAATGCTGAGATGCTTGTTGTCTGCTTGCCTTGTCATTTTGATATGGGGATTCTTCCGTATCATCGGGCAAGGGGTACCCCGTTGGCGGTTCTCAATGATACACATGTACTTACAATGACAATAACTTACCGGTGACTAAACTTGAGTAGCATGAGGAGCGGCCCTCGTATACAAGGGACATGAGATTTCTGACTTATACTTCGTCAAGCATGTACACCATAGTTTGTTCACTTTAACCTTAATCACTTCAAGATGCTTATGATAGGGGCAATGAGAGCTGAAAACTATAAGTACCATAATTTTTGGAAGCTCTTTATGAGACTTGAATCCCTACTTCCTTTTACAAAGGCCTTTCTTCCACCATTATATTGAGTCTCCACCTTCTATCTATATGCACTTACTTTGAGAGCATAGTGGCCATTCTTACTTCTATGTGCATTGTCCCAAGACTAGTTGATTGGTGCATACTTTGATATTGCTTGTTTTAAACTATTGTATCTAGTCACTCTTATGAACTTTGAAGGTGTCCTATGCATTTATATTTGCTACTCTATTGAGGGACAAGCTGAATACTATTATGCTATGTTTTCTTTATGTGCAAACAAACATCTTGCAAAGCATTGTTATTCATGAATCTTTTGTTTGTGCCTTTTCATGTTGCATCATAGTTTCTTTGCTTATTGCTAGAACTTTGTCTTTCATGTTATGATTGAAGTACTATGATCCCAGCTTTGAATGTTTTACAAATACTTTGATTAAGTCTTTGATGGTGCATGTCACCTCAAAAATTATTCTTTCTTTTTATCACTTGTCTACTCGAGGACGAGCAGGAGTTAAGCTTGGGGATGTTGATACATTGCAAATGTATCTATAATTTTTGATGTTCCAAGCTTTGTTTTATCCACTTTCTTGTGTTTTGTTCCAACTTTGGAGTACTTTTCATATGATTTCTTGGACTAACCTATTAACAAGAGCCATAGTGCCAGATGCCTGTTTTCTGCTGTTTTTGGTTCCAGGAAAGTCAGAAAATGAATATTTTCGGAATTAGACGGGATAAAAACCAAAGTGCCTATTTTTCCTGAAGTGATCAAGTGCCAGAATACGAGACGGAGAGGGACCAGGGGGCCACCACAACACCTGGCCGCGTGACCTAGCCTGGCCCGCACCAGTGGGTGGTGAGGCCAGCCCTGGCACCCCCTTGGCCTCTCCTTCTGCCTATATATTGCCCTCGAGATGAAAACCCTAAGTACCCGATCAAAAATCCACGAAAGAGTCTGTAGCCGCCGTCATCTCCATCCCTAGATCGGGAGGGATCTGAAGCTCTTCCCGGCACCCTGCCGGAGAGGGGAATTCACCCTAGAGGCCTTCTTCATCACCATGCAAGCCTCCGGTGTGATGCGTGAGTAGTTCATCCTTGGACTACGGATCCATGTAGTAGCTAGATGGCTGGTTCTCCTCCTTTGTGCTTTCATGTCTAGATCTTGTGAGCTCCGTTCATGATAAAGATCATCTATTTGTAATTCTGCATGTTGTGTTTGTGGGGATCCGATGGATATTGAGATGCTATTTCAGATTGATTATTGATTCTATCATGTCTTTGTTATTTGTGATCTTGCATGCTATGGCATCCCGCTAAAATCACTACCAGAAAATCGCTCGTTGTTTCTACTTTGTGCATCATCATGACATCATCATGCATGTTTGATCATAAAAGTACTTTGCAAAAACCCTATTTTTGTTTTCTAATTAGCCCTCCTTTAATTTCAAATCATAAAACCAGGTATTCTTGGATATATTATTTGTCTAAAAACTATTTATAAAAATATTTTAAAAGTTAAATAAAAATAAAAGTATTTTTTAGGGGGAGGCAGCCGGCCAGGCCAAAGGCCCAGCCAGCCAGCCTACAACCCCACCTAACCTAGCGAGCCACCAACTCTCCCAGCCGCTGCCGCCTTTTCTCCCCACCCTGCCGCCGCACACTCTCTCTCTCTCCCACACCCTGGCCACAATCCCTAGCCCCTGCCCGCACACACACACGCATGCGACACGGCCACGTCGCCCTCCCCTGGACCAACCACCCCCACCACCTACCACCTCCTGCACGCACAACCACCCCACCTGTGACCCCACCACGATCAAACCCAGCCCCGCTCCCTCTCCACCTCGCGTCCTGTCCCCATCCCCCTCTCTCTCTACCACGCCACCTACCCCCTCAATTCCTCCTCCCCACCGCACCTCGCCGTCGCCAGCTCTCTCCGCAGCGCCCCGCCGCCATCGCCCCATCGCCGCCTGTGCCCACGGAGGCCCCGCCGCTCTACCTCGTTGGCCGACGCGACCTGAACCCCCTCCTCTGCAAGCTCCTCGCGGTGCCACCGGATCCCGTCGATGTGGTACTCCGCAGCACCACCAACCGCCGGCCACCGCTCCTGCTAGGCCCTCCTCTCAAGCTCGCCCTGTCGCAGTCCACCCGCTTCACTTTAACCGCTGCCTTCCTCTTGCCTCGTCCTTGCCATCTCCCTCTCTCTCGGACCCGAGCGCCGTTGGCCTCACCCTCTGCACCGCTCGCCCGCGCCCACATCTGCCCCTCCTCTACGAGCCGGCCTAGTCGGGGTCTCCTCTGTCCGCCGCCAGGGGCGCCCTCGTCCCCTCTACCCCGTGTTGCACCCGGTCGCCGCCGCCTCTGTTCGTCGTGGAGCCGTTCGGCCGCCCTGCAGCGTGGCCGCCGTCGCCAGCATCTCCACCGAGCTCCACCACGCCTAGCGCCCACCTCGCTCACCGCCGGGCCGCGTCGTGACGCCTTCCGTCCTAGTGTTGTCCCCTGTTGCCCCTACAGTGAAGGTTGCCTCTGCCCGTGTCCTCTTTGATCCTTTGCCTCCGAGTGTTGTGTTGGCATGTCCAGATGTTTATGCTGCTACACAATGACCAGGACCCCATACAAATTGCTCCAACTTGGCTACCCGATGATGCATGCGAGGATCGACAATATGGCGATGTTGGAGCGCCTGTTCAGGACCCTCGAGTTGAACGAGATAGACATGATAAACAAGACGAAGACGTGGCTTTGATATCTTGTATACGTGTGTTGTGACTGTTGAAGTAGGAAACTGAAGAACCATCGAGGTGCCCAAAGACCACCGATGGCCGAGACCTGAACCCGGAGACCTTCATGGCATGACAAGTTCTCCTTCCCGGACCCCGTCTCGAGCTCGTCGACGCTATCTACACCGAGGCTGTGTGCATCCGAAAACCATAGTGCCAACCCAAGTCCGTCTTCAACCACCGGCTTCGAATTTCAAGAACTTCGTCCTGGAACTCCAAGATCTCCGTCTAGCCGTGTGTGCCGCAAGACGCCAAGCTCTTCTCATCGACAAGACCGATCCGAGGCCGAACCAAGATCTCCACGGATGCGACAAGACCTCCTTTCTAGATGTGATGACCGAGGCCCCGGACGACGAGCTCTTCTACCTAGACCCGAAGACTGAACCCGAAGACACAGATGCGACAAGATCTACCTTCTGTTTCCGAGAAAGTTACCGTCGAGGCCGATCCCGATCCCCGTCGTCCATGAGTCCAAACCACGAACCCCCGGAACCCAAGATCTTCCGAACCTGATGTGTGAACCTTTTCCCGAGCCCCTATTTTATAAATGCTATATACAAAACTTGTTGCATATTAAATTATTCATGCATGCATACCTGTCTGTGGTTTGGGGGCATTATGCAGATTCACCTCATAATTAAATATGGAGTCTATATGCGGGATATTCTAGTCTATTACGGACTGCTTGTTAAGACAACATTTAAATTGCGGGGTTGTTAAATAACTGGAACCTATTAATTAATTGTCGGGACCCCGGTTCCGCTTAATATTGCCTAATCACACCGCATCTACATCATATCATAATCATGTCGGATCTTCTGCCGTAGTATTAAATATTGCATCCGGTGTTTCTTTTAGTGCTTTGCTTCTTCGCGGATTAGGCCGATGAGTTTATGCGAGTATCGACAAGATCTCCGGATATGAACCTTCGGCAGTGTTTCCCAGGCGAGCACCTCTCCCCCTTCTACCTATTTTGCATTTATAGTCTTTATTTCCTCCTGTTGATCTATTGCTATCCGTGTCGCGATGCTTTAGTGTTCCGTACCAGATATATTCCATGCAGCCTTTATATTGCCTTGGACACATCCTATTGCCTGTTGTTTGATAGATAGTCAATCTTGCGAGTCGTAGTCGCTTGCGCATGTGCTGGATCGTGTCGTTGTTGTTCCACCGTTGACGGAAGGTTGGCACATGCTTATTGGTGGAGATCTTTAATGGTGGAGATGATCATGACTTTAAATACAACTATTAAATCTCTAGATATAACTAATGCAGAGGCATCGGTGGGCAATAGATGTTATTTGGTTCTTCCACGCTCACTTGTGTCCCGTAGGACCCCGAGTACTTGATACATGTTCCTTGACTATTCGCACTATCCACATCCGGGCGACACTATGGGATCCCCCTAAGCCAGAGCTTGATTCATTTCTATTTCTTGGGGCCACAAACTAGTTTGGGGATTTATTACTATCCTGTACTTATGCCATGCTTTACTGCTTTATTTAAGATTGTGCGTGGAGCACCTGTACTGTTTTGGATCGTGCCACATTTTCGCGGTATCGACAAGCCTAGTCACACTTTCGGGTTCCCAGTCGTTTACAGCCGTCGTCACAAACCCTGGGTCCGTTCTAGAGCCGGCCAACTTCGTTGCGGATAGCTTAGTGGGGTGGCCCCCTGAAATATTTATGAATCCTGTGATTTCTTTGTTGTGAAAGCCTTGTTGGGTTTTGAGTTGGTTTTTCCGAGGTTGATCGAGTGTGTGTTGCTATTTGTGCACCCCTACAGAAAAACTTTCTGAAAGTCGTGTCCGCGGTTATGGAAGACTTGGAGCACAGTATCTCGATCATAGACAAGCATAACTAAAGTAGTGTTATAAATTTGACTTAATATGTGACTAGTAATTCAACTTCCCTACAATGGAATGGATAATAAAAATGCCAACAACTGGTGAATCTGTGGTGATCTGTGTCATACTATACCTGCCTAGTAAGTATTGCAACTCCAATGAAATGTGATAAAAGTGCCAACAATTGCTGGGTTTTGGGATTCCTCAGGACAATTATATCTAACTAGTAAATGTTCCAACTATAACGGAATGGTGATTAAAACTGCCCACTACTTATGTTTCAGGATGACTCATGCTATCTACATCTGATTAGTAAGAGCTTCAACTATAATGGAATGAATAAAATTGCCAACCGTGTGAGTTCCTTGGTCTGACTTCCTCGTTTAGTCTCGAGGGGGAAATACCAGGATGCGTATGTTTGGTGTTAGTCTCAGGTTGGATCCGGATAGGTCTTTCTTATCCCTCTCTAATAGCCGCCAGTTTTACTGAGTCTCTATAGGTTCTTTAGTGCTGCTGTGCTGCCGCTTCAGTCCACCATACCTATGTAGGCGAGAGCCGCCGAATTCTAGCCTCGCCGTGTACTGGCCTCAGTACTGACACTCCTATTTTTCCTTTGCCCTTTGTCGGCACCCCTTTTGTTTTAGCAGGTTTGAGATCGACGTCGTTAGCAGGGTTACCCTTCTGGCTTGGCCTAGGCAGGGTTATGGACACCATTGGTTATTCTTCAGGGCTCTTAGCCCCATTTGCATCTTGTCCGTACTCGGATGCTGTAACGTTTTCAAGGTGATTTGGATCTTTGTATGGTACATATGTATTCTAGACTTGTTGAGTCGCTGTTGTATATATATATCTGTTCTGTGGGTCCCATCGAGGACTGTTGTGTCATGGTATTACTTCGTTTTTCCACCCGCACGAAAGTGTCTGGTGGGCGTCCTTGAATCGTTTCTATGCGGGTTTGACGGAAAGGGATAAAACTTGCATAGGGCCGATTCGAGGGTGTTACAGAGTGGTATCAGAGCTCATCAGTTACGATACCCCACTAGTCCATCCTGTAGGATGACCTAGCTAACGGCCGATGTAGAGTGTCAAAAACTATTTTCGCAAAATCGGTTGGATAGATCTGATTAGGTCTGATTTTACTCCTTACCCCTCTTCTGTTCTCCTCTTACCTCTGCGTGTTTTAAATCTGCTCTCTTACCTTTCTTCAAGTCTAGGATTTCTCGTGGTTGGGTTTCCGTCGTACCTTCAGGGTTTCGCTTCCTCCTTTGGTAACGGTGTTTCTACATCTGGTCTTCGTGCTATCTGAGGAATCCTTCATCTGTTGGACTTCTCTCTGTTCCTTCTTGTGCCTTCCGGTGTTTTCCGACACGACGACATCATCTATGCCAGACCTGATGCAGAGCCTGCATCCCTCCTTTGTTTCTGAACCTCGTTTGTCGAGATTTTCAGTCTGATTCCGAGAGTTGGTTGCATAATTCTGCTGTTCATGTACGGGGTAATGATATGAGTGCGGGATGGAGTCGCGACCATACCACTACTCTTATCATTCGCTCTTGCATAATGAATCGGTGGATCCAGCAATCTTACTCCGTCCACGGAAGCTGGAGGTGGCTTTATTTGTTGATACCTCTACCTCCGCCGTTTGTTCCCGGAGTGTTCTCTCGACGATCCTGGACAACGACCTCTTGTTAGTGGTGTCGCGAGGATCGACACGAAGCTAGAAGATTCAGATCGCCGACCTTCTTCCCGGTACCAAGAGGCAGATCTCGCGGGCCAGATCCCTTGTTAGTGGTGTCGAATTGTGGCATCCTGCTAAAATCACTACCAGAAAATCGCTCGTTGTTTCTACTTTGTGCATCATCATGACATCATCATGCATGTTTGATCATAAAAGTACTTTGTAAAAACCCTATTTTTGTTTTCTAATTAGCCCTCCTTTAATTTCCAATCATAAAACCAGGTCTTCCTGGATATTTTATTTGTCTAAAAACTATTTATAAAAATATTTTAAAAGTTAAATAAAAATAAAAGTGTTTTTTAGGGGGAGGCAGCCGGCCAGGCCAAAGGCCCAGCCAGCCAGCCTACAACCCCACCTAACCTAGCCAGCCACCAACTCTCCCAGCCGCACCCGCCTTTTCTCCCCACCCCGCCGCCACACTCTCTCTCTCTCTCCCACATCCTGGCCACAATCCCTAGCCCCTGCCTGCACACACACACGCATGCGACACGGCCACGTCGCCCTCCCCTGGACCAACCACCCCACCACCTACCGCCTCCTGCACGCACACCCACCCCGCCTGTGACCCCACCATGATCGAACCCAGCCCCACTCCCTCTCCACCTCGCGTCCTGTCCCCATCCCCCTCTCTCTCTACCACGCCACCTACCCCCTCGATTCCTCCTCCCCACCGCACCTCGCCGTCGCTAGCTCTCTCCGCAGCGCCCCGCCACCATCACCCCATCGCTGCCTGCGCCCATGGAGGCCCTGCCGCTCTACCTCGTTGGCCGCCGCGACTTGAACCCCCTCCTCTGCAAGCTTCTTGCGGTGCCACCGGATCCCCTCGCCGTGGTACTCCGCAGCACCACAACCCACCGGCCACCGCTGCTACCAGGCCCTCCTCTCGAGCTCGCCCTGTCGCCATCCACCCGCTTCTCTCTAACCGCTGCCTTTCTCTTGCCTCGTCCTTGCTGTCTCCCTCTCTCGCGCACCCGAGCGTCGTCGGCCTCACCCTCTGCGCCGCTCGCCCGCGCCCACCTCTGCCCCTCCTTTGCGAGCTGGCCTAGTCAGGGACTCCTCTGTCCGCCGCCAGGGGCACCCTCGTCCCCTCTACCCCGTGCTGCACCCGGTCCCCGCCGCCTCTGTTTGTCACGGAGCCGTTCGGCCGCCCTGCAGTGTGGTCGCCGTCGCCAGCATCTCCACCGAGCTCCACCTCGCCCAGCGCCCACCTCGCTCACCTCCGGGCCACGCCGTGCCGCCTTCCGTCCCAGCGTTGTCTCCTGTTGCCCCTACAGTGAAGGTTGCCTCTGCCTGTGTCCTCTTTGATCCTTTTCCTCCGAGTGTTGTGTTGGTTTGTCTAGATGTTTATGCTGCTACACAATGACCAGGACCCCATACAAATTGCTCCAACTTGGCTACCCGATGATGCATGTGAGGATCGACAATATGGCGATGTTGGAGCGCCTGTTCGGGACCCTCGAGTTGAACGAGATAGACATGATGAACAAGACGAAGACGTGGCTTTGATATCTTGTATACGTGTGTTGTGGCTGTTGAAGTAGGAACCCAAAGAACCATCGAGGTGCCCAAAGACCACCGATGGCCAAGACCTGAACCCGGAGACCTTCATGGCATGACAAGTTCTCCTTCCCGGACCCCGTCTCGAGCTCGTCGACGCTATCTACACCGAGGCTGTGTGCATCCGAAAACCATAGTGCCAACCCAAGTCCGTCTTCAACCACCGGCGTCGAATTTCAAGAACTTCGTCCTGGAACTCCAAGATCTCCGTCTAGCCGTGTGTGCCGCAAGACGCCAAGCTCTTCTCATCGACAAGACCGATCCGAGGCCGAACCAAGATCTCCACGGATGCGACAAGACCTCCTTTATGGATGCGATGACCGAGGCCCCGGACGATGAGCTCTTCTACCTGGACCCGAAGACCGAACCCGAAGACACAGATGCGACAAGATCTACCTTCCTTTTCCGAGAATGTTCTCGTCGAGGCCGATCTCGATCCCCGTCGACCCTGAGTCCAAACCACGAACCCCCGGAACCCAAGATCTTCCGAACCCGATGTGTGAACCTTTTCCCGAGCCCCGATTTATAAATGCTATATACAAAACTTGTTGCATATTAAATTGTTCATGCATGCATACCTATCTTGGTTTGGGGGCATTATGCCAATTCACCTCATAATTAAATATGGAGTCTATATGCGGGCTATTCTAGTCTATTTCGGACTCCATTTAAATTTGTGTAGCGAACCGATGCCATGTTTTGCCTTGTTAAGACAACATCTAAATTGCGGGGTTGTTAAATAACTGGAACCTATTAATTAATTGTCGGGACCCCGGTTCCGCTTAATATTGCCTAATCGCACCGCATCTGCATCATATCATAATCATGCCAGATCTTCTGCCGTAGTATTAAATATTGCACCCGATGTTTCTTTTAGTGCTTTGCTTCTTCGCGGATTAGGCCGATGAGTTGATGCGAGTATCGACAAGATCTCCAGATACGAACCTTCGGCAGTGTTTCCCAGGCGAGGACCTCTCCCCCTTCTACCTATGTTGCATTTATAGTCTTTATTTCCTCCTGTTGATCTATTGCTATCCGTGTCGCGATGCTTTAGTGTTCCGTACCAGATATATTCCGTGCAACCTTTATATTGCCTTGGACACATCCTATTGCCTGTTGTTTGATAGATAGTCAGTCTTGCGAGTCGTAGTCGCTTGCGCATGTGCTGGATCGCGTCGTTGTTGTTCCACCGTTGAAGGAAGGTTGGCACATGCTTATTGGTGGACATGTTTAATGGTGGAGATGATCATGACTTTAAATACAACTATTAAATCGCTAGATATAACTAATGTAGAGGCATCGGTGGGAAATAGATGTTATTTGGTTCTTCCACGCTCACTTGTGTCCCGTAGGACCCCGAGTACTTGATACCTGTTCCTTGACTATTCGCACTATCCACATCTGGGAGACACTATGGGATCCCCCTAAGCTAGAGCTTGATTCATTTCTATTTCTTGGGGCCACAAACTAGTTTGGGGATTTATTACTATCCTGTACTTATGCCATGCTTTACTGCTTTATTTAAGATTGTGCGTGGAGCACCTGTACTGTTTTGGATCGTGCCACATTTTCGCGGTATCGACAAACCCAGTCACACTTTCGGGTTCCCAGTCGTTTACATCCGTCGTCACAAACCCTGGGTCCGTTCCGGAGCCGGCCAACTTCGTTGCGGGTAGCTTAGTGGGGTGGCCCCCTGAAATATTTATGAATCCTGTGATTGCTTTGTCGTGAAAGCCTCGTAGGGTTTTGGGTTGGTTTTTCCGAGGTTGATCGAGTGTGTGTTGCTATTTGTGCACCTCTGCAGGGTAAAACTTTATGAAAGCCATGTTCGTGGTTATGGATGACTTGGAGCACAATATCTCGATCATAGACAAGCATAACTAAAGTAGTGTTATAAATTTGACTTAATATGTGACTAGTAATTCAGCTTCACTACAATGGAATGGATAATAACAATGCCAACAACTGGTGGATCTGTGGTGATCTGTGTCATACTATACCTGCCTAGTAAGTATTGCAACTCCAATGAAATGTGATAAAAGTGCCAACAATTGCTGGGTTTTGGATTCCTCAGGACAATTATATCTGACTAGTAAATGTTCCAACTATAATGGAATGGTGATTAAAACTGCCCACTACTTATGCTTCAGGATGACTCATGCTATCTATATCTGATTAGTAAGAGCTTCAACTATAATGGAATGAATAAAATTGCCAACCGTGCGAGTTCCTCGGTCTGATTTCCTCATTTGGTCTCGAGGGGGAAATACCAGGATGGGTATGTTTGGTGTTAGTCTCAGGTTGGATCCGGATAGGTCTTTCTTATCCCTCTCTAATAGCCGCCAGTTTTACTGAGTCTCTATAGGTTGTTTAATGCTGCTGCGCTGCCGCTTCAGTCCACCATACCTATGTAGGTGAGAGCCGCCGAATTCTAGCCTCGCCGTGTACTGGCCTCAGTACTGACGCTCCTCTTTTTCCTTTGCCCTTTGTCGGCACCCCTTTTGTTTTAGTAGGTTTGAGATCGACGTCGTTAGCAGGGTTACCCTTCCGGCTTGGCTTGGGCAGGGTTATGGACGCCATTGGTTATTCTTAAGGGATCTTAGCCCCATTTGCATCTTGTCCGTACTCGGACGCTGTAATGTTTTCAAGGTGATTTGGATCTTTGTATGGTATATCTGTATTCTAGACTTGTTGAGTCGTTGTTGTATATATATATCTGTTTTGTGGGTCCCATCGAGGACTGTTGTGTAATGGTATTACTTCGTTTTTCCACCCGCACGAAAGTGCCTGGTGGGCGTCCTTGAATTGTTTCTATGCGGGTTTGGCGGAAAGGGCTAAAACTTGCATAGGGCCGATTCGAGGGTGTTACACATGCTTTCCGTTGTTAGTAGCTATTTTGGCCAAGTAGATGCTAGCAACTCCAAGAGTTAGTATTTATGCTCGATAGTGGGTTCATGCCTCTGGTAATCTGGGGAAGTGACAGAAACCTCTAAGGTACTAGATGTGTTGTTGCTACTAGGGACAAAACAACAATCCTTTGTTCATAGAACAATTGTATTGTTTACTTTACACACAGTTCGTAAAGCAATAATCTATTGCTTGCAACTTAATACTGGAGGGGGTTCGAATGATAACCTGAAGGTGGATTATCAGTCATAAATGCAGTTGGATGGCGGTCTATGTATAATGTTGTATTACCCAATCAAGTCTCAAAGGAGTCAAGATGTTTAGTATATGCATGTATTGCTTTCTCGATGTTTGTAAATTTCCCCGCTGTAATTTGTTCACCCAGCATGTTATCTATCTAAGGAGAGCCACCTATAGTGAATTATGGACCCCGGTCCTTGTCTTTTACATTCAATCTACAATCTTTTACTGCTTTGTGTTTACTTTCTGCAAACTTTTACTTCTTTCCATTCGATACGTTTAATCCTTTGTTTTCCGCAAAACATGGTGAGATTGACAACCTCATCGCAAGTTGGGGACAAAGTTCTGTGGTTGTGTTGTGCAGGTCTCCATGTTGCTACTAGCACCGGTAGTGCGCCCTGCCAAAGCTCAGCTAGTAACACCTTTGGGGTGTTTCCTTGCTCCTACTGGTTCGATTAAACCTTGGCTTCATAACTGAGGGAAACTTGCTGCTGTGCTCATCATACCTTCCTCTTGAGGTTCCCAACAAGCTCTACATCATCATTGCTCCATCATTTTTCTGGGCTCCATACTCAGAGCCATCACACGCCGCCGACCTGACGCACTAGACGGATACGGCGAGGACATAGTCGAGCATGTCAAATCGCACGGCGAACAATGTACCATCGTACCTAGATACCATAGTCTCTACTCTCCATGTGTCATGTGCCATCAAAGGCTAAGAGAGGTACCTGTGTTTCTCACCGTAGTGGAAACTCTACACTTCAATTGAGTGGGCTTTTTCGAGCTGAGCGAGGAGTGCTGTGGGCGAAGCGGCGAACTCGCACCCAGGCTCAGTGCAGTTGCACGGGCCGTGCGGGCATGCCATCTTGTGGTTGAGGAAGTTGTGGAAGGCGACCAATGTCCCGGCCGTCATTGGGGCATCTGCTACCTTTTCCATTGACGACTTGGCGGTCCAACTCCTTGGAGCATGCGTCCAGTCGGACAGTGCTAGTAGTGTCCTTATGCATAGCGATTTATCCGAAGGCGTTGTCGCTGACCTTTCTCCAGCCACCATACTGAATGTTGTGCATCGAGTCCGCCATTGCATCCGGACGGACTAGGGGTGAGGGCAGATTCAAATATGATTGTTGGGGTTTCTTGGAGGAGAGTGATGGAGGCCTGCAAGAACCGATGCAGCGGGCGAGAAATGGCTAGGAAAATTTAGGAAGAGCTGTGCTCGATAGGATCCAAAATATGGCTAGCCAGCATTAGCGAATGGGGATCGCCGGAGATGGGGAAGATGGGAGGCTCTTTGAATGAGGGGTGTTAATTTTGCGTGTTCCCTCGTCGGTCTTCTGTAGCGGATCGAGGATGCCTACTGGAGTTATAGATAGAGTGCTAGACTAGCAAGCTGTCACGTCCTGGCTTTGTATTGTATCGTCTCATCATGTAGACTGTGTTTCAGGAAAGCACGTGAACCCACATTTCTCCCCTCCCTGCTAGATAGCGTGCATCATAGAATCGCTTTTTGAGCACACAAAGGATTTGAACCCACATGCCGAAATAAAAGGACGCCAATCCTCAAGCCAGCTCACCCAACTCTGATAAATAGGACTACTAAAAAACTATAATAATAGGTGAAGCTCAAAAAATAGTTATAATTTTAAGCCACGTCCATAGAATATCCGTTGTATATTTGGTTCTTATACATTGTATCATGTAGTAGTAATCAACCTATTAGCTACCTAATAGTACTCGCCATGCTCTAGAGAAATGACGAAGAACATTCTAGAATTATTGAGAAGTGTGTTTTGAGGTTTGTGCATATCTTTTAGTGTGCTAAACACTATCAATAGTATCTTCTAGATGCTAGAATGGATAGAATTAAGATCCAACGGTACTTTATGGACGTAGCTCGAAATTATAATTATTTTTGGGCATCACCTATTATAATTTTATATAAAATAGTAAAAGGCATGTGCCACACATGTATATACTGTATGAAATATGATTTAACAAACATTAAGTTGTTATAAACCAATAGTCTTGTCTGAGAAAAATGCATATATTAAGTCTATTAATAATAACTATCTACACATATTGAGAATACAACCTACTATGCTATGAATTTGGGGACTACTACCCTGCGGTACAAAAAGTTCACGGGCGAGTGTAGCACGGTACCTAAGTTGCCTGAAATTGTCGCGTTTCAAAATTATGGGCCGCCAACTACCGAGAGGGGCCATTTCGATGCAAACTCATCTCACCCCTACCAAATCCAAACATTCCGTGAAACTGCCCCGTGAAGTAGACAGCCGGGACCCTCATGTCAGTAATATTTCCGTGACGCGAGCGCCAACGCGGCAACCACGTAGGCGAAACGAGAGACTAAAGGAGCATGGTGCGTTGACCAAATTCACAAATCCACTCCCTCCTCTTTTCACATGAACCCTAGCACCGGCGGCGTCGAAATCCCCTCTCCAACCAGAATGATCTCTTCGGGCATTTGACTTCCGGTGGCAAGTTGCTGCGCCTACTCACTGCTACCGAGCTCTAAGCCGAATGCCATGCCTGCAGTTGCGATGATCTAGCCCGCCTCTACCGCCGACGAGCTGAGCAGTGCGAAGGATGGCAGATCCATTTGCCGAGGAAGAAGTACTTCTGGCTAATTGCGGGTGAGCTACTCTTCTCTTTGCTATTCACACTACCTATAACTGCTAGCTGGCTATTGGCATTACAGAGATATATCGAACATAGAATTGTTTGCTAGCACGACGCTGACAAACAATTCTTATCTTTTGTCTCTAATTTTCTATCAAGTAGGATCTCCGCTGAACCCAAATACACGGTTCAGGTCACCATCTGCGGCCACCACATTAAATTAGCAGATGGGAAGAGCATGTGGAAATAAGCTCACAATCTGAAGATGGAAGTGACGCCTTTGCAGTTATGCACTATCCCTGGTTTGGTTGCTGTTGTGCTTGAACTTGCTGAAATGAGGCCGGAGCAGACTGCACGGTTCAGCATCCTTGATGAACGAGGCTTCAAGGTTCCTGTAGCGTGTGACATTCAGCTAATTGGGTTGATGAAACATCATGCTGGGCTTCACGTGGATATGCTGATTTGTAACATACTGGATGAGGAAGCTCCTGCTACTGGGAGTCGCCCAGCTATTATTGGATAGGGAGGTCTAACTCGAACCCCTAATGTTGTTGAGCAAAATGTGGTTCCTCATCTGTGACATGCTTCTGTCAGTCAACCTCCTCGTAGGAGTCCCCGTATTGCCGTTGTGGAAAACTCTGCTCTGGAATCTACTGGTACCAGTCGTCCCTGTCCCCGTGCCCGTGTTGCTGCGACTGCTGCTCACCCAATCCATGCCGCTGTTGAGCAAACTAAGGCTTCTGGAGGCTGCCCCGCTGTTGTTGGCAAGACCGCCGCCTTGTGTGCTTCTCCTCCTCGAAACCGTCCTCAAGTTGTGCGAACCCATGCTCTGGAATCTGCTGGTACTGGTCGTCCTCGTGTTGTTGTTGATCTAGTCGCTGTTGATCCAGTCCTTGCTGCTGTTGAGCAAACTAAGGCTTCCGGAGGCTGCCCCACTATTGTTGCAAAGACTGATGCCTTGTGTCCTCCTCGAAACACGTGCTCAGGTTCAGCGAGCTGCTGGTCTGGAGCCAGCTCATGGTCTAGACTCTACTAGCACTCGAAACACTGTTTTTGTGGGACTGCTCCTTAGCATCGATGTGGCATGGCAGCAGCTGATCCTATTGTGGCTGTCGTTAGAAGGGGCCCTGCCTGTCCACCATGTAATGTAGCTCCCACTGCTAAGGGACCTCGCCTTGCTCCTGGTCCTGGTACTTCCACCGAGGTTGATCCAGCTAACGATGATGCTGGTGATGGTGATGGTGGCATTGGGGCTGGGTCTGATGGTGCCGCTCCACCTCTCGAACCTCTCGAAGGTTTCTATCCTGAAGAACCTGATGATGGAAAAGTAATCGTTCGTATCCGTGTCACAGATTATACTGCAAAATTAGATGATGGCATAGAAAAATTCTATGGCGAGTTTGATGCAATCCTTGGCAGATACGATCCTGAAGTGGTGGAGTTATCTGACATGATGGCATCATTACGTGTGAAGGTGCTGTGGGGGTCCTCCCAGGAAGCACATTTGTTATATTTTGGTTACAGGAGCAAAAAGGCTATCGGAGTGAAAGATACCAGGGATTTAGTCGTACCGTTTACAAGGAAACATTATAGAGGTGAAGTGTACTTCCACTTGATAGTGCAAATGGTTGGAGAGGAATTGGAACTCGACAATAGAGATGATGGAATTTTAGAAGGCATGTGATGGCTCAGTGTTGATGTACAGCTCGTTGGGGAACCCCAAGAGGAAGGTATGATGAGCACAGCAGCAAGTTTCCCTTAGTTATGAAACCAAGGTTTAATCGAACTAGTAGGAGTAAGGAAACACCCCAAAGGTGTTGCTAGCTGAGCCTTGGCAGGGCACACTACTGGTGCTAGTAGCAATATGGAGACCTGCACAACACAACCACAGAACTCTGTCCCCAACTTGCGATGAGGTTGCCAATCTCACCAGTTTTGCTGAAAACAAAGGATTAAACATATCAAATGGAAGGAAGTAAAAGTTTGCTAGAAGTAAACACAAAGCGGTAAACATTTTGTAGATTGGATGTAAAAGAAAGGACCGGGGTCCATAGTTCACTAGAGGTGGCTCTCCTTAAGATAGATAACATGCTGGGTGAACAAATTACAGCGGGGCAATTGACAAACATCGAGAAAGCAATACATGCAAATACTAATCATCTTGACTCCTTTGGAACTTGATTGGGCATTACAACATTATACATAGACCGCCATCCAACTACATCTATGCTAATAATCCACCTTCAGGTTATCATCCGAACCCCCTCCAGTATTAAGTTGCAAGCAACAGATTATTGCTTTACGAATTGCGTGTAATGTAAACAATACGATTGTTCTATGAACAAAGGATTGTTTTTTTCTTCCTAGTAGCAACAACACATCTAGTACCTTAGAGATTTCTGTCACTTCCCCAGATTACCAGAGGCATGAACCCACTATCGAGCATCAATACTAACTCTTGGAGTTGCTAGCATCTACTTGGCCAAGATAGCTACTAACAACGGAAAGCATGCAAGATCAAAAATAACAAAGACATGATAGAATCAATAATCAATCTGAAATAGCATCTCAATATCCATCATATCCCCGCAAACACAACATGTAGAATTACAAATAGATGATCTTGATCATGAATGGAGCTCACAAGATCTAGACATGAAGCACAAAGGAGGACAACCAGCCATCTAGCTACTACATGGACCCGTAGTCTAGAGATGAACTACTCACGCATCACACCGGAGGCTTGCATGATGATGAAGAAGGCCTGTACGGTGAATTCCCCTCTCCGGCAAGGTGCCGGGAAGAGCTTCAGATCCCTCCCGATCTAGGGATGGAGTTGACGGCGGCTACAGACTCTTTTGTGGATTTTTGATCGGGTACTTAGGGTTTTCGTCCCGAGGGCAATATATAGGCGGAAGGAGAGGCCGAGGGGGTGCTGGGGTCGTCCAGACCACCCCCTAGCATGGGCCAGGCCTGGTCGCGCGGCCAGGTGGTGTGGCCGGCCCCCAGCCCTTCTTTGTCTCGTATTCTGGCATCTGATGTCTTCCGGAAAAATAGGCACTTTGGCTTTTGTCCCGTCCAATTCCGAGAATATTCATTTTCTGACTTTCCTGGAACCAAAAACAACAGAAAACAAGTAGCTGGCACTATGGCTCTTGTTAATAGGTTAGTCCAAGAAATCATATGAAAAGTACTCCAAAGTGTGGACAAAACACAAGAAAGTAGATAAAACCAAGGATGGAACATCAAAAATTGTAGATACATTTGCAATGTATCAGCATGCGTGACCTGATCCATGGCATCACTAGGGCTGGTGCGACTGAGGGTAGCTTCGAATAGAGGAGAGTCTTACAGAGGAGCGTCATAAAGAGGAGCAGGAAGAGCATCCCCAGAAAGGGCACCCCGAAGAAGAACGTCACCAAGGAGACCACGCCAGAGAAGAGGACGCCCAAGAGTCGCACGAAAAAAGGCACCACGCCGTAGAGTACACCCCTGAGATCCAGTCAAAATGCCACACAGAACGGTGGCAGCAAAAACGCTAAGAGGGCTAGCACGGTGGTGAACACTCCTTGGAGTGGTAGCAAAGAGGCGAAGATGGCCAGCACGGAGGCTACCACACCAAGTGGGACCAGAAAAAATACTAATTTGGAGCAGAACGCACTGCTGTCAGGGAATAATGCCATCACGAAGGAGTTCACGCCCAATAGTAGCAGCAAAAGGGCTAATTTGGAGCGGAACACGATGCCGAGGTCAGGCAATAATGCCAGCACGAAGGAGAACACGCCGAATAGTAGCAGCAATAGGGCTAATTCGAAGAAGAACACGCCGTTGAGGCCAGGCAATAATGCCAGCACCCTGGACCCAACATCCGTGAGGGGAGGCAGGAAGGATATCACACCCAAGAGCGGCAGCAAAAAGCCTAGTTCGATGGGGAATGGAACACAGATGTCAAGCCCTACTGATACCATCAGGAAAGGTTACATCAGGAAGGAGGATGTACACAGGAAGAGCAAGAGGGTTCTGTACAGTCAAGATGGAATTGATTCTGATTGTTGTTTGTCCACTAAAGTACCTGGGATGCGTGCAAACGTAAGACCACCCCATGTGGTTGCAGCAGAACCAACCGAGTGTCTTGGAGAAAACAGAGTTGCCGGTGAGGTGGATTGGGGCAATGTTCCGGTCCGTCCGAGTGGAGACAATGGTGCAGCCCCACCCATGGGAATCAATATGATGTGTGTAGTACTAAGCATTAGAGACGATGGCCAGGATTCTGAATCAGATAAAGAAGAAGGCACTGTAGAGGATCAAGAATCTAGTGATGATGAAATAGACGAGGAACTTAACGATGAGGCTGGTATTCTAGTCGATAATTTGGGTGTTGAAGTAGAAGAAATGAAACATGACCACGAGTATCCTATAATTTCGGCCGACACCGAGTTCAGTAGCATGCATGAGTTCAGGATGTCATTCCGGTATTTTTGTATCAAGGGGGAGTTTGACATTTATCGACTAAAGAACATTGCCTAGAGGTATGAGGCCGTTTGCAAGTTAACGTGGATGAATGGATGGGCCGAGGTACATTGTCCATGGAGGATCACAACAAGAGCCTTACCTGCGTCGAAGGCAATTAGGGTACTGGGGCAATGAATGCAGCAAACCATTAGAACTTTCTCTCTTTTCACTCTATAACTACAATTGTTGTGCGATATCTTTCTGGCAACTAGTCGACTCCGCTTATCTTTTAAATGAATCTGCGTTGCAGGTGAACAAAATGGGCCCTCCACACATGTGTCCAACATACAGCAAACTAAAATCCTCAATGGCTGATAGAGAGTGGGTGGCTATGTAATCTATGTCCATACTAAAGGATAACCCCAAGGAGACCGCGAAAAATATTCAGACTAGCCTCGGTTCTAAATACAATATTGTTCTACCGTATTACACGGTTTGGAAAGGTAAAGAGAAAGCTCTGGGGGTCTTGCACGGGGATTGGACCAATAGCTTTAGGATGCTGTACAACTTCAAGGAGGAGGTATAAGCTAGGTGTCCGGGGAGTGTTGTGGAGATTGACACCAAATCAGTACGTGGTAAAATATATTTCAAAAGATTTTTCATGGCGCTTAAACCTTGCATCCAGGGATTCAAGGACGGATGTAGGCTGTATCTGAGTGTAGACAGCATTGTCCTAACTGGCAAATGGAAAGGCTGTATGCCATCTACCACAACACTTGATTGGCACAACTGGATGTTCCCAGTGGCATTCGGGCTGTTTGAAACAAAAACGGAGGAAAACTGGGTCTGGTTTATGAGGTAACTCAGGAGATCAATAGGCCACATGGATCCATTGGCTATATCCATGGATGCATGCAAAGGGCTGACGAATGCAGTGAAGGAGGTGTTCCCGCGAGCTGAAGGTACAGAATGCCATGCCCTTATGATGCTCAATTTGTACTCACACTATGTAGGCATCGTATTTCGTTACATGTTTCCTGCTGCTAGAGTTTACAAACCTAGTAGCAGTGAATATTTCATGAGCAAGATTTTTGCGGAAGCCCTTGAACTTCCAGAGTACTTAGCCATCCATCATTCGCAGCTATTGAAGAGGAGTCAATTCAACCCTGACATCAAAGTTGATTACATAAACAACAACCTTGCAGAATGCTTGAATAACTAGGTGAAGGACATAAAAGTGCGTCCTGTTCATATCTTGATGGATAGCATACATGCTATGATCATGAAACTGTTAAATATAAGGAGAGAGATCGGTAGGAGACTTAGAGGACATATTCTACCGCCAGTTGTACATCAACTGCACAAGAGAAGCCGAGGACTTTCTCATCTTAAGGTTCTCCTGTCAACCAGCAGCAGCTGTGAGGTGGTCCATATGTCCAAGAGTGGCAAAAGGGATGTTGTGAACATCCAGCTGTGAGAATGCACCTTCTTAGAGTGGCAGCATACCAGGAAACCTTGCGACCACGCCTTGGCCTTCTTGGTGAATAAAAGAACTCTACCACATTTGGATAAGTATTTGTCAGACTACTACTCTATGGAAAAGTTTAGAGCTGCGTACGCTAGATCCGTCGAGCCATGTATAGACCCAACTCAGTGGCCTCAAGTACAACTGTCTTTTGAGCTTTGCCAGCCAGTTACAAAAAGGGGCAGAGGAAGACCTCAGGTGAATAGGTTTAAGAATTTTCTTGAGGAGAAGGGTTCGGCTTTCCGTGCAACCAAGAAGGGCAAAAACAGATGCAAGACCTGCCATCTTATAGGCCATAGAGTAGCGGGCTGTCCCCTTAATGCTCCCAAACCTAGGTATGAGATGGTACATTCACAAAAAAATTATTTATAGTCTGTAGATATAAGGTAGTAATCCATGTACTGGTTTTTTTACAGGAAGCGCAAGGTAAGAAACAAGACAGCCGACTCAGTGATTTTGCTGCGGGAAGAAAACCAAAACGAGTGGAGTGATGATGCTGGACAAGATTCTGGTGCTGATTGGTCTGACTTCCCTCAACCCGGAGATGCAGGGTACGTGAAGGTAAGAAAATTGGCACCCAGGAAGAGGAAGAAGGCAGGAGATGAAGAAGCCAATGGACATGAAGGCAAGAGGAAGAAAGTTGGAACCCAAGCAGAGAAAGAAGGCTAGCAGTGTAGAAGCCTAATGATGTATTGAACTTGAACCTATATATCTAGTTCGGTTAAACTCTAGAGCTGCGTGCGTGGAACTTGCCGGGTGAAACAATCTGCCTCCCGTACTCGGAGTAAAATGTATCGCGACTTTAGGGTTGGATACGACCGAGGCCACTAGTTGAATCCGAAATTGTGACTGTGCCAGTACTATCTGAACAATCGTGATAGCTGAGCGGTTAAGGGGTCTCCAAATCGATGGGTGTTAGTGCCACCGACATGAATTATTTATAGGTGCTTAATAAATTCCTGCTATTAGCGTTACACTTATGATAAGTTTCTGGGCTGAAAAACAAGTTCTAAGCTGGCTGCTACACTCCATGAAGCAGCAACTTATTTCAGTTGTTGGACAACGACATGGCAACATAAACTGCAAATGCAACAGACAATGCCCAGATAATGAGGAAATTGTTTCCACTATCTGGCCTAATCTTGAGCCCGTCTGTCTCACCACCTCCCTGCCCCTGCCTTCCCTGCACCTAGCGAAGCACCCGGATCTCTCGCTCCATCGCACGAATCTCCTCTTTCTTGTCCCACATAGCATCACGCAGATCCTGAACAAGCTCTCTATGAAAACATGTCAGTGGCTTTTTGATCCACACAAAATTGTCACAACCAATCCCTCTCCCTTCCTGCGTAGTAGATCGAAGGAAACAAAAAAAAAGAATTACATTACGCTTTCCAGATCCGGGTTACCATTGTACCTACAGTAGGAACTTACCGCTCTGATGCTGTAGTTGCTGAATTTTCCTGCAGTATTTTCGTTGATCCACGAAATCCATCTCGGCATCTTCTCACTGCACAAACACAGCATATCGGGGTAGTAATCGTAGGGCACCCTCCGGTACCTGATGGGGGCACCCGCCTGACGGAGTTGAGCCGACCCTGATTCCGCCCGAGACAAACTGCACGAGCTGCGAGCCATGACCGAGAGGAGCGAGGGCAGAGGAAAGAGGAGCCTTTGGATGTATGGGTAGTGGTGAAGCGTGATTTATCCCCACTTAATAACTCGGGCAGAATCCTACCATCCACATTTGGCTGACAGGTGGGGGACCTAGCGTGTGGACTTGTCAACCAAACCTCACGCCTTCATGGTTCAAAAGCCCTCTCACGCGCATTGGACGAAAAATTTTGGCAGCTTGCCCGCGTACATATCACTGGGAGGCCTTGCTCAAGAACCAGACATGCCTGGCCCACAATCTTACTCCCTCCTAGGAACTTGTCATGGCTCGTGCCGGCAGATCCATCCGCTCCACCGCTTCCGGTAGGGCTCGCCATGGCGGATCCACCCCAAGATCCTATCGTCACAGTATCAAATGGCCATGGTTTCTTGAGAGGAGTGACAACACTACGTATCCGAGCTCGGCCCCTCCTACCTGTAGAAGGACTGATGCGACATCGAGCCCGAGCAGGAGCTGCTAGGCGCGACGGCGCTCGGTCCACGCCAACCCCGTCACCTTCGTCATTGTCAATTCCGATGTGGAGGACGACAGGGAGGAAGCTGTGCAGAACGCCATTGTTGCCTCCTTGGCGAAGGGCAAGCCACGGGCGGGAGTGGATGTCACTGGGAAGGGCACGGCGGTGTCACCAATCGAGGTGGAGCCCGACGATAGTGGTGTGATGTGGGTTTAGATGTTGTTTAGGATGGTTGCAATTTCGGTTGTGTTTAGTGCGAGTACAATTATTGTAATGGGTTTGTCGAGCTATATTGTGAAATATTGCAATAGCAGCGTGTGAGTGCTTCCACTTTAGAAATTGTGTCTGTGCCATTTGCATGTTTCATTATCAACGTAGATTACATGTAAACAATCCAACGAAAATCAGATTACAACCATCAGACGGGAGTGGTAGGATGGAAGAGAAGTTGGGACAGTGGCTTCGAGGGGAAGGAAGAGAAGGGGGCGTGACACTGGCAGGTGGGCCCTCAGAACACGTGACACTGACATGCGGGTGTGGGAGCACATGGTATTGCTAGTTTGTCTAGAGCAAGCGTACTTTGCAACGTGACAACAACAAGCTGATTGGACCAATAACTCGTCAAATTATTAAGGAGTACTAAAAACTACAACTGGGGTACATTCGCACAACACGTATGCTCTACGCACCTCAGAAGCATCGCTTAAGTCTAACAGTAACGACAACACAAGTACTACATTTCCCTGTCGGTCTTCTCGATACAAATGTAAAAATGCATCTGCCTGTTCGGTCCGGCACTAACAAGGTACTGAGATGGCACACATAGGATCGACCTTAGGTCCGCATACTCCACAACGGTGTCGGGCAGCTCGGCGCCTCGGCTAGCACAAGAATGCTATCGGATGACGGCGCCTAGGTGTTCGCCCACATGCGCACCGTGTATACGGGCCAGGCCCACGATACCGACCTAACCATATGGAACACATGATGGTGGGCCCGGCTCCGGTTCCCGGAACACTGGCGGTGATGGTTAGGAAGAAAACAAAGTCGCCCCCCCGGAAAATTAGCCGGCAGTGTGCCGAGTCAGTGAATGCACCTGCTCTTGGAGAAGTTGGGCTTGCCCGTACGAGATCCTAATCACTTCGATCAAGTGCTCCTCTACAAGGTGGACGACAAGCTCTGCCGGCGGGCCGGTGTAGTTGCAGCCCGGCTCCGTGCAAGAGCACGCACCGTGCGGGCACGCGAGCTCGTGGAGCGGGAGCTCGTGGTAGGAGTAACGGTGAAAGCATCCTGGGTGGGAGCACACGAGCGGGAACGTCGCTGCGAAGTTGCGCGCGAGGATCTCCAGATTCTTGGACTGCAGCATCTGCCACATCTGAAGTTCGTCAAGAAATCGGAAAAAAGATCAGCAGTTAGATTGGCGAATAGCAGGAATATGTAGGATAAGTTCAAAAGCTTGTAATATGATTTCTTAGCATGAAGGTAGCGACTCGAGAATTGGTGGATGTCGTCGGCTTGCGGCTATGGCAGGATGGGAGTGAAGTGGGGAAAGTGGCTTCGAGGGGAAGGAAGAGAAGTACAGGGAGGAAGAGAAGTAATGGGGACGTGACACTGGGATATGGCCCATTCAACTCGTGAGTCGTGACACTCGCAACAGGGGAGCGCCCGGTGTTGCAAGTTTTTCCAGAGCAAGTGTGGACAATCATGCCACAGAACAGCCTACTCGCGGATCGATCTCACGAAGACCATCCCAATCGTCCAAGCGCCTCGATCAAACGGTATGTAACAATCGTCAAGCAGAACAATTGTGTTAGGGCGTGCCTTCTGGAAGACTCGGTCTAACGGCCACTCATTGGGGGGCTAAGGTTAGGGCTCTCCTAAGGTTAGGATCCATATGTGGTTTATGAAAAGAACACACATCCAATGACACTGGTGGATCCTTATGTGGTTTGTGAGAAGAACACACATGCAATCACACTGGGTGGATGCATATGTGGTTTATGAGAGGAACACACATGCAATGACACTGGTGATATGTGGTTTGTGAAAATAACACACATGCAATGACTCTAGTGGATCCATATGTGGTTTGTGGAAAAGAACACACATGCAATGAACACTGGTGGATCCATAAGTGGTTTGTGGAAAGAACACACATGCAGTGAACACTGGTTGATCCATATGCGATTTGTGAAAAGAACACACATGCAATGCCACTGGTTGATCCATATGTGGTTTGTGGAAAGAACACACATGCAATGACTCTAACTGTGGTTAATGAAAAGAGCATACATCCAATGACTCTGGTGGATCATGTGTGGTTTGTGGAAAGAACACACATGCAATGCCATTGGTTGATCCATATGTGGTTTGTGGAAAAGAACACAAATGCAATGAACACTGGTGGATCCATAAGTGGTTTGTGGAAAGAACACACATGCAGTTAACACTGGTTGATCCATATGTGATTTATGAAAAGAACACACATGCAATGCCATTGGTTGATCCATATGTGGTTTGTGAAAAGAACACACATGCAATGACTCTAGTGGATCCATGTGTGGTTTGTGGAAAGAACACACATGCAATGACTCTAGTGGGTCCATATGTGGTTCATGTCAGGAATACACATGCAATGACATTAGTGGATCCATATGTGGTTTGTGACAATAACACACATGCAATGCCATTCTGTTAATCCATGTGTGGTTTGTGGAAAGAACACACATGCAATGCCATTGGTTGATCCATATGTGGTTTGTGGAAAAGAACACGCATGCAATGAACACTAGTGGATCCATAAGTGGTTTGTGGAAAGAACACAAATTGAGTGAACACTGGTGGATGCATAAGTGGTTTGTGGAAAGAACACACATGCAATGCCGTTGGTTGATCCATATGTGGTTTGTGAAAAGAACACACATGCAATGACTCTAGTTGATCCATATGAGGTTTGTGGAAAGAACACACATGCAATGACTCTAGTGGGTCCATATGTGGTTCATGTCAGGAATACACATGCAATGACATTGGTGGATCCATATGTGGTTTGTGACAATAACACACATGCAATGCCATTCTGTTAATCCATGTGTGGTTTGTGGAAAGAACACACATGCAATGCCATTGGTTGATCCATATGTGGTTTGTGGAAAAGAACACGCATGCAATGAACACTAGTGGATCCATAAGTGGTTTGTGGAAAGAACACAAATTGAGTGAACACTGGTGGATGCATAAGTGGTTTGTGGAAAGAACACACATGCAATGTCGTTGGTTGATCCATATGTGGTTTGTGAAAAGAACACACATGCAATGACTCTAGTGGATCCATATGTGGTTTGTGGAAAGAACACATATGCAATGACTCTAGTGGGTCCATATGTGGTTCATGTCAGGAACACACATGCAATGACATTGGTTGATCCATATGTGGTTTGTGACAATAACACACATGCAATGCCATTGATTAATCCATGTGTGGTTTGTGGAAAGAACACACATGAAATGACTCTTGTGGGTCCATATGTGGTTTGTGAAAAGAACACACATGCATTGACTCTAGTGGATCCATATGTGGTTTGTGGAAATGAACACACATGCAATGAACACTGGTGGATCCATAAGTGGTTTGTGGAAAGAACACACATGCAATTACACTGGTGGATCCATATGTGGTTTGTGAAAAGAACACACATGAAATGACTCTAGAGGTGGTTTTAGTATAAGAACACACATGAAATGACTCTAGTGGGTCCATATGTGGTTTGTGAAAAGAACACACGTGCAATGACTATAGTGGATCCATATGTGGTCTGTAGAAAGAACACACATGCAATAACCACTGGTTGACCCATGTGTGGTTCATGAAAGGAACACACATGCAATGACATTGGTTGATCCATATGTGGTTCATGACAGGAACACACATGGAATGACACTGGTTGATCAGTATGTGTTTTGTGGAAAGAACACACATGCAATGACACTGGTTGATCCATATGTGGTTTGTAGAAAGAACACACATGCAATGACTCTGGTGGATCCATGTGTGGTTTGTGGAAAGAACACACATGCAATGCCATTTGTTGATCCATGTGTGGTTTGTGAAAAGAATACACATGCATTGCCATTGGTTGATCCATGTGTGGTTTGTGGAAAGAACACACATGCAATGCCACTGGTTGATCCATATGTGGTTTGTGAAAAGAACACACATGAAATGACTCTAGTGGATCCATATGTGGTTTGTGGAAAGACCACACATACAATGACCACTGGGGTATCCATATGTGCTTTGAGAAAAGAACACACATGCAATGACACTGGTTGATCCATGTGTGGTTTGTGGAAAGAATACACATGTAATGACTCTAGTGGATCCATGTGTGGTTTGTGAAAAGAACACACATGCAATGCCATTGGATGATCCATGTGTGGTTTGTGAAAAGAACACACATGCAATGACTATAGTAGATACATATGTGGTTTGTGGAAAGAACACACATGCAATGAACATTAGTGTATCCATATTTGGTTTGTGGGAAGAACACACATGCAATGACACTGGTTGATCCATGTGTGGTTTGTGGAAAGAACACACATGTAATGACCACTGGTTGATCCATATGATGTTTGTGCAAAGAACACACATGCAATGACAATGGTCATCCATGTGTGGTTTGTGAAAAGAACACACATGCAATCACACTGGTGGATCCTTATGTGGTTTGTGGGAAGAACACACATGCAATCATATTGGGTGGATCCATATGTGGTTTATGAGAGGAACACACATGCAATGCCACTGGTTGATCCATATGTGGTTTGTGAAAAGAACACACATGCAATGACTCTAGTGCTGGTTTTGGTATAAGAACACACATGCAATGACTCTAGTGGGTCCATATGTGGTTTTTGAAAAGAACACACATGCAATGACTCTAGTGGATCCATATATGGTCTGCGGAAAGAACACACATGCAATAACCACTGGTTGATCCATGTGTGGTTCATGACAGGAACACACATGCAATGAACACTAGTGGATCCATATGTGGTTCTTGACAGGAACACACATGTAATGAAATTGGTTGATCCATGTGTGGTTCATGACAGGAACACACATGCAATGACATTGGTTGATCCATATGTGGTTTGTGGAAAGAACACACATGCAATGACACTAGTTGATCCATATGTGGTTTGTGGAAAGAACACACATGCAATGACTCTGGTGGATCCATGTGTGGTCTGTGGAAAGAACACACATGCAATGCCATTGGTTGATCCATATGTGGTTTGTGGAAAAGAACACACATGCAATGAACGCTAGTGGGTCCATATGTGGTTTGTGGAAAGAACACACATGCAATGACACTGGTTGATGCATGTGTGGTTTGTGGAAAGAACACACATGCAATGACTCTGGGTGATCCATGTGTGATTTGTGAAAAGAACACACATGCAATGAATCTAGTGGATACATATGTGGTTTGTGGGAAGAACACACATGCAATGAACACTAGTGGATCCATATGTGGTTTGTTGAAAGAACACACATGCAATGACACTGGTTGATCCATGTGTGGTTTGTGGAAAGAACACACATGTAATGACCACTGGTTGATCCATATGTGGTTTGTGGAAAGAACACACAGCAATGACACTGGTTGTTCCATGTGTGGTTTGTGAAAAGAACACACATGCAATCACACTAGTGGATCCTTATGTGTTTTGTGAGAAAAACACATATGCAATCACACTGGGTGGATCCATATGTGGTTTATGAGAGGAACACACATGCAATGACACTGGTGATATGTGGTTTGTGAAAATACCACACATGCAATTACTCTAACTGTGGTTAATGAAAAGAGTAGACATGCAATGACTCTAGTGGATCCATGTGTGGTTTGTGGAAAGAACACACATGCAATGCCATTGGTTGATCCATATGTGGTTTGTGGAAAAGAACACACATGCAATGAACACTGGTGGATCCATAAGTGGTTTGTGTAAAGAACACACATGCAGTGAACACTGGTTGATCCATATGTCATTTGTGAAAAGAACACACATGCAATGCCACTGGTTGATCCATATGTGGTTTGTGAAAAGAACACACATGCAGTGACTCTAGTGGATCCATATGTTGTTTGTGGAAAGAACACACATGCAATGAACACTAGTGGATCCATGTGTGGTTCATGACAGGAACACAAATGCAATGACATTGGTTGATCCATATGTGATTTGTGACAATAACACACATGCAATGCCATTGGTTAATCCATGTGTGGTTTGTGGAAATAACACTAATGCAATGAACACTGGTGGATCCATATGTGATTTGTGAAAAGAACACACATGCAATGCCATTGGTTGATCCATGTGTGGTTTGTGAAAAGAACACACATGCAATGCCATTGGTTGATCCATGTGTGGTTTGTGGAAAGAACACACATCCAATGACCACTAGTGGGCCCATATGTCGTGGTGGTGTCACGGCAAATGACATGGATAGGCTAAAGGTGAGGACTAAATGCACTAGGTAAATCTAGGGAGGGATAGTGTGGTGATTCCACACATGGTAGCTTTGTATCTGATTCACTCCCACCGATTACAAGTGCTCCTTGAGCTGTATTGGGGAGAGGAGGAAGAAGAACTCTCTTACTCTCACCACTAGTAAAATACAACCCTCAAGGGATCAACCCGAAAAACCAACCCTTTCTACAGAGGCCCTAGCCCTCCTTATATAGGGGTGGCTAGGTCTCCATTTAGGGCATATGTGGAGGCATATTCCAAGGAATATGCCTCTTCCCAAAATAGTAAGCCGACCGGGTCACTTTAGCCCAGCGTCATCCATGCAGAGGCTACGTGAGCCTCTGCGGCGCCCGCATCATCCGACATTGGCGGCGTCACCTTTGTCGGCCACGCCTCAGTGGTCCTGGCCTCTGTCCGCTTCGCTCACGCTCTGCGTACAGTGGTCACATTTGACCAGCGAGATACCTTCCTTCTCTTACAAGCTTGATATAACCTGGATCGTACCTAGTTGATCCGGCCACACCTGTTCCTTCATATAAGTTAGATTCCTCCATCTGACATACGGCTTAAGTTGGTTGAGATCCAATGTCGGGCGGACATCCCCTGGTCCGGATTACCCCGTGATTCGGCCTGCCTTGAGGTGACTCGTCCAACACTTGCTTTGACCTAGCCGTACCTCGGCTAACTTGGCCTTTATACCTCGGTGTGACCCTACCCGGGGGTATCCCCCCAACACCATATGTGGTTCATGACAGGAACACACATGCAATGACATTGATTGATCCATATGTGGTTGTTGACAATAACACACATGCAATGCCATTGGTTAATCCAAGCGTGGTTTGTGGAAAGAACACACATGCAATGACTCTAGTGGGTCCATATGTGGAAAGAACACACATGCAATGACTCTAGTGGGTCCATACCTCGGCTAACTTGGCCTTTATACCCCGGCGTGACCCTACCCGGGGGTATCCCCCCAACATTAGTCCCCGAAGCTGGTGCAGTCTTAGCTGCCTTAACCGCTAAGGCCACAGCAGGTTCAATTTCACTGAGCTTTGTGCTCCTTTTCCGAGTTACCTCCTATCTCAGATTGCATAGGTTTATTTTCCCTTGGCACATTCCAAGTTTTTACTTGCTAGCCAAGTTACCTCATACTCATCCGGGTCATTCTTCCTTCTCCTGTACGCTTCCCCACATGGAGGCTAATCATTACTTTGCCTCATTTTAAGGGCCTGCGACGGTAACCGCCGCAGTTATTGTCAGAAGTTACTGTAGCACACGTCACGTCATGCCTGCCTCCTCGTTAATTGTATCATAACATCGCGTCATGGGATCCGCTGCGCCATGTGGCCCTTCGTGTGGCTCGTCGCTGATTGGTTGATCTGGGTCACACACGGCCACACCGTGTGGCCCGCCCGCACAATGCGATCCCACTACCCCTCAAGGGAGTGGCTAAATAGGGGAGGGGTGCGCCCCTTGGGTTCTTTCCCCACTTCCGTGCCCCTCTGCCTCTGCTTCTTCCTCTTCCTCTCCAGCGATAGCGCCGCCGCCACCGCACCTGAGCAACTACGCCGCCGCCACCTCCACGCATCTCCTCCGCCACGGGTCCTCGCCAGTTCAGGCCAGTGCCCCCCACTGCCACTAGCGCCAATGGGGATAGCGACCTCGAGATGACCTAGGAGGAGCTCGCCGTTGCTGAGTAGGAGATGGAGGAAGACGCGGCGAATGCCGACCGCGGCGCGTGGGCCGAATCCTGGGTTTGCCAGGATGACCTGGATTGGCTGTATCGCACCAGGTGTATCCCGGAGGGCATCACCGCATACCTTGCTACCGCTGAGCTTGCCCCCTCACGCAATCCGTGTGAGTATGTGGTGTTTCTATCCCACTTCCAATGCGGGTTCGGTCTCCTAGTTAGTGATTTCTTCCACGACTGGCTCAATACGTATGAGCTTCAGCCGCACCATCTTCCGGCTAACGCCATCACGTCTCTCTCTGCCTTCGTTTCCACTATCGAGGGCTACGCCAGACTATGGCCCACGAAGGAGCTCTGGATCTGGTTCTTTGGCCTCCGCCGGAACGTGATTCCGAACATAGATCTTGAGCCGGAGGACAAGCAGCTCACGCAGTTCGGCGCTGCGTCCATGTCTCCCCGGAAGAAGTCCATCTTCCCCCAAGTCACGGGGCTTGACTCTTGCAAGGGATGGGCCCGGACCTTCTTCTATGTCCGGAACAGCACCTCTAAAGATCTGATCCGGCTGCGCCCCTACGCTCCGGGTCCTCCTAATCCGGATCTGTGGGACCAGATCCCCAAGAAGCCCACTGTCCTGGCAAACCAGGTCAACAAGAGGTTCTAGGAGCTGAAGGATCTTGGATTGCGCAATGAGGATGCAATGATCACGTTTTTCCGCAACCGGATCTCCCCCCTCCAGAAACATACGCACAAACTCTGTCACATGAGCTGGGGCCACGACCCCAACCGGACCTCTTCTTTTGAGTTGAGCAACACCGAGATCTACCGCCGGGTCAAGGCTTTGTTCACCACCCACAAAGACTTCTCTTCTGAATGGACGTGGGGGATTGAACACTGCCGAGATAGGCTTCCCCCTGCGGTAAGTCTCGTGCCCCAAACTTTTTCCGAATTAAATCATATGTCGGTCTTTGTTGTAGTTTTAATCCCGTTGCCTTTTCTTTCCCTTAGATGTTTCTTCAGCAAACCATCGAGGATGGCACCGAGCCTTCTCTCAAATGGGCGCCCGATCGCGATACCTCGGACGAAGAGGAACCGGATCAGGAGATGTTCCTGCCGATGGCTGATGCGACCAAGCGACCCACCGGTAAATTCTCTTCCATTGGAGATTGGCCTGACGATGAAGATGATTCGAACGTTGAGGTGATGGAGGCATTTGACGCTGTCCCCCTTTCTTATGCTTTTCTGGCATCAGCTAACCCCGGTGGGCAGATCCATGAAGACCCTCCCCTTGCCGTGGGTGAGCCCGTCCCGGTCGCGCCGAAGAAGAAAAGGGAGCTGCATTTGCTTCTTCCTTCGGACCTTCTCAGCCGGCTAAAAGGTGAAAGAAGTCCGGGGACAAAATTGCCACCAAGCCTGCAACCAAGGCCATAGCCCGGAGTGCTCGGAAGACCAAAGAGCCCCTGACCTCGGATGAGTTAGTCTCTTCTCCCTTTGCTATTTATTTGTTCTTCCTTTTTTATAGTTTCTCATAATTTATGACTTGATTCGGCAGGGCGGCGGTGGAGGTCCCCCAGAGTTGATCCGGCATTGCTTCACCGCTCCGACATAGCCCTTCTCCCCCTTGTGGCGACGATTCACGCCCGTTGAGCCCCATTCAGGAGGGCTCAACGGCTGCTCCGGGTTCTAGCTCACCTCGTCAAGAGGAGGGTAACCTCGGAACAGGGGAAGCGGTTCTGCCGAGGCTGCAGCTGCTCCTTCTTCAGCACAGCCACAACCAGCCACCACCGAGGTTCCTTCTGCACCCCCGCCGAAATGGAAATTTGACCAGCATCAGCTCCAGCACCAGCGGTAACAACACAAGCACCAACAGCAGCACCAAGCCCCTCCGCCTCGTCCGAGTCTTCCAAGCCTCGGTGAGAAGGCACCAGTAGCAAGGGAAGCAGTAAGGCAGCTCCCAAGGGAAAATCCGCTACAGCGACTTCAACTTCTCAGCAACAGCCTAAGGGCAAAAAGGCTCCTGACGCCACCAGGGCAGCGTCAATTGAGGCTGGACAGCGCACACTCACGTCCATGCTCTCGAAAAAGACTCCACCGCCAAAGGACGCCCTTGCCGAGCCAGCTGATGCACAACTTGTTTTGCACACCAGCCCCGCCATTGCCCAGGTTGAGAGGAGGGAAGCTCACGCTAAGTGTCTAGTTGCACCCCACATGCTCAGCGGCGAACGATATCCTCTGACCTCGATTGAGTTTGTGAACAACTGGAACAAGGCAGAGTTCATCCACAATGACGATCTCCCGGAGAAGTTCGGTCCCGCCGAATTTGCTGCCCAGATGAACACTGCTGCCAAGGCAATTAACCTTGCAGGTCGGATGATGGAGGTGCATTACTTCGCCTTTTCCTTAGCATGTATGAGACATTAGTGATATAACCATTAGTCCCCGAGCCTCCGGGGGAGTAACTCGTTACTCGACCGGATGCTCCTTAGAGAATTAACGTATCTCCTTCATAACTTCGAATATGCACACACCTAGAGCCGGGTTGAGTTCCACTTGGCCCGGATTTTGTACACTTCGAATATGCACACACTTAGAGCCGGGTTAAGTTCCACTTGGCCCGGATTTTGTACACTTCGAATATGCATAAGACTAAGCTATCTTTTTGTACTTTTTTCAGGTGACCACCAATCGCCGGAGCGCTGAGTTTCAGCGTCTCTTGGACACTCACAAGATGTTGCGTGCGAAACATACTGCACTTCTCGCTGAACATGATAAAAGGGGTAAGTTTTCTTCTTTGCATTTTTCCATTTCTCTTCATCTTTTTCCGCTGAACTAATCCCTCATTCGGATTTCGCAGCTGGGGTGGAGGCTGAGAATGTCCTCATGAGGAGAAGCTTGGACCAGATAAAGGGTGATTTATTCTTGCTCAACCTTGCTATGCTTTCTATCCCCTTTTCTCCTTGGCTCAGCAAATATTCATACCTCGGCTTTGCCGGGTCAACAAACTATTTCAGCTTCTCTTGAAGATAGTGTGCTCGTGCCTGATATGATGCTGCATTTTCTCGAACAAGCAGGGCAGCACCAAGCTGAACTCAAGAAGAAAGACGACGAGCTTGCCCTCCTCCGGACCAAATATGAAGAGATTTCCCAGCTTAAGGCAGATATGAAGAAGGCAGACCAAGACTTTACTGAAGAAAGAGAGCGCCTCAACCTCAGGATCGCCTAGGACCAAGAAATTCTCAAGGAGGCCGACGTCAAGCTTGAGTCGGCAAACACTGAACTTGTGCAACTTCGGAAAAGGCGTGATGACTATACCAAGGAGTTGACCCGGATCCATAGCCACGTTTCTCATAAGTTCATTTCCTTCATCCGGCATTAACTTCTCCGGGTTGCTTAACATGTTTTTTCCTTACTTGCTTCACTTGTCTTGTCTTCAGGCAAATTTCTAGAGGGTAATGCTATTGCAACCACTGATGTTGCCAAGTTCTGCTAGGAGAGGGGTACCCCCATTGGTCCTGACGCTGGTGAATTCCTTATGATATGGAGGACCTGCTGGTCAGTTTGTCTTCTTGCATGGAAATTGTGAAGAACTATGGCAAGGATATCCTTGATGTGGCAATCCAGATCTTCAACGCCTTTTGGCCTGATGAAGATACTCCGGAGGGGACCGCAGCTCTTGTCGACAAGTTAATGGACTGCGAGACCCAGCTCGACCTTTGGAGGGAATCTGCTGGACGCGCCGGAGCTGAGATCGTTCTCCACTACATGCTTACATGGTATGAGAAGATTGACCTCAATCTCCTTGAGCGCATGCGCACCGGATCAAGGTGGTCCACTGACCCGGATTGGGTAGCTCGGTGCACGGCTTGCACTCATAGCTTCATCCAATACGCCCCCATTCATCAATGGAACGAGGGACCAAGCTTCCTAGATGCTATCGATGGTGAAAATGCCGAAGGTAGTTCGGGTGATGATGAAGAGGACGAGGCTTCGGACGTCGAGGCAGACGAAGATGACGCTGAAGCCGAAGCTGGGGCTGCACCTGCTAGCGCCGAATTACCTCCTCCTGCTGCTCCTTGAGCGAAAAAACTTTCAAATTTTATCAGATCCCCGGTATGCCGGGTGCAATTGTATTAAGCACTCAAGTGATATTTTGCTACTAAGTTTATGTGCCGGATTAACTTGGGCGTAGTTCTCGAGTTTCATTTTCTTGTTCCTCCAATTTCTTGGCTCGGCTCATGTCTACCTTGGTTCGGTTTAATGAGTTACGAGTCCGAGCTTCAAAATTGACTTAACAATACTTGGAAACTTTAGGATTAGCTCAAAATAATTCAGCAAATCAAATATAAGATAAACACAAGGTTAGTCCGAATAACAGATGTCGGCTCGATCAAGTTTCTTTCCTTAGTTGTTTTTCATGTGCTACGCAATTCCAAATTTGTTCTCTTGCTTGCCATGAAGCCAAACCTTGTTGGACAGCAGCAAGTCAAAGAGTTGGGTTTTTGGTGCTCACACATTACTAATCCGGCTTAGGTAGAAGCAACATTCGCCAACCGACTTATAAATGATAAATACAGAAGATAACAAATATTATTAAGGCAGTCCCCGAGTTACTGCTCGAGGTGCCAACACTTCATTGATAAGCTCATTGCCGGCATACATACCGACATATGAGAGACTTGGATACATACACTTCTTTGCTAAGTGTAGAAAGGACGAAGTAGAGCTACATTCCATGGACGCTTAGATTCCTCGCCGGACCTGTCCGCCTTGTTCTTCTCTTGTGGTTTTGCATCAATGAGATAATATGAGTCATTGTGCAATGCTTTGCTCACAATGAATGGCCCTTCCCATGGGGGGGATAATTTATGCATGCCGACAGTACGTTGTACCAACCAGAGTACCAAATCGCCTTCCCGGAAAACTCGGGGGCTTACTTTCCGGCTATGATAGCGTCAGAGATTTTGCTGATATATGGCGGATCTGGACAATGCCAATTCTCTCGCTTCTTCCAGCAGATCAACATCATTTTGCCGGGCTTCTTGCACTTCGGATTCTGTGTACTGGGTGACCCTAGGCGAGTCATGCTCTATGTCGGCTGGTAATATAGCTTCTGCCCCATATACCATAAAAAATGGCGTATAGCCTGTTGATCGATTCAGAGTTGATCTTAAACTCCACAGTACCGCTGGTAGTTTTTCTATCTAGCACCCCGCTGATCTTTGCAGCGGCTCAATGAGCCGGGGTTTTATCCTGGACAATACTAATCCGTTGGATCTTTCCACTTGTCTGTTCGATGCGGGGTGGGCTACCGAGGCAACGTCCAGCCGGATCTTCTTATCTCGGCAGAAACGTGCAAATGCTCCTTCAGCAAAATTTGTGCCATTATCCGTTATGATACTGTGAGGATAATCGTATCTCAAGATGATATCTTTGAGGAATGTTACGGCCGTAGCTTCACTTCAATCCATTTCATAAATTTGTCAACCATGAACAAGATGTGGGTCAAGTTCCCTCTTGCTAGTTTAAACGGGCCAACCATATCCAAGCACCATACGGCAAATGGCCATGTAATTGGTATGGTCTTGAGCTTAGACATTGGGATATGTGTCTTTGTAGCATATCTTTGACAGCCATTGCATTTTCTTACTAGATCCTCTGCTTGTTCCAAGTCACTTGGCCAGTAGAACCCATGATGAAAAGCTTTTGCTACCAAGGCTCTGGACGAGGCATGATGCCCACATTCCCCTTGATGTTTATCTTGGAGGATGTCAAGTCCTTCCTCCGGGTCAACACATCGCTGGAGGACATTAGTCATACTCCTTTTGGATAGCTCGGAATTAATGATCGTGTATGCCTTTGCTCTTCTCTGAGTTTGCCTGGAAAGCACCTCCTCAGCGGGTAAAGTTCCATCTTTCAGGAATTGAAAAATAGGTAGTGCCCAAACTGGTATTGCTCGTACAGGGAACACTTCCTCGTCGATTTCCATCTGATCCACCGGCATAACTTCAACCGGATCATGCTGCGCAATCCTCGGGTTTGCCAAGGCAGTCCCTGGGTTTCGTGAAGCACTCCCCTCATCAATGTCCATGGGTATAGCTCTGGACTCCGGATCTTCCGGGACGTAGATTGAGTCGGTTTCTGGGGATGGCCTGATAGATGGTTTTCTGAGGTGTTCTAATGCTACACCCAGTGGAATTGCTTGTCGGGTTGATTCGAGCTTCGACAATACATCGACAGTCTCATTTTCCATCCGGGGTACATGGTGAAATTCGCTTCCCTCAAAGTAACCAGATATCTTCTGCACATGAAATCTATACGGTGCCATGTTTGGATCAAGAGCGTCCTAGAGCCCTGAAACTTGCTGAACTACCAAATCCGAGTCGCCAAAGCATTGGATCCGACGTATCCCAATTTCTTTTGCCACCTTGAGCCCATGCACAAGTGCCTCATATTCAGCGACATTGTTCGACGCTGCGAAGTGGATCTGCAACACGTATTTCAGCTGGTCCTTCTTGGGCGATGTAAGCACAACTCCAGCACCTAACCCAGTTTTTGTTTTTGACCCATCAAAGTGCATTCTCGAATAGTTCGGATATGGCAATGGTGGCTCATATTGCACCTCGGCCCAATCCACAAAAAAGTCCGCCACAGCCTGAGATTTAACTGCTTCTCTTCTGTCGTATTGTGGCGCATAAGGAGCTAACTCAATTGCCCATTTTGCAATCCTGCCACTTGCATCCTTGTTACTCATTATCTCAGATATGGGAGCCTCACATATTACTTTGATGGGGTGCTCCTCAAATAGTGCTTGAGCTTCTTTGCCAACATGTACACACCGTACGCCACTTTCTGATAATGCGGATAATTTTGTTTCGAGGCTGATAATACCTCGCTCAGATAATACACTGGCCTTTGCACTGACTTACCCTCTTCGTCGCGTTCTACCACAATTACTGCACTTACAACTCGGTTGGTTGCGACTATATAGAGAAACATTGGCTCCTTTGATAGTGGAGAGGCTAAGACTGGTGTAGTAGCTAACATTTTCTTTAATTGGATAAAGGCTTCATTGTCCTGTGGCGTCCAAATGAACTTGTCCGACTTTTTCATGAGTTGATAGAGAGGCAGTGCCTTTTCTCCCAACCGACATACAAACCGACTTAAGGATGCCAAGTAACAAGTGAACTTCTGGACATCGTTAAGACACTTCGGCAGTTCCATTCGCTCTATGGCTTGGATTTTAGTTGGGTTAACTTCGATACTTCGGCTGGAGACAAGAAATCCGAGTAATTTTCCGGCCGAGACACCGAAGGTGCATTTCTCTGGGTTAAGCTTCATTCGGAACCTCCTTAGGTTCGCGAATGTCTGCCTGATATCGTCAAGGAGCGTTTTGCTTTCCTTGGTCTTGATAACAACATCATCCACATATACCTGCACAATTTGACCAATTTCCCGTCCGGATCTTCACCCCTGCTAGCGCCACTAGCCCCATGGTGGGCGCCAACTTTCATGGTGGTGTCACAGCAGATGCCATGGATAGGCTAAAGGTGGGGACTAAATGCACTAGGGGAATCTAGGGAGGGATAGTGTGGTGAGTCCACACACGGTAGCTTTGTATTTGATTCACTCCCACCAATTACAAGTGCTCCTTGAGCTGTATTGGGGAGAGGAGGAAGAAGAACTCTCTTACTCTCACCACTAGTAAAATACAACCCTCAAGGGATCAACCAGAAAAACCAACCCTTTCTACAGAGGCCCTAGCCCTCCTTATATAGGGGTGGCTAGGTCTCCATTTAGGGCATATGTGGAGGCATATTCCAAGGAATATGCCTCTTCCCAAAATAGTAAGCCGACCGGGTCACTTTAGCCCAGCGTCATCCATGCAGAGGCTACGTGAGCCTCTGCGGCGCCCGCATCATCCGACATTGGCGGCGTCACCTTTGTCGGCCACGCCTCAGTGGTCCTGGCCTCTGTCCGCTTCGCTCACGCTCTGCGTACAGTGGTCACATTTGACCAGCGAGATACCTTCCTTCTCTTACAAGCTTGATATAACCTGGATCGTACCTAGTTGATCCGGCCACACCTGTTCCTTCATATAAGTTAGATTCCTCCATCTGACATACGGCTTAAGTTGGTTGAGATCCAATGTCGGGCGGACATCCCCTGGTCCGGATTACCCCGTGATTCGGCCTGCCTTGAGGTGACTCGTCCAACACTTGCTTTGACCTAGCCGTACCTCGGCTAACTTGGCCTTTATACCTCGGTGTGACCCTACCCGGGGGTATCCCCCCAACACCATATGTGGTTCATGACAGGAACACACATGCAATGACATTGATTGATCCATATTTGGTTGTTGACAATAACACACATGCAATGCCATTGGTTAATCCAAGCGTGGTTTGTGGAAAGAACACACATGCAATGACTCTAGTGGGTCCATATGTGG